>BSBN01000997.1:4800000-6000000 GCA_027924645.1 Cunninghamia lanceolata | reverse complement strand
TTGCAATTTTTGACAAACATCTGTGGTAGATGATGTTTCCAATTTTCTCTTCAAAATTGATGTCGGAGCCGTCTCCATCAAAAGCTAAAATCATGATGTATAAATACCAAGGGGTCTTCCCTATCACTTCAGTACAATCTAATGTTGATGAAATCAGAGATACAGAAATAGGGCATGTGGATATGGTAGAATTCATGGATAGAACCAAATAGACAAATCCTTCCAGACACATGTAGAAGATCATTGACATCAGCATTCACTTGGTTGCCTCTTTTTCAGTTGCTACCCATAACCCTGAGTTTGTTCTTCAAATAGCCAGTCATTATAACAGGGATACTAGGGCTGTGACAGATTCCCAAGGGAATATGATTATGAGATTAGATGTGGAATTTCTCAACAAAATCTTCATGTGTCCTCCTATTGTAAATATTCGATAAATTGATTTTGCTCAAGGGCAAAGAGACTATGATGAAGATGTGGAAGCCGCGAGAAGATAGATAAATAGTAAATGGTTGAATATTCCTCAGAGTAATCTAACCAGATGGCTGAAGGATCTCCTAAGGAGTGACTTTGTTGAGGAGGTCTGTGACTTGATTAAACTGTTGAGTCAAATAAGAGGACTTCCTTCTTCCTCCAAGTTTCAGGAATGGATGTACACGTACATCAAAGTGATTCTTTGGGGCACACATAAAATCTTCTGGGGAGAACAGATTAGTAATTCTTTGCATGAGAAGTTGGTGAAAGTCAATACTACTTTCAAATTTTACATTACTTCATATCTTGTGTATGCTGCTGTGAGCATGAGGAGTTTTCTTGGTCTTACTCAGGTTGGTGACAAGAGGTTAGTTCCTGTGTATGAGTATTATCCTCAAATCACTCTAAAAGGATCAATCCATCATTCTCGTAGGGTTAATGATGCTTTCTTTTCTGTGTTTATGTACTTATGGGACAATGAACTTGTTCAGAAAAGGGTTTCTGATGAAGCCTGGGAAGTTGTAAATTATTTTGGCTGCTTGTTCTTACAGTTTCCTACTTTCACATATCTCAGGGTAGGGTATTATCCTGGTTACCCCTATATACTTCCATGATACCCCAACGACAGGATTATTCTCATGGAATTATGTAGGCTTGTGGTACATAATAAACAAATGGAGCTGAAAAAGTCAGGGATTAACTTTCCTATAGAAATTGGAAGGTATTTAGTTCAGTTTGCTACTAAAGCCAAAACAGTTGAATCTGAAATGCAACTAGTCACCATGAAAACTTTCAAGAAAAGGGATCATTTTGACTTTAGGAGGGTACAAGATAAAATCAAGAGAAAGTCAACTTTCCACATGTCAATGGTGGAAGATATTTGGGTTGACCTCAGGGCAAAAAATGAAATTAGAAAGTTAGACTTTTGTAGACTTCATTTGAGTCAGATAGAAGAGTTGGACCTTGTAGACATTCCAGATGGAATGGAAGATGATGGAAATGTTCTAGATCCCAAATATAATACTAAAAATGTTGAAGCCTCACCTCTTCTAGAGGTCAAATGGTTAGTCAAAGAAGAGACTTCTATAAGGAAAAGATTTCAGTAAATCTTGGCTAACACAAACATATGGTTGGAAAGCAAAGGGATCAGCTTGAAAGCATTTCTTACAGGATTAGAGACTAAATTTTAGGAGCAAACATGTGAGAAAGTGGAAAATAGGACCAAGAACAAGAGTGACACTCCTTCCTCTTCTAAAAAATGTAAGGCAAAAATCAAGTTTGTATCTAAGGGAGGGAAGAAGAAGGAGGTTGCAGGGACCTCTAATGTTACTAAATTTGGTATTGAAGACATTAATGTTGAGCAGATGGAGGTTGAGGATGTTGAAACTGAACAACAAAATATTGAGAAATCTAAGGATGCCCAGCAAGTAGAAATGTCTAAAAAGCCCGTTGAGGAAGATGAAACAGAACAAGGTAAAGATGAGAATGTAGAACAATAACAACTTGGTGATTCACAACTTTCCCCATAGAAAGACCTTCCATCAGAATCCCAAGTTTCTAAATCTTAGCTTCATGTTCCTGTTTCTAGTGTTTTTCCTACAGTTTCAAATACTCCTATTTCTCCTATTTTGGTTGTTTCCTCTGATAATACTCCCCCTTCATTAAGAATGAGTTTTGGAATAGTGTTTGATTCATCTGGGTCCATTCCTAGTTTGTCTTCCCCATCTTTTGATATCTGTGAACAAACTATGTTAGAACATTTTCTAGATAGTTCTGAAAAGGTTGTTGATACTACTGCTATTTTTACTCCTACCAGCCCCATTGTCACAATAACAGGAATAAGCATGGATCTGGCAAAGCAAGTGATTGATTCTTCTCCTAATGAGGGTACTTCTATACTTCCTCTTTGGTTGTCTGCATATACCCTGAAGAGGAAAAAGCAAGCAATTTCACCAGATGAAATTGATATAGAGAAGATATTGCCTTTGAAGTCAAAAACTTTGAAGAAAAAGCCTAAGACTGTTTCTAGGCTTATCAATGAAAAAGGGATCATATATGCAGAAATTGCCAAGCCACTAGAGGATGCTGTAGTGCTTCTATTTTGAGTATGGTTGTCTTTTCATTGATGTCAAAATGTTGATGATCTTGGTTATGATTTCTCAGATTTATCAGTGAAACAGTTTTGTGAAGTTACAGTGGGTTAAACATTTCAGTGAAGTTACAGTGGGTTAATCATTTTAGTGAAGTTTCAGTGAAGGTTTCAGTAGATCTCAGTGAATCAAAATTGCCTAGTCTTGATCATCTCAGTGAATCACAGTTGCCTAGTCTTGGTCATCTTAGTGCACAATTGCTTAGTCTCAAATGGTATACTTGACTTATTTGTTTCAAGGTGTGACATTTGTTTTTCAAGTTTTGTCTTGTAAGTTCATTGGTCATAATCATTTGTTGCTTTCCACAAATTGGTCTGTCATATTCACAAGTTGTGTCTATTGTATATCCTGCCAAAATATAGTTATTTAGTATGATGTTCTATTATTAAATCAGGTCATATGTAGTATGTTTTAAAGCTCCATATGTATGTCAAAGCCCTTAAAAAAAACCTAAGTCATTATCATAAATTCTATTTTAAAACTGTCAAGGCACTTTTATTGTAATCTCCTGTTGACCGGTCGAGGAGGTTATTGGGTCTTAAGTAATAACTTGAGGATATGTGCCTCATTGTTTTTATCGGCCCTTTGTGTTAGGTGTTCGGTTGAGTCGGTGAAAGCTTAAAATGGTGGGTGCAAAAAAGCCGATCAACGGCTATGTTTTGAATGACAGTTGGCAGGGTTTCTTAATCGGATGGTCGAAGTTTAAACGGAGCTCTAGTCGGCACATCTAAAATTTGACGATTTCTATGTTAAAAAAAGGCAAGAAAATCAAGTTTGTTTCTATTCTTGAGTGACAGCGAAGCCCAAAAGATGTGAAGTTTTGGAAGTTTGAATTTAGAAAGTTTATCAAGATGTTTTTTGTCAGATTTGGAAGGTGAATCAATGAGATTGAATTTTAAAAAGATGTTTTTGTCAAATTTGTTTTTTCCTTTTTGAATTGTGATAATAAAAGGGTGAGTTTTTGTTTTTAAAAGAGTTAGTTGTTGATCATGAAAAATGGGTAAGAGTTTTTGACAGAGAGATCAATCGGATGTGAAATGGACTAGAGGAATTTTGTGAAGAGGCTTATGTTAGTTTTGTTTTGTAGAAAAGATGGCACATCAGTTTTGTTGCAGAGATACAGGATGTTAGAATTGTGAAGAAGGTTTATTTATTGATAAAATTGAAATGAAGTTTTTGGTATGTTGCAGAGGTATGAAAAGTGTTTGAAGACCAGATTAAATAAGTGATTTGAAGATGATGAATAATTGATGATGTCAATTCAATTCATTAGCTTGCAGAGAAATGTATTTTTGTGTTGCAGGTATGTTTGAGGCATGAAGAGACTTTTCTTGACAGGGAGATATGTTTAATTTTGGAAGTGTGATGATGCATTAAATGAATGAAGTTTTCAATCAGGATCAATATTTTTCTCAGAGAAGGTGGAAGTATTGAAAGATAACAATTTTTCAGAGAGGATTAACTTTTTAGAATTGTAGTGTGAAGTTTGATAAAATGGTAAACTGATTTTGGGATTATCTTGCAGAGGTATGAGATATTGTGCAATTGATTGATTGTAGATGATATGATGAGGATAGTTGAAGGTTGATTTGATTGCAGAAGATATATTTTGTTTGTTTTTGAAAAAGAGAAATAAGGTGTTGCTTTATTGAAACAGGGAAACCCCCTGAGCTTTTCATTGAAATTGTTGATGTTGTAATGTCAGTGAGACATGCAGAGAAGTATAATATGCCAGTGAGGCAAAATTGTAATGTCAGTGAGATAGTTGTAAATATGAATTTTTTGTTAAGCCAGTGAGGCAGTTGAGTTGTTTTTATACCCCAGGAGGGTTTTCCACTCGGAAAATTTCTTGTGTCAAATTTTGTGTTGATACTTTGCATAATCTTTTTATCTATCTGAAGAATTCTATAATTGTGAAGTTAAGTTTATCAAAAGGTGTAAAAAAAAGTGTTAAAATTGTTAACAACACTGATTCACCCCCCTCTCAGTGTTGTGTGTATTCCTACAATTGGTATCAGAGCCTGGTACCCTGTCAAAGCTTAATTAGCTTGGGTAGATCATATTTCTGGAATACTTATCATGGCA
Organism: Cunninghamia lanceolata; assembly: GCA_027924645.1. Taxonomy (NCBI): domain Eukaryota; kingdom Viridiplantae; phylum Streptophyta; class Pinopsida; order Cupressales; family Cupressaceae; genus Cunninghamia; species Cunninghamia lanceolata. Next base: position 5,995,291 of record BSBN01000997.1, on the reverse strand, counting down.
AGTCAAGAAGGTTACTCAAATTATAAAGCACCTGTGTTTGATGGTTCTAACTATGCTTTTTGGAAATTTAGGATGGAGTCATATTTGTCATCTCTGGGGTATGATGTGTATGCTGCCATTATTACTGCATATACTACTACAAATCCTCCTAGCACAGCTGATGAGAAAAGGGCATATGAAAATAATGCTAAGGCTAAAAATGCATTATGTTGTGGTCTTACCAATGACATACTTGTCAAAATCATGGAGTGTAAAACAGCTAAGGAAATATGGGACAAACTGTCTAATATTTATCAAGGAGATGATAAAATCAAAGAAGCAAAACTGCAATCCTACAGAGCCAAATTTGAAAGTCTCAGAATGAGTGATGATGAGAAAGTGGAAGAATATCTTCTAAGGGTCCAAGAAATTGTAAATGCTATAAGAGGACTTGGTGATACACTGGAAGAGAAGACAGTTGTTACAAAAGTCTTAAGGACTTTAAATCCAAAATATGAATCCAAAGTGTCTGCAGTTGAAGAAAGAGACTTAAGCAAAGTTACCTTTGATGAACTTCATGGCACTTTCACAGCTTATGAGATGAGAATTAGTAATGGCATACCTTCAAGCAAAGAAGCTGCTTTCAAATCAGTTAGAAAAGAAAAGGAGATTTCTGATTCAGAAGAATTGGATAATGATCAAGAAATATCTCTTGCAAGCAAGTTGAAGAAGGGATCTGTTGGTAAGTACAAAGGTAAGCTTCCATTCAAATGTTTTGAGTGTGGAAAGATTAGACACTATGCAGCTCAGTGTCCTTACAAAGACCTAAACAGTGATGAAGATGAAAACAAGAAGCAATTTAAAAAGAAATAGTTTGTTTCTAGAAGGAAAAATAATTTCAGAAAGAAAAGAAGTTTGTTCATCAAAAATGTTGATATGACTGAAAGTGATTCAGATGATTTTCTTGATGAAAATGCACAGACTTTATTTATGTCTATTCTAAATGAAGTTCAAAATGAAAAATGTGAGGAACAATCAAACAATTGTGAAGCTGTTATTGACTTTGAAGGAGAATTGATGTGTGCATTAAGTCAAGTCAAGAAACTTAAAAAGGAAATCATTGCACAAAGAAGTCAGTTTCAAAAGGAAAATGATATCATGAATGATAAATTAACTTGTTATGAGAAACAAATTACTGATCTAATTCTTTCTCTTGAAGAAAGTAAGAGAATTATTGATGATAAAGACAAAGAGTTGAATAATAAGGACAAGGAATGTCATACACTTGAAGCTGAAATTGTTGATCTGAGAAGAAGACTTGATATGTGCAGAAGTAGTGATAAGCTTGATGATATTCTTGATAGACAAAAAGGATTCAAAGATAAATCAGGTCTTGGATTTGAAGAGGGACAATGTTCTCAAAAGGCTAGTACAAATGGCAAATCAATCATAAGGACAACAAACTACAACAGGAGTGATACTTTAAGGTATAATGCTCACTTTACTGGATATTGTTTTTGTTGCAACAGGCTTGGACATAAAGCCAGTGAATGCAGATTTGGAGTTAGAAGAGAAATGCATTTATTTCCAAGGAATCCATTCATGTTTTTAAGAAGTTTGAAGTGTCACAATTGTAAAAATTTTGGGCATATTGCCAAATTTTGTAGACCTTTGCAAATGCAGCAAACTTTAAGGAATACTGTTTCAAGTTTGTCTTCTTTAAGTTCTGAAAAGAAGTTGCTTGTTTGGAAACCTAAGGTAATCAATAAGAGCCTTGATGTTATGATTGCACAAGCTGCTTTTCATGCCAAAAAGAAGGAACAGTGGGTGATTGACAGTGGCTGTTCCAACCACATGACAGGAGACAAAGAAAAATTTGTTAAGTTTGAAGGCATTAATGAAGGCTCTGTTATGTTTGGAAATAATGATTGTATTATGATCAAAGGCAAAGGTACAATTCTTCTTGATGATGAAACACCACTACATGATGTGTATTTTGTAGAAGGACTGAAGCACAACTTGTTAAGTGTTAGTCAAATATGTGACAATGGTTTTAATGTGGTTTTTGATGCACATGGATGTGAGATCAAAAAGAAATTAGGTAAAGTTATTGCAGCAGGTCTAAGGACTAGTGGTAACATCTACAATCTTCATAACTTTGAAACTAAAAGTGTTGATAGCCATATCTGTTTCATGGGTCAAATTGAGGAAAGCTGGTTGTGGCATAGAAGACTTGGTCATGTGAATTTTGACAATCTTGTGAGAATCAGCAGGAATCACAATGTCAGAAATATGCCTCATATTTCAAAACCAAGTAATACTATATGCAAAGAGTGTCAGCTGGGTAAGCAAACCAAAGTTAGTTTCAAACCTAAGGAGTATTTTACTTCAAAACCTCTGCAGCTGGTACATTTAGATTTGTGTGGTCCTACAAGGACTAAAGCTCTAGGAGGAGAAAAATATTTTATGCTTTTCATTGATGATTTTTCAAGAATGACATGGGTAACATTCTTAAGGCATAAATCAGAGGCATTTGATAGATTCAAAATCTTCAAGAAGATGGTTGAAAAGGAATCTGATTTCAAGCTAAAATGTTTAAGGTCAGATAATGGAGGAGAGTATACTTCAAAGGAATTTGAGGAGTATTGTGAAAAACATGGGATAAGAAGGCAATTCTCCACTCCTAGAACTCCATAGCAAAATGGAGTAGCTGAAAGGAAAAACAGGACTATAAAAGAAATGGCAAGAACCTTACTACATGATGCAAATCTGCCTAATGTCTATTGGAGAGAAGCTGTTCATACAGCTATATATACTTTGAACAGAGTTCAATTAAGGGTAAAGTCAAATTATACTCCTTATGAACTTTGGTATGGTAAGTCAGCTAATGTTGGTTATTTTAAAATTTTTGGAAGTAAGTGTTACATCAAGAAAGATAATGATAGCTTATGTGGTTTTGAGTCTAGATGTGATGAAGGCATATTTCTTGGTTATTCTACACATAGCAAAGCATATAAGTGCTTTAACAATAGGCTCAAAAGAATAATTGAAAGTACTAATGTTAAGGTGGATGAGGATTTGTAGCCCTGTATGCAGTTGATTCATGACAAGGAAGATGATCATCATTCACAAAAGGAAGAAGAAATTCAGGAAGAGGAAGAAGATCCTGAAAAATCTGTTGATGTTAAGATAAAGACTCCTTCAAAGGCATATCAAAGAGATCATCCTCATGAGTTGATCATTGGGGACAAGGACAGTGGTGTGGTAACTAGAAGAAAGCTTGCTGCTGCACATAATCAAGCACATGTGTGCTTGATATCTGAAATGGAACCTAAAAGTTATGTTGAGGCTAGCAAAGATGAAGCCTAGATTAAAGCCATGGAAGAGGAGTTAAGCCAAATAGAAAAGAACAAAACATGGGAACTTGTTCCAAGACCAGAAGGTAAGAATGTCATTGGATCAAAATGGGTTTTTAGGAATAAGCTTGATGATAAAGGTAAAGTTGTTAGAAACAAAGCTAGATTGGTTTGCAAAGGGTATTCACAAATTGAAGGAATTGACTTTGAAGAAACATTTGCTCCTGTTGCCAGATTAGAAGCTATAAGAATGTTTTTAGCTTTTTCAGTTTATAAAAATTTCAAAGTTTACCAAATGGATGTAAAATCAACATTTCTAAATGGAGATCTTGAAGAAGAAGTTTACATGGAACAACCAGAAGGTTTTGTGAATAAAGATAATTCAGATCATGTTTATAGGTTGAAAAAGGCCTTATATGGTTTAAAGCAAGCTCCAAGGGCTTGGTATTATAGACTGGATAAGTTTCTGCAAGAATAGGGGTTCACAAAAGGAGGTGTGGATAGTAATTTGTACTATCTAATCAAAGGTGAGGATATTCTGGTTGTTGAAATTTATGTTGATGATATCATTTTTGGTAGTAACAATGATGATATGAGTCATTCATTTCCTAACATCATGAAGTCAGAATTTGAAATGTCTATGTTGGGAGAATTGTCTTTCTTTCTTGGTCTTCAGGTATCTTAGCTTGAAAAGGGAATATTTATCTCACAAAATAAATATGCCAAAGAGAAGTTAAAGAGATTTCAAATGGATGATTGCAAACCTTTGGGTACTCCTATGGAGACAGGGCATAAGCTAAGTAAAAATGATGAATCACCTGAAGTAGAACAGTCTTTGTATAGATCTATGATTGGGAGTCTTTTATATCTCACTGCTTCTAGGCCTGATATTATGCAGGCTGTTTGTTTGGTTGCAAGATTTCAAGCTTGTCCTAAACAATCACATTTGAATGCTGTTAAGAGAATCTTTAGATATATTAAGGGTACACTTGATTTTGGTTTATGGTATCCTAGACACAATGATTTTACACTTCTTGCCTATACAGATGCAGATTGGGCTGGATGTCCTGATGACAGAAAAAGCACAAGTGGGGCAGCTTTCTTTCTGGGTGGTAGATTGGTTGCATGGCATAGTAAGAAACAAGATTGTGTTTCTCTATCTACAGCTGAAGCTGAGTACATTGTTCTTCTTCATGTTGTACACAAGTATTTTGGATGGTACAATCACTTCTTGATATTAAGGTTGAGGTTAAAAAGCCCGTGTCTATTCTTTGTGATAACTCAAGTTCTATCAATATGTCAAAAAATCCTATAATGCATTCAAGAACTAAGCACATTGCTATTAGATATCATTTTCTAAGGGAAAAGGTGATTGAGAATGAAGTTTCTTTGGAATATGTGCATACAAGTGATCAATTGGCTGACATCTTCACAAAGCCTTTGCCAAAGGAGACATTTGAAACTCTGAGACGGAGATTAGGAGTTCTGTCTCTTGTCTCTCTTCAATAAGTTACAGAGATATTGGATTCAGGGGGAGTTGTTTTCTATATCATTATGATGTCTTGAATCTCATTACATTTGTACATAGTTTGTATATAGTTTTTGTACATATTTTTTTATGGCAGAGGATTGCATTTACAAGAACAGGAATCTATTGGTTGTGGTATTTATTTTTGCCTTTGACATTTTATGTCAAAAAGGGGGAGAAATGAGTTATGGTTTTGCCATCAATGTCAAAGACAAAGGGGGAGTTTTGTCGTGCTTCTGTTTTGAGTATGGTTGTCTTTTCATTGATGTCAAAATGTTGATGATCTTGGTTATGATTTCTCAGATTTATCAGTGAAATAGTTTTGTGAAGTTACAATGGGTTAATCATTTCAGTGAAGTTACAGTGGGTTAATCATTTCAGTGAAGTTACAGTGGGTTAATCATTTCAGTGAAGTTTCAGCGAAGGTTTCAGTGGATCTCAGTGAATCAAAATTGCCTAGTCTTGATCATCTCAGTGAATCACAGTTGCCTAGTCTTGGTCATCTCAGTGCATAAATGCTTAGTCTCAAATGGTATACTTGACTTATTTGTTTCAAGGTGTGACATTTGTTTTTCAAGTTTTGTCTTGTAAGTTCATTGGTCATAATCATTTGTTGCCTTCCACAAATTGGTCTGTCATATTCACAAGTTGTGTCTATTGTATATCCTGCCAAAATATAGTTATTTAGTATGATGTTCTATTATTAAATCAGGTCATATGTAGTATGTTTTAAAGCTCCATATGTATGTCAAAGCCCTTAAAAAAAACCTAAGTCATTATCATAAATTCTATTTTAAAACTGTCAAGGCACTTTTATTGTAATCTCCTGTTGACCGGTCGAGGAGGTTATCGGGTCTTAAGTAATAACTTGAGGGTATGTGCCTCGTTGTTTTTACCGGCCCTTTGTGTTAGGTGTTCGGTTGAGTCGGTGAAAGCTTAAAATGGTGGGCGCGAAAAAGCCGATCAATGGCTATGTTTTGAATGACAGTTGGTGGGGTTTCTTAATCGGATGATCAAAGTTTAAACGGAGCTCCAGTCGACACATCTAAAATTTGACAGTTTCTGTGTTAAAAAAAGGCAAGAAAATCAAGTTTGTTTCTATTCTTGAGTGACAGCGAAGCCCAAAAGATGTGAAGTTTTGGAAGTTTGAATTTAGAAAGTTTATCAAGATGTTTTTTATTAGATTTGGAAGGTGAATCGATGAGATTGTATTTTAAAAAGATGTTTTTGTCAGATTTGTTTTTTCCTTTTTGAAGTGTGATAATGAAAGGGTGAGTTTTTGTTTTTAAAAGAGTTAGTTATTGATCATGAAAAATAGGTAAGAGTTTTTGACAGAGAGATCAATCGGATGTGAAATGGACTAGAGGAATTTTGTGAAGAGGCTTATGTTAGTTTTGTTTTGCAGAAAAGATGGCACATCAGTTTTGTTGCAGAGATACAGGATGTTAGAATTGTGAAGAAGGTTTATTTATTGATAAAATTGAAATGAAGTTTTTGGTATGTTGCAGAGGTATGAAAAGTGTTTGAAGACCAGATTAAATAAGTGATTTGAAGATGATGAATAATTGATGATGTCAATTCAATTCATTAGCTTGCAGAGAAATATATTTTTGTATTGCAGGTATGTTTGAGGCATGAAGAGACTTTTCTTGACAGGGAGATATGTTTAATTTTGGAAGTGTGATGATGCATTAAATGATTGAAGTTTTCAATCAGGATCAATATTTTTCTCAGAGAAGGTGGAAGTGTTGAAAGATAACAATTTTTCAAAGAGGATTAACTTTTCAGGATTGCAGTGTGAAGTTTGATAAAATGGTAAACTAATTTTGGGATTATCTTGCAGAGGTATGAGATATTGTGCAATTGATTGATTGTAGATGATATGATGATGGCAGTTGAAGGTTGATTTGATTGCAGAAGATATATTTTGTTTGTTTTTGAAAAAGAGAAATAAGGTGTTGCTTTATTGAAACAGGGAAACCCCCTGAGCTTTTCATTGAAATTGTTGACGTTGTAATGTCAGTGAGACATGCAGAGAAGTATAATATGCCAGTGAGGTAAAATTTTAATGTCAGTGAGATAGTTGTAAATCTAAATTTTTTGTTAAGCCAGTGAGGCAGTTGAGTGGTTTTTATACCCCAGGAGGGTTTTCCACTCGGGAAATTTCTTGTGTCAAATTTTGTGTTGATACTCTGCATAATCTTTTTATCTATCTGAAGAATTCTATAATTGTGAAGTTAAGTTTATCAAAAGGTGTAAAAAAAGTGTTAAAATTGTTAACAACACTGATTCACCCCCCTCTCAGTGTTGTGTGTATTCCTACAGATGCTACTATTAACAATTTAGCTATGAATGATTATGTTGTCTCAAGAGTTGAGATAGGTAAGCTAACTCATGAAGGTATTAAGGTAGATTTTCAAACTACTGCCAGCACCTTGCTTGAGAAATATGATGAGGTTAAGAAAGAGAAAGAGCAGTATAAAGCTAAAGCAGAACAACTTGCCGTTGTTCTTAAAAAAATAGTAAAGTCATCTAAAATTGTGGAACCCATGGCGGTAACTATAGAAGATCCTCTGATTCAGAAAGTGGAAAAAGCTCAGGCTAGAGTAAGAGTGGTAGGAGATATTGTGGAGCAGTTGCTAGCATAGGGAATAGTTTTGTTGAAAACTACTGTAGAAAGAAAAGAAAAGATGGATAAAGCAAAAGCTAAGCTTGATAACATGGTTGACTTACTTTCTCAAGACCTGTAGGATTAGGAAGAGAGCTTGGAGGAGTGGATAGAGATGAAGAAGATTAAATTAAAGAATCTAATTACCATTGGAGTCATCTCAAATCAGGAATCATATCTTAAGACTAAGGAGTCTCTTGTTCATCGTATCAATATAATAAAAGGCTTACTTGATAACTTATGCCAAGCTCATGACAATAGTGAAGACAACAATGTCACGCTTATACATAGGTTGGAAGAACTCCCATGCACTCTGACAGGTGAAGGTCATAAGTTCCTTTCAGCAAATGAAATGATAAGTCCCTTTGAAAAGACGGTTCAACAAAAATTCAAAGATGAAGTGCCCTCAGTACTTTCTATGGACAGCCTTTATGATCAGTATTCAACTTTTGAAAACCTAAAGGACAACATTGACAAGCATGAAAAGGCGATAAAGGTAATGAAAGGTGCAGTTCTCCGGGCCCGCACTATCTCAAAGAATATGGAAAAGCTGGATGCATGTGAAATGGTAGCTATACACACCATGTATCAGAACTTTCTAAAGAAGAATGATGGAGGAAGCTGAAGTTCCTTTTTGATACCTTAGTTTATTTTCATTCTTGTATATGTAATTTGAATTTTGTTATGGACATATTCATATGTAATTTTCCAAAATGTAATTACATGTGAAACAAAGGAAGTCCCAAGTCAAATAGGACTTCTTTGTTTGAATAAGTCAAAGTAGTTATAAATTTCCTATTTTTTCTCTAGGCTTCTCCCTATAAATAAAGAGGGCCTCTATTGTATTTTTTATCTTTTAGTGATTGAAGTGAAACTTTGCCAAATTGAAGAGCATTTTGAGACTTTGCGTTCAAATTGTAAATCATATTTTATCAAGTGAATAGAAAAGCAAGTGATCGTTCAATCTTTGTATTGGAATAACTTGTAGTATATTGGAAAGTGTTCTTATGTCCTTTTCCTTATGCTATCTTATCTACTTGATCAAATTGTAGTCTGAGTGTGGATAATCTAGGAGATATTCTAAAGCTAATTTTGGAGACTTTGTGCTACAACAATTATCTTTAGTTTGTGATTTTATGTTTTGAAGTAAAAGATATTGGAAAGACTTTGAATTACTATTATCTTTTGTGATCGTATGTTTTGTCGTAGTATTCGGTGAAGACTTTGAGCTACACCTTATCCTACTTGGTTTTAAATTATAAATCAGTAAAAGGAGCAATGATAAACTTTGTGCTCTCGTGGGTTTCTTGGTTATTTTGATTTGTATTGTGAAAGTACTCTTTTATACTATAAACATCATTTCTAAAAAAAGAGAAATGGATGATATTGTTTCACCTCGAAGTTAGTTTTAGTATAAATAAGTTAGTAATAGTTAATAGGGAACCTCCCCTTGCTGAGAGGAGAGATTTATCTCATTACACTGTGGTTGATATAACCATTTTGCCTTTAGTTAGTTGAAGACAAAATATTCACCCAACAAGCTCACAAATGATCTTTGCATGATTCCTTTGCCAAAGGTCTTATTTTTTAGTTATGAAGCTTCTTGTAAATTTTCACTTCAATCCATGCCCAAATGCAAACTTTCCTAAAATAGCAGGTTGCTATTTTTAGCAGTTTGGAAAAACTAAAAGTTCTACATCATTATTCAAGCGATTATGAAACCAGAACCACAAATTTTGAAAAGAAATGGAAAGAACATCAACAATTTTGAAACACATCTTTTTTTGGGTGATGTAAGATTGCCCTTACACCACTAGATGCTCCCGCATCAATTCTTTAGTCCCTTCTCTATTCAAGCTAGATGATGACCCCAACAACCCATGGAAGATGTTTTTTGATGGTGCAAAGAACAAAAATGGAGCTGGTGTAGGTATTTTGCTAGTCTCTCTGACTGGTAAGAAGTTGTATTTTGCTCATAGGCTAAATTTTTTTGCATAAATAATGTAGCAAAGTATGAGGCATTGGTCCATGGCCTGTTGATAGCATAAAAGAATAAAATCAGGCATCTAGAGATTTTTGGTGATACTGAATTGGTGATCAACCAAGTTAGAGAGATATGTGCAACAAAAAACTAGCTTCTAAGAGCTTATAGACATAGAGTTTGGGACCTGTTTGAGAGTTTTGATGCTCTCAATCTATAGGTAATCCCAAGAAAACTAAATGCTAATGCTGATCAATTAGCAATGGTGGGGGCCTAGTTTTCTCCACCTACAGACTTGTTACAAGGTCCTGATCAACATGTGAGGACTGTTGTCAGACCATCTATTCCTGACAATGATATCCATTGGCAAGTCTTTGATAACAATGAGTAGATTGTGAGATGCATTTAGAATGAAGTAGAATTTTCCTCCATTGTGCAAACTAGGTTGAAGGAGTGCTATGGTGATCAAATCATCCAACTCAAATCAAACAAGATGGCTAAGGATCTAGTTACTCTTGAGGCCATCTTCAACCATGATGATGAGTTTAGGAGCGAGAGGAAAAACATGACCTTCAAGAAAGAAGATTACCAGAAGGTGATTGTCACCTAGGACAAAGAGTTGTTGCTAGGAAAGGTATGTGGCGATGCAGAAGAGAAAGAATTCATAAAGCTTGCCCAGAAATATAATGATGTCCTAGCATGGACATATGAAGATCTTAAATGATTCAATCTGGATGTGGATCAACATGCCATCGATCTAGGTCCCAATTGCAAGCTAGTTTGCCAAAAACAATGGCCCATAAATCCAAAAATTGAGCCACTCATGAAGAAAGAGCTTGCCAAACTCATACAAGCAAGGATTATCTTCCCTATTAAGTATTCTACTTGGGTTACTAATCTAGTGCCTATGAGAAATAAGAATGGATAGATTAGGCTCTGTGTATACTTCAGGGACCTAAATCATGCTTCTCTAAAGGATCATTACCATCTACCCTCTATGGATCAGATTTTACAAACAGTTGTAGGGGCAAAGAGGTTTTCATTATTGGATGGCTTCTCTAGCTATAATCATATCATTTTCAGAGAGGAGGATAGATTTAAGACAACATTCACAATCAAATGGGGAACCATGGCATATGCAAAGATGCCATTTGGTCTGTCTAATGTTGGTACTACATTTCAAAGGGCAATGGATATTGTCTTCAAGGGATTTATAAACAGGTTCATCCTGATTTATCTGGATGACATCACAGTCTTCTCCAAGAGGCGAGAGAACCATATGGAGCATCTGGAAAAGGTTTTCTAGAGATGCAGAGAGTTTGGGGTATCCTTGAACCCCAAGAAATATATTTTCATTATTTCCCAAGGTAGGCTTTTGGGTCACATAGTATCTGAGGATGGAATATCCATAGACTCTGATAGGACATATGCTTTTCTTTCTCTTCCCTTGCCTGCTCACAAAAAACTTTACAATCATTTCTAGGGCAGATCAACTTTGTTAGGAAGTTCATTCCTAACTGCGCTATCTTGGTGAAGCCTCTAACCCTTATGCTCAAGAAAGATGTAGTCTTCAGATGGACTAAGGAAGGGAAGGATGGTTTTGAAAAGATCAAGGAAGAGATTTCCAAGACACCTACTCTCATGAACCCAAATTATGAGAAGGGCATATGGAGGAGAGACCAGTATTGTTACTGTCCTAATGTAGCAAAATGAACATGAACTGGATTAGCCTTTGGCCTTCTTCAGTCAGACCTTGAAGGATTATGAGGTTAGATATAGCCCCATGGATAAGAAATTATTTTCCATTGTTAGAGCTTTAAAGAAATTTAGATATATGCTAGAAAATAATCATATTAAAGTTTTAGTTTCTCATCCTAGTGTGAGAGATTACATAATGGGGATAGAGATTAGTGAAAAGTGAGCCAGCTGGGTCACCAAGATCCTGGAGTATGATGTGATCATCAAAGCCACTAAGTTGATTAGAGGTAGAGGATTATGTGAACAACTAGCTCAGACATTAGTAGATGAGGTGAATTCATCCTACCATTTGAATGAGGAGGAACTGGAAGTTGAGCCATCGGTTGTGAGTTCTTAGACAACATATATGGCTAGTTTCCTATCCACTGGTGAGTACCCCTATGGACCAAACAGAGCCAAAAGAAGACATTTTAGGCTGCATTCTATCCCTTATGCTTTGGTAGATGGTGTTCTCTTCAAGAGAAGCTTGGATGGAGTCTTACTGAGATGGATATAAGAAGATTAGGTTGATAGACTTCTTGCTAAGTTTCATGTTGGCCCACCTGGTGGCCATTTCTCTGCTAGAGCTACAATAATGAAAATAATGAGGGTAGGTTACTTTTGGCCCACATTAATCAATGATGCCCATGTATGGGTAAGAAAATGCAAAGAGTGTGCTCTCTTTGCTGGAAATAAAAGATTGGCGGCTCTTTCCCTCCACCCTATTCAGGCTGATCAGCCCTTCTCACAATGGGATTTAGACTTCATTGGCATGATAAATCCTATTTCTAGTGCTAGTCACAAGTGGGTTTTGACTACAATGGATTACTTCACCAGATGGGTAGAAGTAGTCCCACTCAAGGAGGCCACTGAGTCATCAATCATGGATTTCTTGAAAGAAATCATGATAAGGTTTGGATCTCCTCATACTATTATTTTTGAGAATGCAAAAGCATTCACTAGTTTTAGGATTGCTGATTGGGCTCTCCAATACAATGTGTTCTTAAAGACTTCATCCAATTATTACCCCCAAGTTAATGGGCTGGCTGAATCCACCAATAAAAACTTGATCAAGATTCTAAAGAGGACCATGGAGACAAACCAGAGGAAATGGTACAATAAGATCAGATTAGCTCTTTGGGCTGATAGGATCACATACAAGAGAGCCATTGGGAACTCTCCTTTTGTTCTAGTATATGGAAGAGAGGCTAAATTGTCTATATCCTTAGAATTTTCTACACTAGATCTAGCTCATCAGTTGGCATTAGAAGGAGAGGATGCAAGTTTTGTCAGGATGGCTGAATTAACTGAATTAGAAGAGAAAAGATAGATAACCATGATCACATTAGGACATCAGATGTAGACCGAAAGGTAGTTTGACAAAAAAGGCCAAGGTCCAGACCTTCAAAGAAGGTGATCTTGTCCTAAAATGGGATGCTGACTGAGCCAAACCTAGAGTCCACACCAATTTTGATGCACTTTGGAGTGAGCCTTATGTCATCATCAGCTACAAGCAAGCAAATGCCTTCATTCTTTTAGGGCTGGATGGTGAAGTTCTACCCATTTCAGTTAATGGGATCCATCTCAAACCTTACCATTAAGGTTGGTATGAGGTCTTGTATATATTGTTTTAGTTCATTTTAGTTTTGAGTTTCCCTTTCCCTAAGTGCTCTTGCATAGGTTGCATTGTCATTAGGAGAACACAGACCTTATTTCTTTTGTGGTCTTGTTTTGAGGCAGGTTTCAATTTTTCCAACATGTTTGAGACTTGACTCTATGCCCAATGAATGCTTAAGGCTACTAGTTTCCATTTGTCTAGTAGGTAAACACCCCTGAGAGGTCACCAAAATGTTGGCCTATTTTGTTTCCCAGCCAGATAGCCTAAATCCCTTAAAACCCTAAGTGTTTTCCTTCCCCTTAACCCCTAGGTTTTACAATCATCTTTCTTTGTGTTATAATTTGTTGTTGACTGCCTAGCTTAGGTTTCTGATCACTTAAGTTATGAATTTGAACCTTTTATGTCATGAAGTGACTGGCCCTGAATCCTAAGGTTTACCTTTTATCACCCGTTGGCATCGTTCCTTAAGTCTTAAGTGCTTTTGGGCCCGAGGATGCCACGTGGCGGTATTTCACACGTTTGCAAACCACTGTAGTTGACGTCATATCCCTTCTACGAAATGAAGAGAGCTATAAAGTATATAGAGGGCCCATGGCCATAGGATCATTGACTCTGGTGATGCAGCTCGCACCGGGTGTCAAAGGATGGAGTGAAGAGGTGTGGTCTTCAACGATCTAACAGTAGCGCAGCATTGTAGAAGAATCTTTTCTACTAGGAAGATTATGTGAGTGGCTGTGAGATGCTAACATGTGTCTAGGTCCATAGTTTTAAAGATTGAAATATTCTTTGGTGGACCCTCGACAAAATAAAGGATATCGCACACCTACAGCCCACCTAGGCTGATGTTACTTTCCTTTCGCATGGTCGTGAAATGAAGACAAGTGTAAAGTGCATCATGACCCATGGCCATAGGATCATTGACTCCATCGAATGGTGTAGCTCCATGGCCAGATGTTAAACGATGAAATAAATAGTGGGGCCGCAGCAATTAAAGATCGGATGGCTATGCATTGTCATAGGAGAATCTCGTCCGTAGGGAAGATTCTATGCGTGGCTGCGAGATGTTGACACATGACTGATTCTTGAAAAGGAGAATAAGGCTAGCAAAATCTTTAGGCCTCAATGCATAATCAAAGGGGAAGTGATGACCTTTGATTCTAAGAGTAGATCCATCTATGGTAAGGATACAAAGGGAGGTTCTCGGGCATCCTGAAGGTGGGAAATCTTGCCGATGAAAGAAGCAAATGGACTCGGCTAATAGGGGCATTTCAAAGGCCAATTATTCAAAATTTAGAATCAATGAAAGACAAGAGATTTAAAAGTTAAAGATTTAAAGTGTTGTAAAAGATTTGCTTGGGAAATTTGTTTTATATGCCATCAATGTAGATCCTATGCCTCTTAGCTGCCCCTTTTCAGATATTTGTTGCACTTATGGTCGTAGGTTGATGAATCAACTGCTCACCTTGAAGAGGGATGAAATATCTCTCAACCACCTATGGACTCCAAATATTTTCTACATTAATTCTTGTAGATATACATCTTTCAGGCAGAGATATTTTTTGACAGAGTCCATGTGGCAATTTATTGTAACCTAATTAGGTCATTTGGAATCAAACACGATATATGCATGGATGTAATTTGTGAAAAAGGTTGGAAAAATAGTTAGCCTTATGCTTCTATATTCCAAACAAAACTTTCCTCTACTGTAATTGTGCCTCTTGATCAATACATATGGTGTTTTACTTTTTCATGCTTTTAACTCTGTGTAGTCTTAGAATTGGCTATTATTTGTGAATGTTTAATTCCTAGCAATCCATTCTTTACCTCTATTAAAATCTCCATGATCTATGTAAGTTTATCAGTTGTATTTCTTTATTTGTACATCTTAGCTCTATGAATGTTCTTTATTGAAACCTGGTGTATCACCTCCCCTTCATTTTCAATTTTGTTGGGTGAATATTTTGTCGTTAACTCATTAACAACAAAATGGTTATATTACCACAACTATGATGAGATAGAGTCTCTCCTCTCAGCAAGGGGAGGTTCCCTCTAGTTGCTTTAACTATTACAAACAAATTACTTATAAAAATTATGTACACTAAATACTATATTCATGGTGATTCCATTTCATTCTATTCTCTTTTTTTAGAATAGATGCTTATACTTCAAGATGATGATTTCAATGAAACTGATATTAAAGAGCTTACAAACTATCACAAAACCACAAAAATACAAAGTCTTATGTCACCTCACTTACTAATTGCAAATAGAACTATTTGAAGTTGAGTGCAGCCCAAAGTATTCACTCTTCTCCAAGATGATAAAAGTAGATTGAATATAACAACTTGCAGCACAAAGTCTTCACGCTATTTTACTCTCACAAACATTAACACAATCCTCACAAATGATTTGATAACACAAAGTCTATCACAATAAAATTAAGAATGCTCTTCAATCACTTGAAATAATCTCCACACCTCAATTATTACCAAAGAAGATTATGATAGAAAGATGTAAGAACAATGCTATCATAACACAAATAATCCCAAGACAAAGATTGGAATTGAACTTGCTTTCTTGTATTGATAAATATTTGATAATTGATTTTCACAAAAAACACAAAGTCTTAATTTGCTTCTTAATTCTCTAGAGTTTTCTTGAAATAGATAAAAGATATAAATTACAATAGAGGCTCTCTTTATTTATAGGGAGGAGCCTGAAGCAAAAATAGGAAATTTACAACTACTTTGACTTATTCAACAAAAGAGTCCTATTTGACTTGGGACTTCCTTTGTCTCACATGTAATTACATTTTGAAAAAATACATGTGAAGATGTACAAAACTAAATACAAATTGCATATACAAAACTAAAAATAAACTAAGGCATGGAAAAGAATTTTAGCTGCCACCATCATTCTTCTTCAGAAAATTTTGGTACATAGTCCGCACTGCTGCCATCTCATATACATCAAGTCTAGCTATATTGCCTGAAATGGTATGAGCCTTGAGAATTGTATTCTTGACCGCTTTTATCACCTTCTCATGCTTTTCAAGGTTATCCTTCAGATTTTCAAAGGTTGAATGATAATCATAAAGATTATCCATTGAAGCCACTGTTAACACCTCATCTTCAAACTTCTACTGAATCATTTTCTCAAAAGCATCAATCATTTCCTCCACTGAAAGAAACTTGTGATCTTCACCTGTTAGAGTACATGGTAGTTCCTCTAACCTGTGCAGAAGCGAGACATCACTATCTTCACTATTTTCTCGTACTTGGCACAGATCATCAAGCAAGCCTCTTATCACATTGATGTGATGAGTCAAGGATTCTTTGGTCTTGAGATAGGACTCTTGATTTGATATGACACAAATCACAATCAAATTCTTTATCTTCATTTCTTCATCTCAATCCATTCCCCTAAAGTTTCTTCTTGATCTTGAAGTTCCTGAGATAACGAATCAACAATATTATCCAGCTCAGCTTTTGCCTTTTCCATTTTTTCTTTTCTCTCCACTGTGGTCTTCAAAAGAACTCTTCCATGTGCCAGCAACTGGTCCAAAATATCACCAACCACTCTTCCTTTGGCTTGAACCTTTTCAACCTTTTGAATCAATGGGTCTTCAATAGTAACTTCCATTGGTTCCATAATTTCTAATGATTTCACTATCTTTTGAAGAACGACAACAAGCTGCTCAGCTTTAGCCTTATAATGTTCTTTTTCTTTCTTTTCCTCATCAAATTTCACAAGCAAAGAGCTTTCTGTTGCTTGAAAATCTGACTTAAGGCCTTCATGAGTTAGCTTACCCAATTCAACTCTAGAAACAATATAGTCATTCACATCAAAAGTATCTATGGTGGCATCAGGAGGTGGTCTAGCAATCTCTGCATACCTAACTCCTTTTTCATCAATTAGCCTAGAAATAGTCTTAGGCTTTTTCTTCTGAGCTTTTGGTTTAGCAGGTAGCAATTTCTCAATATCAATGTCATCTGGTGAGATAGCCTACTTTTTCCTTTTTGGTGTATAAGCAGACAACCATGGAGGTAGTGTTGGAGTACTAACATTTGGAGATGAATCAATTGTCTGCTTAGTGGAACTCATGCCAATACCTGTTATGGTAACAATTAGAGTGGTGTTGGTAAAAACTACACTTGTATCAACATTTTTCTTTGAACCATCAAGAAAATGATCTAGAACAGTTTTCTCTCCAATATCAAAAGAAGGAGAAGATAAACTAGGTATAGAGCCAGAAGAATAAAAAATATTCCCAAAACTAGTTCTCATAGAAGGGGGAGTATTATTAGAAGATACAATGACAATAGGAGAAATAGGAACATTAGAACCATTGGAAAACTATTAGAAATAGAAACATCAGGCAAAGTTGTAGAAACTTGTGGCTCTTGGGAAATATCTTTTTGAGGAGACTTTGATGAACCACCAAGTTGTTCCTGTTCTACATAGTTTTCTATTTCTTGTTCTTTATTACCTTCTTGATCTAGTTCCTCAATCATTTCTACCTGCTCAGTATCAGGTTCTTTAATATTTTGTTGTTCAATCTCAGCATTCTCAACCTCCATATTATCAACATTTATTTCTTCAATACCTGATTCTATTGCATTAGAACTTCTTGCAATTTCTTTTGTCTTACCTCCTTTAGAGACAAACTTGATTCTAGGTTTTGTCACCTTAGAAGAAGGAACATCACTTTTATTTTTAGTTCTATTTTCAACCTTCTTTCCTGTCTATTCCTTAATCTCTATCTTTGACCCAGTAAGGAAATCCTTCAAACTAAGACCCTTGCTTTGCAACCATATATTGGTGTTAGCCAGTATAGGTTGGAATCTCTTCCTAATAGAAGTCTCTTCAATCACCGACCATTTGATTTCTAGCAAATCTGAAGCTTCAATATTGTTGATGTTATACTTGGGGTCTAGAACATCACCCTCATCTTCCATGCCCTTTGGAACATCAGCCAACCCTAGTTCTTCTATCTAACTTAGGTGTAACCTGCAGTAATCCAATTTTCTTATCTCTTTCTGGGTCCTTAAATTGGCCCAAATATCCTCTACCATGGGAAGATGAAACACTAATTTCCTTTTAATCTTGTCTTATACTCTTCAAAAATCAAAGTGATTCCTCTTCTTGAATTATTTCATCATCACTAGTTGCATCTCTGCTTCAACTACCTTTTCCTTAGTAGCAGATTGCACTAAATACCTGTCAATCTCCACAGGAAACTTAATCCCTGACTTCTTCAATTCCATCTATTTATTATGCACAACAATTAATTGTCTGCATAATTCCATTAGAACTACCTTATCACTTGGATATCTTAGTAACATATATGGATACCCTGTATAATATCCAACTCTTAAATAAGTAAAAGTGGGAAATTAGAGAAACAAACAACCAAAAGAATTAACCACTTCCCATGCTTCATCTGATACCCTTTTCTATTCTAGCTCACTATTCCATAAGCACATGAAAACTGAAAAGAATGCATCATTCACCCTCCAAAAATGGTGAATAGACCCTTTTAGAGTTATTTACAGATAGTACTGAAAAACTAGCACTAGCCTCCAATCACCATCCTGAGTCAGACCTGGAAATATTCTCATGCTTGCAGCTGCATATACCAAATATGAGGTCATATAGAACTTAAAAGTTGTATTGACCATAATCAACTGATCATGTAGAGCATTACTGATTTGCTCTCCATAGAATATCTTTTGTTGCCCTTTGAGAATAACCCTGATCTAGGTGGACATCCATTCTTGAAATTTAGAGGAAGAAGGAAGACCTCTAGCTCTGCTCAACAATGTGATCAAATCACTGACTTCTACAAAATCACTCCTTGGGAGTTCCTTAGGCCACCTAGATAGATTGCTCCTAGGAGTTTTCAACCATTTACTATTGATATGCTTCTTTGCAGATTCCACATCAGTCTCAAAATCCTTCTAACATTTAGCAAAGTCAATTTCCCCAACATTCTCTATAGGTGGACATATGAAAATCTTATCAAGGAACTTTGCATCTAGCCTCATGATAACATTCTGTTGAGAATCAATTACAGTTCTAGTATCCTTATTATAGTGGCTTACTAGTTGGAGAACAAACTCTAGATTATGAGCCTCAATAGGAAAAGATGCTACCAGGTGTATGCTATGATCTTCTGCATGTAGTGAGGAGGATTAGCTTGTTTGGTCCTTTCTACAAATTTTTCCATGTCTACATGTCCTATCTCTATCTCTCTGATCTCATCTACATTGGATTGTATTGAAGTGATAGGGAAAACTCCTTGGTACTTGTACTTCATGATCTTGGCTTTGGATGGAGATGGCTCTGACATCAGTTTTGAAGAGAGAACTGGAAATGGTGTCGATCACAGCTACTTGATGAAATTACAAAAGTTCATGATCTCGCAGTCAGGGAAAATTTGGCAAATTAGGGACACTGTGAATTGATGATCATGAACATAGGAATATGCTTGAAAGGGCTTGAGAGCGTGCAAGTTGAGAAATTAGGCGAAAGTAGGCTAAAGGTATCATTTTGCAAGAATTCTCATTGTTAGGAAAAAATTTAGGAAAACATGCATAGGCGGTCATTTTGACCACTCCTGCATGTGGGAGAAATGCTTTGAGTGTAAGGGTGGTTAATTTGACTACCTTTGTAGGTAGGTGAAAATTGGGTTTCATGTAGGAGCAGTCAAATCGATCGCCCTTACATGTTAAGGGTAACTTTTTATATATGAGTTCAAAGGAGGTCAATTTGGCCACTATTGCATGTGAGGGAAAAATACTAGGATGTACAAGCGACAATTTCACCCACTTATATATGTAGGAGTAAAATGCATAAGGTTTTTGTAGGGGCAGCGAAAACCACTGCCCTTACATCTGGGTATCTCAATGGAGGGAAGACATGTATTGGTGGCAATTTTGACTGCCAATACACTTTATCAAACAAACAATAACGTAGGGGCAGCGCCTTACATATGAAGGAAACCTAAGATAAAAATCTAAGTCTTGGTGATGTGAGTGGGGAAACACTCTGCCTTTGCAAAGTCATAAAAAATAGGACATGACAGAAAAATGGCCAAAATCACCGCCAAAAAAACAAAATGGAGAATAAAGAAACAACACACATGGGTTTTCATAATGGTGAAAGAAAGACTTCAAACAACGATTAATTTTTTACAAAAATGATGATTCAAAAGATGATTCCACAAATCATAAACAATCATTCATACTTTGCGCAAACCCTAACCAAAAAGAAAATAAAAACAAAAAGGAGGCAAATGAAAACCTACCTGGTAAAAGTGCTAAGAAACCCTAAGTGAAATCACCGTCGAAATCCACCTAAATCAATTATTTCAGTGGTTCAATCAACTTCAGAGGGAGTTTAATTCACATCAAAGGATGTTTCAAATGAGGAATGAATGAAAATAACAATTAAAAGTGTTTAAAAAGGTTTTTAAAAGTGGCGTATTAAAATGCCACACAAGTGCCATAAATGCACTTAACTTGAACTGAAGATGCTCGGGTGGCAAATTTCACCGCCCTTGCATGTTAAGGGAGGTATAAACATCTGCATGAGTGGTTAAATCCACCACTCATGTACTTTAAATTTTTCACTCAAAAAACTTGCACGGGTGGTCAAAATGACCGCTCCTGTAAGCTTAAGACCAAAACATGCTCAGGCGATCAAAATGACTGCCCTTGTAGGGGAAGAAATAAACTACATGTAAGAGCGATGAAATCCACCTCTTGTAAATGTAATTATTGAAAAATTTCTAACACTCTAAAAAGGTCAAAATTGATATTTTGACAAGCTTATAACCTAGTCAATTTTCATGAACTTCAAGAAAATGACCTAGGGAAATGTTACAAGCTATTCTTGGGTGTTAGATGACTTCACATGAGATCAAGAAGACTTGCCTCTAAATGCGAACTTAGAGTGTAGGCTACAAAATGAACAAGTTTCGTAGGGGTTGTCCTACAAAATGAGTGCAGTTGATTTTGAGGACAAGTTTTTACTCCCTCTTCCTCTTTTCCTATTAGGTGGATAGATTAGGTTTAGTCTTAGGATCACTTAATTGTTCTCATTTAGAAAAGGAACTAGCCTCTCTCTGGAGATTCAGCCTCCCTATATGGTCCCACACATGGAGGTCATCTCAATGTTTCACTAGATTGTTGGAGCCCTAAAAGACTTCAACACTGGGTGCAACTCTATGTGACAACAGTAATTTTGGTAGTTTGGAGCAGACATAGATATGGATATTCATATAGGTGATTATATCCATCTGGTCGAGATGACCATTGATTCAACCCAATTTAGTGATTGTTTCAGGTCCAAATATATTGTTTGTTCATTTAAGAGTTGGTATAAAGACTAGATATGACGATAGGACTGAACTCTATATATAAGAGTGGACAAGATATTATACTCATAATATCCATATCCCTTTGACGAGGATATCTAGTTGACCAAAACTTGGAACAAGTATAACTTGCTCATTTGGACGAATTTCAACATGATGTAAAAGGCAAAGTTTATTATAATTTGATCCTATATTCATTGATAACTTCTATAGGGAGAAAATCCTAACTCGAATTTGACTTAGATTTTGAGATGACATTTTGCCAAACCACCCAAAGGGAAAGCACACAACCAAAACAAAAATAAAAGTTGGGTCCCTATTTTTCTAAGGTGAAATGGGGCATGTTGTGAGACCACACAACAAGTAGTAGGGATAGCCCTCTTTTGAGGGGAAGAGACTCCAACATGAACAATGTTAGCAAAAGAGCCAATCTTTGGATTTGTGGAAGTGGAACCTAAAATAGTAGAATGTGCCCCACTAGCAGGAGAACCAGGTAACCCTATCATAAATGACACACTAGCAATAGGAAAAACCCTTGTCGTAGATGATGTACCAATAACAAAAATATAACCAGCTAACACTATCATAGGAAATGCACCAACAACATCATTAGAACCAACTAACACTATCACAAATGGCACACCAACAATAGAAAAACCTTCTATTGTGGATGGCACACCAACAACAACAACCCCAATCACAGATAATGCACCAACAACAACAACCCCAATCACAAATAGAGCACCAGCAGTAGAAAAACCCTCTGTCATGGATGGTGCACCAATAATAGCAACAAAAAAGGAGGTCTCTACAAGAGACAACAATAGAGGAGGTCTCTATAAGAGACAACAACAGAGGAGGTCTCTACAAGAGACAACAACATAGGAGGTCTCTACAAGAGACAGCAACAGAGGAGGTCTCTACAATAGACAACATCCCAATAGAAGACAAATGTTGCAAACCTATAACAAATGACTCATGCGTGAGAAGAGAAGCAAGAGACATTTTTAAAATCTTTAGTTACTACCTTAAAGATACCATTTCTTAAATGGACCATTAACCATTACAATGCTTACAAGATAAATATAATGTTGAGAAAGCACACCATGTGTTACAAGGGGACATTGTTTGTAATGACTACTACTAGCACAACAATAATTTTAACTTAGAAATATAAAGATTTGATTAC
This sequence comes from Cunninghamia lanceolata, assembly GCA_027924645.1. Classification (NCBI taxonomy): domain Eukaryota; kingdom Viridiplantae; phylum Streptophyta; class Pinopsida; order Cupressales; family Cupressaceae; genus Cunninghamia; species Cunninghamia lanceolata. The sequence continues at coordinate 5,972,855 of BSBN01000997.1, read as the reverse complement.
TCACTTATATTATTTGAACAGGTATGTACAAATATGAAGATAATGATATAGTTGAAGAAATCAATTTATCAAATTTCTGTAAACGAGAATCGAATTAGAGTAAAATAAAATCAAATAGTAAATTAAATAATATACTTGATAAAACAAATTTGTATAATAATCACTAATCATATAAATCAGTTTTCAAATAAGACAACCCACAACTTTACTTGAATTATTGCATATAATTATAGACCTATGAAATAACAGAAACATTGTGAGACCTGAGACTTTATTGCATAAAGACTATTTTGATAACAACCTACTATTAATTTGCCAGAAAGATTTTCACCTTGGCTTAGATGACCTCAATTATATCTCAATTTATCTTCAAGCCACAAAGATTGATTCTTTTCACCTTCAAAACAGATAGCATTGTCTTTATGTAAACTTGTTATATCAATAAATCGATTATAATATAAATTAAACTTAGTACTCTAATAATTTGATTTTTTTGTAAATATCACTATTCATTCTACAAAGAAAATAGCTGTTATTTATTCTATTGTGGCTGTTCTATTTCCTTACAACAAATTTTTTGAAAGATTCTTAATCCTAACTAGTAAGTATTGTAACACAAGTATGGATTTACTATCATCTTTGATTATTACACTAATGCTATCTGCAGTGCAATTATCATGAGAGTTGTTATAAACTTATTAATATTAATAACTGCACTATTGATAACTATAAGTGTTACATTAAACAAACAATTAATAGTAGTGATTCAATTATTGCAGGATACCGAAATATCTGTATACAATCAAGTGCCATTGATAATGGCATACACATTTGGACGTTAAATTTACATCTATTATAATGACTCATGAATTTTGATAATACCTGGTTATCTATCACTTTTTTTAATCAAATAATTCAAACTTTATTTTGAAAACAGATAAAGATTTCTAATAGAGAAATCTCTCATTTAGCATTAAGAATTCATATTACCTTACATAGCATCTCATTCCTAATAAACTATAGGTGTCAACCCTAACAAAAGAACTCTACAGTTTTTTAATCCTTTCAAGAACATAAAGAAAACTCTCTTTCCTTAAGACTCCATGGCTCAATATACAAACTTAAATTCTATTCTTCTTATTTAATATGACTTTAAGAAAGAAAATACAATTTCAATTACATCCCTACAGACGCTCTTCTAAGACTTGTATAAAGTTATGAACAAAAGACTAATCTATTAAATATCTGTAATAGAATATCATACATGAGATTTTAACAATGACATGTAGTATAAATTGAACCTTCATTTCAAACAGATTCGAAAGGAACAAATATAGGAAGAAAAATTACTTGAGTTTTAGATTTAATCTGTTTCAAAATTCTTTAGATTCTGTTTACAGAGAAAGCTCCAATTTTTTTTTTTAGACTTATCTTCACAACACAAGCAACAAAATCTGATTTAGTCTCCCAATTCTTGTTCCCAAAAATATTCTTTTGATCTGAAATCACTTGGTTAAGCAAAACAATCCAAACATTGCTCTTTCATCCTACAAACACAATAACAAACAAAAATATTTTGCTCTTTTCCACCCATCTGTAGGATTCATTTGAATTAATCCACTGTCAAGCATCAAATTACGTTATTTTTTCTTTTAAAGCAAAATCAGCTAAATAAAAAACAATCAAAGTTCAGAAATTAAAAAACCAAATCATTTGTAATTCTTTTCTCATTCAAATACAAAATAAACACCATAAATTCAAATTGAAACTCCCCAACCAAACTCCCAACTAAACTCCCAATCAAACTCCCAATTTAAACTCCCAGTACTCCCACAACATACTCCCATAAAATAGAGATCTCTTTCAAATGTATATATAGCATGCTTTTATAATCAATAAAATCAGAGTAGATCATACTCTTCAACAAATTTCATTTCCATAAAACCCCTTTCCTCCTTCTCCCATACTCCCAGCTTTAACATTCACAATAAAATCAATATTCAATTTATTCAAGAACTTTCACACAATCATTACATTTTCAGAATTGTCATACACTAATAGATTCACATTCATAGACATCACTTAACATTCAAAAAGATATAACAAATTTTCATTACATACCTTGATTACGCATACAAAAATTAACCCTTCAAAGTCATCTTGCCATGATTTCTTTCACCAACATACAACACTATTCCCTTCTAATTTACCTTTTTGCTATTCTAAAAATTTCTCAAACTCACAACAACACAAAAGATTCAGTTTTCATCAACTACAACTTTTCTCCCTTTTATAAAAAACTTTCCTCCCAAAAGACACTTCATATTTTTTTTTACAAATGAACGGATCAAGAACCTTTACATATTCCATTTCCAAAAGAAATAATAAAACAATTAATCCAATAATAAAACAAATAATCATCCATTTATTCTCAAACATATTATTACATAATAAAGTTCCTTTATCAATTCATATTCATTATTTAACAAAACTTATTGTTTTCTTTCTTACAACAATTAAATATTCATTATATGCAAATAACATTCAATTGTTCAAATATAATAACAATAATAAAACAATATTCATAATTCAAAACTAACACACACACCAAAATATTAAATCAATATGTAACAAGGAATATTATCAACTAACCCTACATTGTTTCTTGAACAATTCCACTTAGTCATAAAAGTATATGTGAGGGAAATTATGTCTATAAAGAGGATTTTGGAGAGTCATGTATTAGTATTGTAGAAACCTAAAATTCATCTCACTTCAAACTTAATTATTCATTTTCTATACTTTCACATTAATAAAATAATGCCTAATTATTTAATTAAGTTAATTTTCCCACTTCCTAGTATTAATTAAATAATATACAATTATTTAATTAATCCTTTCATTTTTCTAATGTTTTTGATATTGGTAAGCTATAAACAAGGGTACAGATCCCTATTACAAAAGCCACATGAGTAGCAAAATAGGCTAGCGGCCACAAACAACAAGAAATAATAGACTAATAGTAAACTATCATACTAGTAACAAAAGAGTACCAATACCTTGAAAACAACAATAGAAACAAAAACTAATGAAGTAGCTCATTCCAATCATCCTTGAGAAATCCCAGAAGTTCCTCCTTGCTAGCAGTCTTGCCATCCTTATCAACTTGTTCATTTTGAACATCCTGCAAAATAACCAGTGACATGGAAGCACGGTAGATAACCTTCATACACACTGTAGCAAGCATTTTCACTTTGTCCTCCATAGAGAGTAGCCTCTTCTTAATATCATCCAGCTCCTTATTAATCTAGCTACAATTGTCACAGTTCCTAACACTTGCAGCTTCCTTCTCAACAGTTTCCAGGATCTCAACTTCCTCTTGTGTAGTTTCATAATAGGAGTTATTTAACTCCTCAAAATGATTGGCACCCTCTTGTTCCTTAGGTTGTTTAGGTGTCGACTTAACCACTTTGATTTCCACCTCATCCTCTAGGTTTGAGGCTAAGGAATAATCCACTATTTTTAGAACTATCATTTTGCCCTCTGCCAATCTGCTCAACGTACGGATACTTGTCATCCTCACAGTGCTCCCCTTGATCTCAACATCTTTATTTACCTTTGCAACATCAACCCCTTGCTCTTAAAGATCACTATTTCCCTTGTCCACCACCAGATCAACCATTTTCTCACCATCAGTAGATTTTTTGCCTTTCTTTTTACTAACCTTCCCGGGCACAGGGTGATCCTCGAGACTCCTTTTCCTCTTTTTTCAACCCAAATGTGAAGGGATGTACTTCAAACCACACAAACCCTCATTAGCCTCTTTCTAGGATTGATCTGGAGACCTAGCCACTCCCCCATGAAGGGGTAGCTGAGTCGGCTGGGCTCTACAAGGTAGGGTTAGTTTTCTAGGGCTCCAAAGCGGTCTTGGTACTTTTTTTCTTGTAGGACCAGGATCCAAGATTATCAGTAGGTTGGGCCTTACGATTTTGGGAGGACTCAGTGGGGCCCTAGAGATCTCTGACAGTCATGCTATTGACCTTGCTTTTACCAGGGCTACCATACTTAACGCTCAAGGGAATGTTATCATCCGATTAATTATCATTGCTTTCATCAACAAGACAAGTTGTTATAGGCTTAGTAGGGCATAGGGCCAAGTGGAAATGAAACAGTTGAAGGATCAAACCTTGATGGAGTGGGACAACGACAACAACAGGGTTACCTTCATGGGTCTTCTTAGCCACCTTAATAGAAGACTCTAAAGAAGAGAAGAGATAAAAAGAAGATAAGAGATAAAAAGGAAAATTCACCAAAGCCTTATGCCTAAAATGATTTAATAAGGCAAAATAATAATGATAGTAGCACCTGAATCTACCCTCCAAGGTGATATACTTCATGATGAGATAGCAGACTCTATCCTAGGGGTTGATGAGGCTTTCCCTTTCGAAGTTGCCCTGCATACAAATATGCGACTCCCCCTCTTTGAAGAATTTCTTCATACCTTCAGGGTCCTACACTTTAGTTTGTTTCCTCAACCTTTTTCCATCATAGCACAATCTTGCGCCTTTGGCAATAGTTTCTTTAGTCACTTCAAACTAAACACCACCAACCCAGACTTTACATTCCTCATCCCATGACATCGCAAACTAGAATGAAAGATTTTCATAGAAGTCGTTTAAGCATTCTAAGAATGGCATGATTCCTCCCTCGTAACATATACTCCATAGCATGGAGTAAGCCTTAAACTCTGCATAGGAAGAGGGTTCAGTTTAGACCTTATCTCCACCCATGGTCATGTTCTTCACAATCTAAAAGGGAAGATCACATAGCACAAGCTTCATCACCCAAAAGTAATGCAGCTCCTCTTTGAATTGTCTAGAAATGATGAACTATATGTCATCATTAAACTTTCTCTTGAGGCTGCTCAAACCCCCAAGCTCGTCCTTCAAATCACCTTCACATTTTGAATAATAATTACTATCATAATGAAACTTGTGTGGGCTTTCAATAGAGAGAAGAGCTGCCAGGATTTGAAATCACCCCTTGTGCTAGCTAAGTGAATGCCACAAGGTCTTGTTGATCTATCTTTTTCTTATGTGCAAGTCTCTGATCCTTATGGGATGAACATAAGTCATCTTAGCCATGATGACAACAACCTCATTATATCTCCTTCTATGACTAAACCCAAACATGAGATAATAGATAAGAATATATATGAAAATATATTCAGAATAATAATACTTTGGGAAATCCATTAATTAGTATAAGGTTGGGCCTCCATTTGGAGGTGATTTCTAACATTGGGATGTAGCTTTTTGAGACTCCTCTAGCACCTTATAGGGAAGAGGTTACTCCCTATAATGGCCATGGCATCCACTACTTGGTTGCCCTCCCTGTAAACATGTTTAATCTCAAAGCTCTCAAAGCCAAGAAGAAATTTCTTAATATCCTAAATGATGTCATCAATCTGTCAGTCCACCTTGGCTTTCTCCTTGACAACATCAATAATATGTTTGGAGTCCCCTTCAATAAGAAGGTATTTAATTCCAATAGAAAGGGCCACCTTCAGGCCCCAGAGAAGGGCCATGGCCTCAGCAACATTGTTGGAATTTTCTCCAAGACCACCAGCATAGGCCGTAACAAGCTCTCCCTTAGCTGACCTCAAGACTCCACCTCCACTGGCCAAACCTGGGTTCCCTTTAGTAGCTCCATCAAAATTGAGCTTAGTCAAACCATCAACAGGGGGAGACCACTTAGTATTAGAATGAGATTTCCTTTTAGAATCATCCATCTTACAAATGTGAGCCAGGACACTCCATTGACTTATGATACTAGCTTCATGCTTACTAGGGGGTTAGTTAGTAGCTTTCAGAGTGTTAGAAATATTTTCCTGCAAAAGACCTTGGGGGATTTTGTCTTTTCCCTAAACAACCTGTTATTTTGTTCCTTCCAAAGGCCCTAGGCCAAGATGGGGGGAACCTAAACCCATATCTCTTTGCAAATAGGATGGGTAAAGGGAGGCCTCCATCACCTTATGACAGTAGAGAGATCAAAGTTCATGCTCCAAGAGACTCCCAAATTTTGTATAGAAAGACTCCAAACTTTCCTAAAGAATTTACAATGCAGAAATAGGTGGGGAACTATTTCTTCATCCTTCATGTAGAGAGCACAATGGTTAGGGATTTGGAATCCTCTTAACCGAAGGTTGTCTATTGTTAAGATCTTGTTTTGTATAGAAAGCCACCAAAAGTGATTGATTTTGGGAACAAGGTTGTGGTTCCAGACCCTTCTCCAGAGGTTAGAGTCTTCATTAGACTTTGTAAACAAGTTGTAAGTAGATCGGACTATAAAAACTCCTATCTTATCCTTAGCCCACAACAATTTGTCCTTCTGGAGGAATATGGGAATCCTAGAAGCTCGGAGGGAGAGTTGCACCTCCTCAACAATCAGTATAAGCTCGTTATGATCTTGATAGTAGTTTGACAGTTGTTTCTAGCCTCCATAACTAGGAAAAAGGTAATCAAAAACCATTTTCCCAAAGAAGGTAGTAGCCATGTTAGCTAGTCTTTGGATATTTTAAGTCTTACAAAGAGGGGGTCCTTTAAGCCAACTGTCTTCCCAAAACTTGATAGTTCTGCCATCCGTCAACTTCCATTTAATATCCTTCAACAATAAGGTCCTACTTTTTAACACATTGTTCCAGATCACTAAACCCCTAGGGATACCAATGATGTGCAGGAAGTTATTGGAGTTAAGATTAGACAAGTACTTGGCCCTCATGATATTGCTCCATTCCTTGCCTCCACTCAAGAAATTCCACCCAATCTTAGCTAGGAGAGCTTTGTTTATCATGTTTATTTTTCTAATTCCAAGGCCTCCTTATAATTTGGGTCTACAAACTTTATCCCAACTAACCAGGGCCATCCTTTTTTTCTCTTCCATCCTAGTCCATAGAAAATTTCCCTTAATTCTCTCAAACTTCTCTGCTATGTATTTAGGGATTTTGAAGAGGGAAAGGAAGTATACAGGAATTCCTTGAGGGGAAGCCTTTAGAAGTTGATATTTTCTAGCTTGACTCAACAACTTTCCTTTCCACCCAGCTAGCTACTTTTGGATCCTTTCCAGGATGAAATTCCAATATGTGGGAGGGACATCTTTAAGAACTAAAGGAAGGCCAAGGTAAGTACCTGGGAGCTCACCACTAAGACAGCCAAGGATCCCCATGATTTTCTGTTGGAGGTCCAGAGAAGTGTTGAAGAAGTAGATTAAGATTTTATCATAGTTGATACAATGGCCGGAGGACTCCGCATAATCCTTTAGCACTTTCTTCCATTTCCTAGATTCAACCATAGAGGTATCCCCAAAAATGATAGTGTCATCCATGAACTACTGAATGGCAGTAGGGTCTGCTATTAAAGCAGGTTTAATACCTTTGATCTCCTGATCTTTCAGCAACTTTAAGTGCAGGAGCACCTACCTGACAGCTGGCCTCCCTGAGGCAGTTAGTTTGTTATAGGTCTTGTTAATGTTTCCAAGAAGGTCTTATAAGACCAATGCATGTAATAAGGTCATGTTGACCAGACTTTACTATTTTTAGGTAGTTTGTTATGACAGCTGTTATGCTGTATGTCCGCTTGGAAGCTCCCAGCCGCTTGGAATCGAGTGGTAGTACTCGCAAGCAGATCCTATTTATGCATTAGGATCGGTTGATTTTAGACATTGCATTGCAGAGGAGAGATAGAGTGAGACAGAGAGAGAGAGACTGAGTATTGTACTTGCATCTTTTGAAATCAATAAAGAGATCCTGCTTGTGTCAATTCTCTGTTTGGATTCCTTTGTGTAATCGAGTTGCTGTTCTGGTGGTTGCATGGATTCGCTGATCCATTCCACTGGTTGATTTGTCGAATCGGTGGAATGGCCATGTATAATAGTTTAGGGCTAGTTTGCATTTTCTATTTGTTCACATGTATGTTTGCAGGATCGCAGTCGAGATGTGCTGAGAACCCTAGCATGGGCATGTGCTAGGTCGTGCTGGTAGTTCGAGTCTGGAAAGTTGTCCAGGAAGCAGATCGGGTCACCTCAGGAGGTTCGGCAGATCAAAATTCGCTAAGGTTGGAAATTCGTCACAACGGCATCATCAGGATATTTCTGTGTATATCCTGCAGTTACTTTGGGCGTCATCCGAGTAGATGGAGGTGAACATGATGTAGTAGTTTGCATAAGGTGAATGTGCATTGGGGTGATCATCGCAAGGTGTTGCCGAGGAGGAGCGTATCAGCATAAGGTAGAAGATCGGGTTGATAAAACCATCACGGGCCGATAATGTTATGTTTGGCCGACAGCAGGATATTGGAGGAGCTGCATATGACGTCATCGTCATCAGGATAATCGTCATCAGGACATTTCGAAATATCACCCGATAAAGTCAGATATCGGGGTGACGTAAGCATCGAAGGAAAGGTACGTGAAGTGTCGTCATCATAGTGGTATCAGAGCTCAGCAAAAGGTCTGGGCTATTGTGTGTTGATATTTTATAGCCCAGACCTTTTGCTGAGCTCTGATGTCGTCATCGAGGGAACCGGATATTTTATATCCTACTGATGAAGATGATGTCAAACATCATGATGCTGCAGATAGAGGTTGGCGGTAAGATGAACAGTGATTATCAGGAGGATGTTTGCGCTTGCCGAATATGATGATGCTACTGATAGCCGGATATGATGATGCTGCTGACAGACGAAAGGGCGAAGGTTTGTCTGCAAGAGGATATCGGTCAGCAAGAGAAAATATGATGATGTTGACAGTGTTAAGGGAAATATGATGATGATGATGAAGGGTTGTAGACATACATGCTGTATGTCAAGGTTTTAGTGTGGATGCCTCTGCATCATAGTGGTATCAGAGCTTAGCAAAAGGTCTGGGCTATTGTGTGTTGATTCTGTCACTGAAAAGACAGAGGTAGAGGAGTGAGAGGTTGACAAAATGCCTCTGAAAGGTAATGGTACTACAAGGGAATTGCAGGAGATGAAGGAAAAACATGCCAGAGAGATGAGGAAGATGAAGGAGCTTGCTGAAGCACTTCAAACCAGGCTTGTAGCCCTGGAAAAGAACAAAAAGAGGGAAGTGGAAGACAGTGAGTCTGAAGAAGATGAAGATACTGTTGAAGAGTATGAAGAGGTAGCTGAAGGTCTGGATGCTGAAGACCAGAGATTTGCAAAACTGTTAAAGGCAGTACAGAGTGATAAACCTAAGGTAAAGGTTGATGTTTCCAAGTATAATGGAAGTTTGAATGAAGATGAGTTACTGGATTGGATTGCTGCACTTGATAATCACTTTGAATGTGAAGATGTTGCTGAGGATCAGAAGGTAAAGATTGCAAAGACCAAGTTAGGAGGTCATGCTTTGGTATGGTGGGATTATGTACAATTCGAGAGAAGGAAACAAGGAAAGTCAAAGATCACTTCATGGGATAAGATGGTAGCAAGGATCAAAGGTAAATTCTTGCCCAAGGATTATGAAATTCAGATGTTTAAGAAGCTGCAATTTTTAAGGTAGAAGGAAATGGATGTGAAGGCATATACTGAGGAGTTTTATAAGTTGAGTATGAGATCTGGTCATCATGAGAATGAGGTAGAAAAGGTGGCTAGGTACTTGGCTGGTTTGAGATTGAACATACAGGATGAGTTAGTTTTAGCTAACCCTAAGAATGTGGAGGATTGTTACCAAATGGCAATCAGGATTGAAGAAAAGATGAATAGAAGACAAGATAAGTCCATGAGAGGAAGAGGAAACAATATGAGGGGAAGAGGATCAGCCCCTACAACAAGGCAAACCAATGAGGGTCAAGAAGACACTGGTAAAGGACAGGGACAGTCTGATTTCAGAGGTGGATGGAAAGGTAATAGAGGCAGATTTGGAGGTGGTAGAGGTTCTACTACATTTTTAGGAAAGTGTTACACCTGTGGTGAGTTTGGTCATCCATTTTTCAAATGTCCAGAAAGCAAAGGTTCATCATCCAGAAATGATAGAACGAATGACAAGAGAGTACAACTTGTGCAAGAAGAGAAAGTAGAGGAATGTGTACAAAGTTTAAACACTTATCAAGATAGAGTTCCTGACAATTATGGATATCCTGAGGAGGGAGAAGCATTGATGCTAAGGAGAACTAGTTTGTAGACATCAAAGGATATGATACAAAGAAGAGCTCTTTTCAAGACCACATGCAAGAGCAAAGGTAAAGTATGTAAGGTTGTCATTGATACTGGTTCAACAGACAACATGGTATCTCAGGAAATGGTGAATAAACTAAATTTGGAAAGGATTCCACACCATCACCCTTACAAGGCATCTTGGGTGAGTGATAGTCAATCACTTTTTGTATATGAACAGGCATATGTGGATTTTCAGATTGGAGCATATCAGGATAGAGTTTTGTGTGACATTTTGCCCATGGAATGTTGTCACCTACTGTTGGGTAGGCCATGGCAATTTGATAGGAGGGTACTGTATGATGGGTATGCTAATACCTACACCATCAAGAAAGATGGAAAAACTATTAGGTTGATGCCATTGCAGGAAGATGCTGCAGCACAGGGGGCAGCCAAAATCATTTTAGTGGGAAAGAAGGAGTTTGTGCAGATGCCTATAGGAGCAGGCATAAAGGCAGTTGCGGACACTGCAGGGAAAGGAGTTGTTAAGGACAATAGTTTGAAGATAGTTTCAGTTGTGACTGACAGAGGTCAGCAGCAGGTTCAGAAACAGGTTTGCAAACAGCAACCAGTTGAGAGGAATGACAAGGATGTTGTCATAGTTGGGACTATTGTTTGTCCTATAAAGGTTGAAAGAAAGACAGAGTTGAACATTGCAGAAGTTCAAGAGGTAGTTCAGACAGAGGTTCTGGTCAGACAACCTGACAAACACAAGGTATGTGAGAGAAGGGCCTACATTGACAGGCATGAGGATTTACTTGCAAGAAAACAAGTTACAGTTCAGAAGTCTTGGAGTAGCCGAGAGCCAGCAGAGGACAAAGCTGGAACAGGTCAAGACACTGCAAAGGCAAAGTGTAAAGGTGGAGGACTTCCACAACCTAACTCATGGGACATGAGTTCTTTTCTGTTGGGGAGTATGGTGCAGGAGCACCTACCTGACAGCTGGCCTCCCTGAGGCAGTTAGTTTGTTATAGGTCTTGTTAATGTTTCCAAGAAGGTCTTATAAGACCAATGCATGTAATAAGGTCATGTTGACCAGACTTTACTATTTTTAGGTAGTTTGTTATGACAGCTGTTATGCTGTATGTCTGCTTGGAAGCTCCCAGCTACTTGGAATCGAGTGGTAGTACTCGCAAGCAGATCCTATTTATGCATTAGGATCAGTTGATTTTAGACATTGCATTGCAGAGGAGAGATAGAGTGAGACAGAGAGAGAGACTGAGTATTGTACTTCCATCTTTTGAAATCAATAAAGAGATCCTGCTTGTGTCAATTCTCTATTTGGATTCCTTTGTGTAATCGAGTTGCTGTTCTGGTGGTTGCATGGATTCGCTGATCCATTCCACCGGTTGATTCGTCAAATCAGTGGAATGGCCATGTATAATAGTTTAGGGCTAGTTTGCATTTTCTATTTGTTCACATGTATGTTTGCAGGATCGCAGTCGAGATGTGCTGAGAACCCTAGCATGGGCATGTGCTAGGTCGTGCTGGTAGTTCGAGTCTGGAAAGTTGTCCAGGAAGTAGATCGGGTCACCTCAGGAGGTTCGGCGGATCAAAATTCGCTAAGGTTGGAAATTCATCACAACGGCATCATCAGGATATTTCTATGTATATCCTGCAGTTACTTCGGGCGTCATCCAAGTAGATGGAGGTGAACATGATGTAGTAGTTTGCATAAGGTGAATGTGCATTGGGGTGATCATCGCAAGGTGTTGCCGAGGAGGAGCGTATCGGCATAAGGTAGAAGATCGGGTTGATAAAACCATCGCGGGCCGATAATGTTATGTTTGGCCGACAGCAGGATATTGGAGGAGCTGCATATGACGTCATCGTCATCAGGATAATCGTCATCAGGACATTTCGAAATATCACCCGATAAAGTCAGATATCGGGGTGACGTAAGCATCGAAGGAAAGGTGCGTGAAGTGTCGTCATCAGGATATATGGAGGGAACTGGATATTTTATATCCTGCTGATGAAGATGATGTCGAACATCATGATGCTGCAGATAGAGGTTGGCGGTAAGATGAACAGTGAACATCAGGAGGATGTTTGCGCTTGCCGAATATGATGATGCTGCTGATAGCCAGATATGATGATGCTGCTAACAGATGAAAGGGTGAAGGTTTGTCTGCAGGAGGATATCGGTCGGCAAGAGAAAATATGATGATGCTGACAGTGTTAAGGGAAATATGATGATGATGATGAAGGGTTGTAGACATACATGCTGTATGTCAAGGTTTTAGTGTGGATGCCTCTGCATCACTTTAGAAGTTGATATTTTCTAGCTTGACTCAACAACTTTCCTTTCCACCCAGCTAGCTTCTTTTGGATCCTTTCCAAGATGAAATTCCAATATGTGGGAGGGACATCTTTAAGAACTAAAGGAAGGCCAAGGTAAGTACCTGGGAGCTCACCACTAAGACAGCCAAGGATCCCCATGATTTTCTGTTGGAGGTCCAGAGAAGTGTTGAAGAAGTAGATTAAGATTTTATCATAGTTGATACAATGGCCGGAGGACTCCGCATAATCCTTTAGCACTTTCTTCCATTTCCTAGATTCAACCATAGAGGTATCCCCAAAAACGATAGTGTCATCCATGAACTACTGAATGGCAGTAGGGTCTGCTATTAAAGCAGGTTTAATACCTTTGATCTCCTGATCTTTCAGCAACTTTAAAAAAATCCTACTAAGTACCTCCTCAATAAGAATGAAAAGGTAATGGGTCACCTTGTCTTAGGCCCCTTCTCTCCTTGAAAAATCCCCTAGGGACCCTATTAACAAGGACAAAGTACTTAACAGAAGTGACACAAGTTTTGATGAGCTGCAAAGTTTTGTCTTGAAACCCCATCTTCTCCAAAACTTTGAAAAGGAAGTCCCAAGACACCTTGTCATAAGATTTGGATATGTCAAGCTTAAGACCATCCCAAGCATCTTATTTCTTTTCATTGAATGAATAAATTCATGAGTGGATATGGCAGCATCTAGAATTTTCCTACCTGGGATGAACCCCTTCTAACTATTGTTGATCAAACAGTCCAGGATAGGCTGCAAGATGTAATCTATAAACTAGAATCTTAGAAAATATCTTGTAGACTGTGTTACAGAGGCTGATGGGCTTGAAATCCCCCATACTCATAGGATCCTCTTTCTTGGGCACAATTGCTATGAAGGTATGATTGAGTTGTTTTAGCAGCTTTCTAGTCCTAAAGAAGTCCATGATTGCTTTAGTAACATCCTTCCCCATAATGACCCAATACTCCTGAAAAAAGGCTGGAGGAAAACCATCTGGGCCTGGGGCCTTGAAGGCACCCATAGAAAAGAGACAAGTACAAACTTCTTCCTCAGTCACTAGTTTAGTAAGTAGAGTATTATCTTCAGTATTAAGTTGGGTGGGGATGATATCAACTAACTCTTGCTTAACCAATATGTCCTGGGTAGCAAGAAAATTTTGAAAATAGGTAGCAGCCACCTATCCCACTTGAACATCCAACTCAACCATTGATCAATTTTCATCCATAAGTCTAACAATGTTGTTCTTTTTTCCATGTCTCATAGTAGATTGATGGAAGAAGGTAGTATTTATGTCCCCCTACCGAAGCCACTGCACTCTAGATTTCTATTTCTAATAGATTTCCTCCTTTTTAAGAATTTCCCTGCATTCCTTCCTCATAGATTCCTCCGGTAGCATAGTATCATCAGATAAGTTCCCATTGGCCATCTGCAGCTGAATGTTAGCAAAGTTGGTAGAAATCCTTTTCTTATTTTCAAAGATATTGCCAAAAGTGAACATGTTCCACACTTTGACTTTGTTTTTCACCATATTTAGCTTATGAGCTATCCTATACATGGGAGTTCCTTGGATAGTGATATTCCACCAAGTAGCTAGTTGGTTTCTAAAGTTTGGATGCTGAGTCCACATTATCCCAAATCTAAAGAGGAAGGGGCCCTTAACCTCCCTATCCTTCAAGGATAAGAGAAGAGGGTTGTGGTCTGAGGTCATCCTGGGGAGGGCTTCAAGATTGTAGGCACTGATGTAGTCCCAATTAGATGTAACCAAGACTCTATCCAATCTAACTTGAATCAGGTTCCCACCTTTTCTTTGATTAGACCAGGTAAAGCGCTGCCCTTGGAGGTCAAGATCCATAAGACCCTCCATATTGAGGCAATTGGCTAGGTCAGCCATACTATCACTATAGTCTAAGATACCACCAATCTTTTCTTAAGGATAGAGAGGTGAGTTAAATTCACCTGCTAGCATCCAGCAAGCACTCTTGTTTCTCTCAATCAAAGTGGAAAGGAGATCCCACAACTCCTTCCTAGTATTTCTTTGATTGGGAGCATAAATATTGACCAAATTCCAAGATTTGTTATGAGAATCCATTCTGACACTCAAGCTATTCTTGCATCTAGCTATGAGACTCCCTTTCACAACCTTACTATTCCACATAGTGACAATACCACCTGAAGCTCTCAAAGCATCACTAATGAAGTATTCAACATTTGGCCAAATATTTTAGCAATAAGATGGAAACCTTCTGCCTTCATCTTGACTTCTTGCAGTAAAAGGATATCAACTTTATTATCATAAATGCAGTTCTTAGCAAGGAACTACTTATGAGGGCTATTAAGCCCCCTAATGTTCCACAAAAGAATCCTCATTTATTTTGGACTTTCCTGGAGCAAATCTCTAGAGTCCTTTGTTTACCCATAGAAATGTCCTTATTGACAACTTTCTATCTAGTTTCTCTCTGAGTGGGTCTCCCATCTTTGGGGTCCACACCTACATCATCTCTCTTCCTTCCTTGACCTCTACTCTTTTTTTTGGCATTGGTCCATCCCTCTGAGTCTATCTTTATTGCTCTTGCTAGTTCTTGCCCCATGGGTTACGCTGAGGGATTTGTTTCCTAGCTATGAGAAGCCCTACAGCTTGTTGTTGATTCCTTCTCCTTTGCACGGGCTTCCAATCCTTTTGAAGGTAGATTTGCTACCACTATCCACATTAGATATCTTAGAGCTTCTGGCTATTACTTCCACATTAGAAATAGCCTCTTGATGAATCTCCCCATCCTTGAGATCTCCACCCGGAGAGGAGACTTTCTCTATAGGATGGGAACATGGTTGTTCCTTCTGGTCGAGCTCCATGGTAGAAGTCACGAGAGTCTCACTCATAGGGGTGGAGATCTCTGGGTCTTTCATAGCATCATGGGACAAGTCTCTATCTTCTTCCTCCTCCTTATCATCTTTTTTCTCCTTCTAGGTGTGCTTATGATATTTAGAATGTCCTTTTTAAAAGGATAATCTTCCTCATCTTCATTGATTTGGCTACCCATAGTAGTGGAATTTTTCTTAACTTTGCATTGGGTTATTAGGTGGCCTATTTTGTTGTAGTTTTGACAAAAGACAATGGAATTCTCATATTGAATAGGTTGAGTCCATTGACCAAATTTAGACTCAAGTGTAATGGAGTTAGGGAGGGTCTTGTTAATATCTACACTAACACAAAAGCGAGCAAACACTAACCTAGATTTATTCTTAGTAGTGTTGTCCAAAGCAATGAAGTGGCCAAAGGTGTTGGCTATCTAGATGAAGACTTCCTTGTCCTAATATTCCAATGGGAGGCCAAGAAGCCTTACCCAGACTAGGGTAGTTCTATTTAGATCTACAACAGCATCAAACCGTGGCTTCCATTTGCATAGAGAGAGGCTATGCTTTCCATACAGTCATGGTCCCCTGGCAAGGACAACAGTGAGGTCTTCTTTGGCCATGAACTTGAAAAGGAACATTCCCCTGGCCATGGCACTAACTGAAACACTACCTTTCACCTTCGATTTAGCAGTGACCCATCTCCTAACTAGATCTATATTGGGTCTAAATGAGAAGAATTTACTCACAAGAGCTTTCTCCATTAAGGAAACTGTTCTCTCCATGGTGATATTAGGGAGTTTGAGTGTTGATCCTTCCTTCATCTCTAGTAGTTGAGGGACAACCCCTAGATTCTCTTGGTCTTTGTCCCCCAATAGGGAATTCATCCATGCCTTGAAAACTGACTCAGCCCCTTGAGTCACGGGTTCAGAAAGGCAGCCCGATGCTTTCCCCTAACTAACCTGTACTGAGGGGGAGAGGGAAAGGGAGGTATGGGGACCCCCTAGATCCCCTATATCCATATTCAAATTTTAAAATCACACGAGCAGGAAAAAACTGTTGCAGAGCATGCAAAGCGTTCCTTGCTTGAATGTTTTATTTTAGCTATATTTTTTTCTAATGTTAATTAAATAATTTATAATTATTTAATTAGTTAAATCATATTCCAACATTAATTAAATAAATCAAATATTTATTTAATTAATAAATCTACATCTTATCTTCTTCTTGATTTCTTTCAATTTCTAACTCATGTGTATCTAATTAATTAAATTAATTAGATAATCTTATCAATTATCCTCTCATATCTCATCCTATCTTCTTGATTTATTTCCTTTTAAATCAAAATTAAAATCTCTTTTCTACTTTCAAATCTTATCTTTTTCTTGATTTATTTCCTCTTTTTAACTCACATAATCAAATAAAGAAAAAATCAAATCCTTATCTCTTCATCATCAAAAATCTATAAATAAAGCCTTCTCCAAACCAAATGGAGAGCTTTCATTTATGAAAATGTACATTGTCGAATTGAGCTTCCATCCACAATTTGCAATCAAGGTTACGCTACGCTTAGAGAAATCCACATTTCAATACACCAAGGAATAAATATTGTTTTGTGGTAACTTGCATTGTTATTTTCTTTGGATTTAATTATTGTGCACATTTGATTATTTCTTGAGTTATGTAGGCATTGGAATAGGATCACTATGTTCTTATTTATTTTCCAATTTCTAGCATACACATTTTGGCACACCTGGTGGGACCCTCTTCCCTTGATCTATCTTTCTTTTTGTAGGCTTTGTTAGTTTTTTGTTGCAGGTTTATGCTCTTTTTGGGGAAAATTTGAGGGTACACTTTCACAAAGAGCCTCTCAACACAAAACAGACCTCACGGTTGCATCCAAAAGGTCCAAGAGGTGAAGGAAAACATATAATTTGACCCTTTTTGGTGTAGGTAAAATTTGAGAAAATGCTTGTAGAGTGATGAATAGTGTTTCTGGTGGTGAACATTGCTTTTTGACAGTGAATAATGCTTTTTGGCAGTGAACAATACTTTTGATGGTGAATAGTGTTTTTGGCTGTGAAAAGTTTTTCTTGTGGTGAATAGTGTTTCCAGTAGTGAGTAGTGTTCTCCGATAGTTAACAATGTTCTCAGGCTATGAACAATGTTTTCAGGCCATGAATAGTGTTTTTAAGGCTTAAAATAGTTTTCTTCTTAAAAAAGCTATAACTTTTGCATATCATGTCAGATTTTTAAGTTTTTATAGGTCTCAAAAAGCTAGTTCACCTAACTTCATACTGGTATAGGCCTCATCAATAGATTTTACACAAACTATTAAGTATAATAAGTCAAATTTAGCCTTTCTTTTCAAACTTCATTTGCTCGTAGCTTTTGGAAAATTTAATGAATTTTCACGAATTTTTTTAAAAGTGCTTAAAATTTCATGTAGAATCTTCTCATCTAATCTATTTTGTTGTATCAATCCATTATTTTCTAATTTTTTCCAGAATTCCATCATTTTGGTCTAACCCTTATTTTTTAGCTTTTGCTTGCCAAAGAAGAAATCATTGAAACTACTCAAAAATTCTATAGGTTTGCATGTTAAAGAAATCTCTAAAAATACTAACAAGTTGCAGATTCACATGTCAAAGAAATCATTTTATCACTAATCTAGGCACTTAGTCTAATCTAGGGAAACAATAATTGAACATTGTTTTCTTTGTCTTTGGATTTTGAAAAGGGTGTATGCTTTCTACTATCATCTTTTGGTGATCTTGGAGATCCAAACTCCTTCATTATCCTTGTGTTTATTTGTTCAATCCTAGGAATATTATCTCACGTATGATCTCTCCTTTTACTTCGTGCGATCTTGAGGATTAAAAGTGAATAGTTTTCCTTCCCTTTAGGAGGCCTGTTACGGGATTTCATCACCCTTAAGGATGACCTCAACCATGTGTTTTAGCAGGGTATATAAAGGGGGAGAGTGAAAGATGTACCTCAATATAGTCATGTAGTTATTGGAACAAACTTGGGGCCCGAGGGGATTCTAGACACAAGGTGCAGTGATGTTTGCTTAATTGCTTATGTCACATGCCTTCAACAAACTAGTGTTCACAGACTTGGATCCCACCATACCTAGTGTATATCATGGGCTCCCTAGACATCTTGTTAACCTAGTTAAGACCTTCAGTCATCATATCCTATAGTGTATCGCTGCAGCAAGGGGAGAAGAGATCATGCTATTACCTTCATTGTTTGAGTTGAAATACACTTTGGGAAAGACTTTAGTCTCCAAAGTAAGGGGTGTAAGGTGGAACATGACCTTACAATCCCTACCCATCCAAGCAATGGTAGATGGTATCAAGGGGATAGAAGCCACCATTATCTAATTGTTGGGGTTGAAGTCACACTTCAGTGAGTCCACAAGATATGACACAACTTGATTGAATAAATATTAGGCTTGTGCAAGAGTGTTTGGCTTGTTTTCATATGATCTACCAGTATACACCATTTGTTATTTGTGGAGTTTAATAGCCTATCACACCCAATTCCATTAAGAGTCAACACCATTGTGTCTTTTATTTGTATCTCTTACCAAAACTTTGCCTAATTCAAGCTATAAACTATTCCCAACCACTCTAATCATCCATTTTAATCCAATCCAATCCAATCCAATCCAAGTTCATCCTTATCATCCTAATCACCTATCATAATCATCCATTTTATCCAAATCATACCATATCCATTATTTAATCATCCATATCTTATCATAATCATCTTGATCCATCTCATGGCCTAATCATTCACCTTATCCATTTCATCCTAATCTATCCAATCCATCCTATTCCAATCATCTTCATCATCCATATCATTATCTTAACCATCCCTCTTATCCACTTCATCTTATCCTAATCATCCTAATCATCTTATCACCTTATCATAATTATCCTCATCATCATATCCACATCACCCTAATCACACATAATTATCCTAATCATCTCATCCCAACCTATCCCTAATCCATGCCTAATCCATTAGTTAGGACCCTAATCTTCATCAAGTTATCATAATACTATAAAGGTCCTAACCCTAATCCATTTTATCCATCTAATCCATTTCCAATCCTTAGTCCACAATTCTTCATCCATTATCACCTATAATCCATATCATAATCCACTCCCCTAATCCACTAATCTAATCCATTTATCCCAACCCCCAAAATCATTCATCCATTATCTATCTATCCATTTTAATCAAACATCCAACACCTATCCTTAATCAAACATCATCCATTGAAACATCACTAGTCCATCCATAATCAAACCTACACTTCAACGAATAAAACTATAGTCACATCATCAAGAATCTTCATCAAAATGGTCCTGATAATCAATAGACCTAGATCCATCCCCCCTCCATCTCTAATTCAACCAATATCATGTCATCATACCTATATGATGTAGACATAGAGGAACTTAAATGTCTATATGGATCTCATCCCCAAACTATATCTTCAATCCAACATACATCACTATCATACCGACCTCCCTCATACACATCTCCTAGTACTCATGAGGCATGGATACAAAACTTAAACATGACTATGAGAGATTGGATCCTATCGACAAGAAAAAATCCAAAGAGCTTCAATTTCCTTTAGCACATCTCATCACTAGAGATCCTCCTAATGCTATCACATCAACATCATCATCTTACATGTCCATGAAAACTCTAAGTCATCAAATCATGAATCCATACTTGGATATACAAACTCCTTACAATCAACAATGGCTAGCACAAGTTACAACCATATACCTAATTGTATATCCTATGACAAGGGACATCAAGGTCATCCATATCATCCTCTATCTATATATTCACCTCATTCCATTTCCCAAGAACCATTTTCCTATGGAATTCCTCCATCTTATTGTTCCTCTAATCTAAGTCTATTAACCCATTTTATCCCTCTACCATGGGATCTCTCCACTCCTAATCCTAATCCATTAGTCCACATACCTTCTAATTCATTCTATCCTCTACCACCCACATAATATAATTCTTCACCCAATCTACCATATAATCCATCACCTAGTCCACTGTATAATCCACCATCAATTCCTTTTGTCCATCCCTCCATATCTACTCCTAATCTTACCATACCCACACCTATTATCCCTCTACCCAATCCTAATCCTAATCCCACAACATCTGCTAGCATTTCCCATCCACAATATACCTATCTTACTCTATAATTCATGAAGGATTTGAAACTCCTAGCACAGAATCAAACACTATCATGCACTCAAATATATATCCTTGAGTCTAACAAAGAACCTCCTAATAACATGTCTACCACTCCAACGCCATCACCCACTCCTATGAATATCCATCCTATTGAAGAGTCCCCTTCCATGAATACAAATCAAGACCCATCATGTATCCATGTTGTTGACCGTCTCAAGCCATTTAAGTCCATCCAAGAACCTTCCACTTCCATCCAAACCCAAGAGCTATATCAAGAGTCAAATCCAAATAATGATCCACATTACTCCTTACCAAGTCAAGGTCAAACTATTCAAAATCCTCAAGATCGTATTCTCCAAGATCAAGGTCCTATTCATGATCAAGCTCACATTTATGATCAAGCTTCCCTCTATGATCAAGATCCTATCTCTGATCACGAAATCTATGTTGATCCCCTTAGCCCACTTTATGTGTTACAAGAGCTACAGATTATCACTTCACCCATCCATAATCCCACAACCATCCATGAGAAACATATCCAAACTACTTCTATCCATCCATCCACAACACCCCCTTCCCAGGATGAAACACTTTATCCCCAAGAAAAATTGACAATCAAACAAGTAACTTGGATCATATCACCTCCCATCTTACTGAACATAATGTTCATCAAGATCCAAGCATCCCAAGTCATCCCTTGCTTGATCTTACATTATCTCCTATTGATCCTCCATCAACCCCTATTGATCCTTCACCATCTCCTATTGACCCATTCCAAATCCAATGTCCTATCCCCTCAATCCCACTACTTTCATCCATGGTGGTTCTCTTGTTGAAGAGGAACAAACTTTATCTACCATCCCACCTTCTCCATCTACTAATGGACTCGTGTCTTATTTCCAAAACAACAAACATCCCATTACATATTGTATGTTCCAAAAAATGAAATATCAAGGCAAAGGTTTAGGCCTTCATTAAGTTATCTCTAAAATCAAAACCTTATCCTTCCATCATCAAAAATCTATAAATAAACCCTTCCCCAAACCGAATGGGGACTTTCATTTATGCAAACTTACGTTGTCAAATTGAGCTTCCATCCACAATGTGCAATCAAAGTTGTACTACATTTAGAGCAATCTACATTTCAATACACCAAGGAATAAATATGGTTTTGTGGTAACTTGCATTGTTATTTGTTTTGGATTTAAGTATTGTGCACATTCGATTATTTCTTGAGTTATGTAGGCATTAGAATAGGATCACTATGTTCTTATTTACCTTCCAATTTCTAGCATACACAAGTATATCTTGAAGAAGGTAAGAAAGATGAATTTGTTTATAAGACTAATTTTCATGTAAAGAATGGTTTTCTCTTTAATTTGGGTTTGTCACGCATTCAGAAAGAGGATATTAGTATTATTGAGGTGCATCTACCCCTAAGGTGGATGGGAACTTTTGGGACACTAAACCATATCTAATTTGTAGTATTACATTAATTAGACCCGATGATGCTAATTATGTTTAACATTGTACTTGAGGTGACATGTTATTAAGGCAAATAATTGGAAACTAGGACTATATCAACCACTTCAAATACAAATACTAATATAGTGATAGATTTTGTAGGTGATTTACCTATGACAAGAAAAATGTGCACGGATATCTCTTTGTGGTGGTTGGTAGGTTTAGAAATTTAGCTAAATGTAGAACATGTAGGAATCTAATTTGTATTAAAATTAAATCTAAAATTAGAAATTATACTCAAACCTAGAGTTGGAGAAGTAGTGGAAAGAGATACAAATCCTAGAGAGAAACTAGGGTATCTAGTGAATTTAACCTAGACAATTTAAATGAATTTAGAACATTTAGGAATCTAATTCTAGTTTAAAATTAATTCTAAAACTATAAACTATATTAACCCCTAGAGTTGATAAAGGAGGGGAAAGAGATACAAACCATCTAGGAGAGGAACTAGTGAATTTAACAGGTACATAATTTATTTGGAATCTATGTAGAATTTGAAATCTAATATTTTTGAAACATTTTTATACAAATTAAAAAATATATACCTTCTTTTATTTTTGGAATATCTTTGTGTCATTTCTTTTGTTAATTTTTGTTCCTTTTCTAGTGAATATGACCGCATAGCCTTATTTTGCAAAATAAGGCAAAATAAGGCTATGCGGTCATATTCACTAGAAAAGGAACAAAAATTAACAAAAGAAATGGCACAAAGATATTTCAAAAATAAAAAGGAAAAATAAGGCTATGCAGTCATATTCACTAGAAAAGGTATAAACACCGCATAGTTATGATGTATGGTATAAACACCACTTTTTAAAAATACTGTTAACTATTAATAACAACTTATTAAAAGTTGTGTTAAAAAACAAAAATTATTTTTTAAATTTAAAAAAATATATATTTAGAATTTGCACACAAAATCTCAAAAATCACGAGTTTACACCATCTTTGAATTCTTAATGGTTTAGTTGTTATAGGTGTCAAAAAGTGAAAATTTGGTTAAAAATGTTGGTTTCAATGTCCCACTTTGGCTAAAAAGTGGGACACAGTATTGTGGGATCACCCTTATATGATGAAAATCCTAAAAACTATTTTTAATCAATGTTAGGTAAAAAATTATAAAGAACTTTTTGTGGGTGTGATTGTAACACCAAGTCAAAACAATGTACATGTGAATTAACCTGAATTCTCCAATTACCATTGCACCCATTCAATTTAATGCTCTTAAAAGAAATCAAAAGTTTTACCAATTCCAAAGGGTTTCAATCTAATTGGAAGCAAGATTTAGAGTGCAAATGTTGGATGAATATGTCCCTATCCTCCCTATCTCATCTACTAATGTTCAATCCTTAGGTGTGGTATGTTTGGTTAGCCCATTAATATTCCATTCATCTAATTTAATGCTCCTAAAAGAAATCAAAATTTTTATCAATTTTAAAAGTTTGCAATCCAATTGGAAGCAATATTTAGAGTGCAAATGTTGGATGAATATGTCACTATCCTCCCTGTCTCACCTACTACTATCCAACCCTTAGGCATGGTGTGTCTGGTTAACCCACTCTAGATTCATGTTCTTCTCTTTATAGATGATAGTGGCATAGATATTACATATCCTTCCACATATACTCTCCTTCCTCTTGACATAGGCTCTAGCTTCTTCATACAATATAATTGTGTCATCGTGCTGCTAATTAGGATAATGCTAAATTCTATTTATTTTATATCCAATCTTATGATTTTCATTTTCTGGGCATTTATCAAATCTAATATATTAGGAAATTGAGATAGATAGTAATTAATGTAAATATTTTTAAAATTTTCATTGTTGAATTGCTAACAATTCCTCAAAATGTGAACCTAGATTTATACAAAGTTTGTATAAGTTTAATTAAAAACTTTTATATCTTAGTAATTAGATCAACTCCTAAAACTTAACAAGGATGATAATTATAACAAGGAGATGTTGGAAATAGAAAGGTCATTAGCATGTAGATTTGTAGTTTAGTAGATGTGATATATGCATGAATGTAGTGCCCCTCCATTCTCATCTTGGATGTGCAGATAGTTTGGCTAAGGAGCATGAAGATGAAGGTAAAATAATAAGAATATTTAGGGTATGTTAGATAGTTGATGTTGTACATTATATGATGTTGGTAGATGCTACATTCATGTTGGTGATATTCCTGATTATCCTCATGTGTGGTTTCACATGATAGTTAGCATGTGTTATTGATAATCCTTGTTGCGACATTGATAATCCATATGCTCTGACATTGTTTTACATTCAAGTGATTATGATGTTGATCTTACTATGATTGTCATAAGTTAGAATTAATTTTTATGCAACTGATTTTGTATTATAGGATGATCTGATTATTGTGTGGTGTAAAAAGAGACAATGTCGTACCACTCATTGGTGAGTGTCCAGCGACGTTGCAATTCTCTTTCACTCTGTGACCATTTGATATTTATTATACTTGTGCATAGACCGTGTTGTGTGCTGTAGGTTGTAGGTACTAGGCATCAACTCCACCTAAATTGATAGGTCTGAGCATGGCTTAAACCCAATGGAAATAAAATATGGTCCCCTAGTTAGCCATCATCCTTGAAAAGGATGAGTATCTAGTTTTTCACCGAGTCAGTGTTGTTTGTATGGACATGATAGTCAGTCTCTGTCATTGTGGTCATGCTTTTCAATCATGCATAGTGTTAGGTATTGTTTGGAATTTGGGTTATTTTGTTTGGAATTGTTTGATTAATGCTTTGGTTAATTGTTGCATTAAAATAAAATTAGTAAGTTAAGAAGGCACTTTTGATAAATAAATAAATATAGATGTTTTTATGTAAATTTTAGTTTATGGGAAATTATATTATATTGTATTTTACGGTCAATAAAGAATAATAATTATAATGAGGAAAAATAAAGTGTTGTTAAAATGGGAATATAATTGATAAAATTAAAATGAAAATATTTTATAAACAAGTAAATGTTTTGTTATGGCAATAAAAATAAATTTATAATATTTATGAGTTGTCATAAAAACTTATATATATAGAAAATTCTAAAATAAATAAAATCAAAGAGAGATTATTGTCTGGTTAAAATAGCATGTTGTAAGGAAGTATTAAAGGCAGAATTTATTGCCATTATAGAGGGAATCTTAGAAATAATTGCTTCTTTTGAGTAAGAGACTAATTTTAGTAAGTAGAAAGAAATTGCTTTTTGAGAGGAAGTAATAAAGGCAAAATTTATTGCCTTTAATAAGGAGAATCTTCTGGAAGAAATTATGGGGGTGGTTATGCATGTTCAACTTTATTTTGAAATCTAAAGATATAATTTGGGGAAGGAGTGTGCATTTAAAGGAGGAGAATATGTTTTATGTTTTCATAATCTCTCTCTCTCTCTCTCTTAGGAAGTTTTCATTTTTCTTTTGGCACCATAAACCATAGCTTCCAGAAGAAAAGACTTGGGGAAAAATGGATGCGAGCTAGAAAATTTTGTGAAGATGTGATAGAAGTAATATTCCAGGTATGGATTGAGATATGAAACTGGTTTATTGTTGCATTAGATTTAGTGAAATGAATTTGTAATATGCAAGCTTTATATTATTCTATGAATTCTCTTCTATATATTCTAAACCCAGTCTGTTGTGTTAGCCATAACTTTATTTTTACGAATTGGGTTCCTCTAGAATTTTTATATATGGTGAATGACCTAGTTTTCTAAATCATATCCGAAAATCAGTCTTATGGAGATATAAATATTTTGTGACTGCTTATCTCTCACCCATTTCATCTCTGTTTTAACAGTCTGTTACATTAGCCATAACTTTATTTTTACAAATTGGGTTCCTCTAGAATTTTTATATATGGTGCACGACCTAGCTATCTAAATCATATCAAAAAATCAGCCTTACCCAGTTTGTCATTTTGGAGATATGAATATTTTGTGATTGTTTATCTCTCACCCATTTCATCTATGTTTTAACAATCTATTGCATTAGCCATAACTTTATTTTTGTAAACTGGGTTCCTCTAGAATTTTTATGTATGGTGCACGACCTAGTTATCTAAATCATATCAAAAAATCAACCTTACCTAGTTTGTCATTTTGGAGATATGAATATTTTGTGACTGTCTACCTCTTACCCGTTTCGTCTCTATTAAAACAGTTAGTTGCATCACCAATAACTCTATATTTTCAAATTGGGTTTCTCTGAAATTTTTATATAAGATTCAGCTCTTACCTATGAAAATCATATCGAAAAATTAGCATTATCTAGTTTTTGAATTCAGAGATATGTATCAATTAGTGACAGACATTCCTATGTCATCTTGGTTGTTGTTATTAAATCTATAAATCCATTATGTGTGTATCCTGCAATCAATTTCATGCGCCATTATTTTCTAAGTTTTCCCTGTTGATTGCATATTTAATGCTATTTTTTTGGAAGGCATGAGCACTTGCTTTAATAGACTACATTTAGAAATTTTCTATTCTAAACAAAGAGCTAACTTTAGTCTTATGTAAGGCACTCATAACTGGCCGATTGAATACAGAAAACTGCCTTATTTGCTGTGTTTTTGAAAAAGTCATAAACTTAAAATGCTTCACTGATTTCTATGAATGCTCTTTTATATTGTTCATATGATATCTGATTAATATGGAAAAGTTTATGGACATGAAATCTTTGTTTACTTAGCCTATTATTACACTTGAATTGATATCTAATAATTGTAGCCTATTATTACACTTGAATTGATATCTAATAATTGTCTTCTGGTAGTTAAAATGTAAAGAGGTTTAGTAATGTATTTGTTGTAAATGTCTTAAACTACAAACTTGTTTTTATTTTATAATGAAGTAATACATCTCATTATCCCCTAGGTAATTTTTACAAACTAGTGAGCCTTCTATTATTATGGGCATGTATAGGGATGTGATGAGTAATAATGTTAATGAGAATATAAACTCCTTTAATCTATTTAAGTCTATATATTAAGAAGCATTATTTTATCTTATGCTAGTTTTCCTTAAGAAATGATTTTGAGTAGCCATAATTGTTTGACCTTCCATAATAATAATTCCTTATTATCGACTAGAGAGCCTTATATATGATAGGTGGGTAAATATTTAAGTAGTAATACTAGAACCTTTTGGAAAATTGTAGTAATCCCTTAAATGTGTTATGATCTTATCATTTGCATGTAGTTAAAATGGGGTAGATTTTATGAAGATGTTAGATCTATAGGAATGTTTTGTTGTTCTGTGTTCCTTTCCTCTCAAGCTAACCATAGAACAAGGTTCTTTTTTGTAGCTACCGGTTTTTGTATCTTGTGATTCTAACTAATGTAAGAGATTTATTTCATTCTAATATTATAGTCATTTAGTCTTGCTTATACAGTGATATGTAATAGTATTTACAAAATTGCCTAGCTTATTAATGAAATCTACATCAGTGTAAATAGTGGTTTAGTGAATTTTGTAGCCATTGGTATAGCATTCACATGTTATGGTTATTAATACTCCATTGTATGATTTTAATTATGGTGATAGTCCCTCACTATGATAAGAATTGCATTTAAATAATTGTTGTGTTTTAATATGTATGCCTTAGGGTTATTTGCATGTTAATCACAATCATTTTTAATTAAACAAAACTAAAATAAGTCTTGGGATCTATTGGTTAAAATATTGTTACTTGTGGGAACTTATATATCATATGATCATAGTAGTTAGAATATTATTGTTCTGCATTATAGAAATAGATTCACTTTGTGCTTGGTAGATGATTAATGTTACATTCTTTAAGACCCATAATCTAGTGCATCATATTATATGTTGAATTTGTGGTATTGTAATTGAAATATTGAGGAAGGATCTTAGTTTATGATGTGCATTTGAGAGTGAATGTGATGTGAGACCATAGTGTTTAGTGTGTCAAGTGTTTGTGTCATTTGGGAAAGTTGATTCCAGAGGCCAAGAGGGGTAGTCGTGTGTATGACTCCTATGATTATGTAATCTTGCTAATGGTTGAATATGTATTGGTTATATGTTGACTCCCCTCTGTTTATGGATTCATGTGGTTATGATGACTATGCAAGATGGATAATGCCTTGCTTAGTGTACCTATTCATGTGGTTATGATAACTATGCAAGATGGGTAATGCCTTTCTCTGTGTAATGTGAAATGATGTATATTTTGTGTTGCAAATGTATCATGATGAGAAATGTGATAGTTCATGCTTGGGTTTTGTTTTGGGCTTTGAGAATCTAGATGCAGTGAAGGGGGAGTGGCTTTCAATGTGGGGTCGGTGCCCAAAGTGGCTTGTCAGGGTAACTCATTGGAAGTTGTTAATCTAGTGATAACTTAATAATAAATTTAGAGGGTTGGGTAGTTTTCACACTAATCAAGATAATTGGATGCCTCACTCATGCCTGTAGTGCTTGTTCAGGCTAAGGACGAGATGAGAAGGCTATGGTTGGCAAAATTAACTTCCTTGTCATCACGAAAGGAATGTTGGTTCTGCATGTGTCACCATATGGGGCCGGCGTCTAGTGAGAGATTGTCAGGGTAACCATAGATGGGGTTCGGTGCCTAGCGAGAGACTGTCAGGGTAACCCATGGATGGGGGCTGACGTCTAGATAGAGACTGTCAGGGTAACCCATGCTAGGACCATGCGATCACACTCATCCCTACTACAGTCTAGCATTCTCTAGTTGTGTTCTCTCCTTGTTTTGTGAATGCCTCTGAAAGTGACGTTTGAGTTACTTGTGATGTCCTTATTGACTGGTGTTGTTTTGGAGTCATGTGTAGTCCTTGTACATGTTAGTCTATTATCTTTTTGACTATTGGAGGAAGTGTTGACTTTGTTGTGAATGTCATGTGTAATGGTATGTTGGAGTCATGTTAGCCTTTTGTGTTGTGTTCCTGCCTTCTTAACTGTTTCATGTTGTGGGACCTTATTGTTATCTCCTAGCATGGGCGGTGGACCTTAGGGTTCCACATGGTCGGGTGGTTGTGCTTATATCTCCATTGGTTTCTCTTGTTGTTGTTCATGTGCGAGAAAGATGTATCTCTTATAGCAGATTTTTGATCATGTTCTAGCTCGAGGAGACAGATATTCATGTACTGTTGTCTTGATGTATGTACTCCAATGTATTTAGAAAAATGATATTGTTAACATTGTAATGATGTACTCTCATGTAAAGGAAATTGTATATGTATTTGAAATCCTATATTCATGATCTTGATGTCTACCTTTTTGTTGATACAATATGGAAATGTATGTGTTTACTCAATTCATGCAATTAGATTTGAATGAACTATGGTTTTTAGTTAATTCATATTGTTGGTTAGATCTTGTTAATAGTTTGTTAGTAATGCAGTCGTGGAACCCTAGAGGATAAGGTTAACCTGATGTTATGAATAAATATGATTTACATTTCTTTGTTATTTCTTTACTTAAAAAAAAAATTTGTCCTTTTTGTATACCATAGTTGAGCTATTCTCTGGGGTTTCCTAGCAGGGCATTACAATGAACATAAATCTAATCCTATAAGAATAATGTTCGAGTTCTAAGGTAAGTTTAACTCATATAGTCATGCTACTACTAGTTAATGAAATTAAAACAAAGATCGTGAATCTATCACATTTTTAATTGGTTACTAAAAATATAACCAAGTTGTGTCAAGCAATTCTCTTTTAATTATTGATAGTAGAAAAGTATCATAATAGTCACATCAAGTGTGGATAATTATAATCAAATTCTAATAGTATAAATTATCATTATAGTCCATAGAAAAATAACAATAATATTTTGTAACAAATCTTATCAATCCAAACATCATATCATTCATGTCAAATTATGATAGACCAAGCATCACATATTTGTACCAAAGGTTAACTACAAATAGATCATCCCTTATAAGTTTGACCTAAACCCTAAGCCATATTTAGAATTTGGTATTGAATATTCAATTGAGTATAGATGATCAATTTGAAAAAGTTAATTTGATGTTTTTTGCAATGACCTAAAAAGAAGACCCATTTTTTTGTTGGTGTAAATTAATATTTACACATTAGCATATGTTAATTAGGGAGTTGTTTAGGAAAGCATTTTATTGTATTAGTTGTCAATCTTATCACATAATAAGATTGCTTTATTTACTTTTCTGCTTTGTCTATTTTTTACAAATGTGATTGTATAACTATGTATTATTCCTTTGTGAATAATTCAATGCACATGAAGTATTGGTTGCATATTGTGCCTCTTACTTTTGGATTTTTATTTTTGAAGCAATCCTCTTTGTAGAAGAAATACTACAGATGATTTTGGGAAACTAACATGGTATCAGAGCTTTAGATATGTCAGGTTTTTCTTGAATTTAAGAGGGTTTTAGCCATGAGGTCATGATTGGTACTTCTTGGTGTGAAATGGACCTCACCATTGCATCTAGAAGGTCCAAAAACCCCTATTTTGGTATAAAATTTGTCCATTTTGGACACCAAAACTTCATAGGTAAAATTTTCTTTTTCTGGCAGGTCGTATGACCATGTGAATAGTGTTTTTAGGCCGTGAATAGTGTTTCAGGTTGTGAACAATATTTTTATGCCATAAATAGTGTTTTAATCCATGAATAGTATTTCAAAACATGAACAATGTTTTCAGGCCGTGAACAATATTTCCAGGTCGTGAATAATGTTTTCAGGTAGTAAACAGTGTTTTCAACCTTTTCTCCTCCAAGGCCAACTTCATGAGGCTAATTCTTAGTCATAGAGAGTTGGATTTTCACAAATGAATAGGAATTGGAAAGGTATCAATGAGCTCTACACAACCACACATGTACTTTTTTCTAGATTTAGCCCTAGGTATCTTTTATTTAGTTTGTCAGTTTTATGGATTTTGTTTGATATTCTAGACATTTTGGCTTTTAGAGAAGTTTTGTTTGCTTTGATGAGCTTATTTTATCAACATAAATCTATTTTTGATCTCTGATTTAATCATTTGAGGAGGTATTAGGGGTTTTTCTACTCATCCTTCTATGGTTAATCTGACTAAGGGCAATTATGAGTCTTGCCAAAAATGCATCCTGACACGTCTCAAATGGCTAAATCTTTTGCCTTATCTTTAAGGGCCCATACTTGAACCAGATATGCCTTAGAAGAAATATGTTTTGGGTAACAATATTGATCATGTTGTAGGATTAATTTGTTCTAGTGTTGATGATGACATTGTGTGTACTATTTCAGACCTTGAGTGTTCACACATACTTTGGACAATTATTTGGGAGTTGTATGGAGATTCTCATATCTCACCATTTCTAGATGATCATGCTACAGATTTACTCATTCCACTTGATGATACAGATTTCATACCCTATGATGATGATACTTTAGAGGAGATTGAATATATGGAAAGTCTTGATTGTTCAGACACAGAGATTTCTCTTGCTCCCTCTCCTTCTCCTGATGAGATCACATCTTCATCACTTGTTGCTACATCAGAGTCCAATATTTTTATTTCATGGCTTCCAGTGATTCTTTACAACATGCCATTTTCAATCTTCCATATCCACCACTACATTGGGACTCTTATCTTGCAGACATATCATCCATGTTTGTGGAGTCTCACATTGAAGATTTAGAAGATGCATTTGAGGGTTTATCTCTCTTAATTGATGCCATCTCGGTGGTTTTGCATCATCACCATCTTCTATGTTTCCAAATGTAGTTTAGAGCATACCCTCTTCTAGTTCTATTTCTCTAATTGGACATTCAATTCCTATTTTTAAGGAGATATCTTTTTCCAACATGAGCACACTAGAGTTGGATTTAGGGGCACAAGAATTAATTTAGATATGGATTCCCTATTCATCCAGGATGTGGGAATGGCTTCTACATTCACTAGTGGATCTATTTCTTTTGAAAGGAAGAAATAATGTTTGCAGGCAGTGGATTGTTTTCTATCTTCAGGCACTTATCATTTCTACTGGAGGTACTTCTTGGAGGAGATTCATAGTCTCCATCCACTCGCTCTTATGGGGAGCACTCATGATTGTACTTTTGTGATGGATTCAATTCTTGGGGGGTCTTAGTGTTAGTCCTTCTTCTATCACATGTACTTGTTTTCTTTTCTCTCTTTTGGAGAGGAGTTTTCTCCCACTGAGTTTTTCTCCTTTTCTCCAGTTCTGAGAGATCTTTGTTTGTAATTGGGTACCTGATCAGGCCCTTGTAGCTAGGACTCATCTCTATCTTCTTCTTTCTTTTTAGCATATGTGTGACTCCTTAAGTTACACTTATGGGGGGTGTTGGTGTAAATTAGTATTTACTCATAAGCATAAATTAATTAGGGAGTTGTTTAGGAAATAATTTTCCTTTATTAGTTGTCAATCTTATCACATAGGATAAGATTGCTTAATTTTCTTTTTTGCTTTGTCTATTTTTGACAAATGTGATTGTATAACTATGTATTATTCCTTTGTGAATAATTCAATGCACATGAATTATTGGTTTCATAATGTGCCTCTTATTTTTGGCTTTTTCTTTTTGAAGAAATCCTTTTTGTAGAAGAAATACTATATATGATTTTGGGAAACTAACCTTTTAAGAGTCTCAATTAGTAGATTAAAACACTTACCCCAAAAGGGAGATGCATGCCATGAACATATCATCTCTCTTTCATGCATTCATTAAACAAAGTGTCTCACTCTTGCATGTGTATATTAGTCATAGTGTCCCACTCTTGCATGCATACATTAGACAAAGTGTCTCACTCCATCATGCATTTAATAGATAGAGTGTCTCACTCAATCGTGCATTTAATAGATAGTGTAGACACCTAAATTCGACCATATTCTAGCATCACACTAACTAACTTTCTCACATCATTGAATGAACTAAATAAATCATATTTATTTATTTAATTTATCCATTCTTCTAACATTCCAATACTAATTACTTAATTAATTCAGCCATTCTTCTAATATTCTAATATTAATTAAATAAATCATATTTATTTAATTAGTTAATCCAACTATTCTTTTAATATTCCAACATTAATTAAATAAATTATATTTATTTAATTAATTAATCTTATCATATCTTCTTCATGAATCCTTTCTATTCTTAATTCATATGTACACATATCCCATCATATCTCTTCCATGATTCATTTCTATTTCTAATTAATGTGCATCTAATTAATTAAATTAATTAGATAATTCCATTAATTATCCTTTCTCATCCTATCTTATCCCTTTCAATTTATTTTTATTTCTAACTAGTGTGAAACTAGTTAAAATAACTAAATAAATATCTTATCATATCTTCTTCATGATTTATTTTCATCCTTATCCTACTTTTCTCCAAAAATCTTATCATTATCAATCCGTCCATCAAAAAATTATAAATTGAACCTCTAACAAGCCATAATCATCTCAATCTTGAATGCAATATTATGCTATTGATTTGAGCACCTAACATTACTTCTTTCAATTGTAAATCTTGGAGCACAACTGCCATTGCTAGTGAAACAAGGTTGCATTGGTGAGATCATTTATTGTTTTCACTCTTTTGTATACAACTTTAGCTCAATCAGAGGTATGGCTTAATTTATAATAAAGAGTTTAATACCATTTTAATCTCTTTGTATTTTTTTTCTAAATTAGGCATATAAATTTTGGCATGCCCGATGGGACTTGAGTCCCTTATCTAATCTTTGTTTGCAAGTTTTTATAAGCTTGGTTTTTATAGGTTTAACCCTCTTTTTGGAGAAGATCAAAGGGTAAGATCTTATAAGAAGCCTTCTACAACAAAATAAACATCATGATTGAATTTGGAAGGCCTTAGACATAAAAATTCATATATAATATGATATATTTTGGTGTAGGAAAGTTTTTTCAACAATTTTTTTTCATTTGTTGAGGTCTTTCTTTGGTAATCCATACATTTGTATGGATTTTCACTATTTGGACTATAGTTTAATTGCTGCACATTTTGAATTCTATTAAAATTTTATTTCCTTTTACGAGGCTGGTTAAATCTTTTATTCATAGGGGCTTAACTACCTAACTAAGGCCCCACTCTCTTTTTAGTCATTACAATAACACTTTTGTTTCAAAATAGCACAACGTTTTGCTAGCATATCATATTTTCATTTTTTTATAGGTGTTAGAAATATGGTTTGACATACTACACTATGGATTAGGTAATAATTTTAGATTTAGCCCAATCTTTTAGGTATTACCAGTGAAACACCCTCTTTATTTTTAATCTTCAAACACACATATCTTTTACATACAGAGTACAAATTTGACAATTTTTTTTGAAATTGCATAGAAACTTATAAAGAACATTGTAACGAAATTTATTTTCCTATGTACTCACACGTATTTCTAATTTTTACAGGAATTTAATTTTTTTTAACAAGTTTCCTTACAACAAATCATGGGTCCAAGACTTTGATCTTTGAAACTATTAACATTTTTATTGTAGAATGTGTGTCCAAGAATCTTTTATCAAACTTATAGCATATTTGGTATAGGAAGTTTGTCAAAGGTATTATTTTACTCATTAAATTAGTTGCACATCATTTTTATTAAGGGAATGAACAAGTGTTTTTTGTGTTTGTAAGAGCTTCTAAGTTGGTATGCTCTTCCTTCACATTAAAAGGTGATCTTGGGAATCAGAAACACCTTTATTTTCTTTATTTTGTGTTAATCCCAAGAATTCAAGTTGTGTATGCTCTTCCTTTGTACTACAAAGTGATCTTAGAAATAAAAAACACTTGGTTTTCTTTCCCTTTAGTAGGCCTGCCTAAGGATTTCATCACCTTAGGGGACAACTCAAACCACATGTTTTGGCAGGGTATACAAAGGAGGGAGAGTGAAATTTGTACCTCAAAAGTGGAGCTATCATTTTGGGCCCACGTTGAGGCTACAACACTCGACAAAGTAAGTAATCACATGCCTTATACAACACACTAGTTCATGAATTTTTAGCCTCATGTACCTAGCATATAAAGAGGACATCCCCTAGTTGCTTGTATAACTTAGATAAGACCTTTTGATCATCTTTTTTGTGGTGCACTAGTATGCAGAAAGCCCCGAAAAGTTACTCACATCATAGTTTTGAGTTTGTAGAGATAAAACTCACTATGGGGAGGGCCTTGGCCTCCATGGTAAGGGGTGTATAGGTGGTACATGACCTTTCATTCCCTATCTATATGTAACTTAGTAGATAGTATATTGGTGAGCCTGTAGAGATTGGTACTCCCACTTGAATAAAATATGCTTTCTCACATTCTGGAAGTGTTTTCTTATCAAAACCTGTGAATTCCCCTTTTCATCCAAGTATATTTTAACTTTTGCAAACTTGAAAATCTTATATCAAAATCCAAAGAGAAACACATCCCTTGCCTAAGATTGAGTATTTTGCAATCCAAACATTCCACCATCCTTAAT
Source organism: Cunninghamia lanceolata (assembly GCA_027924645.1). Classification (NCBI taxonomy): domain Eukaryota; kingdom Viridiplantae; phylum Streptophyta; class Pinopsida; order Cupressales; family Cupressaceae; genus Cunninghamia; species Cunninghamia lanceolata. The sequence goes on along the minus strand of BSBN01000997.1, from coordinate 5,937,265 downwards.
CATCTCCATCATGGATCCTTGGTTTGAAAACATCATTATGCAAGATAAAACCTCTATTCCTACCACCTTGTTTGAAACTCATGCAAAACCCAAAATCACACTCAAAGTCAAGGCCATGCATCCATTAGATTATATTTCCCATCCCAAACCAAAATCACAATCAAAGGAAAGTCTATTCATCCATTAGATGAGCTCCTTTATCCAAATGATGATGATGAGAGTCTTGTAGACCAAGAAGAATATATCAATGATGATTATAGAATTGTAGATTAGAAGGAATATGCCAATGATCCTAGAACAAGCTACCCATCACATCCAAACAACATACCTATTGGTCATCCCATGGCACCTTTGACAAGGGAAACACCATCCTAAATCAAGATCCTATCAAACAATTTATGGTTGAACTCCAAATCCTATGTGAACAACTAATAGCCATAAATCCTCCACCTTTCAAACCTTCATCACCCAACTCATTAAACCCCTCCTATCAAAATCAATACCATGCACAATCCTATCAACCATCTAACCCTTCCTATCAAAACCAATACTATCCACAATCATGTCAACCTAATCCAACCCCATTCAAGCAACTCATGAAAGATTTTATCCAAGGAATCTTAGCAAAGGATACCCATCTACCTAAAAAGCATAAAATCATTGAGCCCACATCTACCAATCCTATCCAAAGGTCACCTAGTACCATTCAAAATCAAATACCATCATGCAATCCCACACCTATCAAGAGCATCCAAGAGTCTCCTAGTGCCATACTTGTCCAAAATCAAACAATATCATGCAAGTTAATTCCCATCAAGCCTATCAAAGAGTCTATTATCCCAAGTTCAAGTCAAAACCCATCATATAACTATGTTGTTGACCATCCAAAGCATAACACAAAACCACCTATCCTATCATCCAAACTATTAGAGATATATCAATAACAAGATCCAAAGAATGCTCAACCATGTCCTCAACCAAATCAAGATGAAATTTTCCCAACTCATCCTATCCATAATCATTATCAAACTATCCATGTTAATCCTCTCTATGATCAAGATCTTATCTACTATCAAGATCTTATCTATGATCAATATCCTATAAATGATCAAGAAATTCATATTTTAATCCTATTCATCATCCAACAACATCCACTTCCCATTATGAGACACTTGGTCCCCATGAACACATATACAATCAAGTAAATGACATTGATCATATCACAAATAATCCTAAAGAGCATAGTGGCAATCAAGATCTTAATCACATCAAGCATGAGGAAAAGCAAGGAACAATGGATCATATTAAGTAATCAAATGATCAAGGAATAACAAGCACAAACAATGGTCAAGGAACATAAAGTGTATACCATGACAAGTGTACACTAGGATCATCAAACTTTATCTAGTTAGGATTTCTTGTAGATGGGATAATAGAAATCTCTAATAGTTATTGGGAAAACACCAATGGGATAGCGTTGTGCTTCGAAAAGAAGTATCCTATCACAAACAAGAATTGTAAAAGCATGAACTATCAAGGAAAAGGATTGGGCCTTCATGAGAAAGGCATCCTAGAGCCTATCCAAATCTATATAAGTCATGATCAAGGCATCGACTACAAGTCTTCCAACAAGAACTCTAATGGTGTTAGTGATACTTCAATAATCATTGAGGCAACTTTATCCAATGAAATCATCAAGATAGGGACCATTCATAGCCCCTAAAACAAGCCTACTACCAGTAATCCTTCCATCTCCACTATCCCTATCATCAAACTTTATCTTCCATATCCTAAACCTATCAATTGGGACCAACAAAATTGGAAAGCGTACACAGAAAAAGATCCAAATCAAACATCAAAGGTGAATGAATTGAAAAATCATGGAAGATACATAAAAGCAATATGGGTCCCAAAGGAAAATGGATCAAACAAATCAAGAAAAGAGAAATATCTAAATCAAGGAATCACTCAAAATGTGGAGCCACATCAAAATATGTACCTTATATATAATAGGTGTCCACCACCTTCCAGATTGTATAAGAATGTTGGTCCTAATAGCCATCATAATCCAAAATCCAAAATCCATAATCCACCATCCCAAGTATGGTGAGTCAAGAATCCTCCAACCCAATCTAAATCACCATTTCATCCACCTAAATACTATGAATCTCAATAATCTAATTCCACATCCAACATCCCCATTCCAAATATAAAATCATGCCTCAAATCTAAAACCCCAAATCCTAAATCCACCGCATTGTGGAAGCAACATTGTTGAACTGAGAGGGGGGTGAATCAGTATATATTCAAATTCTTTTTCTTTAGATGTATTCAATCCAATTTAAATATTTAAACCATATGAATCATAATAACACACACACATACACACATAATGCATGATTTACACAAAAACCCAAGATGGGAAAAACCACGGTGAGCCAGCTGTTTGGATCTACTATCCAAATCGAGTCTCACAAATAAAAATGAAGTATAAAATGAGTTTTATGGGAACCAACCCAAAGGAGACACCAATCCCCTAATACAATGTTTTATGGATACCAACCCAAAGGAAGCACAAACTCCCTGATACAATGTTTTATGGGCACCAACCCAAAGGAAGCACCAACTCCCTAATGTGCTACAACACTTACAAGATGAGGCACCAACCTTTTCTTTGAAACTTTTGACTAATCCTAATGGTTTAATCACCTCTGTAACATCATCTCTGTCAACACCTTAACATCCTTGACTTATTCTGATGGGTCAATCACCTTTGCAACATCATTTCTGTTAACCCCTTGACATCCTTGACTTATTCTGATGACTTAAACACCTCTGCACTATCATCTCTGCTATCTTCTTGGTCATTTGACTAATTCTGATTTCTCAAACACCTCTACACTACTAACTCTATTATGAGTTATACATCATTACTTACAGAGTTACTGGTCTATCTTCAAATCATTCACTTTTCATCATATATTTACCATACACATGTTTAACAATATTTTATCCTTCATATATATCTTCTACAAGCCTTCTAAACATCATCTATGTCAGCCTCAAGGTAACATGTATCATGAAATGTGTAACTGGCCTTACTTGTCAACTCCCAAATCATCTGTGGTAATGTAGGAGTAAAATCCCATTATGCAGTTCACACCAAATGATCTACTAGGCCCAATTTCCTTCCAAACTTTCTTGCTAGCGCACACTTCTAGACACATGGTGTGAGCACTCAAATACACCATGTTAGCTCTGCAAGTACGTAGCCTTTCATACATTAGCTTCATACCTTATGCAGTATCAGAGGAGTGAAATATCATCAAGTAGTTCATACCATGAACACTATGGGACCTAAAAAACCTTCTCATAAACTCCCCTTTCTAGTCCATGCTTCTACTTGCTGGTGTAAGTATTCAAACATTGATACCGGTATCCTTTACACAAGCCAGTCGCACAATCTCAACTCAGAACACTGTTAAATACATTTGTGGTAATTTATACCCTCTAAAACTTGAATATGTCATACTTCCCTCTTTGCTTTACTGATTCTCCAATCCACCAAGCTATGTATGTAGATTGTGAGGCCGAATATTTTACCTTCCATATTTTGATCATTATGCTATTCAGTAGATGACATTATCAGACCTTAGTGACTATGCTTCATTTTGTAGACTTGATTTGATCCACTGATTATGTTAAGACATTGATTTGACATATGCGATTCGTTTTGATCATAGTGATGCTATCTTTGTGATTTGACATGTGAGTTATATAATTGATGATGTTTTGAAATGAGACTCCAGTTATTGATGTGATGTGGTCTAATTGACATGTGATTGGATAATGCAGTTTAATTTGGATTTATGTATTGATGTTATTGCGGTATTTGATTGTGTGAATTTAATTCCAGTTGCTTCGGCTATCACTTTTCATGATAGAACTGACACTTGATCGAGATGTGCAGGTTTTACATTCCCTAGCCACGGGAAATCAGAGGTAGGATTCACACTATGTTATCCCCTGTAAAGCCAATCCATTCCCAAGAGGGATAAGGATCACGTTTGAATTTGAATGATGAATTGTAGTGCTTGATTTAATTTTATTTATTTTTAGCCTTAGTACCCTTTTTTATTTAAAATTGATTAATACTAAGTGTTGTAAAATTTTATTTGATTTATGCCACTTGGTATATATATTATTTTTTTGGGCCATTTAAATGTGGATTTTTAACCCCTTCATGAACCCTAGGGTCCCAAAAGTTACCCTAGGTGGTCAACCATGAGTCTAGGGTCAACTTGGACTATCTCACCCTAGTTTTGACTCACCTTAGGTCACCCTAAACCATGGTTGAGTAAAAGTGACGAATTTAGAAATAAGGGAAGATGGGGGATGGGCCTTGCCTTGGGAAGAACTCATCTCCCATCCCAAAGTTTTGGGAATCATTCCCAAGGAAGACTTGGGAGGTCTCCAAGAGTCCTCCCAAACTCCCAAGTGAGTGGGAGCACCACTCAAGACCCTTGTCTTCTTGAGGTGTAAGTGGGAATCCAACTCACCATTTGTCCCCCCCTCCCACTTGTGTGGAAGCACAAGTGGATGAGGTGGAGATGGAGGTGGAGTGAGAGGAGGACATTTGTCATCCTCTTACCTTCTCACTCTTACAAGTGGCTTTGGAGGAGGGAGGAGATGGTGACAAATGTCACCTTCTCATTCTCTCAAGACCAAGTTGAAGGCCTATAATAGCTCCTCTTGTTGAGGAGTAGGGGTTCTTCTTCTTCTTTTGGTTCTTCTTTTGCTAGTTCTTTTCCTTGCAATTGGAAAATTCTTGCAATTTTAGTTTATTTTCTAGTTGGAGGAGTTGGGGGAAATTCTTGAAGTTGGAAGGCTTGGGAAGGCTTGGAGCTCTTCACCAATCATACTTCCATTGTCAGGGCCTTGAAGGTAGGCCTCCTTACTTGCTTTCTTACCTTTGCTTATATGATGTGTTGTGTTTTAGTTTGTGGTTGATTTGTTATTTTGCATTGTGATGTTGGGATGGGTGTTATGGTGAGAGCACCTCCAATGGAGGTAATGCTCAACTTGTATGGGTAGGGGAAAGGAACATCCTTGGGGGCTCTCCCACAGTTGTATTTGTGCCTTGAGGGATTTTATTTGTGGAGGAGAATGTTGAATGGCAAGAGTGCCATGGAGATTTTATATGATATTTGTGGAGGGTGGTGTTATGGAGATTTTTGGCTTGAGGCCATGGGTTGTGATTTATTGGATGGCAAGAGTGCCATGGAGTACTTTTGATTTGGAGGATGGTGTGTTTTAGAGATTTTGACTTGAGGCCATGTGATGAGATTTTTATCATTTGGGAGCCCTTTTAAGTTGAGGAGTCCATTCCCTACCCTCACCAAACTCATTTACATGAGTTAAGTTATGTGTAAAACCTATGGGGATGTTCTATTTTTGTGTTATTGTGATTGCTTTTGTTGTGGAATGAAACCCTGTGTGAAACCCCTACCTCCCTAGCTCGGGGGTGACCCACTTATGGGTCTATGGTAGGGAGGAGAGCTTTCGTAGTGGCTGGTTTTGTTCTTGTATTGAGTTTATTGCAGGATTAGAGTGGAAAAGAAAAAGAAAAAAAAAAGGGAAGTGGTTGAAGAGCTTCTCTTGTGTGGTGTTGTGGTGTTATAATGGTTGTTGGAACCATGGCCATTGTGGCCTTAATTTATTGTATTTTAGTGAAAATTTATTTTGAAACTTGCCATAGAGTTGGCTGTGATTCTAGTGAAATATAAACTTCTATTTTATTTTACTCAAAACTGTCTATATTCCTAATTGTAAAGTTGTGATTTAGGGGTTGTTTTAAATTTAATTTGTAACAATTATTTCATTACAAGTCTTGTGAAAATGATAAACTGGGTTATTGTGAGTTGTTTGAAGTTGCAATTTTGTTAATATGGAAATACGTGAATTTCTTTTAAATATATGAAGTCATGCATTTGATGCAAAAGAAATCAATCTCTGAATATTCTTTTAAGTAAATGCTTCTGTATTTAAACTGCACCATTGAACTTGCAATTTAAAACAAAAAAAAAAAAAATTAGAATAGATGGATCTTGTAATTTCTCTATCTCTATAATTTGAATAATTTTTGAAATTAAATTTGTAAGGAATTTGCAATTTAAATAATATTTTATTATGCTGCCCTATAGCAATTATTTGGCATATATATATTAACATTCTGAGTTAAATGTTCATTTTATCCTGATTAATAAGATTTTGACATACTCATTATAATTCTGATTAATATGCTTGTGAAATATAGAAATATATATATATATATATATATATATATATATATTAAATGCTTTTATCAAGAAATGAAATTTTCGTATTTTGAAGTGTTGCTGTGCTTTGCTATAAAAAAAAAATAACAGTCAAAATTTTATACATTATTGGTGGGGGTTTTAAACCCCCACCAAAGTTTTCACACAGTGGGTGTGGGTGGGGCTCCGCCCCTCCCCACACCCCGTATACGCCGAAGCCCCTGCGAGCTACCCTTACCGTTGCTGCCATCAGTCGCCGCAGCACCAGAACCCTCTGCTAAGCGCCGCCCTCCTATGCGGCCACACTCCCCACACCCCCAGTGATGGTTAAACCCGTGGCCACTGTGAAGACACTATCTCCTCTCACCCCGTCATGGTTTGTTTCCCCACGGCCTGCACACAGGCTTCGCACCCCCGCGAGCCACCACATGCCCTCTGCCACAGCCCGAACCACCCGCCACTGCCAACACTTGCCGCCGCCCTCTGCGGCCTTCGATACTCCACCCGCCCTCCATCGCCACCGCCGTTGCCCTCTTCACCCTACAACACAGCAAACACAAAATGGGTTAGGGTTTTTGTGTGAGGTTGAGTTTGAAGTATGGGATTCATTAATTCTCTTGGAATATATAAGGAGAGACTTAATATTTTATATTAAAACAAACGATTTATATATATATATAATATTAAAATAAGTGAATCATATTTTTTATATTTTTATATTATTAGAACAAATGTGGATATATAAATTTATTTATATATATGTATATATATATAAATATATATATATATATACATATATAATATTGTTGTTAACAAATAGGTAATTCCCTTTAAATGATAAATATACTTAATTGGTATAATTATTTGTATAATATAAATATATATCTCTGTATGTGTTATCGATCACTAGATACGAAAAAAAAAGAAGCCTTTTAGAATGATTAAGCAGGGGTTATAAATTCTTGCCAATATTATATAACAACAATTAAATTAATAGGGGTGGATAAATATTCTTTTTTTTCATATTAAAAAAACGTAGAATAAAATTGTGAATCGGAGTTGAACCATTTACCACAAATTATAATACCAAGCAAGAGTATTAATCATAACAGAATCTTTATACCCTTTGTTAATTAAATTATGTCATCCCTTGCTTTTCATAAGTGGATGACCAATCTAAACCTGTAGGAGGAGAAAACGTCTAACCAAGAAAAGAGAGACAAATTAATTTAACGATGAGATTAACCCGAGCGTAAACCCCGTAAACATCACCAAACAAAGATAGTAAATCCTACGTAAGAGACCTGGTTTACCAAGTAATTAGAGAGATTAACCAAAATAGGTAAACTGCGTAACCAAGTTAAGCGATAGTGTAATGAATTTTCACTCACGCCCGTAACGCGTTATGCTGCCAAAAATTCTACTAGATTTTAGGGTTTACTTTATGCATTGTTTGATTATTTTAGTGTGTTCCTTCCATCATTCCACCTTCAATCGTGTGCCATCATGTTATCATAAATAATCACTTGTCGTTCCAAGTTTTATTAGGGTTCGTTGCTGGCAAATTCACCTTCGCCTAGGAAACTTAGGTTCAGATTAAATTAGTCTAGCCCTAGAAGCGATACCCTACGTGTCGCATAACCCCTAGACTGCCTTCACCATCACGGTCACGTTGACATGTCTACACCGTTGCATATAGCCATTGAGCACGCAAACGCGTGCGAGGGGGTTTTTAGGGTTAGGGAGAAAAAAATTTCACGGCCCGTGTCATGACCACATGGCGAATGTGGTCGTGACACGGGGTTTGTGTGTCAAATCCACACAGGAGATGCGGGCATGACATAGATGTGGTGGAATGTGGTATCTTTCTATTTCATATCTGATAACCTTACACTACAACAACACTTCTTTCATTCAGCTAACTCTGGATGTATTTACGATAGTTTATATGCTCTTAAATTTGGATCACACATACCTCATAGCTATCTCTAGCTATCCTTCAAACCACAAGGTCATATCTTTCTCTGTGGTAGAATGTAGTACAATCTCTTGTGCCTTTGACATTATTGATAACTTGATAACTTCTCAAAATTCATATCAAATGACAACATATGCAACAATCATAAATCTATATCATCAATCATAATACTTTAACATCAATAACAATATATGCAACAATCTCCCCCTTTATCATTGATGGCAATGCTAACCTGATATTCAAATTCTCTCCCCATTTGACATTGTCATGCCCACATTTGTCATGTGGTCATGATGCAGAAAACACGTGTCATGTCCACATTGGTCATGTGCTCATGACATGAAATATCAAAAAAATCTCCTCCCGGCTCTAAAAACCCCCTCATACACATCAAGCATTCTCGGTGACACACACACATAACGTAGTTGCATCTGCAACCATCGTTAGGCATGATGCCCGAAGGCGAGAAAGTCAAGTACAAACGGGATATTGCGAAACTCTTTTCACAATCCCTACAAGGCGATAGCCACTAAGGGGGTGTGCTTCATGAGGAGTGATGCTAAGAGGGTTGGTTTCCATTTTAGAATCCAACCCTAGGGTTTACTAGGTGGGGTGAATGATTTTGATATGAATCAAAATCTAACCCTAGAAACAACTACTAACTTAAAGTAACATTAATACATCAACTATGCCATTAATAAATGCACTAAAAATTATTTAAAATGATAAGGTAAAACAAGGATTAAATTATTTAAATAACCCTATCTCTAGTCTAGAAAAAATTCGATAAACACCATCTCATCAACTATGTGAGGAGAGAAAATTAAATAAAAATTAAAACCTTCACTATACCCCTTTTTAAAATTTTAAATCAAAATTGATTACATTAAGTAAATCAAAATAAAATAATGCAAATAAAATAATGCATTTAAAATAATGTAATTAAAATAATCTAATTGACCCACAAATAATGCATTTAAAATAATCTAATTGACCCACACACTAATTAGCACTAAGATATTTTAAAAACAAATTTAAATTTAATAATACAATCCCATCTAAAGTATTCACCAAAGGTTTTCCACATAGAAAATTTAATCAAATGATTTAAACATCCAAAGGGATTAATTAATTAATTATGATGCACTAAAATAACTCCCACACGTAAATAACAATTAAATCCACTCACTCTCTAAGTGGGGATTGAGGAAAGTAACCCATGTTTAAAGTTGCTAAATCCTCCTAAATTTTAGGTTACCCAACCCTAAAATAAGGATTATAAAAGCAATCCCATTTCCTATTTGCACTCACAACTAACTTGTTTTCAATTTGTGGATGTAGGTTTCAAGAGGAGATGCAAGTGGGAAGGTACTTTCCCAAGTGGAAAGTATCTCCCCCAATGAAGATTTTCTACAAATGGTTTATTATTGTCTAACCTATTTTGTTTCATGTTTTTCTATAGGTTTAAACTTTTTCTTTCTAACCAAATCTATTGTCTAGCTTTCTAATATAATTTCTATTTACTATGTTGAATGCATAGGTTTCAAATAGTTCTCTTTCTCTATGTTTTCTATTGTTTCCTCAAGCAATTAAGTTTAAAGGTTGCCAAGTTTTACAAATACAACTCTCTGTTTTAAAACAAAACAATGTGACAAAGAGAGCTAAATGCTCTCTGGTTTTATTTCTAAATAAAACACACACACACATAGATGAGAATAGTTACAGGGATTAAAGAATAGAGAAGGATTTAATATATAATGTAGGCTCATTTTTGGCAGGGCAAAACTTCAAATACAGGGCACAGGTTTTAGTTTCTGTCGAGGGCGACGGACTGAGTTTTACCCTCCGGTGGCAACTAAGGCTAGGTCAGGGGTAGGGATCCCACCCCACACACAGGGCCATGGCCCTAGGATGGGACGGGGGTCCCGTGGCCTCATCCACCTCAAGGGCCTCACCCCCTGGGCGCTCGGCCCTTTGTAGGCCAAGCCCTTGCTTTTTTTTTCTTAAACTTAAAAACTTTTTTTAAAAATACCTAAACCTAAGATACGATTTCAAAGGATTTTTCTAATATTATTTTCACTTATATATTAATCTATAAAAATATGTTTATATATACATATAAACATATCATTGATAAAAATTACAACTCTGTGATTTATATCTTTTTTGACAGAATATAAAAAAATACAGTAAGCTTAATCTTACAAAACAACAAGTTCATATATATGTATATATATACAACTATCATTAAAGAGATATAATGTAATGAACCTATCCAAAAAGCATTTTTCCTTTAATCAAAAACTTGTATATATTACATTTAAGGAAGAGGGGTTTGTTTATCCTTTTTTTTTATACAAGAAGCAAATAGATGTATCTTTACTTCATTTCTTTTCCAAGTTATTCTAATAAAACCAAAAGGAGAGTGAGAGAGAGATAGATTAATTTTCCTATCACAAACTTATATATACTATGGAAATGAAGGTTAGGGAAAAGTAAGAGATATTTTCTTATACACCTTATATCATTTTTATTTTTTTTTAAATTTTTATACAAGAAGCAAATAGATGTATCTATACTTCATTTATTTTCCAAGTTATTCTAATCAAACCAAAAGGAGAGTGAGAGAGATATAGATTTATTTTCCTTTCACAAACTTATATATACTATGGAAATGAAGGTTAGGGAAAAGAGAGATATTTTCTTATACATCTTATATCATTTTTTTTAACTTAGGAGCAAAGATATTGAAACTCAAAAACCATTCATATCATTGAAATAAGAAAAGTATTAAAAGTATTTGAAATACAACAAGGACACTTAGAGAGAGTTTTAACTCTCATAAACTATAACACTATTACAAGCCCAAGATAGGCCAAGGCAACCTTATTGCCAAAACTTTTACAACTCCAACAAAACCAATAAACTCATAGTTTCTTCCAAAATTCAGATGTCCTCCATAAGCCACCAAAACCTACAAAACACAAAAATAAGTTCTCCAAGCCTGTGGAGAGCTCACCTCCCAACCTTGGGCTTGCAAGAAAGCCACCCCCAAGCTAGGAGGTCATCCAAATAACTAGGTTCACACACAAAACAAGGGATTCCAATACAAATAAACACTCACATAAAGCACAATAACTCCCTCTCATGGATACACACAAAACAAATCCATTCAACAATGGATTTAGTGGGTGAGAGAGTGGAAAACTCTCTACTCAAGGGGAAAACATGATAACTCAATCAAAACATATTCAAATCTCAAGGCCTCTTGCCTTATAAACTCATTACACCCAAAAATATTTCAAAGGCACTCTTGCCATAAACATGTCATATAAACTTCTCAGTAAGGCCCATGACCACCAAATAACCTCAATAAGATGAAGGCTATCCCCGAGGAGGTTCACACCTCTCCCACTCATTACAAAGTGAGCTTCTCTCATATGTAGAGCTCACCAAAACAACCCTAAAACCCATACAATACCAAAGAACAAAACTTAAGCACAAACATATATTCTCACATGCATAAATAAGCAAAGAATAAGGTTAAAGAAGGCTTGGATGTCATGAGGGCTTACCTCTCAAGCTCCAAGCAATGGAAGGTGTTGATGAAGAGCTCCAAGAGTTTCCACTTCTTCAAGTCTAGCTCTCCTTCCCCAAAATCAATAATCATAAAATTCAAAAAGAAAGAACCAAAAAGAAGAACCCTTCCCTTCTCACAAAAAAGGAGATAAATAGATTTATCTCTCAAGCCTTGATGGATGAGAAGGTGACACTTGTCACCTTCTCCTTCATCCACACAACCCTCTCACAATCCCCTAAAGAATGAGGAGGTGACACTTGTCACCTTCCCATTCAACTTGCTCCACGCTCTCCCACAAATGATCTCACACATGTGTGAGAGTATTGGGAGAGGGGATCCCACAAGTTGAGTCCTCACAAGGATGAGAAGGTGACACTTGTCACCTTCTCTGGTGCAGGAGCACCTACCTGACAGCTGGTCTGGATGAGGCAGTTAGTAGTTTAGGTCTTGTTTGTGTTTCCAAGAAGGTCTGTTAGACCAATTGCATGTAATAATGTCACGCTGATCATGATAAGATCATGCTGACCGGGCTTTTGCTATTTTTAGATAGTTAGTTATAACAGCTGTCATGATGTATGTTCGGTGGGATCTCCCAGCCGCCTGGAGAGTTCCCAGCCGCTTGGAGTCGGGTCAGTAGTACTCATAGGGAAATCTTTATAAGCATGGGATCGGTTGATTGTAAATGATCGATCAGACTTTGCGAGAGTGAGACAGAGCGAGAGGAACATCATATTGTAGTTGCATCTTTTGAAATCGAATAAAGTATTCATGTTTGTGTTCATCCTCTGTTGCATTCCATTGCTTGATCGATTGCTGGTTTGAGAGGTTTTCATGGATATACTGATCCATTCCACCGGTTGACTCATCTGATCGGTGGAATGGCAATGTACAGTAGGTTAGATTGTAGGTTGTTTTCTGTTTGCATGCAGGTGTGCAGGATCGCGGTCAAGAGATGTTGAAGACCCTAGCATCCTCATGTGCTAGGTCAAGTTGAGAAGTTTGAGTTGGAAGATCACCCTGAGACGGGATCGGGTCATCCCTGGAGGATCGGCGAAGGGAGATTTCGCTAAGTGAAGAAGTTCGCGAAAACAGCATCATCAGGATATTTCTGCAAATATCCTGCAGTCGGGTTAGGCATCATCAACCGGATAAGTGAAGGAGAGCATGATGTTTTCGAGTGCATGAAGTGCGAGTTCGTCGGGGTGATCATCAGCAGGAGGAGCCGAGGAGCGTATCGGCATCAGGATCATCATATTGGGAGTGCCAAACATCCGCATATCGCAAGTAGATGCGGGAGAGAAAGTTCGGATTTTTGACTAAGTATTGAGAAGGTCATCAGGATATTGGGTGACGTCATCGTCATCAGGATATGACGTTATCGTCATCAGGATATTGAGATATCCCCTTATGCGAGTTTATCCTGCCGTCGTTAAAGTGCTAAGGTATCGGCAGAAGTCCGTGGCAGAAGGTTGTATTAGCATCATCAGGAGGTTTCGAAGAGAACCGGATAATTTATATCATGATGCTGTTGCTTGTATCATCGGGCAGTGGAGCGTCGAAGGCAAGTTGTTGAAGGTGATATTGAATATCATGATGAAGACGTTAGAGTTCGGAGCCTGATGAACAGTGCAACCGGAGGATGTTTGCGCCCACTGAACATCATGATGATGATGTTAGGAGGAAAGTGGAGGAGGTGAATAGTAGTCGGCAGGAGGATGATTGCGAGTGTCCGCAATATGATGATGCTGTTGGTTTTCGGAAACATGATGCTGACAGAGTAAAGCCGAAATATGATGATGTTGGTAGTTTTAGGGAATATGATGATGATGAGGTTGGTCTGCAGACATTCATGCTATATGCGAATGATATAGTGTGGATGCCTCTGCATCATAGTGGTATCAGAGCTCAGCAAAAGGTCTGGGCTGTTGTGTGTTGATTCTGTCACCGAAAGGGCAGAGGTAGAGATAGAGTTGATTGTGTTGTGTGTTGATTGAGAGGTTGACAAAATGCCTCCTAAAGGTAGTGGTACTGCAAGGGAATTGCAGGAGATGAAGGAGAAACATGCTAGAGAGATGAGGAAGATGAAGGAGCTTGCTGAAGCACTTCAAGCCAGGCTGACAGCCCTGGAAAAGAACAAAAAGAGGGAAGTAGAAGACAGTGAGTCTGAAGAAGAGGCAGATACTGTTGAAGAGTATGAAGAGGTAGCTGAAGATCTGGATGCTGAAGACCAGAGATTGGCAAAACTGTTAAAGGCAGTGCAGAGTGAAAAACCTAAGGTAAAGGTTGATGTTTCCAAATATACTGGAAGCTTGAATGAAGATGAGTTGTTGGATTGGATTGCTGCACTGGATAATCACTTTGAATGTGAAGATGTTGCTGAGGATCAGAAGGTAAAAATTGCAAAGACCAAGTTAGGAGGTCATGCTTTGGTATGGTGGGATTATGTACAATCTGAGAGAAGGAAACAAGGGAAGTCTAAGATCACTTCATGGGATAAGATGGTAGCAAGGATCAAGGGGAAATTCTTGCCAAGGGATTATGAAATCCAGATGTTTAAGAAGCTGCAATTTTTAAAGCAGAAAGACAGGGATGTGAAATCATATACTGAGGAATTTTATCTGTTGAGTATGAGATCTGGTCATCATGAGAATGAGGTAGAAAAGGTGGCTAGGTACTTGGCTGGTTTGAGGTTTAACATACAGGATGAGTTAGTGTTAGCTAACCCTAAGAATGTGGAGGATTGTTATCAAATGGCAATCAGGATTGAAGAAAAGCTGAATAGAGGACATGATAAGTCCATGAGAGGAAGAGGAAACAATAGGGGAAGAGGAGCAGCCCCTGCACAAAAACAAACCAATGAGGGTCAAGAAGACACTGGTAAAGGACAGGGACAGTCTGATTTCAGAGGTGGATGGAAAGGTAATAGAGGAAGATTTGGAGGTGGTAGAGGTTCTACTACGTTTTCAGGAAAGTGTTACACCTGTGGAGAGTTTGGTCATCCATCTTTCAAATGTCCAGAAAACAAAGGTTCATCATCCAGAAATGATAGAACAAGTGACAAGAGAGTACAACTTGTGCAAGAAGAGAAAGAAGAAAGTGCACAGAGTTCAAACAGAGAACCTGATAATGTTGGATATCCAGAGAGTGGAGAATCACTGATGTTAAGGAGAATTAGTTTGCAGGCATCAAAGGATCTGATGCAAAGGAGAGCTCTCTTCAAAACCACATGCAAGAGCAAAGGTAAGGTATGTAAAGTTGTCATTGATACTGGTTCAACAGACAACATGGTATCTCAGGAAATGGTGGATAAACTGAAGCTGGAAAGGATTCCACATCCACACCCTTACAAGGCATCTTGGGTGAGTGATAGGCAATCACTTTTTGTCTCTGAACAGGCATATGTGGATTTCCAGATTGGACCATATCATGATAGAATTTTGTGTGATATATTGCCTATGGAATGTTGTCACCTACTACTAGGTAGACCATGGCAATTTGACAGAAGGGTACTGTATGATGGGTATGCTAATACCTACACCATCAAGAAGGATGGGAAGATTATCAAGTTGATGCCATTGCAGGCAAAAGCTGCAGTACAGAAGGCAGCTCAAATCATTTTAATGGGAAAGAAGGAGTATGTGTAGATGCCTAGAGGAGCAGGCATGAAGGCAGTTCAGGACACTGCAGAGAAAGGAGTTGTTACAGACAACAAGCTGAAGAAAGTTTCAGTTGTGACTGACAGAGGTCAGCAGCAGGTTCAGAAATAGGGGTGCAAACAGCCACCAGTTCAGAAGAATGACAAGGATGTTGTCATAGTTGGGACTATTGTTTGTCCTATAAGAGTTGAAAGGAAGATAGACTTGAACACTTCAGAAGTTCAAGAGGTAGTTCAGCCAGAGGTTCTGGTTAGGCAACCTGACAAACACAGGGTATGTGAGAAGAAGGCCTACATCAACAGGCATGATGATTTACTTGCCAGAAAGCAAGTTACAGTTCAGAAGTCTTGGAGCAGCCAAGAGACAGCAGCAGATAAAGCTGGAGCAGGTCAGACGACTGACAAAGCAAAGTGTAACGGTGGAGGACTTCCACATGCTAAACTCATGGGACATGAGTTCTTTTCTGTTGGGGAGTATGGTGCAGGAGCACCTACCTGACAGCTGGTCTGGATGAGGCAGTTAGTAGTTTAGGTCTTGTTTGTGTTTCCAAGAAGGTCTGTTAGACCAATTGCATGTAATAATGTCACGCTGATCATGATAAGATCATGCTGACCGGGCTTTTGCTATTTTTAGATAGTTAGTTATAACAGCTGTCATGATGTATGTTCGGTGGGATCTCCCAGCTGCCTGGAGAGTTCCCAGCCGCTTGGAGTCGGGTCAGTAGTACTCATAGGGAAATCTTTATAAGCATGGGATCGGTTGATTGTAAATGATCGATCAGACTTTGCGAGAGTGAGACAGAGCGAGAGGAACATCATATTGTAGTTGCATCTTTTGAAATCGAATAAAGTATTCCTGTTTGTGTTCATCCTCTGTTGCATTCCATTGCTTGATCGATTGCTGGTTTGAGAGGTTTTCATGGATATACTGATCCATTCCACCGGTTGACTCATCTGATCGGTGGAATGGCAATGTACAGTAGGTTAGATTGTAGGTTGTTTTCTGTTTGCATGCAGGTGTGCAGGATCGCGGTCAAGAGATGTTGAAGACCCTAGCATCCTCATGTGCTAGGTCAAGTTGAGAAGTTTGAGTTGGAAGATCACCCTGAGACGGGATTGGGTCATCCCTGGAGGATCGGCGAAGGGAGATTTCGCTAAGTGAAGAAGTTCGCGAAAACAGCATCATCAGGATATTTCTGCAAATATCCTGCAGTCGGGTTAGGCATCATCAACCGGATAAGTGAAGGAGAGCATGATGTTTTCGAGTGCATGAAGTGCGAGTTCGTCGGGGTGATCATCAGTAGGAGGAGCCGAGGAGCGTATCGGCATCAGGATCATCATATTGGGAGTGCCAAACATCCGCATATCGCGAGTAGATGCGGGAGAGAAAGTTTGGATTTTTGACTAAGTATTGAGAAGGTCATCAGGATATTGGGTGACGTCATCGTCATCAGGATATGACGTTATCGTCATCAGGATATTGAGATATCCCCTTATGCGAGTTTATCCTGCCGTCGTTAAAGTGCTAAGGTATCGGCAGAAGTCCGTGGCAGAAGGTTGTATTAGCATCATCAGGAGGTTTCGAAGAGAACCGGATAATTTATATCATGATGCTGTTGCTTGTATCATCGGGCAGTGGAGCGTCGAAGGCAAGTTGTTGAAGGTGATATTGAATATCATGATGAAGACGTTAGAGTTCGGAGCCTGATGAACAGTGCAACTGGAGGATGTTTGCGCCCGCTGAACATCATGATGATGATGTTAGGAGGAAAGCGGAGGAGGTGAATAGTAGTCGGCAGGAGGATGATTGCGAGTGTCCGCAATATGATGATGCTGTTGGTTTTCGGAAACATGATGCTGACAGAGTAAAGCCGAAATATGATGATGTTGGTAGTTTTAGGGAATATGATGATGATGAGGTTGGTCTGCAGACATTCATGCTATATGCGAATGATATAGTGTGGATGCCTCTGCATCATTCTCCTTCAACTATGCCACACACTCTCCCATAAATGCTCTCACACATGTGTGAGAGAATAGGGGAGAGGTCACACACAAGTGGAAGCTTTGGAAGCTTCCAAAGAATTCAAAGATAAGGTTAGACTTATCCTAGGCAAGTGGAGTTAGTCAAGGTGGGATGGTGACTTGCCATCCACCTCTCCCATCTCTATTTTTTGTCATTTAACTCAAGGGCCATGTTTAGGTGACCAAACAAGGGTTATACCAATGGTTACCATGCTCAAGTTGACCCTAGACCCTAGGGGTATGACCTAGGGTCATTATTTAACCATTATGAACACAATGGGAGTCATAAATCCACATAAAAAGGGCTAAAAAATAATTAGCACCAAAAATTGTGCAAACCAACATTACAATATTACAACACTTCAAGGAGATAAATAAAAAAGGTGAAACCTTACAAAAATACCATCAATTAAAATAAAACACAAAACATCATACTCAATCACAAATGACCTTAATCCATCTTAGGGACTAGGTCAGTTTTACATGGCCATTACATAGGGTTATTTGTTTGACCTCCAATTTTCCATGGGCCTTGGAACATACATGTACACTTACACAAACACGTCAATAGCACAAGATATATATATGTATATAGCCAAAGTGAAATGAATTACACACACACAAGATTGCATAAGCACATATATTCTCATTTATAACACATGTTAACATATATATATATATATATATATATATATATATATATATATATATATATATATATATATATATATATATATATATATATATATATATATATATATATATATATATATATATATAGTCAAAGTGAAATGAATTACACACACACAATATTGCATAAGCACATATATTTTCATTTATAACACATGATAACATTTACATGATTCTTAATTCATTCGTATTTCACAAAATACAATCAGGATCATATACTTCCTAAGATTTCATCAATTCAATTGTCACTAAACATTTCAATTGCATCCATTTCAATATAGCATTAAACATCATAGAATCAAATTTAGTCTAACATACAAGCTGTAACATCAACATATCATAATCCATCTAACTAATCAAAGCATAAGACATAGTAACAAACATCTAGATAACGGGATCAGTAGTTTCCAAATGTCTACATGTCCATCATAATGTCCATACGATGAGTATCATAAGCAAAAATAGAAGGTGAGATAATAGTAGGCCTCACAGACATTAAGGGCAAAGGGCTAGTGATCTTCCTTTGTACCAACAAAACACACAAGCTCCCCTTGTTTGTATTATCCTTGACGTACTTTTACTATCTCTTTGTCTACCTATTCCCCCTAAGAGGTAGCCTTTGTCAATCTAGAGATGACATACACATAGAAAAATAACTTTATCCTTTATCTTTCTTACGATATACATTGGCTATATACATACCAAACTTGATATAGTGGCATGTCCATATAAAATGGGACTACTTATCCTAGTTCTATCCTCCACATACTTCTTGTGGTAACCTAAGATAGAATTTAGCTGTTGTTCGGCTTCAAAATTTTGTCTTGTCTTCAAGACATGTTCTATTTAATTCGATGGTTGAATGTTCTTGTATATTATTTTCATCTGGACCAGAGTAATGCCCCATTGTTTCTTTGTTGATGTCAAAATCTAGATTTGACTTTTCAGTTGTATATATGAGTCTTTTGCCTCCTCCAGAGAAGATGGTACCTGAGTTTTCTGAGGTACACTATTTACTTTTGTAAAAATCTCAATCAATGAGGCTAACCTTAAGCTTACCACTTCTTGCATCTATTTGATTTGGCCTTTGATTTGTTCCCTTTGGTCCTATAATTGTTGCAACTGGGAGTGTAATTTCTCTATCTATGCCCTTATGGATCCATTATTATCTTGTACCAGATTATTTGTAGTGGCAACTTGTGTAATTTGTATTTCAATTGCATCCATTTGATCCTTTAAAATTTTGGTGGTTACAGGCCATTGTAGGAAAATTTGGTATAACACTTTTGCTTCCTCCATGCATTGTTGAATGCTCTTTATATTTTCTTGTATTTTGATATGTGCCTTGGCATATTTTCCCTATGCATCAGTCATTCTCTTGTTGTTCATCTATTTAGATATCTTCTACTTTGCTTGTTTCTCCAAATATGAGGAATGTACTTTGAAAGTCTCCATTAGATGCTTTATTTTTTGTGTTGGTGGCAGAGTTTAATCCCTTTTTGCTTCTGGGATTTCATTTTGTATAATATTAATTGCCTTTGCCAATAATTATGTGCCTTCTACATGTTGTTGTAAAATCTCCTCCCTTGTGGTGGAGTGAAAAATATCTCTTAATTGTAACTTATGGAGTGCAGAAATACCAGACAGGTTGACTTGTCCATCAGAAATAGGCAATTGTAGTAGTTGTGGAGTCATCAGGGGTTGAATTTGATTTTGCTTCACCATAAACTCCTTAATGGAATGAATAGGAGAGGTGGAGAAAGATGCTTCTTGACTTACCTATGGACTCTCCCCTATATCTAGTATGACATGCCCCTCTTGTTGATCATGTTGATCCTATTGATTTGTATTATGCAGAGAAGAGTCGCATTGGTCAATGTTGTGTGGAGGACATATTTTTTGTTGTTCCACATTTTTATCTGCCTCTTTCACACCTTCAAATATCTTCATAGTTACTTCCTCTGATTCTTTTTGAATCTTTGCTCTGTCATCCTACTCCATATTCATAAGGGTATCTACACTATGTTTAGTTCTTTGCTCTTGAGCTTGCATCTGGGATAACTTATCTTTTTCTTCCTTAGATATGGTAGTACCAACTTTATCTAAATCATGTGGTCTCAGTAATTCATCCATTTCCAAAGCTTTTTCTCTCCTTTGTCTCAAATCTTGTGCTAAGTTATCCGAAAGTTTTTCAATTATTTCATCCAAGGACTTATTATATTTGATCATGTACATGATTATAACTTTCTCTATAGTATTTTGATCTGTTGAATATACTTCAGGATGTAGATTAGTTGTCTTTAGAAACAGTCCATGATGAACAATTCCATTAAAAATTACCTCTAATTGTAGTGAATCTTGTGGAGGAGGCTCTGGAGTTGTTTGTTTTGTTTCCTTCTTCTTCTGTAACTTGGAGGTTCCTTCCTCCCCTTCTTCATCCTCTCTATTGTCTTCCTCTGTTTGAATTTTCTTCCTCTTGGCTTGCTGCTTTGACCTTTGGTGTTTCTTTTCTTTAGTTTTCATTTACGCCAATTTTTCAGAGGCTTTCTTTCTTTCAATGGATGTTGTTTGCATTGATGAAGAGGGTTGTAGTGCACTTGTTGTAGAAGAAGTGGATCTACTTGACCTCCTTGGGATTTGGGATGAAGATGTTAGTTGTGGATCTGAGGAGGTAGGTTGTAGATCCTCTACAGGAGTTTGTGATGAAGTTTTGACCTTTAGCGGTAAACTCCATTGTTGGTGTAATTTTTCTCTCCTCTTTTCAAGTTGCTCCTCCACATTATTTTTACCCATTTTGTCCATTATCACTTGGTAAGTCTCAAACCTCTTTGTTGTAGTATCCTTAGGTTTGCTTAAGAGATTTTCAAAATAGGCCTTTATTTCTTCTGTAGAGACCTCATAAGGTAGTTTGGGTATCCAAGTCATTCTTGTTGCAAGTATGGGCCTTACCGGTGTTGTCATTGATGTCAACATACTTTTGTTGCATTAATGATAAGGATTGGATGAGCTGTGTGCTGAGGATACTGAGGAAATTAGTCTCAATCAGGAATAGTGAAGAACAATGATGACAGTAAGGCAAAAGTCCAAGATAGGATGAAGATCAGAGGATACGGATTAAAGGGTTTGTAGATTTGTGTCTATAAGTGATCTAGTAGAGATTTTAGAGGTTCACATGAAGATATGAAGAATTTGTGGCCGCTCAAGTAAAATCAGTTCCGGTAGGTGTTCAGAGGTGATAGAGTGTAACAAGAAAGGTCCGATGAGATCCAGAAATGAAGTTTCCTATTTTGTAGATTTAAGGGAGTGCTGAGGAAGTCTTTGTGTGTATCAACTCTATTGGTTCCTGGTTTGAAGGTCCGCAAGCATCTATTCCTTTGTGATAGTAATGACAGACTATGTTCTAAAGGTTCCGGATGAAGGAGAGAAGGATTTTAGTAAGCAGAAGAAGTGTGGATGTTCTTGGTGATTCAGGCAAGCTTTTGGAGGTCTTTGGATCGTGTCCAGTTCGTGTTGGTGGTCCGCATTGAATTTAGAGCTCGCAATTGAAGAGTAACTTCTGGATGATGGTGTTCTTCTTGAGACAGGCCGATCGGATGAGTTATGCATCTGGCGGATAATCTTATGAATGTTTGCCAACTTAGATGATCATTCCTAAGTTGATGCCTTGTATAAATAAGGGATTACGAAGTTAGTTTGAAGTTGTCCTTGTGGTGATGAGAGTGTTGTAGCAAGGAGGAGAGTGAAAGGCAGAGCATAAGTATTGGGCTTAAATGGAACTGATTCAAGCATGGTGAAGATGCTATTCTCCAATTCATGTATGTGATATTTATTTCTTTGTAGACAATGTGTCTCTTGTAGGCAGTGAGCCTCTTGTGAGAAGTGTGCTTGGGCAGTAAGCCCTAATTAGCATGTGCCATTTTGTTCTTTCTATTCTTCTAACAGAGAATACAATCTTGGGTTAATCACCCCGTGGTTTTTCCCTTAACCAGGTTTTCCATGTCAAAATCTTGGTGTCTTATGTGTTGATGTGTTTCTACTCTTGATTTGAATGCATTATGGTTCATGATTAATATACTGCTAATAACTAAGAAGATTTAAGTGTTTAATTGGAGAAAGTTTTGCACAACTGATTCACCCCCCCCTCTCAGTTGTGTGCCCTAAGTCTAACAATTGGTATCAGAGCCAAGTTCCTCTAAAAGGAGCTTAACTGCTTGAGGAGATCCAGGATGTCATCCTACAAGAAGGATAGTCCAAAGTTTGATGGAACCAATTTTAATCTATGGAAAGGTCGCATGAAGTGTCACTTGCAATGCATGGGAATGGCATACTGGATCATGGTTACAACATAGTATGTACCTCCACAGAGTGGTCTGAAAGCTCCAAATGAAATCACAGATGCTAAAAACAATCTGTGGACTATAGAAGCTCTTCTAAGCGCATTATCTAATTTAGAGCTCTCAAATTTTATTGACCTACCAACTGCTTTTGAGATTTGGAAAAAATTGGAACTTTGCATGAAGGAGACCAGTATGTTAAATGTGCAAGGTTACAGAGTTTGAAAGGGAAATTTGAAAACCTGAAGATGAGAGATGATGAAAATATTACTACTTTTATGCCAAGAGTAAATGAGCTTGTTTGTGGAATTAGAAATGCTAGTGGAGTCTTGGATGAAAATGAGATTGTTGGCAAAATTCTCAGATCCCTTCCTGCTGCTTACAAAATCAAGGTTGCTTCCATTGATGAATTCAGAGCCCATACAACTGTCACAAGAGATCAATTGGCTGGAAAATTGGTTGCATTTGAAATGACTGAGTTTGGAGATGATCCCCCCAAGACTGAATCTGCATTCAAAGCCAGTGCCTCTGTAAAAAGGTAAATAAAGGTTTGATCCGGGAGAGAACTCATCAAGGAAACTATCATGGTATGAAAAAGCAAGAAAAGACCTGGAAGAAGAAGTAGAAACTTCTCAACTTGAAGCCCTTATTGCAAAGAGACTGCCAAGAGGATCCAGTAAGTATGAAGGAAAATTGCCTTTTAAGTGTTTTAACTGCAATAAGATTGGTCATTTTGCCTCAAGATGTCCGGAAAGATTTTCAAGGCCAAATCCTAACAAATCAAAGTTCCAAAAGAATTATTACTATGTTCATGAAGAAGCTAATAATGAAGGAGTAACAGATGATGAATCAGAGATAGGAAACAAATCCGGAAGTGAATGGGTGTTTATTGCCATCAAGGAAGAAGAACCAATATCCTCTGTATCTATCAATCATAAAGTTGTAGAAAGAGCTCTGGCTTCCCAAGTTGAAGAAAAGGATGATTGGGTCATTGACAGTGGTTGCTCTCACCATATGACAGGTGATAAAAATAAGTTCATAGATTTGGAAAGGTATGAAGGAGGAGTGGTGAAGTTTGGTGATAATTCTGCTCGTAGAATCAGAGGAAGAGGAACTATTTCTTTTGATGGAAGGAACAAAACCAGTAATGTTCTATATGTTGAAGGCTTGAAGCACAATCTTCTCAGTGTTGGACAGTTGGTGGACAAAGGCTATGATCTCTGGTTCAAGAATGGAAAATGCAAGATCTTTGAAAGCTCTGGAACAGAGATTGCATCCGGTACCCAAACTAAAGGTAATATCTTCCAATTGGTTGGTACTGGTAAAAGTTGCTTATTTGTTCAAGTTGATCAGAGTTGGTTATGGCATAGGAGAATGTGTCATGTGAATTTTGATAATATCATCAAGATAAGCAATACTCAGGCTGTAATAGATCTTCCAAAATTGGTAAAACCTACTAATAGCTTGTGCAAAGAATGTCAGTTGGGTAAGCTGAGTAGAATCACATTCAAGAGTAAGGAACTGTCTTCTACTGAATTATTAGACTTAGTTCATATTGACCTTTGTGGCATGGCAAGAATCAGGAGTATGCAAGGTGATAGATACTTCATGTTACTAATTGATGACTCATCCCGGATGATGTGGGTAACTTTTCTGAAAGAGAAATCAGAAGCTTTTGAGAAATTCAAAATATTCAAGGCTATGGTAGACAATGAAACTAGATTAAAATTGAAGTGTCTGAGGTCTGATAGAGGTGGAGAATTCACATCCAGTGAGTTCAAAGAGTTCTATGAGAAACATGGAATAAAGAGGTAGTTGTCTGCCCCTAGGACTCTACAGCAGAATGGAGTAGTGGAAAGAAAGAATTGGACCATATAGGAAGCATCTAGGACCATGATGATGGAAGCAAATGTTCCTCACATCTATTGGAGAGAAGCTGTCAGCACTGTAGTCTATACTCTTAATCGAGTTCAAATCAAAAACAATATTGGTAAGACTCCTTATGAACTTTGGTTTGGCATCACTCCTACTGTGAGGTATTTGAGTCTTTGGTAGCAAATGTTACATCAAAAGAGATGAAGATCAAGGAACGTTTGATGCTAGAAGTGGTGAAGGAATATTCTTGGGTTACTCTACTCAAAGCAAAGCATATCGGTGTTATAACAAGAGACTAAGAAAGATGATAGAAAGTAGAAATGTGAAGGTTGATGAAGGAATTGAAAAAACCTCAAGATTCTATGAATATGATGAAGATGATCAGAATGGTGTTCTGACTCAAGGAGCCCAAGCCTCTTCTGAGATTCAGATCCAGATTGATCCAGTAAATCAAGAAGAAGAGATAAGTTTGAATGAGCCTGATCAAGAAGCAAAAATACAAGTAACTCCTAAAGTGCCTAGGTATGTAAGACTGAATCACTCTGAAGATCAGATCATAGGTGATAAAAGCAAAGGTGTACAAATAAGAAGGAAAATTGCTCAAAACTCATATGAGTATTGTCTGATTTCAAAAATTGAACCTAAGACAGTGAATGAAGGTTCCAATGATGAAAATTGGACTAAAGTAATGGAGGAAGAGTTGATGCAAATTGAGAAAAATCACATTTGGGATCTTGTTCCTAGACCTAGAAACAAAAATGTGATTGGAACCAAATGGGTCTTCCGAAACAAACTAAATGAAGTTGGTGAAGTAATCAGAAATAAAACCAGATTGGTCTGCAAGGGCTACTCTCAAATAGAAGGAATTGATTTTGAAGAAACTTGTGCTCCGGTGGCAAGAATTGAAGCAGTCAGATTATTTCTTGCCTTTGCTGCCTTCAAGGATTTCAAGGTATATCAGATGGATGTCAAGTCTACCTTCCTAAATGGTGACTTGGAAGAAGAAGTGTATATAGAGCAACCAAATGGATTTCAATTGTCTGATCATGGGAATATGGTCTGCAAGTTGAAGAAGGCACTATATGGATTGAAGCAAGCCCCAAGAGCATGGTATGAAAGATTGGACAAGCATCTTTTGAAGATTGGTTTCAACAAAGGTACTGCTGATAGCAACTTATATTTCAAAATTGATCATGAAAACATCTTGATTGTTGAAGTGTTTGTTGATGATATCATCTTTGGAGGAAGAGATAGTATGTGTGAAACTTTTGCAAATCAAATGAAAAGTGAGTTTGAGATGTCTATGCTTGGTGAAATGAATTTCTTCTTGGGTCTGCAAATGACTCAAACAAAGAAAGGAATCTTCATTTCTCAGACCAAATATGTGAAAGAATTGTTGAAGAAATTTGGGATGGAAGATTCAAAGCCAATGAATACTCCCATGGCAACCGGATGTAAGTTGATCAAAGATGATGACTCTCCTAAGGTAGACTAGACAAAGTACAGATTAATGATTGGAGGATTGTTGTATCTCACTCAAACTAGACCAGACATTATGCAAGTTGTTGGTCTTGTTGCTAGATTCCAAGCTAATCCTAGAGAATCCCATGTCATGGCAATCAAGAGGATTTTTAGATATCTAAAAGGGATAGTTAAGTATGGTCTGTGGTATCCTAGAGATCATGATTTCTCTCTTCATGCATATATAGATGCTAATTGGGCAGGAGATGTGGATGACCGAAAAAGTACCAGTGGCGGAGCATTCTTTTTGGGGAAGAGATTGGTTTCTTGGCTAAACAAGAAACAAGAGGCAATATCTCTATCTACAACTGAAGTTAAATTTATTGCAGCAGCAGGTAGTTGCACTCAAGTTTTGTGGATGAAGCAGATGCTAAGAGATATCAAAGTGGAGTATGAGGAACCTATCACAATCTTCTGTGATAATTCAAGTGCAATAAATATATCCAAGAATCCGGTGTTGCATTCAAAGACTAAACACATATCCATCAAGTTTCACTTTTTGAGAGAGCAAGTGAATAAGAATGAAGTCATATTGAAGTTTGTACCCTCCAAGGATCAGATTGCAGACATCTTTACTAAACCTCTACCTAAGGACTCTTTTGAGTATCTCGGGGAGAAGTTAAGGGTTATTGCCCCTCCTATGATGAACTGAGGTGCATCAGTTTGGTGGATATCATAGTCATATCTTGTGATCTAGATTGATGGGGAGCTGCTACTCAGGGGGAGCAACAAGTATGATTCTGAAGTGTTGGAATTGCAAGTATGTGCCCTTTGCCATTGATGACAAAGGGGGAGAGAAGACGTGAAAAATAGGTGGTTGCTGATCAAAGGGGGAGCAGTAAAAGGAGTGAAGACATATGAATGGTTGTTGCTGATAGGGGAAGTTGTGACAGTGAGGAGAAGTTCATGTCTTAATGGTCAAAATAGTTTTTCACATCATATGTTGCCATCAATGACAAAGGGGGAGATTGTTGCAAGTATGGGCCTAACCGGTGTTGTCATTGATGTCAACATACTTCTGTTGCATTAATGATAAGGATTGGATGAGCTGTGTGCTGAGGATACTAAGGAAATTAGTCTCAATTAGGAACACTGAAGAACAGTGATGACAGTAAGGCAAAAGTCCAAGATAAGATGAAGATCAGAGGATACGGATTAAAGGGTTTGTAGATATGTGTCTGTAAGTGATCCAGTAGAGATTTTAGAGATCCGCATGAAGATATGAAGAAGTTGTTGCCGCTCAAGTAAAACCAGTTCCGGTAGGTGTTCAGAGGTGATAGAGTGTAACAAGAAAGGTTCGGTGAGATCCAGAAATGAAGTTTCCTGTTCTGTGGATTTAAGGGAGTGCTGAGGAAGTCTTTGTGGTGTATCAACTCTATTGGTTCATGGTTTGAAGGTCCGCAAGCATCTATTCCTTTGTGATAGTAATGACAGATTGTGTTCTTAAGGTTCCAGATGAAGGAGAGAAGGATTTCAGTAAGCAGAAGAAGTGTGGATGTTCTTGGTGATTCAGGCAAGCTTTTGGAGCTCTTTGGATCGTGTCCAGTTTGTGTTAGTGGTCCACATTGAAGTTGGAGCTTGCAATTGAAGAGTAACTTCCGGATGATGGTGTTCTTCTTGAGATAGGCCGACCGGATGAGTTATGCATCTGGCGGATGATCTTATGAATGTTTGCCAACTTAGATGATCATTCCTAAGTTGATGCCTTGTATAAATAAGGGATTACAAATTTAGTTTGAAGTTGTCCTTGTGGTGATGAGAGTGTTGTAGCGAGGAGGAGAGCGAAAGGTAGAGCAGAAGTATTGGGCTTAAATGGAACTGATTCAAGTATGGTGAAGATGCTATTCTCCAGTTCATGTATGTGATATTTATTTCTTTGTAGACAGTGTGTCTCTTGTAGGCAGTGAGCCTCTTGTGAGCAGTGTGCTTGGGCAGTGAGCCCTAATAGGCATGTGCCATTTTGTTCTTTCTATTCTTCTAACAGAGAATACAATCTTGGGTTAATCACCCCGTGGTTTTTCCCTTAACCGGGTTTTCCACGTCAAAATCTTGGTGTCTTATGTGTTGATGTGTTTCTACTCTTGATTTGAATGCATTATGGTTCATGATTAATATACTACTAATCACTAAGAAGATTTAAGTGTTTAATTGGAGAAAGTTTTGCACAACTGATTCACCCCCCCCTCTTAGTTGTGTGCCCTAAGTCTAATAATTCTTGGTTCTACTACTTCAATATAGGTATAGTCTTTCTTGACCATGAAAGTGATGTGTTCTTTGTAGTGTCTCACCATATTATATGGTATCCTCCCTCTTTCTTGCATATCTACTTGTAGGGTTTTGAAAAACCCCTAGTACATAGTGCTATCAGATTTTGTGTCACCAAAGCCTCTCATGTGATTTTTGATTTATGCGGCAACTAAAATATGTTGTTGCCAAATCTTTCCCTTGAATCCAAGAAACTTGTTCAAGAAATAAAATACTAGCAGATAATAAGAGTGTCATACCTAAAATTGTAGTTTGATTCTTTTGTCCTCTTCAAAATTTCCATTAATTTCTCTCATAACTTCACAGAGGTCATAGTCCTTTCCATCCTTCACCATTTGGTATGTGGTATGAATAGTGGTACCTATCATTGATCCTTCTCTATTTACAAAGTATATCTTGTAGGCTATTCCCATTGTGGCATATCGAACCCTTGGATCAGTTATTTCCATCACACTTAGGGTTCACTTATTAGGTTTTGCCCTAGTCAACTCAATAACCCTATCATTCTTAATGGCCTTCATCACTGGTACTGAACCTATTGAGCTTAATCTGGTAACCATTCTAATTGCATCTTTGGTAATTCTATAGGGTTTGTCAAGATATAAAAATTCATCATGAATTCTACTTAGAACAATCCTTACCCATTTATGTACATCACAAAAATCCATGTAATCTTTTCAGACGTCTAGTCTTTTGGCAGCAATATTCCCATATTCTAGCTTATATCAAGTGTCATCTAGTAGAGTATCTCTTAGTTCCTCAAATTTCATGTGGTTGATTTTAGTGAGTGATGAGTGGATGTATATCCTTACATCCTTAGTCTAGACAACATCTGTTGGAATGCCAACAAATGCCTCATCCTTATCCACTTCCATAGTGATGCAGGGGCATCCATTTGGGTGCATTTGTTGTCATTTGGTAAATGTTTGGTTTTGGGTTGATTTAGGTTGCTTTGTGCCAATAAGGTCATTGTGGACCATTTGGGGTCATGTAGGTTCATTTTGATGGTTAGATGCAAAAGTTGCAAAAAGTTGTCATTGTTGTCACCCAAAAGTGCATACACTTTTACAATGTTGGTTTTTGGTAGTTAGAAAATAGTTTGGACATTGTGAATGGATGGAATAGGATGTAAAATAAATTCTCTCATGTGAACCAAGGAGAGAGGATATTTGAATGAAAGGAACTCATTTTTGTACGTCTTTCCTTGTGTTTTCTATGTGAAACAGTTTGTAATTCAACTTGTACGACCCTATAAGGATGTGTACAACCCTAAAATTGATTGGAAAAATTGAATAATCTTTTAATATTTCAAATGCAATTTGTTTCATGAATTTTTATTATGTTTTGACGAAGTTATGGTCATTTTAGTGTTAACAGTTGCAGATTTTTACTATTTTACAACAAGAAAACATGTTTGTATGGACTTGTACAACCTAGTACAGTTGGGGCAGATATTGTAAGAGTTATTTGTCTATTTTATGGTTCAAATTATTTTTTTTTAGGTTCTTTTAGAGCTAATATGAGAAAGTTATGGTAAAAATGCTCATGATAGTCATGTTTAGAAATTAGGGTTTCCTGCTTGAATAAAATATTCATTTCTCATGATCCATATGGTGAAAAATTCTAGAAACTTGTAGAAAGTTTTGTTTTCATGTCTTCTTTCAGATTTCCAAGCCCTAGTTCAAGATTTGATGGGTTGTGAGGTGAAATAGCTGACTGTGTGTGTTTATTATAAAAAAAGATTGTTAAAACCCTAGTCTTTAAGGGTTTAATGAGAAACACGTGTCTTGAATTCACCATAGGAAAGTAAGGAGTTGAGGAGACCCTATGGAGTGTCTTAAAGGTTCAAGAAGTCTAATACATCAAATAATGAGTGTTGTTACAACAAATAATCAATTAGGTCATTGTTAAGTGTTTAAGGAAGAAACTTGTTTCTTTGAGTTCACCATTGCAAGCTAAGGTTTGAACACCTTCAATAAAGCCTTTAGAATCTGAAACATCATTGTTATTATTATTGTTTATTTTCTCTACATCATTTTTGGTACTAGAGCCTAAAGATCTGGTCAAGGGAAGTTTTGGAAGTTTGTGTATTGTTTTTGATAGGTTGAAGTGAAGAACCTAGATACCAACAAACTAGACCAGGGGAAAAGAAGGAAGCCTAAGGTGAGGTATCAAGAAGACAAGAAGAAAAGAAGGACAAAACGAAAGACAATAGGATAAGCCAAGTTGCGGAATTTGATAGGAAAATGGAAAAGTTGGGAAAAAATATTAAGCTTGTATTACAATAGTGTCTTGTAGAAGAATATCAAGAAAATGTTTGACATTGGCCAATGAGAAAGAAGGTGAAGTGGCCCATAAATATGATTATTTAGAAAAGAAGAAGGAAAAGGATGACTACTTTGAAAATTGAAGATGAACTAAAGTTTCATGAATCCTTGGAGAATTCTATAGAAGAAGGAAATGAAGCATACAAAAAGGAGAAGTTTGCAAGCAATGAAGTTAAGGAAGAAAGAAAATCCATGCAGTAGGCCATTGAATAGGTAAATGGAAGTACAAATCTTGGTTTTGATCATGTATATGAAAAAGATAATATAGATATACAATATGATAGGGAGAAGAGCAAAGAGTGGTTGGTCAAGAACATGAAAGAGGTAGAGTAAAATGGTATTGTAGGGCATAATGATGAGGACACACTTCAAGAGAGGATAAGATATGAAGGAAAGGTCAAGAACAATGACCAAGAGATCATGATTGAACCATCCAAGGATGAAAAGGTGATATTGCAACATGATAGTCCAAGACAAACTGAAAGTTATGAAGAAGAGCCCAAGAAGATTGAAAGATGTCCAAGAGAACCTTGGAAGAACCTTGGGGAGAACACAAGAAAGATTAAAGGTGCAGACCAAGGAGAAAATGAAGAGGAGGAAGAAATGGATAGTAGCAATGAGGTGTATGATAGAGCAATAGAATCTTGGAGTCTTCAAGCAGAGAAGTTGATCAGCAAGAGAAGATGCAAGAAGAAAGAGAGGAAGAAAAAGTACGCACCAAGAAACAAGGAGCAGATCAAGTCAAGCATAGAGAATATCAAGAGGAGGTCAAAGGATAGCCACGACTACAACACAATTGGAGGAAGCGAAAAAAGTAGTTGATCATCATTTGAGATGGAACTCAAATTTCTTTCCCCTAGGGAGTATGATGCAAGGGCATCCATTTGGGTGCATTTGTTGTCATTTGGTAAATGTTTGGTTTTGGTTTTAGGTTGTTTTGTGCCAATAAGGTCATTTTGGACTATTTGGGGTCATGTAGGTTCATTTTGATGGTTAGATGCAAAAGTTGCAAATAATTGTCATTGTTGTCACCCAAAAGTGTATACACTTTTGCAATGTTGGTTTTTGGTAGTTAGAAAATAGTTTGGGCATTGTGAATGGATGGAATGGGATGTAAAAGACATACTCTCACATGAACCAATGAGAGAGAGGAGATTTGAATGAAAAGAACTCATTTTTGCATGTTTTTCCTTGTGTTTTCTGTGTGAAATAGTTTGTAATTCAACTTGTATAGCCTTGTATGGATGTGTATAGCCTTAAAATTAATTGGAAAAGTTGAAGAATCTTTTACTCTTTCAAATGCAATTGATTTCATGAATTTTCATTGTGTTTTGAAGAAGTTATGGCCGTTTTAGTGTTAATAGTTGTAGATTTTTACTGTTTTACAGCAAGAAAACATGTTTGTATGGACTTGTACGACATGGTATGGTTGGGGTAGACATTGTAAGAGTTAGGGCTCTATTTTATGGTTCAAATTATTTAGTTTTGGGTTCTTTTTGAGCTATTTTGAGAAAGTTATGGCAAAAATGCTCTTGATAGTCATGTTCAAAGATTAGGGTTTCCCGCTTGAATAAAAAATTCATTTCTCATCATCCCTACAGCGAAAAATTCTAGAAACTTGTATAACATTTTGTTTTCATGTCTTATTTCAGATTTCCAAGCCCTAGTTCAAGATTTGATGGGCTGTGAGGTGAAATAGCTGATTGTGTGTGTTTATTATAAAAAAATGATTGTTAAAACTCTAGTCTTTAAGGGTTTAATGAAAAATACATGTCTTGAATTCACCATAGCAAAGTAAGGAGATGAGCAAACCCTATGGAGTGTCTTAAAGGTTCAAGAAGTCTAATACATCAAAGAATGAGTGTTGTTATAGCAAATAACCAATTAGGCCATTTTTAAGGTTTTAAGGAGGAAACTTGTTTCTTTGAGTTCACCATTGCAAGCTAAGTTTTGAACACCTTCAATAGAGCCTTTAGAATCTAAAACATCATTGTTATTATAATTGTTTATTTTCTCTACATCACATAGCCTTGTATGGTTATCTCATGTACTTTGGTCTTGACTTCTCCAATAAATCAATCAACTTTGGTGTCACCATTTTTATCTCCTCTACACTCTGTAGCTAGGGTTTCACCTTTTACTCTTCTTTGCTCAAATTTTCTAATCGCTCTGAATATAAATGATGTTGAATTGAATGATTAGGGCTAACTTTTTGCATTTATTACACCTTTTACTTGTTAGGTGTTTGTGGGCTTTCATCTACTAGTGACTTCTGGAGGTTTACAAAGACCTATTTTCTTCCAAAATTCCTCCACCTTTCATGTTTTCATTCTAGAGATTTGAGTTATTGATTTAGTCTTTCCATATTAACATATCCTTCTATTAATTTCTTATTAAATCACTTGTATTCCTTTCTTTCATTTCCATTTACTTTAACAGAAGCAGAGTCTCATCTTTTTCAAGAAGCTGGAAGATTATGCAATGGTTAGCTCCCCCTGAACCCATTCTTTTTCTTAATCTAGTATAAAATCTTGTGCATGAGGCACAAGCATAGGTTCTTCCTTCTCATTATTTTTCTCTTGTTTAGTTTTCCATATTTTTGTAATTCCCTTCTGCTTGTTCATGGTATCCTCCATCTTCTTGTACTAGTTAGGTGGTTTCACAAAACCACTTTTACAAAATCTTACCTTATGCCCAAAATTATCACACTTGTAGCATATAACATCATACTCTAGAGGTGAAAATGAGTTTTTTCTCATATAACCATTTCTTCTTGTCTTAGTTCTACAATCGACAGCCTTATGACCAAACCTATTGCATGAATAACAGTAACCATAAAAGGATTGAGAGAACTTGGTTATAGCAGACTGTCTTGTAGGAGGATAATCATTGAATCTTATCTTTATATCTCTGCTCTTTGTGAAGCCATCATCCATCTTCTACTTCTTAGCTTTAGTCTTCTCAGATATCTCAATGCTTGGTTTTGTCTTCTTCATCATAGGCTTATTTGTAGATTCATTTGTTTTTGAGCTTTGACCTTTCTCAAACCCAAGAACAACCTTATCCTTAGGTGGTCTTTGATTGCCGATCATCTCATCAAGGATGATTGTGCTTTTCTTAAATTTTAGACTCCTGTCTATCTAATCCTTGGCTTTCTCAGGTTCCTTCCTCAGGGAGACAATTTCTTCTTCAAGTCTGGTGCATTCATCTGATTTGGCATTGAGCTTAGTATTTAGATAGTCCGCAACTTTTATACCTTCTTCAATCTGAATCTTCAAGTTAACAATTGCTTTTTATGATTCTTCAAGTTTAGCCTTATATTCTTTGTTCTCCTTCCTTACTGATCTTAGGTCATCCAAATTAGAATTGATCTCTCCTTCAAGATCAACTTCACATTCTTCTTCATCAATGACTGTCATGTCTTCACCATCCTCCATAGGGCTCTCATCATTATATAGGACTTCATTTTCCATAAGTAAAGCTTCTTCTCTTTCACTTTTAGATGAGCATGATTGCCTTCATAGATGTTATAAAGTTTTTTCTAGATATCCTTAACAGATTTACAATGCATTACTTTAACAAATTTAGTATTTGTCAAACCACATACAATTGCATAAACAAAGGATGATCCTTCTTGACCTGCCATGTGTTCCAATCTAAGATCTTATTGAACACATAGATATACTAAGAGCGGGGTGAATCAATATATATTCAAATTATTTCTCTTCATATGTATTCAATCCAATGTAAAAATGTAAACTATATGAAGCATAAGAACACACACACACACATAACACCAAATTTACATGGAAACCCAGGATAGGAAAAACCATGACAAGCCAGCTACTTGGATCTACTATCCAAATCCAACCTCACAAATAAAAATGAAGTATACAATGAGTTCTATGGGCATTGGCCCCAAGGAGACATCAATCCCTTGATATAATATTTTATGGGCACCAACCAAAAGAAGAACCAACTCCTTGATACAATGTTTTATGGGTACCAACCCAAAGGAAGCACCAACTCCCTAATGTGCTACAACACATACAAGATAAGGCACCAACCTTTGCTTTGAAACTTTTGACTGATCTTGATGGTTGAATCAGCTCCGTAACATCATCTCTATCAACACCTTGACATCCTTGACTTATTCTAATGGTTCAATCACCTCTGCAACATCATCTTTGTCAACACCTTGACATCCTTGACTTATTTTGATGGTTCAATCAGCTCTGCAATGTCATTTTTGTTAATACCTTGACATCCTTGACTTATTTTGATGACTTAAACACCTCTACACTATCATCCCTACTATCTTCTTGGTCATTTGATTGATTCTGTTTGCTCAAACACCTCCACACTACTAACTCTGTTATGAGTTATACATCATTTCTTACAAAGTTACTGGTCTATCTTTAGATCATTTGTTTTTCATCATATACATACCATACACATGTAACAATATTTTATCCTTCATATATATCCTCCATAATCCTTCTAAACATCATCTATGTCAGCCTCAAGGTAATGTGTATCATGAAACGTGTAACCGGCCTTACTTGTCGACTCCCAAATCATCTACAGTAATGTAGGAGTGAAATCCCATTGTGCAGTTCACACCAAATGATCTACTGGACCCAATTTCCTTCCTCCCAAACTTTCTTGTTGGCGCACACTTCCAGACACACGGTGCAAGCACTCAAATACACCATGTTGGCTTTGCAAATACTTAGCCTTTCATAAATTAGCTCCAAACCCTATGCGGTACCAAATGAATGAAATATCATCAAGTGGTTCATACCATGAACACTATGGGACCAAAAAACCTTCTCATAAACTCCCCTTTTTGGTCCATGCTTCTACTTGCTTGCGCAAGTATTCAAACATTGATATCGGTATCCTTTACATAAGCCAGTCGCACAGTCTCAACTCAAAACACTGTTAAATACATTTGCAATAATTTATACCATCTGAAACTTGAATATTTTATACTTCCCTCTTTGCTTTATTGATTCTCCAATCTGCCAAGCTATGTATGCAGATGCGGTGGAATTATGCGGTAGCTTTCTGTTTCATCTCTAATAACCTTACACTACAACAACATTGTTTTCATTCTGTTGACTCTGGATGTCTTTGTGGTAGTTCATATGCTCTTAAATTTGGATCACACATACCTCATAGCTATCTCTAGCTATCCTTCAAACCACTAGGTCATATCTTTATCTGTGGTAGAATGTGGTACAATCTCCTGTGCCTTTGACATTCTTGATAACTTGATAACTTCTCAAACTCCATAACAAATGACAACATATGCAACAATCATAACTCCATATCATCAACCATAATACTTTGACATCAATTAAAACATATAACACTTTGACATCAATGACGACATATGCAACAAACACTTTATTCAACTAAGTATGCAAAAATCACATCTAACTATAATTATCCAAATGTAAATGTTTATGACCCTTAAGTACATATCTATACAAAAACATGAATGAATTCATTTCTACTTTATTTTATATTAGCCTTAATATATCCAAGATCCAAATTCTCTTAAATTGTCTATACGCTTGCATATAAATATATATGCTAGAGTTATTTCTAGAGCCTTTTAGGTCTAAAACATAATATTATAGGGGTGGATCTGGAAGATCCTAGAGTAAAAATACTTAGTGAATCAACAGGGTGATATTCCAATCATTGCAAACAACTATACATTCAATCAAAAGATTTGCATGCTACTCAATACCACTATTTAGCTATGTAGGTTTTTTGCATTACTTTCCATGATAATCCACACCACTATTTTTTTGTGTAGTAAGGTTTGTTAGATTTATCAGGAACCAAGGAGAGTTACATAGTTTAAAAGTGAGTTTGATACCCCTTTCTATACTAAAGGAAACAAAGTCAAAGCTAGATTTGCATGGTAATTTGTACCTCTATTTATTTGTGTAGTTATCTTTTCTGCATTGCTAAAAGGTTGGGAGAAGTTGTATATAATTACTTTTTAATAGACTCAAAGAAATAGAGCCAAAGCAATGTAGTTCCTCTTGTATTGTCATATTTAATAGACTCAAAGAAATAGAGCCAAAGCTAGATTTGCATTCTAATTTGTACCTCTATTTGTTTGTGTAATTAGCTCTTTCACATTGCTAAGGGGTTGGGAGAAGATATGCATTATTACTTTTACCCAGGTAAGCAATGTAGTTCCTCTTGCATTGTCCTATTTAATATGTTGTGTATGACTAGTGATGTTGTTGAGAATACTGAACCTATATGTTTTCTATTCTTTGTGTGCTATAATATCTTGTAATAGTTTCAAATTTTGGATTTTGGTATTTCAATTAGCCAAAATTACTTTAAACTTCAAAGTTCCAATTAGTTTCTCAATAGAGACTTATGTTTTTAGGAGAGTATATTGGTTTACATTGATATATGTGTGGGTAAAGAAAATCACACTCCTTTCTAATGCCTTTTGTTATTATGGATTTAAATATCTTTTCCTCTTTTTTTCCTATTCACCCAAGATTAATTTGGTGGATGTTTTTTACAATTTCAATTAGTCAAAATGACTAGAAAATTATTTAGGTTGAATTCATTTTCCACTAATGTTTGTGAGCATAGGCTTACCATGACAGTTGGAAAGTAGTTTCTTGACATGCTAGTGACAAGGCTTGAATTTTGTGGGTTGGTGGAGGGATATGTGTTCACTTCCTAGTGTGGTTTATTATTTTTTAGAGGCATTAGTCATAAGGGTTTCAAAATAATCCTTAAGATAAAATTAATAGACATTTTATGCATTAATTTATAATTGAAATTATGAAACTATTACAAGATATTATAGCACACAAAGAATAGAAAAAGTGTAGGTTTAGCCTTCTTGACAATATCATCAGTCATACACAACATATTAAATAAGATAATGCAAGAGGAACTACATTGATTACTTGGGGATAGTAAATCTATGTAGCTTCTCCCAACCCCTCAATAATGTGGAAGAGCTAACCGCATGAACAACTAGAGGTACAAATTAGTGTGTAAAGCATATGATAGAATATCCAAAAAGATGAGTACAATCCAATCAAATTCATTTATACTTTCTTTTCTATAAGCCTAAATATATCTCAAGCCTAAAATGCATTTAAATTGTCTTTGGACTTGAACCCAAATATTTATATGTTGGATTTGTTTTTGGAGTGTTTTAGGTCTAAAACATAATGGTACAGGGGTGGATATGGAAGATCCATGGAGAAAAAATACTTTCTAAATTAGGTGGATGATATTTCAATCATTGAAAACAACTATACAAAACATTTATAGTTTAAATATCAGGTATTATGGTTTTATTTCTTGTTTGGGTTCATAATATTGTTCATTTTTTATCTCTTTTGAACAATTGATATACACCACACAAAATAGCGGACTAATGCTAGTTCTATATGGCCTAACACATCTACTACAAGTACACATCAAACTTTTAATAAATATAAATATGAAAGAAGTTCCTAGATGGTGGGGCAAGATGCATTGATAAAAATAATATGTATTGCCTCTTGAAATAATGCTTAGTATGTTTGGAAACAAAGACTACCAATAAAATTGAAAAATTTAAGGAGTTAAGACATCTTCCATTATTCACCATGTTTGCCTCTTCATAATTCATAAAAGAATAATGCACAAGAGTAGTTAATGTCAAAAATTGGTGCTTATGTGGCATCGTAAGTCCAAAGAGTCTAATTTAAGTGAAATATGTATAAAAATGATAAAAAAAGGTAGCATATCCATTCATAAACGTCAAACAATAATTCCATGAAAATATATAACAAAATTGATAAAAAATAATAGTGAAGATAAATAACTTTACAGACCTTATATGAAACCTTTACTCATGAAATAGATAAATAACAAAAGCATAATTATTCTATAAATTATGGTTAGTTTCTTATATATGAGCACCTTCAAAGAAGCCCTTAATCCAAACTAATCATTAGATATTTGATTTAACTAATTTATAGGAAAAATATGGAATATGCGCTAATAAGAGATAAATACATTTACAAAAGAATTTTATGAAATAATCTAGTTGAGCACCTTCAAAGAAGCCCTTAATCCAAACTAATCATTAGATATTTGATTTAACTAAATTATAGGAAAACTATGGAATATGTGCTAATAAGAGATAAATACATTTACAAAAGAATTTTATGAAATAATCTAGTGTCAACTCCAAAAGATAAACAATGATAGATCTTTGAGCTTTATTTCACAACACATTTTATAAAAGGACCAATATTGACCTTTAATAGATTGAATTTATTTTAATAAGTCATACTAACACTTGGGGTTGCTTCAATCCTCATAACCTTGATATTTTAACCTAGATATTTTGCAGAATCCATTCTTATATCTTTATATATATGATATTTTAGTTAGGATGTTGATTATTCTCAACTTTAGTTGATTTAAAATGTTTAAATCCCTCTAACACAGGTTACTCACATTTTATTGGGCTATAAAAATGTAGGTCAAAGTGTTAAATCTACTAAGATTACCCTTGCATCAAAACCATTAGGATCAATAAAAGAGGATTCAGTGCTAACAACCAAAAGGTGTTAGCAAAAATTAAGTAATCGATTCCTCCATTAAAAGCATTTATATCTTATACTAAATTTAGAGTTTGATTTACATTAGATCCAAAAGAATGTTGGAATTAGTCTGGACAACTGAGAGGGGGTGGTGAATCAGTTGTCACACAATTTAAACTTTTCTGCCTTTAATCTTCTTTTACAACTTACAATCAAATAAACATTAAAGAATGAATCAATAACATATGAGCAGAATCATAAATAACACACTTGACACCATGATTTTTAGCATAGAAACCCAGTTAAGGGAAAAACCATGGTGGGGGTTAACCCACAAAGATTAATACCTTGTTAAAAGTATTTTTACAAATGAGAATGTCTATGCATTCGGGCTCACTTCCAAGAGCTCACTGCTCAAATAGAGGCTCACTGCCTACAAATGATTAAAAGAGAATAACAGAGATTTTGAACTGATGAGAAGCATCTACTAATGCATGAATTTAGTTTTGGTTAAGTACAAAACACTGATCTTACACATTTCATCTTCACTCTGCCCTGTTTACTACTCTACCTTCATCTGAATCTTAGATCTCTGCTCTTTTCGCCTTTACTCTATGTTCACAACACACACCAAAATCATTCAAATCCATTAGCTATATATATCCGCATCCTGATCTTTAATTACTTTTCAATTAGCTTCAAGAACACTTGGAACTTTATTGAATACTCTGCTCTATCCACTAGATCCATGCATAACTTGAGTTGTGAACCAAAACTTACACTCACAAATCATTAGTCAAGTCGGTTACTATCATTGATCAACACAACTTGTCCAACCAACAACTTCCATACATCTAGAACCAAGATCAATTACAAGGTCAGCCTGTTCTTCTTCTGCCTATTATGTCAAGTTGTTAACTCGATACTCAGATGCTAATAACTATTGAGTCTTTCATCACTGGAGGCCAAAACTCTAGATTTTGATTATTCTAACAATGCTTATGACTCCCTTAGATCCATAGCAAACTCTGATCTACTCCCAGGGAGATCTGGACCAAGATACTGGACCCTGTCACACAATCTGTTCTTGACTTCCCAGACTTAGATAAATTTTCAATCTGATTTCCAGTCTGGGCAAATTAGGTAATGTGGATTTGTAGAGAGACTTAGTTGCCATCAATGACAACACTTATCATGCCTAGCAGTGTCTCTTTCCAACAATCTCCCCCTTTGGCATTGATGGCAACACTTAGTGAAAAATGACTAAGTGTTGGAATAGCTCCCCCTTTGCTTGTGCTCCATACTGTTGTTCACACTACTTTCCGGTACTCCCCCTTTGCTAGATTCCTCATTTTTCACTGCTCTTCAGTCCCCCTTTCACATCAATGGTAAAGGGTGGGATCCACAATCACTAATGATGCAAAAACTCTGTATATATGACCACATATATACAAATAGTCCATATGTTATATTTACATATATTTAAGGATATCTGCAAAAGTACTCTTTAATTGTACAAATTTGGTGGCCCAACTTCTCCTCATACCATCAAAAATTGAAATGTGTCCTCTTAGCATAAATGCATATGCTTCTGCTTTACTTTGATCTGATGGATCACTTGTCCAGACAATACTTTGAGCCTCTGACAAGGTATTAAACATTGTTTCCAACTTATGGGTAATTAGTCCCTGGAGCTCACTCATTCTTTCCATAATTTTCTTCTTTTCCTTGATAAGCTTCTTTATTTCATTTGTCAGGATAATTGCTTGACATTC
This sequence comes from Cunninghamia lanceolata, assembly GCA_027924645.1. NCBI lineage: Eukaryota > Viridiplantae > Streptophyta > Pinopsida > Cupressales > Cupressaceae > Cunninghamia > Cunninghamia lanceolata. Next base: position 5,896,326 of record BSBN01000997.1, on the reverse strand, counting down.
TTGGCTCACCAGAGATACTGTTAAAGGATCAAGACTTTGAGATAGGTCTACCATCTTTTTCTCCTGCTCCTTTATCTTTTTCTGATGCAGGAGCATCCAGTGGTGTAAGGGTAATATTGCATCACCCAAAAAAAGATGTGTTTCAAAATTGTTGATGTTCTTTCCATTTCTTTTCAAAATTTGTGGTTTTGGTTCCATAATCACTTCAATAATGATGTAGAACTTTCAGTTTTTCCAAACTGCTAAAAATAGTAACCTGCTATTTTTAGAAAGTTTGCATTTAGGCACGGATTGAAGTGAAAATTTACAAGAAGTTACATAATGGAAATATAAGACCTTTGGTGAAGGAATCACACAGAGATCATTTGTGAGCTGAAAGATATTAAAGTTTTTGTTTCTGAAAAATGCTTGAAAATTATTCAAACTCAGGTTTGAGGCACCAAACGGCCCTGTACAGGCTTGAAAATGGCTGAAACTAGCAGAGTTGGTTCTTAGCACGTAGAGAACTCTGTGAGATTTCTAACGCATAAAATGGTTCGTCCATCGGACACCCGGATCAAAAGTTATGGCTCCCAGAAGTTGACCTATTTTTGGAGGTAGATGCAAATTTTGAAATTAGGTTGTTGGCCACCAAAAGGCTATTAATAACCATTTTTGGGAACCCTGGGTGGTAGTAGAATTAAGGGGGCAAGAGTGGATTTAAGAATAGGCAGAAAAATAGAAACTCTAGCTGATTTGGGGGTTAAATAAGGCAGAAGATTCCAAAGCCTAGTGATGGTAGTTGTAGTGTGTTGCAGCCTATGAAGGATTGATTCCTTTGATTGTAATTGAGCTTCTGTAATGCAATGAGTTGCCCAGATCAATAAAAGAAAGTTCTATTTTCTATGTTCAATTTCTGTTGCTGTGTGTTTTTTGATTTACCCCCTTCATCAAGTGGTATCAGAGCAAGGGTTCCTGACTGTGTAGACAGATCGCCGACCGTGAGGCAGTTTGCACCAGGACCTGAGGTTGTGGGTTTGCTACAGAGATCAAGATGCCTCCACGAAGAAACTGTATTAGGAGGAATGCTTTGACGGAAGAGGGTTTTAAAGCCCTACAAAGGCAAATTGATGCATTGCAAGAGGAGTTGCGAAGAGGGTTTGAGCTGAGAACAAGAGAAGAAAGTGGAGATGAAGTTGAAGAAGAGCTATATGAGGATGAACAAGAAGCTACAGGAGATCTTGCAGAAGTTAGGTTGTTAAGGGCCATTTTGAAGATCAAAAAGAGGCCCAGAATTGAAGTTTCTACTTATTCTAGAGATTTGAATCTAGAACAACTTATTGATTGGATTAATGACATGGAGGAATATTTTGAGTATGAAGATGTAGAAGACCCAGATCGGGTCAAGTTTGCAAAAACAAAATTGAAGGGCCATGCCAATATTTGGTGGAAGGAGGTCCAATTAGAGAGGAACAACAGAGGAAAAGGAAAGATCACCTGATGGGATCAGATGGTGGAGAAACTGAAGAAGCAGTTCATTCCTATGGACTATGAGATGGAGTTACTGAAGAAGCTGCAAGGACTGAAGCAAGGTAACAAGTCTGTTAAGGAGTATACATAAGAGTTTTATAAAATTACTATCAGGACAGGCCATGCAGAGCCCAACAAGGAGAAGGTAGCCTGTTACATTAATGGGTTGAGGCCAAGTATTCAAGAGGAGTTAAGCCTGGTTAGAATGACCACCATAGAAGATGCATACCAGTTTTCCCTAAAGGTGGAAGAGAAGCTGAATAAAAGATTTGACAGCAAGCAAAGGGGAAGAGGTTAAGGCAGAAGGACTGGTGGAAGACCCTATGGGGGCTGAAATGAAGATTCAAAGAAAAGTGAAGAAGCCGGCACCAGTTGAAATCAGAGAGGAGATAATACCTACTACCATCGTGACCAGAACAATGGTGAACAAAGAGGAAGAGGAAGAGGCAGACCTGGGCAAGGACTCGGAAGAGAAGGTTTCAGAGGAACCTGTTTCCAATGTGGAGAAGAAGGGCATCGAGCATACGAGTGTTCGCAACATCAAGGAAGGACAAATAGAAGACCTAAAGGCAATGCACAAGTTGCACATGTAGATGAAGATGCACATTCTGAGCATTTTAAGATGCTGAAAGGGGAGAAACCCTAGTTGTCAGAAGAACCTTGCTGAACGAGGAGAAAGAACCCAATTAGAGGAAGAGTTTATTCTATACAAGGTGCAAATGTGAAGGTAAGTGTTGTGATATTATTATTGACAGTGAAAGCATTGATAATCTTGTTTCAGAGGAAATGGTTGACAAGTTGAAGTTGACAAGAAGAAAGCATCTGCATCCATATCGGATTGCATGGTTGCAAAAGGACCATAGAGCTTTGGTCAATGAGCAGTGTTTAGTGAAGTTCAAGATTGGTGACTACTATGATGAGGTGCTGTGTGATATCATACCGATGGATGCATGTCATATGCTGTTGGGGAGGTCGTGGTAGTATGATAGAAGTACTATCCATGATGGCCATGCAAACACATATTCCCTAAAAAAGGATAGAGTTCGTCATAAGTTGAAGCCCTTGAAGGAGGTGGAAGAAAAGGTATGTAGTACTGCCAGAATTTGCTTGGTAGATGGTAGAAAATTTTTGGAGGGTATGAAGCATGAGCATCATTGCTATGCATTGATTCCTAAGATTAGTCAAGAGAAATGTGAAGATGTACCAGCCGAAGTCTCAGAGATGTTGGAAGAATTTCAAGATATTGTCTCTGATAATGTACTAGAAGGTTTTCAACTGGTAAGGAAAATAAGCCATCAAATAGATTTGATACCAGGAGCCAGTTTGCCGAATAAGGCAGCCCATAGAATGATCCCTACAGAGAATGAAGAGCTAACAAGACAAGTTCAAGAGTTGTTGAGGAAGGGGCTGATAAGGGAGAGCCTAAGTCCATGTGTGGTACCTGCAGTACTAGCACCAAAGAAGGATGGAGAATGGAGCATGTGTACAGGCTCTCAAGCCATCAATAAGATAACGATCAAGTATATATTTCCATTGCCAAGAATGGATGACATCATGGATTGTTTGAGTGGAGCCAAATACTTCACAAATATTGACCTGAAGAGTGGGTATCACCAGATCTGTATCAGAGAAGAAGATGAATGGAAGATAGCCTTCAAGACAAAGGAAGGTTTGTATGAGTGGTTAGTCATGCCATTTGGGCTAACCAATGCACCGAGCACATTCATGCAGCTCATGAACAAGGTATTGAAAGAATTTTTGGGAAGTTTTGTTATTGTTTATTTGGATGATATTTTGATTTTTAGTAAGACTTGGGATGAGCATCTAATGCATTTCAGAAGAGTTCTAGAGAAGCTGAGGGAGGAGAAGTTGTTGATTAATCTAAAGAAATGTAGTTTTACAAAGAAGGAGTTGGTATACCTGGGATTTGTTGTCTCAGAGGAAGGTCTTAAGATGGACCCAGAAAAAGTAAAGGCTATCATTGAATGGCCTACGCCAAGGAGTGCAACAAAGGTAAGATCTTTTCATGGTTTGGCAAGTTTTTATAGAAAGTTTATCAGGAATTTTAGTAGCATTTGTCTACCCCTAACTAAGACAATGAGAGGGGATAGAAAAGAGTTTAGATGGACTAAAGGAGAAGACAAGAGCTTTGATACATTGAAGCAGAAAGTCGTAGAACAACCTATTTTGGCACTTCTAGATTTTAATAAGGTATTTCAGGTAGATTGTGATGCTAGTGGTAGTGGTATAGGAGTTGTTTTGAGCCAATAAGGTAAGCCCATTGCCTATTTTAGTGAGAAGCTTAATGATGCCAAGAAAAAGTATTTTGTTTATGATCAGGAGTTTTATGCAATAGTTTAGGCTTTGAAGAAATGGAGACATTATTTGTTGCAATAAGAGTTTGTTTTATATACTGATCATCAGGCTTTGCAGTATCTTAATAGTCAAGGGAAGTTGAACCAAAGACACTTAAAATGGGTTGAGTTTTTGCAGAGCTATACTTTTGTTTTGAAGCACAGGAGTGGGAAGTCTAACAGAGTTGCATATACCTTGAGCAGAAGGCAAAACTTGTTGACAGAAATGAAGATAGAGGTTGTTGGGTTTGGTGAGCTCAAAAGTTTGTATCTTGAAGATCCATATTTTGCTTAGGCTTGGAAAGCTTGTTTGGAACCCATTACTTTGGATAGGACAAAATGGTTGGATTTCATAATCCAAGATGGCATGTTGTTTAGAGGAAGCCAGTTGTGCATTCCAAGGAGTTCCATGAGAGAGAACCTGATTAAGGAGAAGCATAGTGGAGGATTGGCTGGACACTTTGGTTGAGATAAGACCATTGCTATTGTTGGTGAAAATTATTATTGGCCACAGTTGCAGCAGGATGTGAGGAAATTTGTATAGAGTTGCAGAGTGTATCAGATGGCAAAAGGAACAATTTAGAATAGAGGGCTATATCAGCCACTACCTATACCAGAGAAGCCATGGGATGATATCAGTATGGATTTTGTTCTTGGTTTACCAAGGACACAAAGAGGACATGATTCCTTTTTTGTGGTGGTGGATAGATTCTCAAAGATGGCACATTTCATTCCTTGCAAGAAGACTAATGATGCTATTCATATTGCTGAATTATTTTTCAGGGAGGTGGTGAGATTACATGGTCTATCAAAGAGCATAGTTTTAGATCGACATACCAAGTTTGTTGGTTATTTCTGGAGGACATTGTGGAAGAAGTTGAAGACAGATTTGAAGTTCAGTTCTGCACACCATCCACAGACTGATGGACAGACTGAAGTGGTGAATAGGAGTTTGGGTAACCTGCTATGATGCTTAGTAGGAGATAAGCCCAAGGGATGGGATTTGATTTTACCACAGGCAGAATTTACTTATAACAATATGTCAATAGGAGTACTGGTAAATCACCATTCCAAATTGTATATGGCAATAGCCCAAGAAATGCTTCTAAGTTAAGAAAGTTGGACAAAGGAGAAAAGGCAAGTGCTGAAGCTGAAGACTTTGCAAAACATCTAAAGAATTTGCATGAAGAGGTGAGAAAGCACACTAATAAGATGAATATTTAGTACAAGTCTAAGGAAAATGAGAAGAGGAGGTATAAGGAGTTCCAGGTAGGAGATGAAGTCATGGATCACTTGAGAAAAGAAAGGTTCCCAATTGGAACATACAATAAGTTGAAAATGAAGAAATTTGGACCATGCAGAATCCTGAAGAAGAATGATTCAGGAAATGCATATGAGGTAGAGCTGCCGAGTGGGATCAATATTTCCCCTATTTTTGACATTGCTGATTTATCAGAATATCATGAAGGTGGAACAGAGGATGGACCAATAGAAGCGCAGTGGAGTATTCTGGCATCTACTTCAATGGAGGAGATAGAAGAGATCTTGGATAGCCATGTGGGAAGAAGTACTTAGAACAAGCAATATGAAGAATATCTGGTAAAATGGAAAGGAAGGCTTGTTGAAGATTCTTCTTGGTTGTCTAAGGTAGAGGTTGACCATTTGGGTTTTCCTCACACAAACATCTAAGATCTGACAGGGTCACTTCTCAAATTACCCTGGGTATCTGATGCAGGAGCATCCAGTGGTGTAAGGGCAATCTTGCATCACCCAAAAAGATGATAATTCAAAATCATTGTAGTTGTTTTCATTTCTTTCCATAATTAATGTTTTTGGTTCCATAATATCCAGAATAATGATGTAGGACTTTCAGTTTTTCCAAAACTGTTTAAAATAACAACCTGCCTGTTTTGGAAAGTGTACTTGCTATTTTAGGAAAGTTTGCATTTGAGTACGGATTGAAGTGAAAAATTATAGAAAGTTACATAATGGAAATATAATACCTTTGGTGAAGGAATCAGGCAAAGATCATTTGTGAGATGAAAGATATTAAAGTTTTTGTTTTTCGAAAAGCCCCTAAAATTTTTTGAAGAGATATGAGGCACTAAAACATCCCATAACATCCCAAAAAGTTGATGGAAATTCATTTACAAATTTTTGACATGATAGTTCACATCGTGAGCTTTCTGGTGCTTAAAACGGTTCGTTAATCAGACACCTGGATCAAAAGTTATGCTTCCTGGAAGTTGACCTACTTTTGGAGGGAGTTGCAAATTTCAAAATTTAGCTGGAGGCCACCAAAAAGTGTTATTTATGACTATTCTAGGAACCCTAGGTAGTAGTAGAGCTAAGGGGGAAAGTGTAGAGTCAAGAATAGGTGGGAAAATAGAAACCCTAGCTGATTTGGGGTTACAAAAGGTTGAAGATTCTAGAGTCTTGAGGTTGAGAAAGCTGTAATGTGTTGCAGCCAGTAGAGGATTCATCCTTTGATTGTAATTGAGCTTCTATAATGTAATGTGTTGCCCAGATCAATAAAAAATAGTTCTATTTTCTGTGTTCAATTTCTGTTGTTGTGTGTTTTGTGGTGTACCCCCTTCATCATAAACAAGCCCAAAGGCATACAAGGATAGATAATACAATTGAATTTGTTGCATCTTCAAATGAAAATCCTGATAGTCAAATACAATCACAAGTATAACCAGTACCACAAGGGTTTTTAGATCTTCAATATACTCATTCAATTGGTAAAGGAGATGGTGAAGAATCTAGTGCTACCGGTGGTGATGGTATGTGTAGTAATGGTTAGCAAGTGCTACAACAACAAAATACCCAGAAGAGGCCAATGCTAGAAGATACTATATAGAAAATTAGTGAATAAGGTCTTGTGCAGAGGCCAAAGATTATGAGAATGATAGTTCCAAGTCCAACTACCTCCATTTCCACCTTAAATGAATTATTTAGAAGGTACCCCTCTTGTTGTTAGTGTGACTGGGACAGGAATGGATAATACCTAGCCTCAATTAATTAGAGATGTCCCCTACAATACAAGTACTCCTTTGCCATTCAAGCATTCAATTGTGTCAGCAGTCCTAGGTTTTGATTACAAAGATGAGTTTAACAAGAAAGCAAAAAAACCTAAAAGAAATAAGAAGCAAGTGCTAGAGAGTACATCTATTGTAACTTCAGAGCCTGCAAGAACCAGGGTATTGCCTAGATATAACCTAGATATAGAAACCATGGAGTACATGTTTGTTGTGCCCAAAGTTCAAAATAAACCAGAGAATCAGATGCAACACTCTGACTATGAGGTTAACACTGTCCAAGTGGATTTTTCTGGAATGAAAAATGTTGACAAAATTATGTATCAAAAAGGAACAACAATATGGTGTACAAATCATTTCTAAAGTAAGAGAGATAGAAATAGGTTGCAAATCAAATAGAAAAATTATAGGCAGACCTAGCAAATGAGAAAGCAAAGAGGAAAGCAACATATAACAAGAGTAATGAATTAGAGAAAAGGTAAAATATTTGCCTCTACATCTACAAGGAAAGAGAATAAATAGACTAAGGTGGAACTGAATGAACTAGATGAATTGAAGAAAAGGTTAGATGAAAGCATAAAGAATTATGATAATGAAAGAGCCAATTTAGAAAAATTACAACAAAAGATGATAGAAGTCAAGGCCTTAGTAAAGACATTAAAAGACAAACTGGACAAATAGACACAAAAGCATATGTGTGGGAACATAAAATGGAGGAAGAGAGATGAATCGTTGAAAAACTACAACTACAACTAAAGAATGCGAAACATGAAATAAAGTCTTCCCAAAAAAGAATATCTAAATTTTATAGAAAACAATCAAGCATATAAAATAAAACATTTGGGAGAAAATAATGTAGAGGATTGATGATTTCTGTGAATGTTTGAATTGATTGATGGTTTGATAGTACAAAATATGAAGTTCAAACAATACATTCTTGACAACAGAAAGGTGACTTCAATTTAGAAATTTCAAAGCAAATTTTGCAAACAATCTACAAAATCAGTGACAATGAATTGGCATCCAAAGGAATTCACAATTGGATTGATGCCTCAATAAAGGCATCATCCATCATTTAGAAGTGTATGAAGCTAGGTGAAGTACAGGAATGTCTAGATTAGGTTGCGAAATTGTTATGAAAGATGCATAAAATGTTGAACACACCTGAATACTGAGAGGGGGGATGAATTAGTATCCAAACAAACTTCAAATCCTCTGGAGAAGATTAAAACTTAAACATTATAGCATTAACATAAACATGAAAGTTCAACACAATGCACATCAACACATAACAACAGATATATGGAAAACCCCAAAAGGGAAAAAACCACAGTGAGGATTAACTCACAATATATGAAGCTCACTGCTATAAAAATTCCAACTTTGTTTTCGGGCTACAACCCAAGGAAGCTACTATTCCCTGCTGACTTTTTTTTAGGGCTACAACCCAAGGAAACTACTACTCCATGAAGACTTTTTTTTAGGGTCACTCTCAAGGAAGCTACAACTCCTTGCTAACTTTGTTTTAGGGCTACAACCCAAGGAAGCAACTACTCCTTGAACTTAGAATAAACTCAGAAATGATTACAGTATGACAGTCCCTCTACTGCCTAAAACTAACAATGAAGCTCACACCTTTGATGTTTGTAATTCTATCTCTTCACTCCTCTTTTGATGATTGGATCAATTATCCACACTCTTCACTTCCCTCTTGTCACAAAAATGTCTTCAATATGAATCAGGACAACATTTATTGCTTCTGCTCTTTCTCCTTTAGTCACACATCATAATGTATATCATATTCATATTCTACTCTTCACATACTCATCTTTGCAATCATGCTTCACCTAGATCAACTAGGTTTACAATTTATACATGATATTACATTGATTATATTACAAGTCAGCCAATACAATAAGAATATTACAATTTACAAGTCAGCCAGAGATCACACAACATGAAACATGTAGAGGGCAAGCCCTAATATAAACTACACACAACTCTAGAAAGAGACACACACCTTGCGGATCCCAATGCATGCTTAACCCAGTCCCAAACATCATTCACAGCATCATCCTTCAAGGAATAACATCCACACACTTCACAAGTTTGAATTAGGTCGCCCTTAAGCAAGAAGACATGAAGCTTGTAGCACATTAGTCTTCACAATCTTGGTGGTACTCATGAATGATTAAACATTACTCCTTCTAGATGAGTTAGCATGACCTACACAACATCTCCAAACACTCCTTGAACTCCACACAACAACAAATTTGTGGTGCACATCATCAACATTCCTCAGTCGGCCTCAACAACAAAAAATCTTCACAAACTGACTTGAAAACTTTGTGTGGTACTAGAAACATGAAAGATCTGCATGTGCTTCAAACCTGAGAACCACAGAGACATGTGAAATATCCACATAAACTCATATAACTGATCTATACATTCTCCAACTAGAGCAAGTACTCAAACATATGTCTTGAGAACAATTAGGCATTTGAAACCATCTGTAGTACATTGTCATTTGAAAAATGAACTTGCAGATCTCCAAATCACCTGATACTATAAAGTAGCATGCATTGAACATCCATGAACATGTCCACAAAACTGCATGGACAAATCTTCACTTTCGAAGGAATGCAAAGCATTCCAAACAACTTTCATCATCACTTGACTATGCCAGAGCACAAACTAGAACTCTGTCTCTCATAACTTTCACTGAAGAGGAGCAAATGATCTGAAACTTTGGATATAACACCTTCTAAGCATACTAAACTTAAATTCTGAACTGCACGACCATATCTTCAAAAGTGGAGGAATGCAGATCATTTTACCAAGTAGTCTTCTAGGCAACTTTCTATAGCAGAAATCTTCACCAACATCCGAAGGCCAAAGTCTTCTTATATCAACACATACTTCCTTAGGAACAACAAGAAGGATCATGCAACATGCTACAGGTCATCAGCAACATCTTCTCAACCTCAGCATAGCTTCTAATTCTCATATTAATATGTCATCATTCATCATAATGCTTCTAATTGTTGCACGTATGTTCTAAATGGTGTTGTCATCAATGTCAACATGTTTGTGTTGTCATTGGTGCCAACTATATCTTCTGATATTACTGTTTGTTGATTGATTGAAGAACAATGTCAGAGTATTTTCCTCCACAATTTCTCTATATTAAAGACCAGAGTATGAGCTTTGGATATGATTTAGAGAAGTGTTTGAAGATGCTAAATCCATAATTTGGTGGTTCGAATCGCTGTGAAGAAAAAGGTCTATTCATCAGTTTGAAGACTATGCCTGGCAAGGTTTGTAGAGTGACAGGGAGAAAGTGTTTTACTCCACATTTCTTCACAAATTGGATTTTATCCTTGTAGTTCTGGACTTAAGCTTATAAGATCCTTAATCATCTTCATTCCAAATGATTTATCATCTGGAAGACAAGCTAGTAATTAGTAGAGTTTGACAATGTCTATCAAGAAGCAGTCTATGACATGTTCTCAAGTGGTATATGTTGTCTTCAAGTAAGATCTATTGTGGTTGGATTTTTTGACTCCCAAGTGATTCTATGTTGGTCTTAGATGTCTCTTGAATGTGTTGAAAGCAGGTGTTTGATTCGTAAGGCCCAATGAAGATCTTGCAAGCATGTTTTTAAGTGTTCTTGATATGTGCATAAGTTATGGCCGACCTGGTTCGTCACACTTGTTGCAGAGGTGATTCATGGATTTTGGAAGTGTGTCCAACCATGTGATGATGTATTTGGGTCCGAGATAAGTAGTGATGTGTTCATCCTTCATTCATTTACCCTTCAAGTCTGTTTAGGTCTAGTCCTAATTTGATTCATGTATGTATGCTGACCTTGAGGAAAGTTCCAATGGTTGTAGAATGTAATGCCGACCTTGATGTTCATTCCAAGGTTGATGATAGGTATAAATGTATGTAATGAGGTTGTGTTTGACAAGTGAGTGTGCAAGATGCAAAGATAAATGTGAAGTGTAAAAGCAGAGTAGAGCAGAGGAGATATATTACACTTCAATGGAATTGAACTCAGGCATGGTGTAGATGCTACTAAATTAGTTCACCCTTTGGCAATAAGCCACCCCTGACAGTGAGTCACCCCCAACAGTGAGCCAACCCCCCAGCAGCGAGCCATTATTTTGGGCAGTGAGCCACCTTTGATATTCGGTATTGTTACTACATTATATTGTGAGATAACACTCATCGTAGTTTTTACCTGTTTAGGGTTTTCCACCTGAAAAATCTAGTGTTCATGTGTGTATGGTGTTGATGTGTTCATGTTTTAATTCTTATATTCATGGTTAATGTTCATAACATAATAAGGAGTTAGATTACGTGAATGTGTAAGCAATTTAAGTTTAAAGAAGTTAAAGTTTTGATACAATTGATTCACCCCCCCTCTCAGTTTTCTTGTGCCTCTCAACAATTAGTATCAGAGCGAGGTTCCTTTGAAGAAAGCCTAATAGCTTAAGGTAGATCCAGGATGGCACACAAGAAAGACATTCCTCAGTTTGATGGATCTGACTATGCCTATTAGAAGGTACGAATACAAAGTTATCTTATTTCTATTGGTTATCATGTTTGGGTAATGGTTAAGAATAAGTATAAAGTACCTAAAGATGGTTTGGAGTCTGAAGAAGAGATTAAAGATTTTGAGGCTAATCACAAAGATAAAAATGCTCTATTAAATGCCTTGTCTAACACTAAAATGGCAAAATTTGTGAATCTAGAAACTACCTATGATATTTGGGACAAATTAAAGCAAGTCTATGAAGGTGATGCATCTGTCAAGAAGGCCAAGTTATAAAACTTGAAGACCACATATGAAACCATGCGAATGGCTGAAGATGAGAACATAACAAATTAGTTATAAAAGATTGATAAAGTTGTCAGCAGCATCAGGGTTCTTGGTGGAGAATTAAAGGATGAGGATGTTACAGGTAAAATACTTAGAACTCTTTCCAAATCCTATAGTGATGCAGAGTTATATGGTTACCCCAAACCTCTTGACCATAGAAAATGGACCTTACAATCATGGCTAGAAAGCCTTATTGCAAAACACACTGAACAAGAACCTCAACTTAACAAAATTCTCTTAAGAATCAAAATGCTCTTAGGTGCCCTACACCATACACCCCCTGTCAAATAGAACTCAAGTCTCTTGAGTTGGGAATGCTGTCAAATGGAAATCTTGCCTTCTCAATGGCTTCTCTACTCATCCAAGTGGCATCCTCCTGAGGCTTATTGAGCCACTTCACCAAATACTCATAATAGGTGTGCCTCCTAGTCTGTTTAGCAATCCTGTGATCCAAAATGCATTCAATCTGATCAGGAGATGAAGGAATCAGGTCCTGAAGTGTCTAATCAGTTTGTTCCTCTACAATAGTTGTCTGAGGGTTAGATCCCTTATAGGGATAAAGGTCTGATACATTGAAGATTGGTGATAAAGCAACACCATCCGGTAGTCTGATTTTGCAGGCATTTTCTCCACATTTCCTTGGCACTTCACAAGGCCCAATCTTCTTCATAATCAACTTGGTGTATTTACTTGTAGGGAGTCTCTCCTTTTTCAGATGTACCATGACCAAATCCCCTTCCTTGAACTGAAGATCCCTTCTCTTTCTGTCAGCAGTCTGTTTGTACTTGTTAGAGGTAGACTGTAGTTTCTCTTTTACTTGCTCATGGATATCTCTCATCACTTGGACAAAATCTTCAACCAATGCACTGCTCTTCTCCAGTCCTCTAACCTCTTTGAGTTCTAAATACCCCTTGGGTGAGTGCCATAAACTATTTGAAAAGGTGACATGCAGGTACTCCTGTTCATAGTATCATTGTAGGAGTATTCTGCCTGAGCCAAAACTGCATCCCAACTAGTACCCTGCTCCTTAGTTAGGCATCTTAGAAGGTTTCCAAGTGACCTGTTAATCACCTCAGTCTGACCATTAGACTGAGGATGATAGGCTGATGATAATGACAAGTTTGCACCTAGTCTTTTCCAAAGTGTCCTCCAGAAGTGTCCTGTGAACTTGGGGTCTCTATCAGAGATTATTGACAAAGGCAAACCATGTAATCTGACTATTTCTTTGAAGAAAAGACCAGCAACATGTGAGGCATCATGTGTGGTTTTACATGGAATGAAATGGGCCATTTTAGAGAACTTATCAACAACCACAAAAATGCTATCATGTCCATTCTTGGTCCTAGGCAAACCAAGTACAAAATCCATGCTTATGGAATCCCAAGGCTTTGAAGGGATAGGTAGTGGAGTGTATAGACTTGCATTTGACGTATGCCCCTTGGCTCTTTGGCAAATTTGACAAGTTTCTACAAACTTTCTTACATCAGTTGGCAACTTTGGCCAATAGTAGTACCTTCTAACCAAGTCTAGGGTCTTATCAATGCCAAAGTGGCCTGCCATGCTGCCACAGTGCTTCTCCTTAATGATGTTCTCTCTAACAGACCCTCTTGGGATACACAACAAACTGCCCTTGAAAAGAAATCCATCTTATATCAAAAAATCACAAAAATTAGTATTATACCTGCCTGTCATGGCTTTGCAAGCTTGGTAAGGTTCCTTGAAGTCTTCATCTTCTTCATACTGATCTTTAATGGCATGTATACTTGTACTCTCCAACTGAATGGTTTGAACAACAAGATTCCTCTGGATTAAGGCATCATCTACCTTATTGGCCACTCCCTTCTTGTGCTTAATTGAGAAAGTATATGCTTGGATGTACTCCATCTACTTGATATGCCTGTGGTTTAACTTCTGCTGCCTGTTCAAGAAGCTCAAAGCATGGTTATCAGTAAAGACAATAAACTCCTTGGGTAATAAATAGTGTCTCCACTTCCTCAATGATTGGACCATTGCATATGATCTCTGTTTTGCTTCATTTAACTTCTCACTAAAGAAGGCTACAGGCCTCCCAGCTTGACTTAGGACTCCCCCAATAGCCCTCTTACTTGCATCACACTCTACAACAAAGACCTTATCAAAATCAGGCAGTACAAGTACCGGTTGTTCTGATATTTTCTTCTTTAACATATCAAAGGCTTGTTTGGCCTCATTTGTCCACACAAATACACATTTCCTGCCCCCTTTTATAGTGTCAACAAGTGGAGCACAAATAGCACTAAACCCTCTAATGAACTTCCTATAAAAACTGCATAAACCATGGAAACTTCTTACCTCAGAGGCTATAGTAGGTGTGGGCCAATTAAGAATGGCTTCCACCTTGCTTGGATCCATCTTGAGGTTGCCCTTAGAGATGACAAACCCCAAGAATGTCAATTCTTCTTGTAGGAAGACACATTTGTCAAGGTAAATTCTCAACTTCTCATCTTGAAGCCTCCTAAGCACTTGATGGATATGTCTTATGTGATCTTCGTTGTTGTCACTAAAAACCAATATATCATCCAAATATACAACAATGAACTTATTAAGGAAAGGTTTTAGCACCTCATTCATCAACCTCATGAAGGTGCTTGGTGCATTTGATAAGCCAAAAGGCATCACAACCCATTCAAATAGCCCTTCATTGGTTTTGAAGGCAATTTTCCACTCATCCCCCTCCCTTATCCTAATTTGGTGATAACCACTTTTCAGATCCATCTTGGTAAAATACTTAGCCCTACCCAAGCAATCCATTAAATCTTCTATCCTAGGCATTGGAAATCTATACCTGATAGTAATCTTGTTGATGGCCCTTGAATCAGTGCATAGTCTCCATGTACCTTCCTTCTTTGGTGCAAGTACTGCAGGTACTGCACATGGGCTAATACTCCTTATAAGCCCTTTATCCAACAAGTCTTGGATTTGTCTTGCCACTTCTGCATTTTGCTCTGGGGTTAGCTTATAGGTTGCTTGGTTTGGCAGGGTGGATCCAGGGATGAGATCAATGCAATGACTAATCTCCCTCTTTGGTGGAAGGGCATCCCTACTTTCATTTGCTAACACATCATGGAACTTCTCCAATAGTTCCTCTACTTCTTTTGGTCCAATCCTTCTAAGAGGCTGCTGTACTTTGATCTTCTTAGGATTTGCATCCTTGGGCTTGATGACCATTGCAAAACATGGCACCTTCTCCTCCGTGAGGTTAACCAAAAACTCTTTTTCACCTACCAACATAACTAAACTAGGAATGATCTTTTCCTTGCAATCATCAATCAAAGGAGGCATTCTAAAATTTTCACCATTTTTAGACAAATGAATCACATTTTGCTTACCATCATGCTGGGCACTTTTATCATGTTGCCAAGGCCTTCCAAGAAGAAGGTGGCATGCATCCATATCTACTATCTCACAAAGGATCCTATCACAATATTCACCTATCTTAAATTCAACCCAACATTGTTCTTTCACCACAATTTGTTGGTCCTTGGTTAACCAAAAGACCCTATAGGGGTTAGGATGAGGTATCCTTTGCAATCCTAACTTATTCACCATTTCATTAGAAGCTAAATTCTCAGAAGAACCTGAGTCAACAATTACCTTGCAGACTTTCCCTTTCACCTTGCAAGTGGTTCTAAACAGATTGTTCCTTTGGGGTTGCTCCTTGGTGGCAGGCATGATGAGAGACTGGTTGAACATGATGCATTCTCCACTCTCTAGTGCTGCAGACTTGGAAGAGGCAGTTTGATAGGAGGTGCTGCTTTGACAGTCATTTTCTTGAAGGAGCTGTACCCTTCTATCTTTCTAATTTGCAGAATTATTCCCCTTCCGTCTTTCTGATTTGCAGAATTATTCCCCATCTTCTCTGGGCATCTAAAGAACTGATGTCCTATTTGATTGCAGGAAAAGCACCTTCCTGTGAACACATTGGAACCCCTGCCTCCACTTCTTCCTCTACCATTACCTCTCCCTCTAAACTGGCCCTTATCAGCACTGTCTCTATCAGCCGCCACTTGACTACCTTCTTGTGATCTGCCATTTTGGGGCCTAGAAAAGTTGTCCCTATTCTGGAACCTACCTCTACCTCTAAAATTCATATTGCCTCTACCCCTACTGTTTGAATCACCTTTCCTTCTTTGTTTGTCCTCAATCCTCAATGCCATTTGAAAACATTTATGCACTGTCTCAGGGTTAAAGAGACTTAGTTCATCTTGAATGGAGAACTTAAGACCATTTAGATACCTTCCAAGCTTTTGCTTTTCATTCTCAGGCATTTTGGCTTTCAAGGACATCTTGTGAAACTCCTCGGTGTATGTGCTCACATCCATGTCCTTCTGTCTCAAGTTTTGCAACTTTTTGTGCAAGTTGACTTCATAATCTTCAGGAACAAATTGTTTCTTTATTTCAAGTACCATCTTCCTCCATGTAGTGATAGGGTTCCTATCATCCTCTATCCTCTCATTTTGAATGAAGTTCCACCAACTCAAGGCTGGCCCTTTCATTCTAGATTTGGCAATCCTCACCTTCTGATTTTCTGCCACTTCTTCACATTCAAAATAGTTCTCCATTGCCTCTATCCAATCAAGGCACTCCTCTGGGTTCATCTTGCTAGGGAACATAGGTAAATCCACCTTACTGTCCTTCCTACTCAACTTTCCAAGTGCATCTAGGAACTATTTTTCTGACATGCCTCCTTGTGGCTCTTCCATGGGCACTCCTTTTTCTTCATCTTGATCCTCTTCATCTGAATCTAAGATGACCTCTGGTTTCTTCGTCTTATCCTTATCCTTCTTCAACTTCTCTATCTCAGCCTCCATCCTTTTGTTCTTGGCTGCTTGTTCTCTGACTATCTTTGCCAATTCGGCATTAGTCACCTTTTGAGGAATTTCCTCCTCTTCTTCTTTATCTCCCATCTCTTTGATGGCTTTGATACCACTTGATGCAGAGTGGCACAAGGGAAGCAACTAAAAGTTCACTCTTCTCTGCCCACTCACCCACTTCACCACTTCATCCAACCAAAGTCACATCCAAGGGCATATGAAGGATTTGTTAACCAGGCTATTGTTCAATCCTCAAGACTCCTTCCACACCTTGAGGCAGGCCTACAAACACTTTTTCCATAGTTGGTTTGATCCCCAACTTCTCACAACTCTCCAGCCGTACTTGGCCTAGTGATGCTACTAGCCCTCCTAATCTGGTTTTCACTACACAACTTGACAAAACCCTTAAGAGTTAGGCAAACAAATAGTGGATTCAAATACCCTTTTGGGAACTCCAACAAACCTCCAAGCCTCCAGTTCCAACTCTACTCCAGCAACTCAACACACCCACTAGGTCTCTAGGCCTAATTGATCAATTTAGGTCTAGGTTACAAAGCAAGTGGTCTAAATTGGGGTCATAAACCTAGGACAGGAACTTGGATCACTTTCACAACACCCAAACATCCCAAAACCACCATCCATTCATTCACCCTATCAGGATTTTGTCAATTAAATCACCAAATTGCATAATTTCAGTCAAATAAATAGAGATATTTGACCTAGGGCATCACTCCACAAGGCGAAGACTGTCTTTTCCAATAAAATGATTTTGGAATCATGTAGTATACATCCCTAGCCTGCATTTCCCTGAGTGGTATGAAGTTTCATCAGTTAGAATGCATTCTAGGGTGAATTTTGTATGACAAACCCTAGAATGAGGGTTTTAGACCAGTCTGAATACAAAATGCAATATATTTCTACTCAAATCACTTCAAGACTTCAAACTTGGTGCATTGGAATCCAGACTCAAACTAGTTTCAGAAAAATCACATCGATCCACTTTGCCAATCCGTACAGGTCGTACAACAACAGAAATTCTTGGAAAAATAGTCAGTTTTCTTGATTTTTGTGCCCAAATCTCCGTACAAAATCTCCTCTGTTGTACTAGAGTAAGATGACAACATTATCAACTGATCCAAGTTGGTAGGCAACTCCCAAAACAGTTTCAACTATTAAAAATGAGTTGCAACTAGCCAAATGTGTTATGACACCATTGACAACATGGCATTTTGCAATAACACAAGGATCTCGATTGGTTTAGCTTGTCCAATGGAGTCCAAACAACTACCACACTCTCTAAAACATGCCAAAACATTAAAACTACCAAATAGACTCAAAAAACCATCATTAGACCTACTAGGCCTAAGTGACACAACTAGGGTCCAAATGGACTAAGAAGGATTTGAGGTTTATATGGTTACCCCAAACCTCTTGACCATACAAAATGGACCTTACAATCATGGCTAGAAAGCCTTATTGCAAAACACACTGAACAATAACCTCAATTTAACAAAATTCTCTTAAGAATCAAAATGCTCTTAGGTGCCCTGCACCATCTAGTCACAAGGTATCTACCATTGAAGAGTTGCTTGATATGGGAAAGCTTTCAAAAGATCAACTACTTGGTAAACTGACTGCTTTTGAGATAAGAGAGTTTGGTACTATTGATGGCCCTGTGAAAACTGAGACTGGTTTCAAGGCCAAGGAAGAAACTAAAACTACTAGATGAGAGAAATATGCTATGGAGTCAGATGATGAATATTTTTCAGAGATTGAGGAAAAATTTGCAAGCAGAATAAAAAGGAGTAGTAGAGGAAAGTTCAAAGGTAAGTTACCTTTCAAATGCTTCAGTTGTGGTAAAATTGGTCATTATACTTCAAGATGTCTTGACAGAGCCTTGAAAATTAACGAAATGAAAGGAAAGATGGTAAGACAGAGTTACTATGTTAGAGATGATGATGGTGTAACTGATGATGAATCTAACTCTGATGATGGAAATAGTAGTGAATGCTTGTTTATTGCACTTAGAGAAGAACATGTTTTTGCTAATCTTGCAAGCTGTGTGAAGGAAGAAAGTCCAAGAGAGTTGTTTGCCTTTCATGTTGAAAATGAAGATGAATGGATCATTGATAGTGGGTGTTCAAACCACATGACAGGAGATAAGAGTAAGTTTGTTAAGTTTGAAAAGTATGATGGAGGACTTGTTAGGTTTGGTGATGATGCAGTTGGTAAGATTTGTGGAAAATGATCTAATACTTTTGATGGCAAGCACAATACAGATGATGTTCTCTATGTCAAAGGCTTAAAACATAATATACTAAGTGTTGGACAAATGTGTGACAAAGGGTATAATATTGTGTTCAAGGACAATTGGTGTAAGATATAGAATAGCTCTGGAACCCTAATAGTTGTTGGTAAGAAGACTCATGGTAATGTTTATCACTTAAAAGGTGCTGAAAATTATTGTTTATTGGCTAAGACAGATGAAAGTTGGCTATGACATAGGAGAATGTGTCACATTAACTTCAATAATCTGGTGAAAATAAGCACTATTCAAGTTGTAAGAGACCTGCCCAAGATTGTGAAGCCTGCCAATGCTATATGCAAAGAATGCCAATTCCAGAAGATGACAAAGACTACTTTCAGAAGAAAAGAACAATCCTCTACTGGTTTTCTAGAGTTGGTGCATATAGACCTGTGTGGTCCTACAAGAACAAGAAGTTTGTAAGGTGAAAGGTATTTCATGCTTCTTATTGATGATTTTTCAAGAATGACTTGGTTTACTTTCCTTAGTGAAAAGACAAAAGCTTTAGATAAGTTCAAGGCATTCAAAGCTATGGTTGAATATGAATTGGATTTGAGAATCAAATGCTTAAGATCTAACAGAGGTAGTGAGTTTACTTCAAATGAGTTCAATGCTTTTTGTGAAGAACATGGAATAAAGGGACACTTCTCTGCTCCCTAGACTCCTCAACAAAATGGAGTGGTTGAAAGGAAGAATAGAACTATTCAAGAAGCTGCCAGAGCAATGATCAAGGAAGCAGACCTACCAGAAGTATACTGGAAAGAAGCAATACACACTGTTGTCTACATTCAAAATAGAGTGCAAATCAAATCAAAAGAAACAAAGACACCTTATGAGTTGTGGTATGGTAGAACTGCTACTGTCAAATACTTCAAAGTTTTTGGAAGCAAATGCTACATCAAAAGAGATGAAGAATTGGGAAAGTTTGATGCTAGATGTGATGAAGGCATATTCATTGGGTACTCCACTAAGAGAAAGGCTTACTAGTGCTATAACAAAAGACTGAGAAAGATCATTGAAAGTGAAAATGTGAAGGTAGATGAAGACATCCAACCAGATGAATATGAGTTAGATGAACCTGCTAATACAGAAAAGGTTGAAAAAGGCAAAGAAAAGGAAGTTCAGATTGAAGAACAAGTTGCTCCGGAAGAAGAAGAAACTCAAATTGAAGCCCCAGTAAGAATTCCTAAAACTCCCAGGTATGTTCAAAGAGATCATTCTGAAGATCAGATTATTGGAGACAAAAGAAAAGGTGTGATGACAAGAAGTAGAGTAGAAGAACAAGTAAATCTCTATTTGCTTTCAAAGGTGGAACCTAAAATAGTAAATGAATCATGCAATGATGAGCATTGGGTCAAGGCAATGAAAGAACTATTGTAAATTGAGAAGATCAAGACTTGGGAACTTGTTCACAGACCTACAAACAAGAATGTGATTGGAACAAAGTGGGATTTCTGGAACAAACTGAATGAAGTTGGAGAAGTTGTGAGAAACAAGGAAAGACTTGTGTGTAAAGGATACTCTCAAGTTGGAGGAATTGATTATGAAGAGACCTATGCTTTGGTGGAAAGAATGGAGGCTATCAGATTGTTTTTGGCATTTGCAACACACAAATTTCAAAGTATATCAGATGGATGTGAAATTTGCCTTCCTGAATGGTGAGTTATAAGAAGTTTACATAGAGCAACTGGATGGGTTCCAGTTATCAAACAAACTAGACATGGTATGCGAATTGAAGAAGGCCTTGTATGGATTGAAGCAAGCTCCCAGAGATTGGTATGCAAGACTAGATAAGTATTTGGTGTAGTAGGACTTCAGTAAATGGTCTGCAGACAGTAATTTATATATCAAGGTAAGGAAAGATCAAATTTTGATTACTGAAGTCTATGTAGATGATATCATATTTGGTGGAAATGAAGAAATGTACAAGAATTTTGCAAATGAAATGCAAAAAGAACTTGAGATGTCTATGTGTGGTGAGATGAACTTCTTTCTTGGACTACAAATCAATCAGACAGACAAAGGCATTTTCATTTCTCAATCTAAGTATGTTAGGGAATTGTTGAAGAAGTTTGGAATGGAGGACTCTAAACTGGTATGCACTCCTATGGTTACTGGCTGCAAACTAAGAAAGAATGATGAATCTCCTAAGGCTGATCAAATCAAGTACAAATCAATGATTGGAGGACTACTTTACCTAACTGCTACCAAGCCAGACATCATGCATGCAGTCTGTCTTGAGGCCATATTTCAATCAGATCCTAGAGAATCACATGTGATGGGAGTAAAGAGGATATTCAAGTATTTGAAGGGCACTCCTGATCATGGCTTGTGGTATCCTAAGAACAATAAATTTTCTTTAAGTGCCTAAACAGATGCAGATTACACTGGATATGTTGAAAAGCACAATACAACTGAGGGGGGGTGAATCAGTTGTAACCAATATTTCAAAACCATTAACACAGCAACCAATTAACACTATATTTGTATCTTAATCATGAAAGCATGAGAATAGAAACTTAAACACATTCACATGTTTAACATATGAGACATTGAATTTTTATGTGAAAAACCCCATAGGGGAAAAACCACAATGAGTGTTAGCTCACAATATAATATGTTATAACAATACTGAAAATCAGAGGCTCACTGCCCAAAATGCTCACTACAAATGAAGAGACTCACTGCTAATGGGGTGGCTCACTGTCGGTGGGTGGATCACTGCCAAATTGGTGAACTGATATAGTAGCATCTACACCATGCAAAGTTTCAGTTCCATTGAAGCACAATAGGTATCCTCTGCTCTACTCTACTTTTACATTTCACACTTATCTCTTCATTTTTGCACCTTCATACAAATTCATGACTTCATTACAAGTATTTATGCAATTCATTAACCTTGGAATGATCATCAAGGTCGGCATTACAATCATCAACCATTAGAACAATCTCCAAGGTTGGCAAACACACATATATTAGAATAGGTCTGGACCTAAACAGATTTGCAAAGGAAAAGAATGCATGTGGATCACATAACTCCTTAGCTAGGACTCAAATGTAATCTTCTACACCACAACATGCTTCCATAATCTTCAAATCATAACCATAAGTAGTGAGAACAACTGAGTCGGCTAGAACTGGTGTTAACACTAAAACATTTGAGAACATGCTTCATGCACGATCTAGATTACACTTTGTGGACCAATCAAAAGGTAGGAACATGATCTAGAGACTCCCACAAGCATGTTTTAATCACCAAGAACATTCGCACAACCTCAAAACTCTTTATTCATAAGATTCTTCAAACCAGAGCACTTGAACATTACTGTCGGCCACTACCATAATTGAAAGATCACTTGCGGAACACCAAATCATGAACCATTTGAATTGAAGGCACATATCATCATCACAAACTTAATTCCAGAACCTCAAACTGTAATACTTCAATGTGGAGAAATGTGGAACAAAATACATTCTCTATGTCACCATTAAATACACAGAAAAATAGTTTTTACTCTGGTGAATAGAACTCACTCAAATCTTCATATCGGAGGCTCAAACTTGGAACATAGCATCTACAAACATCCTTTAACATTACTTCCAATCCACAGAGAAAGATATTTAATCTATAGAAAATGTGGAGCAAAACATGATACTATTTTGGAAGATAGAACTATTCTGCAATAGTACGTAATTCTCAACCAATTCCTTTGATGCTTACCTTAGGTGTTGACATCAATGACAACACTTACTTCTCATGCTTGTAACAATCTCCCCCTTTGTCATTGATGGCAACACATGATGTGAAAAACCATCAAGACATATAATCTTGCTTTGCTTCTTTGCTGCCCTTCACTTTGATGCTTTCTCTGTCTGCAACTTTCTTCTTATGTTTTTCACATGAACTTCTCTTCCCCTTTGACATCAATGGAAAAGGGTGCCAGACCTTTTCTTTCACTTTACTGCACAACTCCCCCTTTCATGAACACTGCAACACTTACTGCTCTTTATCAGGAACTTGTATCAACAACTTCTACCCGCTCCCCCTGAGGGGTAGCCATCAAAACATCAATCCAGATCAAAAGATGAAACTTTAGTCTATTGAGAATTAGTGTTTACATAGGTGTTAGAAATTAGAGTTTATGTATAAATAAGTGTCATAATATTAAGATGTTGGGAAACAACTTAATATTATTATTAATCACATGGTTTGTTAAATAGGTTAGTATAATGGTTATACGAACTTATTTGTAGGAAGTTAAGTTGTTAAACAACTCATATATTTAGGAGTTGTTATAGAGTTGTTTCCTATAAAATAGGATTTGAGAATCCTATAAATATGTAATATGTATTGAATGGAAAAGAAGAAGAAGCACGGTATTATTTGCTTATGAAAATTCTCAAGCTTCTATTTGATTCTGCCCATATTTCTAATATGGTATCAAAGCAGGTTCGACTCTGAGCTAGAAGAAATTATGTGGAGTATTAAAAATGATTGAAGGGCAACTTCATTGTTATTTCTTGAATAATGTTAGCATTAGATATTGTTATTGAAATATTTTGTTCCTGATCTACGTTTGTTTTTGCATTACATTTTCACTGGATACTATTATTGCTTTAGTTGTGATGCCGCATATCAGAAAGGATCCTGCATTGGTTTGAGATCTATGTCTATCTCTGCATTCCTAAATTCTTTGCAAATTCATCTTTCAAGCTAATATCTTCCATGAGTTCATATTTGTGCCATTTGGAGGTGACTGCACTTGTATATCATTTATGCATGCACCAAGAATTCTGATGCCCGTGCTTGAGCTTACTTCCACATCAACATCCAAAGGTGGCATTTTTTTCACTTGGCTCAATATTTGAATTGAGTTTTAGTGTTTTAAGGTCGACTTGTATTTATCTTTGCATTGACATATAGTGTTGCCTGCAAACGTTTCCTCCCACCGTTGTTCCTCTTCCAAAACACATCAGACTTGGATTTGAATTCACTAAGCATTGCATGGATTAGCTTTCAACATTCAGATGTCTGTTATGCGCTTCTGTGTGACTTCCATCTTCTCGGCAAACCATTGCACCCATCTACTCGGCACACAAAAGCCATTTTGCCCACTGTACAGATGCTCTCAATCACCTCCACCGCCATTTAAACAAAGTTGTGCATTGGCTTTCAATCTGCAAGTTTTAGGTTATATAATAAATGTAAAAGTCTAGTATGATTTTACTGTTCTAAGTATATTGTCAATATCATGCGGTTTTAAGAGTATAGTTTAGGTTTATTTGTTATCTAATATTGAGATTTAAAATCATGAGTTATTTTAATATTTTTTTTAGTGAGTCAAGTATAGTATGACTTTAGTCATTAAAAGGTTAAAAGCCTCATGTTATTGTTGTGGTTATTCTATTTTCATAAAAATTAATGTGTTGTCATGTATCAATGTCAATTTGAATCAAAGTTATAGTAAAAAAGTAATCTTTAATTACTTTTTAATTTTCATGTTTATCGTCAGTGAGTCATTGTAATAGTTGTCAAGAGTCAAAGTGTCTAGTTATTATTCAGTATTGTTAGAGATATTTTGTGTCAAAGTCAAGTTATGCCATTTTAGAATAGGGTCTATTTTTTAGAGTTGTTAATTGTTATGTCATCAAAATTCAAAAGTGTCAAAAAATGCTCAATTATAGTGCATGGTCGGTGGTACCCAACACTCCTTGTAAGAAGTTCACATCAGGGGGGAGGATATATTCTTTGCTCACAAGTGATGAAATGAGCCTTAAAAGACAAATTTGCAAAGTACAATTTTATTGGAGGTAGGAGGCAACAGAGGTTGGAGGACATTCAGCGACCTCTCGTTAGTCACTAGCGACGAGGCTGCAAAATTGCATTAGTGACAAAACTATTTGTGCCAAAATGACTAAAGCCAAGATCAGTTTCCAGGTGGCAGTGGCAATCGTCTCATATCATTTGTGATTAGAGTGGCAATGATCTATAGTGGTGGTTGCATACGCGACAATGAGGGCTTGTTGTTCAAGCTTTTATATTGTGGTTGGATGTGTATTTCCCCAATCACATTTTTTGGTTGCATGTGAATAGATGTGTTTGTCCCCATTCACAAGATGGTGTAAGTGATTGGAAGTGTTTGTCCCCAGTCACATAAGTTTGTGATTATAATTGGATGTGTGTGTCCCCAATTGTAATTGTTGTGAGCAGATGTGTGTGTCCATGTTCATGACTTTGATGTTGGATAGATGTGTTTGTCCCTATCCAAACTTGATGTAAGACCTTGGATAGATGTGTTAGTCCCTATCCTTGGATGAAGGTATATTGAGCATAGCGAGGCTAGTTCCACTATCTCTTTCCATGACTAGATGTGTATGTCCCTACTCATATCTTATGATGAGCTACTGTGTGTGGTCATCAAGTATTATGATGTACTTTCACCCCATGTTCACACTAAGGGGGGGTATTGGGAATTAGTGTTCACATAGGTGTTAGAAATTAGAGTTTATGTATAAATAAATGTCATAATATTAAGTTGTTGGGAAACAACTTAATATTATTATTAGTCACATGGTTTGTTAAATAGGTTAGTATAATGGTTATACGAACTTTTTTGTAGGAAGTTGTTAAACAACTCATATATTTAGGAGTTGTTTTAGAGTTGTTTCCTACGAAATAGGATTTGAGAATCCTATAAATATGTAATATGTATTAAATGGAAAACAAGACGAAGCATGGTATTATTTTCTTATGAAAATTCTCAAGCTTCTATTTGACTCTGCCCATATTTCTAATATAGTCACCACTGGACTGATGCATTCCTTATGCATCTTAGTTTAGAGCATGAGGGGTAATAACCCCTAACTTTTCCCTGAGATACTCAAAAGTATCCTTAGGCAGAGGCTTAGTGAAAATATCTGCAATCTAGTCCTTTGTAGACACATACTCCATCTTTACTTCATTCTCTATTACCTTTTCTCTTAGAAAGTGATACATTATTGATATATGCTTTGTCCTTGAGTGCATTATTGGATTCTTTGAAATGTTTATAGCACTTGTATTGTCACAAAAGATTGAAATTGGTTCTTCATACACAACTCTTATATCCTTCAATGTTTGTTTCATCCAAAGCACTTGAGTGCAACAATATATTTTGCTTCTGTAGTAGACAAAGAAACAAATTCTTGTTTCTTGCTCAACCATGAAACCAATCTATTACCCAAAAGGAAAGCACCCCCACTTGTACTTTTTCTATCATCTGCATCTCTAGCCCAATCTACATCTGTATAAGTATTGAGAGTGAAATCAATATCTTTAGGATACCACAATCCATAATCTGAAGTGCCATTTAAATATCTCATAATCCTCTTGACTATCATCACATGTGACTCTTTGGGTTCTTCATAAAATCTTGCCACAAGATAGACTGCATGTGTTATGTCAGGTTTGGTATGGGTTAGATAGAGTAGTACTCCAATCCTAGACCTATACTTTTTCTGATCAGTCTTAGGTGATTCATCATTCTTTCTCAACTTGCAACTAGTTACCATGGGAGTACATACTAGTTTAGAATCCTCCATTCCAAACTTCTTCAACAATTCTTTCACATACTTGGATTGAGAAATAAAAATTTATTTTTCTGATTGAGTAATCTACAGTCCTAAAAAGAAATTCATTTCACCAAACATAGACATCTCAAATTCTTTCTGCATTTCTTCTGCAAATCTCTTACACATTCCTTCATTGCCTCCAAAGATAATAGCATCAACAAAGACTACAACAATCAAAATTTGATCATCATTGATTTTGAAATAGATATTGTTGTTAGCAGTGCCTTTACTGAACCCTAATTGCATCAAATACTTGTCCAACCTTGTATACTAGGCTCTGGGAGCTTTCTTGAGTTCATACAGGGCTTTCTTCAATTCGCACACCATGTCACCTTGGTCTGGTGACTGAAATCCTTCCAGTTGTTCAATGTACACCTCTTCTTCTAGTTCTCCATTCAAGAATGCATACTTCACATCCATCTGATACACTTTGAAATCTTTGTGAGCAACAAAAGCCAAAAACATTCTTATTCCTTCAATCCTTGCCACAAGAGTAAAGGTCTCTTCAAAATCTATGTCTTCAACTTGAGAATATCCTTTGCATACTATTCTTGCTTTGTTTCTTACTACTCCATTTTCATTCATCTTATTTCTAAAAACCCATTTGGTTCCAATCACATTCTTATAAGCAGGTCCAGGGACCAATTCCCAAGTTTGATTCTTCTCTATCTGCATCAACTCTTCTTACATAGCTTTTACCCAACTTTCATCTTTGTAGGCTTCACTTACAGTTTTAGGTTCAATTTGTGAAAGCAAATAGTAGTTCACATATTCCTCTGCAGCTCTTTTCCTTGTCAATACTCCTTTTGTTTTGTCACCAATGATTTGATCTTCAGAATGATTGATCTTTACATACCTGGGAGTCTTAATAGCACTTTTTGGAGCCTTTTCTTCTTCAACTTTACTGCCCTTTTGTTCTACCTTCTCTTTATGGATTGTAGCAACAGGTTCATCTGATTCATAGCCACTTAGATCTGGTGTTATCTCTCTGTCTTCATCAACCTTCACATTAGCACTCTCAATCATCTTTCTCAATCTCTTATTGTAGCACTAGTAGGCCTTACTCTTAGTGGAGTATCCAAGGAAGATTCCTTCATCACACCTAGCATCAAACTTGCCTAACTCTTCATCTCTTTTGATATAACATTTGCTTCCAAAAACTTTGAAATATTTCACTGTGGGAACTATTCCATACCATAATTCATAAGGAGTTTTAATACCATTACCTTTGACTTGAACTCTGTTTTGAATGTAGACAGTAGTATGTATAGCTTTTCTCCAATACACTTCTAGTAGGTTAGCCTCCATCATCATTGATGGGTGAGTGCGAGATCATGATGGGCCAAATGGTGGCAATGGAGAAAAAACTTGTTGGCTAAAAAAGTGCTAACATTTAGACTAATATTTAGATTTTGATGGAAGGAGTGTTAATATTTCTAGCTCAAATATGGATTCCCTTTGAAAATGCCTTGGGATTACATCATATTTAGGCAAGTGGGAGTCCCAAAACTTGCCAAAGAAACTTGCAAAACCACCCATTTAGTGTTATCATGAAATTTTCCATAATTTCATCTTGAAAGATTTTTTTGTAACTAAATGTAATCAAATTAAAAGGGTTTATAGAGGAAGCTATTAATATTCTCAAAATATAATATACGCCTCATAATAAGTTTAATATGTCATTATTATTAATTTTCTACATACGCTATGTCTAATTTCTTGATAGATATATATATTGAAAAACATCAATAACTTTCAATATATTAATCCTTTTTTAAATCCAAAAGATGGATCACATTCTAAGATTTATTGGGTATACATTAAAATTTAAAATTTTTGGTTTTCATATATTTTGGACCAAGTTAGGTTGGCTGGAAAATTAATTTTGGATATTTTAAAAAAGTCAAAGTAAAAAATTCATAAATAATTATTTATTTACTTAAAAAATTCAAAAAAATATGTTTCACATCCGCTCATGTGTCCTTTACTTAAATCCAAATCATGGAGGAAAAATATTATCTTTTTCTCATACTTAGGTTGACCAGAATGACACATACTTTTTACATTTTTTTAAAAATTTTAGTAGTGCTTCATTGAAATATCCAATTTTCATTAAACTATTTTTAAAATTTTCAAAAAAAAGTAGTAGCCCATAAACTACATTCAATTTATCACAAATTTTATTACTATCTTATTTATAGATTGTGTAGATAACTCATTCAATTTTTGACATGAAGTTACATAAGTTTGTCTTTCACATTTACATTGCCACTTAGGGGTAGTGTTTGGCCCATCATGATCCTGCACTTACCCTGACCTAGCAGCCTCTTGAACTGTCCTATTCTTTCTTTCAACAACTCCATTCTGCTCAGGAGTCCTAGGAGCAAATAGTTGTCTCTTTATCCCATGTTCTTCATAAAATATATTGAACTCAATTGATGTAAAATCACCACCTCTATCAGGTCTTAAGCATTTAATCCTCAATTCTAATTCATTCTCAACCATTTCCTTGAAAACTTTGAACTTGTCTAGGGCTTTTAATTTGTCTTTTAGAAAGGTGACCCAAGTCATTCTAGAATAATCATCAATAAGCAACATAAAGTACCTATCTCCTTGCAAGCTTCTTTTTCTTGTAGGACAACACAAATCTGTATGCACCAGCTCAAGCAATCCAGTAGAAAATTGTTCTTTGCTCTTGAAACTTGTCCTTGTCTATTTTCCCATTTGGCATTCCTTGAAAATAGTGTTAGTGGGCTTCATAATCCTGGGCAGATCTCTCATAGCTTGTACTGAGCTTATCTTCACTAGATTGTCAAAATTGATATGACACATCCTTCTATGCCACAACCAACTCTCATTTGTTTGTGGCAACAAACAACAATTATTAGTTCCCCTTAGGTGATAGATATTACCTCTGGTCTTTTTATCAGTTGTAATCATTGTTTTGGAGCTTTCCATGATCTTGCATGCATTGTCCTTGAATCTCAAATCATACCCTTTATCACACATCTGACCAACACTTAAAAGATTATGCTTTAGACCTTTCACATAGAGAACATCATTTGTATTATGCTTGCCATCAAAAGAAATAAATCTTTTTCCACAAATCTTACCAGTTGCATTATCTCTAAACCTAACCAATCCACCATCATACTTTTCCAAACTTACAAACTTACTCTTGTCACCGATCATGTGATGTGAGAATCCACTGTCAATGATCCATTCATCCTTATCTTTTTCAACCTGGACAGACAAAACACTTTCTTCCACTGGTTTTTCTTCCTTCACATAGCTAATAGGATTAGTAGACATGGGATCTTCCTTGATAGCAATAAACAAGCATTCATTTGCACTAGTACTATTATCATCAAACTCATCATCTGTTACACCATCATCATAAAGATCTCTAACATAATAGCATTTCTTGACAATTCCATGCCTACTTTCAAATTTCTTCTTACCTCTCTCAATTCTCTTCGGACATCTGGATGCATAATGACTGATCTTACCACAAGAAAAGCATTTGAATGGTAATTTGCCTTTGACCTTACTGGTACCTCTTTGCATTCTGACCACAAAGTTGGCTTCAGCCTCATCAAGGTCATCATCAGACTCCACAGCATACTTTGGGGCTCTTGAAATCTTTTATGAAGTGCTAGCTTTGAAAGTAGACTCAGTCTTCAGTAGAGCATCACTGAATTCCCTCATCTCAAAAGCTGTAAGCTTCCCAAGCAACTGATCCTTTGAAATATTTTTCACAATCATAGCCTCTTCAATTGCTACCACCTTGTGACTATAGTATTTAGGCAAAGACCTAAGAATCTTCAGCACAACCTCACCTTCATCAATAGATCCTCCTAGACCTTTGATTCCATTGACAATTTCATCAACTGTTTGCATGTAGATTATTATGTTCTCATCTTCACTAATCTCCAAGGCTTCATACCTTGCCTTCAAGTTCTATAATTTAGTATTTTCATAGAATCATCTCCTTCATACATATTTTTTAACGTATCCCAGATAGCATGAGAAGTTTCTAGATCCATAACTTTTATTAACTCAGTATTAGATAAAGCACTAAGCAAAGCATCTCTAGCCCTTCCATTCAACTCATACTCCTTGACTTTATCATCAGATCATGGACCATTCAGAGGGAGAGTATACTATGTTTCTGCCATCTTCCAAACATTATAACCAAGAGAAATAAGATGACTTTTCATCCATACCTTCCAGAGAGCATAGTCTATTCCATCAAATTGCGGAGACTCTTTCTTGTGTGCCATCTTAGATCTACCTTGCGCTGTTAGGCTTTTTACCAAGGAACCCTCGCTCTGATAGCAATTGTTGAAAAGTGCAATACAACTAAGAGGGGAATGAATCAGTTGTAACCAATATTTCAAAACCATTAACACTGTATTTGTATCTTAACCATGAAAGCATGAGAACATAAACTTAAACACATTCACACATTTAACATAGGAGACACTAAATTTTTACGTGGAAAAACCACGGTGAGTGTTAGCTCACAATATAATATGTTATAACAATACCAAAAATTAGAGGCTCACTACCTTAGGGCTCACTGCCAAAAATGCTCACTGCAAATGAACAGGCTCACTACCAATGGGGTGGCTCATTGTCATTGGGTGGCTCACTGCTAAATTGGTGAACTAATATAGTAGCATCTACACCATGCCAAGGTTTAGTTCCATTAACGTACAATAGGTATCCTCTACTCTTCTCTACTTTTACATTTCACACTTATCTCTTCATTTTCACATCTTCATACAAATTCTTAACTTCATTACAAGTATTTATACAATTCATCAATCTTGGAATGATCATTAAGGTCAGCATTACAATCATCAACCATTGGAACAATCTCCAAGGTCGGCAAACACGCATACATTAGAATAGGTCTGAACCTAAACATATTTGTGGAGGAAAAGATAGAATGAGGATCACATAACTCCTTAGTTGGGACTTAAGTGCAATCTTCTATGCCACAACACGCTTCCACAATCTCCAAAGCATAACCGCAAGTAGTGAGAATAATCGAGTCAGCTAGAACTAGTGTTAACACTAAGACTGATCCAAATTACACTTTGCGGACCAATCAAAAGGTAGGAACATGATCTACAGACTCCCACAAGCACGTTTCAATCACCAAGAAAATCCGCACAACCTCAAAACACTTTATTATAAGATTCTTCAAACCAGAGCACTTGAACATTACTGTCGGCCACTATCATAAAGGAAAGATCACTTGTAGAACACCAAATCATGAACCATTTACACTAAAGGCACATATCATCATCACAAACTTAATTCCAAAACCGCAGACTGTAATACTTCAATGTAGAGAAATGCAGAGAAAAATACATTCTCCCTGTCAACATTAAATACATAGAAAAATAGTTTTTACTCTAGTGAATAGAACTCGCTCAAATCTTCACACTGGAGGATCAACCTTGGAACATAGTATCTACAAACATCCCTTAACATTACTTCCAATTGACAGAGAAATATATTCAATCTATAGAAAATACGGAGCAAAACATGATATTGTTCTGGCAGATAGAACTGTTATGCAATAGTACTTACTTCTCAACCAATTCCTTTGATGCTTTCCTTAAGTGTTGACATCAATGACAACACTTACTACTCATACTTGCAACAAGATGTGTTGATGATAGAAAAAACACAAGTGGAGGTACATTCTTCCTTGGAGATAGAGCAATGTCCTAGTATAGAAGGAAACAAGAATTAATATCCTTGTCTACATTAGAAGTAGAATATATTGCTGCAGTATCATGTTGCACTCAAGTGCTCTAGATGAAATAGACCTTGAAAGATATCAAAGTTGAGTATGATGGGCCAATCCCTATTCTTTGTGATAACACAAGTGCTATAAATATTTCAAATAATCTAGTGATGCATTCAAAGACAAAGCACATTTCAATCAAGTATCACTTTTTGAGGGAGAAAGTTGCATAGATTGAGGTAAAGCTTGAGTATGTGCCTACAAAAGATCAAGTTGTTGATATATTCACTAAGGCTCTTCCAAAAGACACATTTGAGTATCTCCAAGAGAAATTAGGGGATATTGCCCCTCCTTCCTTGAACTAGGTGCATAGGAAGGTGCATCAATCTAGTGTGCTTCAAAGTACATTTCTCTTTGTGGACTGATATTGGAGGCTACCTCTCAGGGGGAGCAGGTAGTGGTTTGAGATGATTGTTACATTCAGGGGGAGTAAAGAATGGATTTAGATTGATCAGAGTAGCAGTGTACAAGTATGTGCAATAGAAGAGATGCAAAGCCCTTTGCCATTGATTTCAAAGGGGGAGAGAGATCATGTGAAAAACTCAGGGGGAGTAAGAGTGCAGAGGTGTAAAAAGAAAGGGGGAGTGTTGATAGAGAATTGTGTCCTAATGGTAGAACATGTTTTAACATCATATGTTGCCATCAATGACAAAGGGGGAGATTGTTGCAAGTATGTGCTAACTGGTGTTGTCATTGATGTCAACATGTTTGTGTTGTCATTGGTGCCAACTATATCTTCTGATATTATTGTTTGTTGATTGATTGAAGAACACTGTCTGAGTATTTTGCTCCACAATTTCTCTATATTCAAGACCAAAGTATGAGCTTTGGATATGATTTAGAGAAGTGTTTGAAGATGCTAAATCTAGAATTTGGTGGTTCGGATTACTTTGAAGAAAAAGTTCTATTCACCAGTTTGAAGACTATGTCTGGCAAGGTTTGCAGAGTGACAGGGAGAAAGTGTTTTTCTTTGCATTTCTTCATAGATTGGATTTTGGATTTGCAGTTCTAGACTTAAGCTTATAAGATCCTTAATCATCTTCGTTCTAAAGGATTTGTCATTTAATGCTCTAGAAGACAAGCTAGTAATTAGCAATGTTTGACAGTGTCTGTCAAGAAGCAGTATGTGATGTGTTCTCAAGTGATATCTGTTGTCTTCAAGTAAGATCTGTTGTGGTTGGATTTGTCGACTCCAAAGTGATTCTATGTTGGTCTTAGATGTATCCAAAATGTGTTGAAGGCAGGTGCTTGATCCGCAAGCCACAATGAAGATCTTGCAAGCATGTTTTTAAGTGTTCTTGATATGTACATAAGTTTTGGCTGACCTGGTTCTTCAGACCTGTTGCAGAGGTGATTCATGGATTGTGGAAGTGTGTCCAAGCATGTGAGGATGTATTTGGATCTGAGATAAGCATTGATTTGTTCATCCTTCATTCATTTACCCTGCAAGTCTGTTTAGGTCTAGTCCTAATTTGATTCATGTATGTATGCTAACCTTGGAGAAAGTTCCAATCGTTGTAGAATGTAATGTCGACCTTGATGTTCATTCCAAGATTGATGATAGGTATAAATGTATGTAATGAGGTTTTGTTTGACAATTGAGTGTGCAAGATGTGAAGATAAGTGCAAAGTGTAAAAGTAGAGCAGAGGAGAGGAGATATATTGCACTTCAATGGACCTAAACTCAGGCATGGTGTAGATGCTACTAAATCAGTTTACCCTTTGGCAGTGAGCCACCCTTGGCAATGAGCCACCCCTGGCAGTGAGCCAACCCCCCAACAGTGAGTCAACCCTTGGCAGTGGGCCACCTTTGATATTCAGTATTGTTACTACATTATATTGTGAGCTAACACTCACCGTGGTTTTTCCCTATTTAGGGTTTTCCATGTAAAAAATCTGGTGTTCATTTGTGTATGGTGTTGATGTGTTGATGTTTTAATTTTTCTATTCATGGTTAATGTTCATAATAGAATAAGGAGTTAGATTAAGTGAATGTGTAAGCAATTTAGGCTTTTAGAAGTTAAAGTTTTGATACAACTGATTCACCCCCCTCTCAGTTGTCTTGTGCCTCTCAACACTAATTCCCATCTTCATATATCATCGTGAAATCATCTCTACTGACTACAAACATGCCCAATACAACTTTACTTGACATTAATCAAGGCATGACATCCAACCATGAACATCAGCAACCAACCATGAACATCAACCACCAACCATGGACATCAACAACCACTGCTAGCACACCATCAACATAGTATATCATCATCATAAGAATCCAAGCATAGTGCCCAAACTAAGTGTCCCAAACTGAGTGTTGACATCAATGACAACCACACAACCACATCAGTGACAACCATATTGAGTGTTGACATCAATGACAACCACACAACCATATGTGCAACATAAAAAGGTAGAATACTTGAAAGAGTTTGGTTTGTCGTGGGCTTTTGACAAAATAGAGTGATACATTGGAAATGGTGCTCTCAAAAAGAAGATGGAGGATACAATGAAGTTGGATTTGGACCAATTTCTTCAGAAGTTAGATGAGAAAAACTTTTTGGATTCCATCAAACTAGTGATAATATTGAATGTAACTTTGATTAATATATTAAAGTTACCAGTCAGTTATGAATTGTTAACAAATTTACAAGTTGGATACTTTGAGTTAGAATAGATTGCACTTCCATCATATGAATATTGGATAATGCTACAAAAGTTGATAGAATGATTTGATAATTTGATAATACTTTTATGTACATTGTATTCCTTCATTTGAAAATCAATATAAGGCTCTTTTCCATTTTTGTGTTCAAACTATATATATTATTTAATTGTTTAATTTAGAAAAACTCTAATTTCTAGATACACATTAAACATTTGCTAGTGTTATATATGCTACTGTTAGCGTTGTTAGTATGCATTTAGTTGAATGCATGTAACACTTATCAATATCACACAATAATAATATGAAATTACTAATAATATGTTAATTAATAAATGGAAATTGAAACTGGGTGGTAGGGTGGGCACCCTCTCCATGTGATCATGGAAGGGTCATAATTATAGGATAGAAATTTGGAACCTCTTCTCCTATGGTTTTAGCTAATAATTTTTTGATATGCGGCCTCTCCCAACTCTTTCTTTGATGAGCCTTCGCATGCTCCAATCGACCCGATGGTTTTTCTCACCATTTTTTATCTGACAAAGAAATGATGGCTTCATAGGGTTTCTATCAAAGAAGCCTCTAGATGATCTTTGCCGCCTTTAACAGTTTCAAACAGACTCTTTCGAATGGATTGTGTAGTCTTAGTTGAAGGTAGCATTCTGGTAAGAATGGCAGAGGGCTCTGGCTATATTGCTCAAATTTCTGTCGCTGGCTTGATTAACTTAGGGATGGCAACCCCTATTCAATTGGAAAGCTCCATCCGTCAAATGGATTTCAAGGGTGTCATCACAGACAAAAGGCTGAAATGGGTCATCCGACGACATGAGGGTCTTCTTCTTCCAACTATGAAGATCATTTTGGGAAAAGACTTCTTGCTCGCAAGGGAATTATACCAGGTAGACACCCATGTCTCCTCTCAATTTCTGGCCTCAGTCTTGGATGCAGGGGTGGCGATAGGAGCGGCGAAGGGGTTGATGATTAAATTGTTCAAACCAGAAATCCTTGGCAGTCTTGACATCATTCTGGGAGCGGTCTTACTAGGGGCTGGAATCCCTCATCCCAAAGACATATTTTCTTTGAAGGATCCCCTGGAGGTCGTTAAATTCTTTCCCCTCATCCTGGATATGAAGGGTCTAGCTTTGATTGAGCATCAGGAGCGAGTGGTGAAGGCAATTGGATGTCTTCAGAAACTGTTGAGCTTGGAGGAGGTCAATGGGGATTTTGAGTGGGTTGGTGACCTCCAAACCATGGCAAGGGAGCTCGGTTTCATGTAATCACAGTTTGCTCTGAATTCTCTGTTAGTATGTCTATTAGCTAGTGTGTTATATGTTCCAGTAGGTTTGCCCTATGTGGCTTTACTCCTTGATGGCTTAGATAGCCATAATGGCAATTTTTGGTAAACTGTGGCCCTGAGAGGCCTTTTTGTCATAACTAAGGAAGTCAACTCTTGGAAGGGAATGCAAGAAAATAGTTTATAGACACCTGCTTGTAATTTCTTACTCCTAATCAATATAAATCTCCATCTTTACGAATTAAAAAAAAATGGAAATTGAAAAATGTGTAAAATTTAGATGCTAAAATAAAATCAATTTTGGAAACAATGTTTAAAATTTAGATTCTAAAATGGAACATTGGGAAATAGTAGTATGTTAATCTATTAATTTTTAAATGAAAAATGAAAAATGTATATCAGGATTCAATGATTAAAAATAAAATATCATCAACAACAGTTTGGAGTTTGGAATATGAAAAACATTATAAATACCTAGTAAGTGTTAAATCTCTTCCATTTGCCAAATCATCTCCTCACTCCGACCATGAGATTGAGAGCCATCCTGATCCTAGTCTTCATTTTCTTTGCACTACATATGTCCTCTTAAGTACACCTCCTCACTACCACTATATATGTTATTCATTGTGTCATTGTCATGTGTGCCAATATGGTTTGAATTTTTGTAGAACCCTCTTCTTTCACATATGGACCTCCGGATTGTGAGTGCCCTTTCAAAAGGAAAACTTTAGAAACTATACCTAGTTGTATATATCCACAAGCAATTTTTCAAATTTTTGTCAAGTTTGTTTCTTATCTTTGATTTCAAGAACCCCAATTTATTAAAATCTCTATCATCCTCACTAACCCCAATATCATGGTTTGACATAAATTAGTAAGTTTGAAATATTTCGATATTGAATCACACAATATTTCACTCTGACTTAAGGTTGCCCAAATATTTGCTATCGATCCATCTTTATAGGGACTCTCCATGAGTTTAAACTGTTCCATCATTGATGTTGCAAAATGGGTTGATTTCTCCATAAGATTAGATTTATTTATGATTCCTTCTATTTGTTGTCCATTGAATTCTAAACTTTTGGAAAAATGATTGACCAATGTCTTTATCTTGTTATGAAAATCAACTGGTTGACAGTTGACCCAATATTGAGGATACATAACAAACATGGCTTCAAGAAGTTCATTACGAGGGAATTGATATCTAATCTCTAAGGAAAGAGATCTTGTTTAATATCCTTTAAATTAGTACTTACAAAATTAACAATGTTGTCAAAAGCTTCCCTTGTAATAGGTACTTCTTTGATAGTATGCCTAACCCTGGTAAAATGGTGCATTGGTATCTCATATCCCCATACAGAGACACATAACTTCCCGCTTGCATTAAACTATAAAAAAATAGCAGCATTGTTCAAATTTGTCACCAAGTGCCAGCTACTAAATTTTGGACTTATAAATGACCGCTCTAATAGATATAGATTATCGAGGGTCATGCATATCGTTTTACGTAGTTTAGTATATTCTGAAATATACATAGTTCTTTCTTGGGATTTTTTCACAAGAATGTTCATTTCCTATAGCATGGGAAGAATACCAAATAAAGTTACTTGAGTGTCTCTATGTCACTCAACCTATGTAAGAGGACAGGAGCTCTATCTATTATGAGACAATGTTCGTACATTACTCCATTCAAGGATTGATATTCTGAAAAACTCGTTGCATTGAGCCACACAAGGAGATCCATATGGTGTCAACATACTTAAGAATTGAAATTTCATAAACTGTTTGGGACTTCGACAGAAGTATGAGTAAAGCTTGTGGATTAGATCTTCAAAATTTGATACTGTAGAAAACCTGGTCACAATTTCAAATGCTAAATTCATTCTAC
Source organism: Cunninghamia lanceolata (assembly GCA_027924645.1). Classification (NCBI taxonomy): domain Eukaryota; kingdom Viridiplantae; phylum Streptophyta; class Pinopsida; order Cupressales; family Cupressaceae; genus Cunninghamia; species Cunninghamia lanceolata. The sequence continues at coordinate 5,858,097 of BSBN01000997.1, read as the reverse complement.
ATGCCATGCAATGAATAGAAATCATGTATGGTGAAAAAAAAGTTTGTAGCTTTATGCAAAGACTGTTCCTATGACCTTGCATTACTGAATCTCCATCAACCCCTACACACACAAACTTTTTGGTAATTGTGTAGTCATCCATACCTCCAATTTCGTTCAAAGATTTCTTAACTAGTTCAAATAGATTTTGTGATGTTGCATTCTCCTTCACTTTATAAATAGAGAGTAGATGAGGTTGGCAGACATGTTTGTATACAATATACACATGCATACATATCCAAGAAGTATTATCTATTGTTGTAACTTCATCTAAAGATAATGCATTAAAGGTTGACTATTTTATTTTTTCTTGTAAATCTTGTTTTTCCATCTCAACAAGACAACTTGCCCATTCCTATCCACTGTTTGTCGACAAATGTGTGTTAGGAAAGTTAGGAATGCCCACAAAAGATACTAAACTATTATATTCTAGGTATCTATCATTGGACACCCTTTAGTCAAAATATGAAAAACAACACTCAACTAAACAATTTTTGCCATTTGTGCTTCTCCCATCATCTTTCTAAATTAAGCTTCAATTGAACCTCCACATGCAACTAGATTCACCTTTCTTTGCATATGCGCATCATATTCAAGGGCATTCTTAACATGAAGACATTCTTCCTTTTTTTTCATCTTATCACTGATTTTTCCTTTCCGTCTATGATTTGTTAAATTCATAAACTTTACCAATATGTTTTTCTATAGTGTCAAGTTTTAGTTGCAACTTCTTGCCCCTACGATATTTCCAACTACAAATCTAACACTTGCATTCTGTTGGAGGTTCATCTTTGTTTGCATTCTGCACCAGTTCAATGAATGGGTACTTTGACACCCAATAAATCTAAAAATTCCTTGTCATATCTCACTCATGCCCTATTTTTTATTTGGCTTTTCTTTTCCCCTTGCGTGCAAGATCTACATCTTCCTTATCACTTGTTGAGGTTGATTTATTCATATTATCATTCTCGCTACCTTAGGTACCACCTGGAACATCATCTGCAACATTTTCATCGAAGTCAATGAACTCATTTTGGCTACCCTAGGCATCCCCTAGAACATCATTTCTGACATTGTCATCCTGATCCGAGTCAATTAACTCATTCATATCTTCCTTTGAGTTATTACCTTGTTCATCAATATATGGTACAAGTGCTGATGTTGTAGTTCCATCTGATGGACTGCAAACATTGCTAAAGTACGACATTATGTTGTGTTTTGATGACCTCCCTTCATTGCTTTCAACAAACTTGTTCCTACTTGACATTTCTCACGAAATAAAAGTTGCAAAAAATGTCTTTTTGTTTAAGAAGGAATCATAGAATATAGATTCCTAGGCCCTAGATGTCTCCCTACTCAATATCATCTATATGAATGAAGTAAAACTAGCAAAGAGATAAATAATCTTATAACACTATAAAGAAATTCAAATGATCACTTACCTTTAGGCTTTCATTGACTCGCTAATGCATGTAGTTGTAACTTGCCTATGATCTAAATCGAGAGCTCAGAGCAAAACAAAATGTGTAAAAGATTAATCCGAGTTTCAATTGTATTTATATCAATCTATATTTGGTGAATTCTGTGAGATTTTTAAATGGTGTAGTAATAATTTGGCAAATCTCATGTGATTATAAAATGGTGCATATAAATGTTGGGTGAATCAGACCTTGATCAAACACATACGTTGTAATTTTCAAGGTGATTATGGCCCTCAGATTAGCATGGAGTTATAATGGAATTGGCAAAATGGGTCCTCATACATGGTGAACTTTGTAATGCTATTGGTGAATATGTGGGTAAATTAAAACATGCATCTGAAATTCTAGGGGAATCACCATTAGAAGCGTGTAAGTTACTATGGTGAAAATATTAGTTACAAAGGCCTAATAAAATAAATTGGTGGTTAATTGAAATGTATTTGACCAATAATTTGTAAAGTTTAGGCGATTTAGCCCCTCACCAGTTGCAATATATTCACCAGATTCAAATTTGCGAATACGAACTAGTCGCCAATTGGTGAAGATTCACCACTAAAAAAATTGCTGCTACAACCCATGTCATGAGAAATAGGGAGACGTCCTCTATGGATCCATTCTTTAAGCTAGTAAAAATCTTATGCACTTTTGCAATTGCCCACTTGAACAAATTGAATCTACAAATTTACATTGTCAAGATTCATTTGTACGTGAAAGAACAAATGGCCCTATTCAATTCAATGAGAATTACATCAATGTAAAAGGAAGTTGTGGGAAGGAAATAATCTTGAATTTGGCTATACTTTTTTATGTATTGATAGACTCTAGCATCAGTGGAATTAGAAACTTTAAAATATAATTATTCCCTATTTGGAACTAGAAAATTTGTTCAAAACCCCAATTTTGTAATACAAGGTAAAAAATGGTAGCAAAGGGTAAAGTTTACGTACTATTGATTGAATCTACTTAGCAACATCTTAATTATTAAGTTTCCATCCCCAATTTCTGCAATCACTACAAGCCCTACTTGGTTGGAGGAGAACTAATTGTAACTAGCATTGTATATAGAGCATGGAATATACATCTCAAAGGAGACCATATAGTAGATATTGGAAAAACCTGCAAGCTTGAATAGAAACACGTAGAGGAAAACATATGGAGCCATTAAACTATGTCATTTATAAAATGATTAATACTTCTTGCAAGCAATATACCACACTAGGAAAAGAACATGTAGCCTTCCGCAAACTTGGAAAACTCAACACGTGTCACTAGCGTGTCAAGAATTGCTTTCCATCTGCTATGACTACTAATGGCAAACCTGCACTCATAAACATTAGTGAAAAATAAATCTACCCTAAATATTTTTCCCTGTCATTTTAACTAGATGAAAATGGAAAAACACTCACCAAATTAGTCCTATACATATAGAGAAAAAAGGAAAAACATATTTTAAATCCATAAAATTAATACATACTAGAAATGAACGTGATTTTCTACCCTACACATATATTAGTACAAACTAATATACTCTCTAAAAACATAAATATCCTTGCAAGTAAAAACTAAAAATAATGAAATATAAATGAACTTTAATCATCAACCTCTCCTCTTCTCTATTTAACACTAACCTTAACATCTTTTTTTAGAGAACATACCTTTATCTCCCAAAATAAATGTATTTATATACCTTTATTTGTTTTGTATTAGTTATTTAAGGTAGGCGAAATATAAATTTATGATTATCACTTTCAAATTAAATTTCACTTTCTAACTTTAATTTTAAAAGATTTGTAGCTCTTTTATTTTTTTAAGGGTTCTTCTTTCTATATAAATATTTTGTAAGAAAGCATTTAAAATTAAATATTTTGATTACTTGTCCCATTCACTTAAGTTGTATAATAAATATACTCCATGATTTGTAGCTCTTTTCTTTTCTTAAGGGTTCTTCCTTCTATATAAATATTTTGTAAGAAAGCATTTAAAATTAAATATTTTGATTACTTGTCCCATTCACTTAAGTTGTATAATAAATATACTCCATGCACTCACTTTGAAGTGTGGAAATTAACAAAATTTAAATTTATTACTTTGTTTTGATTATAAAATAAGAATATAAAATTTAATTAATCTAAAGGGTGAAAAGTGTATATATTGCATATTTTCAACATGTATTGAGTAAAAGTTGAAAAATAATACAAAAAAATCTCTTCATATTTTCAAGGTTTGGATTTGATCTACAATTTTATTTATTCATTAACTCAAGGTAAATTTGACATGGATTTAATCTTGGAATTTTTAAATTCAAAATCAGTTATGAGTCTAAGCCAACTCCTTTCCAACTAATTATTACAAACTAAATTAAATGCAAAAATGTTCAAACTATATGTTAAGGTGTTGCATAAAAGGACAAACCCTAATTCATTTGGATCATCTAGTTTTAGGTACATAGCATTAGAGAATTATTTTATGACATTAGCATCAACATAGTACCATCATGACATTAACATTTAGATCATCTTGGCATATTGCATGATTGCTTGGTGTGTCTTGAATCTTTATGCAAACATCATTAAATCAAATCCAAGGGCTTGACCAAGGGCAAGATCCTTGTTGAGCAAGCTCCCAGAGGTGTTCATCAATATCACTAGTCTTTTATTGCAAAAACAAATTTGAAGTACAAAAACACCTAGGTTGAATCCACATATATAGATCGCTTCCATGAAAAGGGTTGAATACATAGACATGAAAATTGAATCTGCAAGTGTAAAGATTGAATCCATGGGCATGAGGATCAAATCCTCATACATAGATCATTTGTACAAGCATAAAAGCAACCCCAACCAAAATGTAATCATCTTGACAAATTAATTCCAATCATTAATCAAAACTCTAAATACAAATACACAAAGACAAATTTTCATATGCCATTTATCATAAAATATTCAACATCAAACTTAAAATTAAATACATTTATTTATTTATAATTTTTTATACAATATTTATTAATATATTTTGACATCATAATCAGTCTAACTAAACAAATCTAAAACATTTATTTTTTCTCATTGCATTTAATTATAACCTTATCTAGGTAAGAGGTGTTTAATTCCCTTAACAAACAAATACACCGAACAACCTTTAATTTTGTTTTCTTGTTTCTGTCTATTAATCTTATTTCCAACATTTACGTGTCCCATCAATCTTCATTCTCAACGACCTTAACTCCTTTCTATTGGCGATTTCTTAACTTTTCTCTTTCTTTTCAATTTGACTTCAATTAAGTATCGTTCATGCAAAGTTAACTCTTAACTTGGGATTTTCTACAACGGCCCAAAATCCAATCATTAAGAGGTTGAATAATTAGGTAAAGGTTGAGTTCAAGTTTTAAATACGGAAGGATGTTCCTTCATATTACTATTTTTTTTCCTCCAAAAAAAAAAAGTACAATTAATTTGGTAGTCAATGGACTCATTAGATCTTTCAATGTACATATGTATTTCTTAAAATTTTAAAAAATCTTCAAACTCTCTATCTATAAAAGATTTTCCTCTTCTTTTGAAAATCATATAACTATATATTCTAAGAAGAACCATTTAACAGTCCTCCTAAGATACTAACAAACTATCTCAAGAACCTAAATGCCCTAGATAATCTTTTCTAGAATTTTGAGAAGATCTTAAAATCATCAGATGTTTAGTCTTCCCCTATGAGTGAACCTTCTTCCTTTTCACCTTTGTCCATTCATGCTCAAGGGAGTGCATGGCTTGCAATTCATCATCCAAACAAGACTTCGTAGAAAGGGTGATCTCTTCCTTTGAATCCTTTGTGAATACTGTAATAATAGAAGGATAAATCCATATAAATTGGGCTTGAGCACAACCTTCCGATTTGGCATTATCACCTTTTGGGCCTTCTGTAATTGCACTTGAATTAACCTTGAGGCCTCCCAAGTTTAATGACTCTAAACCCACCTTGCTAGGAATGAGCTCACATGGAGTCTTCTCAGAAACTAAAATTGATTTAGGATCCTTATGCATAGAGTACTCAATACCTAAAACATTTTTGTTTGATTTTGGGTGGCTATGATATGGTGGTGAGACTTTGCCCCAACCCACTAGGTGGGCTTGCTGAGAATCACTCGTGAACTAATTGTTTTCCTTACACATTGAAAAGTAAGATGAGCACAGTCAAAGTATCTTCAACATCTAAAATTTAGTTTTCATAATCTGTAGGTTGCCACTAGATTCTATCCTCAACCTTCAAAGTGATTTCGTTAGGAAACTCCTTTGAGAGGTCCATCTCCACACAAAAATAGGCGTATATCATACAAGTTTTGTCAGTTGTCTCATTTGCTAGGCACACAAAATTGCCGAAAGATTTTGTTATAGATGTTGGAATTGAATGCCCCTAATGCTATAATGACAAATATGGTAATTGAATCTAGATAAGACCAGAAGAATAGGAATCACCACAGGGGTTGAATGACAGAAACCAAGGTTGCATGTAGAGGAAATTCTCCTTCAATGCCCATGGGCTAGATTTCAAAATATACTGCTTGTCTTTAATCGAAGCAAATTCTAAGATGAAATATCCATATGCACAAGGGTAGATAGTATAACAATTATGTACATAGTCCTAGGAGTAGTAGGATAATATTTTATATATCGTATTTCCTAGATACATTAAATGTGATAGGATTAAGGTGCCATCAACTTTGTAAATCCTATGTTATTTAATTATTCCAAATATTGTTTCTAAATGCATTCATAAGGGATGGAGGATTCATTGACAACAATAATTTTATTTTAATAAGTACATTAATTAATTATTTATCAGAAATAATAATTAATTATTTATCGACAAAGGTTAACCATTTACTATTTATCAATATTAAAATATATGCATTAGGATTGTAAATAGGGGCATTTATGTAAACCAGGACCCCAAGTTGGTGGAGGTTATTCTTGGGATGACTATTAATAGGTGTTTATGAGATGCTATAAAGAATTTGTTATTATTAGCCAACTATGACAAGGTGGGCATCTAAGATAGTATGTCCAATATTGCTAATTTATGCAAGCTATAAGAAGAAGAATTATTGACTAAAATTAGCCTGGTGGTGGGATTCCCTATGTGGAGATTGATTTTTTCTATGTTAGGCACCCCACCTCATGTATTCTCAAATAACATGTATTTTCTATAAATTGAGAGCTTGAGAAGGTAGAAGATATAGTGTTTTGCATAGGTACACAGAAGTTGTTAGAGTGGATGCAACATGATTAAAGGAAGTAATTGCATTGTAATCTCTATTGAAGATAATATAGACTTGGCCTCTTTTCCTAGTGGATTTTTTTTTCCAAAAGGGTTTTTTCCATGTAAATCTATGTTATGTGTATGTTATGTTGATTTTCTTTATTGCTAAGTTTACATACTTTAATCTCCATTTGGCATTTTATGGATTAAAAATTAGATTTACAGTTTAATTTCAGATTTATGTATTATAGTGGTTTGCCTTCATATCTAACATTTGGTATTGGAGCCTAACCAACTTTGCTTCTTGGGTGGAATAGTGAAGGTTTTTTGTGCTGTGGTGGGAGTTTTTGTTGATTTTTTTTACATATTTGTGTGTGGAATCCATGGCTAAATCTACATCTTGGTTAGATTTTAAGAAGTTCAATGGAACTAACTTTGAGTTGTGGAAACCAAAAATAGAGGATCTCCTTAAAGAAGGGGATCAATAGTTGGCTACAACAAAGGAAAAGAAACTAGAAAAAATAGATCAAGAGGAGTGGGACAAGATGGATAAGAAAGCACATGGGACAATCCAACTTTTTCTTGTAGACTCTGTCTTGTTGAATGTTTCAGAAGAGAAAATTGCATATGATCAATAGAAACTATTGGGTGAGATCTACCAAACCAAGAGTTTGGTAAATAAATTATATTTGAAATGAAAATGGTTTTCTCTAAAAATGAAGGTGATTTGGTTGTTAAGCATTTAAATACTTTTAATTTGATTTTGAGTCAAGTAGCTTTAATTGATGTTAAGATAAGTGAGGAAGATTAATGCATTATGCTACTTTGTTTTTTGCCTGAGTCATGGGAGAAATTTATTCTCTTTCTTTGTACATGTTATATATTTCATGTTTTCTATATTAATGTGGATATTGTTTGATTGTATTAATAGGTAGAGCTTCAAAAATCTCGGTCGAGGAGGTCTAGTCGATAGGAGAGAGAGGATGAGTTGCTAATTAAATCTCCATCTTCATGGCCAAGCAAGGGTCGTCGATTATTTGATAGCATTTCATAGGGAAATTGATTTTGGGACAATTTTTTGTATGCCTAGATGGCTTTGTATACATACTTTTGTATTTTACCGATGTATATCTTTGTATATGCATGTATGGCTTTGTTTGTACATTCCTATATGGTTTTATATATACACTATATGTTATTTTCATGACATTATGTATATGACATTTTACATTAAATATAATATGATGATCAATTATGGTTTCAGGATAAATATTGCATCATGCTTAAAAGTTTTGATATTGTGTACGTGTTCTGCAATGTTTCCATGAAATGATATTATGTTCAATTATAGTTCAATATATGTGTCAAGTATGATTTGATTAATTGAAATATTTTGACAGCATCTGTGCAAAATACATTTTGTGCATATCTTGCAATCATTGCATTCCATGAGACTGCATTTCTTTGAGGCATCATGTCAAACAGTTCACACACCTTGTCTATGCTTCCACACATTACATACATGTCTACAAGGGTGGCTGCAAATACAACATGTGACAAAATTCCTATATCCTTTATGCTTTGATGGTTGTCCACACCTTGTTCCAAAGATTCCATTTTGGCATAGGCGAGGAGGATGTCGGATAAGGTTGTGGAATTTGGCTTGACACCCGCCAATTACATTTTCTTGAAAGTTTCTTTAAAGCCTTATCAAAAAAATCCATTTTGTGCATATCTTGCAATCATTACATTCCATGAGACAACATTTCTTTGAAGCATCATGTCAAATAGTTCACATGCTTTGTCTATGCTTCCACACTTTGTATACATGTCTACAAGGGCAGCTACAAATACAACATCTCACAAAATTCCTATATCCTTTACGCTTTGATGGTTGTCCATACCTTGTTCCAATGATCCTAATTTGGCACAGGCAGGGAGGATGCTTGCAAAGGTTATGGAATTTGGTTTTACACATGCCAATTACATTTGCTTGAAAGTTTATATATCCTTTTCAAAAAATCCATTTTGTGCATATCTTGCAATAATTGCATTCCATGAGACTGTGCATTTTTTTGAGGCATCATGTCAAACAACTCACGTACCTTGTCTATTCTTCCACACTTTGCATACATGTCTTCAAGGGTAGCTACAAATACAACATGTGACAAAATTCATATATCCTTTATGCTTTGATGGTTGTCCACACCCTATTCCAAAGATCTCATTTTGGCATAGGCAAGGAGGATGTTGGATAAGGTTGTGGAATTTGGTTTTACACGTGCCAATTGCATTTTCTTGAAAATTTCTAAAGCCTTTTTGAAAAATCCATTTTGTACATATCTTGCAATCATTGCATTCCATCAGACAAAATTTCTTTGAGGCATCATGTCAAATAGTTCATGTGCCTTGTCTATACTTCCACACTTTGCATACATGTCTCCTAGGGTAGTTGCAACTACAACATCTGTCAAAATTTCCATATCCTTTATTCTTTGATGGATGTCCATACCTTGTTCCGAAGATCCCATTTGGGCATAGAGAAGGAGGATGCTGGCTAAGGTTGTGGAATTTGGCTTTACACCCGCCAATTGTATTTTCTTGAAAGTTTCTAAAGCCTTATCAAAAAAACCATTTTCTGCATAACTTGCAATCATTGCATTCCATGAGACAACATTTCTTTGAGGCATCATGTCAAATAGTTCACGTGCCTTGTCTATGCTTCCAAACTTGCATCCATGTCTCATAGGGCAGTTGCAACTACAACATCTAACGAAATTCCCATATCCTTTATGCTTTGATGGATGTCCATACCCTAATCTGAAGATCCCATTTGGGCATAGACAAGGAGGATGTTGGCTAAGGTTGTAGGATTTGGCTTTAAACTCTCCAATTGCATTTTCTTGAAAGTTTCTAAAGCCTTATCAAAAAAACATTTTTGTGCATATCTTGCAATCATTGCATTCCATGAGACAACATTTCTTTAAGGCACCATGTCAAACAGTTCACATGCCTTGTCTATGCTTCCTCACTTTGCATACATGTCTCATAGGGCAATTGCAACTGCAACATCTTACATTAAAATTCCCATATCCTTTATGCTTTGATGGATGTCCATACCTTGTTCCGAAGATCCCATTTGGGCATAGACAAGGAGGATGTTGGCTAAGGTTGTGGAATTTGGCTTTACACCTACCAATTGCATTTGCTTGGAAGTTTCTAAAGCCTTATAAAAAAACATTTTGTGCATATTTTTCAATCATTGCATTCCATGAGACAATATTTCTTTGAGGCATCATGTCAAACAATTCACATGCCTTGTCTATGCTTCCTCACTTTGCATACATGTCTCATAGGATAGTTGCAACTACAACATCTAATGAAATTCCCATATCCTTTATGCTTTGATGGATGTCCATACCCTATTTCAAAGATCCCATTTAGGCATAGACAAGGAGGATGTTGGCTAAGGTTGTGGAAGTTGGTTTTACACCCACCAATTGCATTTGCTTAAAAGTTTCTAAAGCCTTATCTGGTATAGTCACAGTTAGGAGGCTCCTCAAAGAGAAATATCTAGGCCATGCAGCTAGAGTAAACACAATGGAAATAACTCAAAGATATAAAGAAAATGCAGATTCAGTCATTCAGTATATCATAGAATTCAAATCTAGATTGGAGGGCAACATGCAGGCTTATAATTAGGGCTCACAGGCCTAATTACAGAATACAAACAAGATATAGCTTTGAAGCTCCTTCGCAAGAATTCAAACTATGAACTTATTCTAATGATCATAACTACTTTCCTAGGCATCTATTACATCAATATATATCATCTTTGATACAAAGATTCCTCTTCTTCGGCCAAGGAAGATCACAAACTCCAATGAAGAGTTGTAATGTGTGTACACGAATAGGTCAGACCTAAATGAATAGAACTCCTCCGCAAATGAATGGGATGATGTATGGATCTCAAGCAAGGTCGGCCACAAACCAAACAACATTGAATGATGTGTCTTTGAACTTCTCAGGTCATGAAATGCTCCACAAGTTTTCTTTAGCTGATTATTTGAGACTACCAGGATGCTCTGTTCTGAGAAAATGGTTAATCTTCTGATAGTGATATCTTATTGGTACTTGATCCAAATGCTCTAAATTCTAGATATGATGTGCAAGAATGAATCTAGATGTCAAGTCCAGCTCCGCAAGGTCTGAAATGCAACTACGGTAGAATGCAGACCAAAATACAGAAACTGCTACTAACTAAACTGATTGAACTGAACTGGAAACTGAAAATAAATAAACTAAAATGCAAATGTTTTTGGTTGATGCAAGATTGCTCTTGAACTAGGGATGCTCTTGCATCAAACATCTAGGGTTACTAAAAAGTGAGTCCCTCACTTTGCTAGGGCTAGAGGAAAACCAAGACGGTCCACCTTAGCCTGAGAAATCCAAGATGAATCTTCTTCTGGTCTACCTTTCCACTTCACAAGATACTCTTTGTATTGTCTTCCTCTGGTGCTGTGTCCAACTCTATTGTCCAAGATGTCCTTAATCTACTTCGGTTCTTGTTGTGGTAACTGCTTCTTCAAGTTTTCTTTAATGCTATCACTGAACTCTACTTCATGATACTAATATAGGTCCGCAATGTTGAAAATAGGTGATATACCCAATGTCTCTGGTAGCTCCACTTCATATGCATTGCCTGAATCAAATTTTTTGAGTATCCTACAAGGTCCAAACTTCTTCATCTTCAAATTCTTATATGTCCCAACTAGAAATCTTTCTTTTCTCAAGTATACCATCACTTCATCTCCAACTACAAATTCTTTATGTCTCTTTTTTCTCATCTGCTTGTTCTTTATACTTATTGTTCATCTCCTCCAAATGCTTCTTCACCTAATTGTGCGTTGTCTCCATCTATCATGCAAATTCTTTTGCTTATGCACTTCTCGTATCTTCCATACTAATATCCCTCAACTCTGTTACTCCTCTAGGGTTTAATCTGGTAACAATCTTAAAAGGTGTTCTTCTAGTACTCCTATTCACTAAATTATTGTATGCAAACTCTTCTTGTGAAAGAATCAAATCTCAACTTCTTGCCTTCTCTCCAACCAAACATCTCAATAGGTTTCCCAAACTCCTATTCACTACCTCTGTCTATTTATTAGTCTATGGATAGAATGTTGAACTAAACTTCAAATCTGTCTTCATCTTCTTCCAAAGTGTCTTCCAAAAATATCCAAGGAATCTTGTATCTCTGTCTGAAATTATGCTCTTAGGTAATCCATGCAATCTCACAATCTGCTTGAAAAATAGGTCATCTACATGCACTGCATCAGTTGTCTTCTTACAAGGTATGAAATGTGCCATCTTTAAAAATCTGTCCACCACTACAAATATTGAATCATGTCCTCTTTGTGTCTTAGGCATTGTCCCATTACAAAATCCATACTTATGTCTTCCCAAGGTCTCTCTGGTATTGTCAAAGGTTTATACAATCCAGTGTTCTGACTACTCCCTTTTGCAACTTGACAAACTCTACAACTCTGCACAAATTTCCTAACATCCTTATGTATATGGGGCCAAAAGTAGTTTTCACTTACCAAAGCCACTGTCTTATCAATGCCAAAGTGTCTTAGGCCAATCCACCACTATGCTTCTCCTTGATTAAATTGTCTCTCATTGAACTCCTAGGTATGCACAACTGGTTTCCTTTGAACAACTTATCTTCTTGAAAGAAATAGTCCAGCCACTTACTCTTATCTATCACAACAGGTTCCTTACATGCTTTCTAAGGTTCTGCAAAATCAAAATCTTCTTCATACATGTTCTTCAACTCATCAAATCCCAACACTTCAACCCTCAGTTCTGTCAACAAGTGCCTTCTTCTACTCAGAGCATCTACAATTTTGTTTGATTTTCCACTCCTATGCTTCAATACAAATTTGTAACTTTGCATGAATTCTACCCATCTCATATGTCTTTGATTCAACTTCCCTTGACTATTCAAATATTGCAAAGCTTGATGGTCTCTAGACAACACAAACTCCTTAGGCAATAAGTAATGTCTTCACTTCTTCAAGGCTTGAATTATGGCATAGAATTCTTGATCATAGACTGAATATCTTCTCCTTGCATCATTCAATTTCTCACTGAAATATGCTATAGGTCTACCTTCTTGACTTAACACTGCTCCAATTACATTCCCACTTGCATCACAATCTACTTGAAATACCTTATTGAAATCTAATAATGCCAACATAGGTTGCTCTGTCACTTTCTTCTTCAACAATTCAAAACTTTTATCTGCTCCTGATGTCCACTTAAAGTCTTTTCTGTCACCTCTCATTGTCTCTGTCATAGGGTTACAAACTGAACTAAAATTTCTAAGAACTTTCAGTAGAAACTAGCCAATCCATGAAATGATCTGACTTCTCCAATGCTCTCCAGTGTAGGCCACTCAACAATGGCTCTAACTTTCTCAGGATCCATCTTCAATCCTTCTGCAGAAATCACAAATCCCAAGTATACCAATTCTTCCTTCATGAAACTACATTTCTTGATGTTTATCAATAACTTCTCTTCTCTTAGTCTTTGCAATACTTGTCTTAGGTGCCACAAATGTTTTTCTTTTGTCTTACTAAAAATTAGAATATCATCTAAATATACAATAACAAACTTACCCAAGAATTTATTCAAAACTTCATTCATCAATCTCATGAAAGAACTCAGTGCATTTGTCAGTCCAAAAGGCATCACTAACCACTCATACAATCCTTCATTTGTCTTAAAAGTAGTCTTCCATTCATCTCCTTCCCTGATTATGATCTAATGGTATCCATTCTTCAAATCTATCTTTGTGAAATATTTTTCTCCACTCAAACAATCCATGATATCATCCATCCTAGGTAAAGGAAATCTATACTTAACTGTGATCTTGTTTATTGCTCTAGAGTCTGTACACATTCTCTATTCTCTACCTTTCTTAGGTGTTAACACTGCAGGTACTGTACAAGGACTCAAACTTTCTCTAATCAAACCTTTCTTCAACAACTATTGTATCTGTCTATTCAGTTCTTCATTATCTACCAGTGTCATCCTATGTGTTGTTTTGTTAGGCAAACTAGCTACTGGTATAAGATCCATGTGATGACTAATACTCCTGATTGGTGGCAATCCTTCAGGTACATTATCTAATATGATGTCTTCATACTCTATCAGCAACTTAGTTATTTCCTCTGGTTGTGATTCTTTAGTCTTATTCATCAATGTTTCAGGCTTCTTAGGAATCAAAGCATAACACATATTCTCATGTCTCAAGCCATCCAAAAATTTTCTTCCATCTACCAAACAGATTCTAGCATTCCCACATACTTCACTCTTAGGGTCATCTTCCAAAGGGATCAAAGTAATTCTCTTTCCATTTGATGTTATAGGGTATGTATTCTTTCTCCCATCATGTATAGCTTTTCTATCATATTGCCAAGGTCTACCCAACAAAATATGACAAACATCCATAGGCATAATATCATACAATACTTCATCATGATAAGTCCAATATGAAATTTCACCAAACATTGTTCACTCACCAGTACCTTATGATCATCCTGAATCCATGTTATTTGATAGGGCTTAGGGTGTTTCAATCTTTCCAACTTCAGCTTGGTCACCATCTCTTCTAAAACTAGGTTATCTGAACTACCACTATCAATTACAACTTTGCAATATTTACCTCCTGATTTGTATCTGGTTCTGAATAAACTTTTCCTCTGTGGTGGTTCCTCATTTGTCTCTACTTGAAATAGTTCTCTCCTCATCACAAGTGATTCTCCTTTCTCAAGTTTACCAATTGAACTAGGTGATCCAATAGGGTCTTCTTCCACGTAGGTTGCTCTTCCACTGTTCTCTATTCTCTTGCTTGTACTCCCCTAATTACATTCAAGTGATCTATGTCTTTCTCCTCCACACTTCAAACATGTTCCTCTGAATGTTCTCCTATCAGGTCCTCTTACTTCTCTTCTGTATCCTTCACTCTGGTACGAACTAGGGTTTCCTCTGTGGTAGAAAATTCTATCATCTCTCTAGTATGCACTGTTATCTCTATCCTCCTTGAATGTGTCAACTTGTCTGCTCTGCTTTGCATATGATCTTTCTCCTCTAGAAAATGTTCTACCTCTCTGAAATTTGCCTCCTTTGCCTCTCTATTTTTTATCATGCCTCTTATTCAACTTCTCTTCAACTTTTAGGGTAAACTGATATGCTTCTTCCAGTGTTGTCATCCTTACCAAACTTAGTTCTTGAATGTTTAATCTCAATCCATTGATGTATCTAGCCACTTTCTCCTTACTTGCTTCACTATGGCTTGTCCTTATGATCATCTTATGAAATTCTTTAGTATACTCCTTCACAAATTTCTCCTTTTATCTTAGGTTTTGCAATCTCTTCAACAGTTCCAACTCATAGTCAGCAGATATAAACTAATTCTTCAATTTTGTCACCATTCTATCCTATTTTGTAATCTTTTCTTTTCCTCTTCTATTTCTATCCAACTGAACTTATTTCCACCATCACTAGTAGAAAAACAAAAATAAATGACTAAATAAACTACCAAAAATTGGTCATGTGATCAGTAGTTTGGTCACGTGACCATTGGTAGTTTATTGCCGGTCATTTATCTCACAACCAAATTTATGACCAAACAAATTTTAGTCATTAATTTAGGCATTAATTTGGTAGTATATTTAGTCATTAATTTGGTAGTATATTTAGTCATAGGTTTTGTAGTATATTTAGTCGTTAATTTGGTAGTATATTTAGTCATAAATTTGGTAGTATATTTAGTCATCAATTTGGTAGTATATTTGGTAATTTGGTAGTATATTTAGTCACATGACCATTGGTAGTTTATTGCCGGTCATTTATCTTGCGACCAAATTTATTTAGTCATTAATTGCCATCAATTGGTAGTATATTTAGTCACTAGTTTCCGTCCATTGGTAGTATATTTGGTCATTTTAATCATTATTTTTCCATCAACTGGTCATATATAAACAACTAGTACATGATAAACATCAACTATGCCATTTTTTGTTGATAAGCTTCAACAAATCTACTTAAAGGATTGAAACAATAATGCTGGAAAATAATTCACTGTATATTCAAACTATATATAAAATATGTTACAAAGAACTCATTTATCAACAAATCTGCTCAAAGGATTGAAACAACAATGCTGGAAAATAATTCACTGTATATTCAAATTGTATATAAAATATGTTACAAAGAACTCTATATATAGAGTTTTCAAGACAAAATCTTTCCGCAGTATGCAAAATGCTAATTTATTATGCTTTTAAAACTGAAAAAAAACCTAAAACTAAAGCTAAAAAGCCATCAGTGTGAATGCATGTCTTTAGTGATGCCATTGTTGCATATGGGGTGGGTTGTAAATGCATCTAGAAGGCACTAGTTTTGTATTTTCTCCTTGCTCTATACCTGTCCACAATCAAAAAACTCAAAATTTGTTAATATTTTTAAAAGATTTAAGAAACTTTGGAATATGAAAAACAAAGTCCAGGATGATAAGGAATTTTACAGCAATATAGGCATATATTATGAAAGTATTCAAGAAGAAATGCATATATAGGTCTGATAGTCAAGCTCCATAGTTCATTTATTCATATTTGATTGAAACACATTATGATTTATGCAAAGGTAACCCCCAGTCATATACAATTTCAACTGAACAACATTAAGGACTGATGTTCAAGTTTGACTCACACAAATAATGCTACAACAATATGAAATTTACCAGTAATTAGTAATCTGTCTGCAGCAACAAATGACAATATTCAAATAAATACTTTCAAACATGTAGGTGCTCACGCCAAGAAAGACTTTGCCTTTGTGACTCCTCACAATTGATGATGATAATATGGACTTAGAATGCTTACAATCAAAAATGATTTCCACAATAAAAAAGGCTATAAAATAAAAACTTATATAATATCCCTGAACATTTACATTAAGAGAATATTAAAAAATAATAATTAATAGATGCATTTTTGAAAGCCCTTTTCAATAAAACCATTTTGTGTATACACTGCAATTAACACATTCAACTTACAAGAGAATTGGCTCACATATAAAATTTGACAAAATGCATGCAAGAAAAACTAGAATAATTGATTATAAAGAGAAGTCAGAAATGTGATTTTATATGGATTCCTCTTTCCTGTAAGCAATATCGGACAAATTCTAGAGCACAGGTTTCCATTCAAAAATTAACATGGAAGTAAGATTGTCAGGCTTTCCTATAGATGATTATTGCTCCTATAGATGATTATTCCTGGGAACTAGGCGCGCTAATTTACAAAATCATTTTCTCTGTACACCTAGATAAGAATGAATCCTTACCACATCACGGCTAGAAAGTGTGGCATACATAGCAATGTATTCTACACCAGACTAAAAATAAACTCATTTTCTTAGGTCTTAAATTTTGAAAAGTATAAATATTACGATTTCATTAAATATGATATATATTTCTGAACTCTAAGAATTATTTTTTCCCTAAAGTAATCCATAATTCTTCCCATTTTATCTAAAGACTATTTCATAGTGGATTTGTTTCCAAAAATTAATACCAAAAAAATATTTGCACTTAAACATTGTCCTTGTTAATTTGAGTTATTTCATTGTGAATTGAGACCTACAAAAAATTGGCCAAGACAAGTGGATGCATAACTTACCACTATAGCAGCTCATAAGCTTCACAAGACCCACACCATATTAAACACTCTCTACTTCTACGTGACTTGCATTGATTTTCCTTTGTGCTTCCTCCACAGTAGTGTCGAATCCAAATGACTTATCTATGACCTAAAAATTAGGTCCAATGAAAACCAGTTGACATATGAAGAATAATATCCACATTCAAGACTTTATGAGATTGTTAAATAAACACATCAAGCTAATATGAACTGATTTGAGATAATTTGAAAGTTCATAATCCAAATAAATGAAATGGTAGCTAGATTGGAGTCTTGAAATTCATATTTGTGATATTATATATCAAATTTTGTTAGTTAAGGTTCACCATACCACAATATCATTATCAATGGTCTTAGTAATTCTAGCAATAACCACTTTCAAGCCACACCTTTGGATTTCTTGCACAAAATTTGAGAACCATTGTGAATGCCACTGAACAAGAGAAGAAGCATATAAAAGACTAGAAGCATTGCCTTATACAAGCTTTAAAAGTGCTTCAACAGGGCTACTTAATTTATCTACCTTATTGCAGATCACCTATCATTTCCAGCTCACCTTTTCAAATATATCTGCCAAACTATCTTCAAAATATCTATCACCATTTCTAGTTAGAGGTCATTGTTTGATCTTCCTTTACCATATCACTGGAGTCGTCATCTTCATTCTAGTCGATCTCCAATTCGCAGCCACGGCTATCACTGAGGACGCATTTGGCTCTGTACAAGGACATTTTTCAACCTCACGAGCTTAAATCTTCTGTAGATCATACACAGCCTCTTTATCCACTTTGTTTAGCTCTTGGTGCCCTAATGTTTTTTGTATTAGCCTCAAATCTCCATATTTTGATCCAAGACCTCAATTTTGTGTTTTGGGATCTCTGTATTTGGTATAGCAATCATTGTTGTTTTTTTTGTTTTGGCCAGGGTTTCAACTTCAAGGTAGTCGTTATAGAAAAATTCTCCATGGAGGTCGATTCTCCACTCTGTTGGTTTTTTCCACCTAACAATTAGGAGACAATTGGTATCGGCAAGTCGAAGAGACTTCCAACCTAGTCACAATGATATCACCAAGTCCCATCAATAAGGGTTTAACACTCTTATCGCTATGTCGAAGAGACCACATTCAGAGTCAAGACGATATGGCAAGGTCCCATCGATGGAGGATATCAGGATATCGATGGGACACCAAATGTACTCCCACCGATATGGAAATCTCCTTCCGACGTCGTTTCCTTTCCGCCATTGAACTTCAAAGCACATCCATTAATGATGGAAATGGTTCACAACTCTCACAACAATTTCTCGTGCAATAATCTTGGAGATAAGTTTCATTAAAAGAACATTGTCCCTATTTAAAATGATGAAAATGGTTCACAACTATCACAACAATTTCTCTTGCAACAATCTTGGAGATAAATTTTGTTGCAATGTGACAATCAACATATATTCCTCTATCTTTCATCAATCTCCTTATCATTTGAACCTCGCCCCAGCTGCCCACTTCTGCATAGATATTTGAGAGAAGAACATAAGTCGTAGCATTTTTAGGATCCAAATCAAAAAGCAACATCACTATAAATTCCCCTACGGTTATATTCATATGTAATCTACAAGCACCAAGAAAACACATCCACACAACCAGCACAGGTTTAATTGGCATCTTAATGATAAAGTTTAGGGTGTCCTCAAGATAGCCAGCACAAAGAAGAAGGTGAACCATGCACACATAATGATCAATTGTAGGTGTAATACAATAAGGGTTACTCATGTGATTGAAGTATGTATAGCCCTCATCCACTAAACCTACATGGCTGCATGCACATAGAACACATGCAAAGCTTACAATGTCAGGATATGTTCCAGAGTGCTTCATTAATTCAAAGATTTAAAGAGCATCCTTGCAAAATCCATTTTGTACATACCCTGCATTCATGGCATTCCATGAGACCACATTTCTTTGAGACATTATGTCAAATAGTTCACGTGCTTTGTCTATGCTTCCACATTTTGTATACATGTCTACCAGGGCAGTTGCAATTACGACATCTGACATAATTTTTCTATCCTTTATGCTTTGATGGATGTCCATAGCCTGTTCAAAAGCACACATTTTGGCACAGGTAGGAAGAATGCTAGAAAAGGTTGTGGAATCCATCTTTACTTCTACCAATTATATTTGCTTGAAAGTTTCTAAAGCCTTTTCAACAAATCCATTTTGTGCATATCCTGCAATCATTGTATTCCATGAGATGACATCTCTTTTAGGCATTCTATTAAACAGTTCACATGCCTTGTCTATGCTTCCACATTTTGCAGACATGTCTATCAGAGCATTTCCAACTATAATATCTGATACAATGCCCCTTCCATTATGCTTTGATGGATGTCTATACCCTATTCCAAAGCTCCCATTTTGGCATAGGCAGGGAGGATGCTGGCAAAGGTTGTGGAATTTGGCTTAACACCTACCAATTGCATCTGCTTGAAAGTTTCAAAAGCCTTTTCAATAAATCCATTTTGTGTATATCCTGCAATCATTGTAGTCCATGAGACCACATCTCTTTGAGACATTCTGTCAAACACTTCACATGCCTTGTCTATGCTTCCACTTTTTGCATACATGTCTACCATGACAGTTGCAACTACAACATCTGACAGAATTCCTCTATCTTTTATGCTTTGATGGATGTCAACACCCTGTTCCAAAGCTCCCATTTTGGCATAGGTAGGGAGGATGCTAGCAAAGGTTGTGGAATTTGGCTTTACATCTGCCAATTGCATTTGTTTGAAAGTTTCTAAAGCCTTTTCAATAAATCCATTTTGTGTATATCCTACAATCATTGCAGTCCATGAGACCACATCTCTTTGAGACATTTTGTCAAACACTTCACGTGCCTTGTCTATGCTTCCACATTTTGCATACATGTCTACCATGGCAGTTGCAACTACAACATCTAGCAAAATTCCTCTATCTTTTATGCTTTGATGGATGTCAACACCCTGTTCCAAAGCTCCCATTTTGGCACAAGCAGGTAGGACGCTGGCAAAGGTTGTGGAATTTGGCTTTACACCTTCCAATTGCATTTGCTTGAAATTTTCTAAAGGCTTTTAAACAAATTCATTTGTGCATATCCTGCAATCATTACATTCCATGAGATGACATCTCTTTTAGGCATTCTATCAAATAGTTCACATGCCTTGTCTATGCTTCCACATTTTGCATACATGTCTATCAGAGCATTTCCAACTATAATATCTAATAAAATGCCCCCTTCCATTGTGCTTTGATGGATGTCTATACCCTATTCCAAAGCTCCCATTTTGGCACAGGCAGGGAGGATGCTGGCAAAGGTTGTGGAATTTGACTTAACATCTACCAATTGCATTTGCTTGAAAGTTTCTAAATCCTTTTTAGTAAATCCATTTTGTCTATATCCTACCATCATTGCAGTCCATGAGACCACATCTCTTTGAGACATTCTGTCAAACACTTCACGTGCCTTGTCTATGCTTCCACATTTTGCATACATGTCTACCATGGTAGTTGCAACTACAACATTTGATAGAATTCCTCTATATTTTATGCTTTGATCGATGTTAACACCCTATTTCAAAGCTCCCATTTTGGCACAGGCAGGGAGGATGTTGGCAAAGCTTGTGGAATTTGGCTTTACACCTGCCAATTGAATTTTCTTGAAAGTTTCTAAAGCCTTTTCAACAAATCCATTTTGTGCATATCCTGTAATCATGGCATTCCATGAGACCACATTTCTTTGAGGCATTCTATCAAATAGTTCACATGCCCTGTCTATGCTTCCACATTTTGCATACATGTCTACTAGAGTAGTTGCAACTACAACATCTGTCAAAATTCCTCTATCCTTTATGCTTTGATGGATGTCCATACCTAGTTCCAAAGCTCCCATTTTGGCAAACGTAGGGAGGATGCTAGCAAAGGTTGTGCAATTTTTGCAAACACTAAGGCAGTTGGTTGTGCTCTTACCCATATTGTTATCTTGCCTTATGAAGGCATTATTTTGTAGTATGGTCAACAACTTTTAGGTGGGGACTTGTCAAAACCCTAGGTGTATGGTTATTATGTCCTAACACCTTACCTTGGGGGCCATTGCTAGGTCTTGCATCATGGTTAGGTTACTAGTATACTAAGAGAGATTGGAGATATTCCATGTAAAGGATGTCACAGTCAAACAAATACTATCCAACCCTAGTGAGATGTTTTCCATTCTTGGTAAAGTGTTGCTACTTATGTGAAGCCATGGAAGACTAGGTTGATTAGATCTGAAGGAAACATGAGGCCATTCATTATGAATGCTAGTCCATCTTAGGTTGATAAAACTGGGGGATAGTTATGAAGTTGGATTTGTTGTCATAGGGTGGTATTGTGGCCATATTGTCATGCCCAACAAGACTAGCCTAGCCATAAGGGAATACATTCATGTTATAGGATCACAGAGGGAAATCATCATGCATATTGGATTCCAATCCAATCTAGATTGGTATGGGCGGGTGTCTTAATATATAGTTGTCATAGGATACATCAACATTGGGTTCTGTTGGTGTCTCATTCTTTGTAGTACCCACCTGACTATTTGAGCTTCCTGAACAATGTCTTTTTATGCTACAGTACCAAGGGCCAAGGGTAAAAGCTAGTTTAGTCATTGAAGGAGGCAACATCTGATTTTGGAGGACTATCCTATTTCAAGTTCCTTCATAGGATTGTCATAAATATTGTAACAACCATGACGGCATGGGTGCTATTTGGAATATTTCTGACAATGCTTGAAGTGGAGTGACAAGAAGTAGACCCTATCACAAACCTAGAAGGTCCAATACTATGACAACAATCTCAAGAAAGTTCTAATGCAAAGATGAAAATCAATCCCCCATAAACAATAGTCCTAAAATTTCCACCCCAAGTGTAATCAATAGTGAGACAACAACATGATTTAGTTAAGCATATGTAATCACCACTAGTGTGGGGGTAGTCATAAAACTCCATGGACACTATTGCCATGGACTGTCATATTAAAATAGGCATAAAATCTTGTGATAGTCACATTTGTATGCAGCCAAAGTACCTCCATAAAAATCATATATTAATGATTATTGCACTTATAAGATCATGAGATCCCCACAAAGAGGAAGGCTAAAGATTGCTATATCCATTTATTCAAAGCAAAGTGCTAGTGGAGACACCCACTCATCACCCTAAGATGCGAAACATAGTCAAATAGTAATGACAAGCATCACTGTCATTTCATTTTCCTTTTGTCTCTCTCCCACCTTCATGATCTTCCAAATCATGGTTATTATCCAAGGAGGTTGGTCTAGAACTTGATATCAATGATGTTGAGATTTTTGGCATTAGAAGATTACTTTAGAGCTATGAATGTTCCATTTAGGCACTTTAAGATGAGGGTGGATGTCTCAAAGGTTGTCACACATTGATCAGACCACAAGGAGGTTTAACACCTAGAACTTAAGATTTAAAAGGCATTTCCTATCAACATAGTGTACAATAATTGACCATGGAAGTTAGAGATTGCATATGGAAGGACACCTCTATAATCTCATGTGGGTGGGATGGAAGAGCGCAAAAATAAGACTGTCATGATAGTCAGAAGCTCACTAAAAGCTCTTTTTAGAGACTGTCATCTTGTTGTGAGTCCAGTTTTATGTGGAATTGCATAAAGGTTTCATTACAATGAAAATTATAATATAGGCTACCAAGTATGAGCTATCACCTCAACTCAAATTTGTTTACTCATTACATCCATTGTTCCCAATATGGAGGCCTTATTATGGGCCTTTCCTCTATATATTCTAGAAAGAAACAATAATGATAAGGATGTCCCAGTGCTGGTGCTAAGCCTAAAGATCTTGCAAAGTGTGCAAAGCCTGCTACTGAAGGTTCTATGGTGATTATTGGCATGAATGAAAGCTAAACCCCTAAAAGGACACCGAATAGAATCTTGGAGGAAGCTAGAACATTAGATCTACAACTCAACTCAATCTACACCTCTCGTATGACCAATAAGATTTCTTAGCTAAAGTGACATTACATAAACATTTACATGTGAAATTATACAAGGAAGAAATAAACCCACATCCATCCAACATAAAGTCATGTAGAGAAACTACCACAAACATCTAAGGCCACAAACAATGAAATGCTAGCAATACATCAACTATACTTCCAACGGTACTATTGACAATGAATAAACTAATGCATTCATCTTAGCAAAGTCCCAAGAGGTTATAATTAGAATGAACCTTACCTGAACTTTGCTGATGTACATAAGCTTTTCCTCCATCAATTTTTGTGTTAACTGCACAAGTAACATAAGGAGATCTGGCACACCTTCTCCACTGAAACCCACAATCAATAAATGTTAAATACAACCGAACAACCAAAAATCTAAAAAACAATTCTATCCAGTATATTGTAACCTCAACTAAATATGGACTTTAACACAGAAAAAAGAGATTATAAGAAGCTACAACGCTTATGTGATAGAAATCCTAGTTCCCTAATGTCTAGACCATGATCATCCTACCCAGTCCTTGAAGCCTATGTAGTAGTGTGCACACATACTTGAAAAATAACCATTAAACTTGACATTGAACTTTTCTTCACTGGCAAGTTGGGTAAATTTTGATAAATTAGAAAAGCTCAAGTCATACCTGATTGCGCTAGTCACCATCATCATCATCCTCATTATCATCACTCTTTTTCCCATTCTTACTATTTTTATTCCTAGATTGTTATTATTATTACTATTGTTCAGAGACATACCTTTAAGCGAAGTTGAAACTTCATCCTCCAGAGTGGCATCTCCATTGTCATCAGCCACTGGGAAACCATATGCAAAAATTGGTGAAGCTTTTACTAACATCAATGAAAATTAAAATTCTTTGTATACAAAGATTTCTCATTACTAAGATTCATCGTTGAGAGGTGATAAACTATAAACAATGTTCACACACAACAATTACCTTAACTGCCACACATTTTCAATTTCACTTAATCACATTCTTTAAATGACACATAAAATATAAAATATATAGTTACAAAATCTGTTGAACCCCAGGGAAGAAACTGAACAGAACTTCATAAATCATCAACATACCAATCTGTAAAGCACTTTTTCATGTCTTCATGTGCTCCATTACTACAAGGAACTTGAGCCACCACATAAGTGGGATCTACATACAAGAACCAAAAATGTTTTTATGATTAGAGACACGATGCCAAACACAATACACAAGAAATAAAATAACCAATTTGACTAAGACAATATAGATAACCTAGCGTAAAATGATTAATTGCTTTCTACCCAATTAAGAGCAAACATTGATTATTTGATTTGAAATTGATGAATTTTAGCAAAACCCAAATAGCAAAAAATATAGAAATATTTTGAGTTGCATCAATACTTCATTCTATGGACATCCATACAGTCCCCTCCTATAGCTATGGAGGATATGCATCCAACAATATAATATGAAGGGTAAAACCTGAAACATGTACTTTTGGTTGACTTCTTGCTTTAACTAAGATTACAGGTTTAGTGGATGAGAGATGTACATACTTCAATCACATTTGTAACCCTTATTGCAATACACCTACAGTTGATCATTATGTGTGCACGGTTAAACTCCTTGCCCATGTTGGCTGTCTTGAAGACACCCTAAACTTTATTATTAAGATACCTGTTAAATCTGTGCTGGTTGTATGGATGTGTTTTCTTGGTGCATGTAGATCACATATGAATATAGGCTTAGGAGTATTTATAGAAACACTTCTTTTTGATTTGGATCCTAAAAATGTTGCACAACTTATGTTCTCTCAAACATCTATCCAGAAGTGGGCAGGTGTGGTGAGGTAAGGAGATTGGTGAAAGATAGAGGAATTAAAAAAATCCCTAGATGCAGTTGGATTGAAGGGCATAAATGGTACATGCCTTTTGTGTAGGAGACATATCACATCCATAGACAAAGGAGACCTATGCAAAGTTGGAGAAATTGGCTTGGAAGATGAAGGCGGCAAGGTATTTTCTAGATTCAAAAATTTACTTAATGCTATGGAAGGATGGGAAAAAGAATTATTTCTTTGCCACCATGGTGAAAAGCTGGCAATTGCATTTGGTTTGTTAAACATGCCCCATGGAACAACTATTAGAGTTGTTAAGAACCTTTGAGTATGTGCTGATTGCCACACTACAACAAAATTTATCTCCAAGAATGTCACAAGAGAAATTGTTGTGAGATGTGAACCCTTTCCATCATTTTAAACAGGGATAATGTTCTTGTGGAGATTATTGATGATGCTAAATGAAGCAATCTAAAAAATAGGCTTATACTATAATAATGTGCACCATGTCAGATTTCCAACTGGCGGGTGTAAATCCCTACTCCTCAACCTTTGCCAGCATCATCCTTGCCTATGCACAAATTAAATCTTTGGATGAGGATATGGACATCCATCAAAGCATAATTGCAACTGGATTTTTGTCAGATGTTTAGTTGCAAGTGCCACTTCTGATCATGAAAGCCTTCACAATAACTTATGCACAAAATTCAATAAAGAAGAATAGAATTTATACACAAATTCTCTCGTGGATGATTTCAAATTGTAATCAATTTCTTTGTAGCTTATAATGTGTGGATAAGAATTGACGTTCCTTGTAGTTTCCTATGCCATTAATTGAAAGGAATCTAGATCTACACATTCATCTTAGATGCATTTGCACAGTTGAAGCCCATTGTTTTAAATCCTTAACACAAGTTTTCCATGGGTTAACCTATGATAACATATATCCTAGCAAAATAACAGAAATCCTCTCAAGGGGTTCTTAAATACCACCAATCTAGGTTAATTTATGCTGAGTTGTGTGCATAAAATAGATTACATCCCTCAAAGAAATGTGGTCTCATGGACTGCAACGATTGCAGGATATGTACAAAATGGATTTGTTGATAAGGCATTAAAAAATTTGAAGCAAATGCAATTGAATATACATATACACAAAGAGAGATGTATGTGGAAGCATAGACAAGGCATGTGAACCATTTGACAAAATCCCTGAAAGAAATGTGGTCTAATAGACTGCAATGATTGCATGATATGCACAAAATGGATTTGTTGAAAAGGCTTTAGAAACTTTCATGCAAATGAAATTGGTAGGTGTAAAGCCAGATTCCACAACCTTTTCCAGCATCCTCTCTATCTATATCAAAATGGTAATCTTTGGAACAGGGTATGGACATCCATCAAGGCATAATAGAAGGCAAATTTTTGTCAGATATTATAGTTGGAAATGCTCTGATAGACATATATGAAAAATGTGGAAGCACAGACAAGGCACACAAACTATTTGATAGAATGCATCAAAGAGATGTCATCTCATGGAATGCAATGATTGCAAGATTGCATAAAATGGATTTCTTGAATAGGCTTTAGAAACTTTCAAGCAAATGCAATTGTTAGCTATAAATCCAAATTCCACAACCTTTGCCAGCATCCTCTCGGCCTTTGCCCAAATGGGAGATTTGGAATAGGGTATGGACATCCTTCAAAGCATAATGGTAGGGGGATTCTTGTGATATATTATAGTTTGAAATGCTCTCATAGACATGTATGCAAAATATGGAATCATAGACAAAAAATGTAAATTGTTTGACAGAATTCCTCAAAGAGATGTCATCTCATGGAATGCAATGATTGCAGGATATAAACAAATGGATTTTGCAAGGATGCTCTTAAAATATTTGAATTAATTAAGCAATCTGGAATATATCCTAACATTGTAAGCTTTGGTTGTATTCTAGGTGCATGCAGCCATGCGGGTTTAGTGGATGAGAACTGTACTTACTTCAATCACATTTGTAACCCTTATTGTAATACACCTACAGTTGATCATTATGTGTGCATGGTTGACCTCCTTGCCCATGCTGGCCATCTTGAAGACACCCTAAACTTTATCATTGAGATACCTATTAAATATGTGCTGGTTGTATGGATGTGTTTTCTTGGTGCCTATAGATCATATATGAATATAGGCTTAGGAGTATTTATAGCAACACTGCTTTTTTATTTTGATCCTAAAAATGTTGCACAACTTATGTTCTTCTCTCAAACATCTATCCAGAAGTGGGTAGGTGTGGTGAGGTAAGGAGATTGATGAAAGATAGAAAATTTAAAAAAATCCCTAGATGCAGTTTGATTGAAGGGCATAAAATGGTTGTTGAAATAGAGATACCTATTAAATATGTGCTGGTTGTTGAAATAGAGATACCAGCGATGCCATGGTAGGAAAAACCAAGAGTTGTTGATCTAAAGCTCCACCAGAAGTGACCCTTGGTAATATTCTCTATCGCACCTCTCCCTTGAACCTCTGCTAACTTTTCACATACATGAAACATTAGGGCCGGGTACCAAAATTTTAATTAAATTTTAACCATTTTAACATTTTGGTTTTGACTCTCATAGTTTATTGTATGATCGGCATGACACATTTTGGTGTCACACCGATATGCCCTTGTCTACTCGATACAATGTGTTTGGTCTATAGGAGAGGTCGATAAAGGGCTAGATCTTTAGGCAAATAGGAGAGGTCACATGGAGGGGGTAGAGATAGCCCCTAGAGATTTTATGCGGGCTGGCTCTGTTTTTGACAGTCGAAAAGTGCGATTGAAGGCCTCAGTAGATGTTGGCAAGGTGGCAAGTAATGATGTTTTTGGCAGGTCGGGGTTGGACAATCACTTCCTCGAGGCATGCGGGTCATTAATGGGCATGTTGTGTCATGGCTAGTGTGTTGAGATAGATTGAAGAGCCAAGATAATCCAACTCCGCTCATGGGAAACATCCAATCTTTCTCTCCCTTTATTCCTTTGGTCTAAGTAGACATTTATTGGCTTGCCTTGTATTGTCTTTGAATTCATGGATTATGATCAAATTGGAAAGAAAAAAGAATAGAGAAGTAATAGTCATTTATTTAGTCATTTGTATTTGTCTGACCAATTATTTAGTTGTTTTTTTGCCCGATGACCAAATTAGTCATTTATTTGGTCATTTATTTAGTCATTTATAGCTTTGTTGCAAAAAATTTTGGTTATGTGACTAAAAGTTTGGTCACGTGACTAAAATTTTTAGTCACCTAGTCATTTATTTTCCATATTTCTACTAGTGCATATAGCATCATGTCCTTTCAACTTTGTCTTTGCAAATTTCACCTTCTTTGGATCTTCAATTTCTTCATATTCAAAGTATTCTTCCATGTCATTTATCCATTCAATCAACTCTTCAAGATTCAAATTGCCAGTATAGTTCAGTACATCAACTCTAGGTCTCTTTCCAATCTTGTAAATAGATCATAACATCTTGAATTGATCTGATTCTTCTTTTTCTTCACCTCCCAGGGTTTCTTCAGTTTGATTCGCAGATTGAAATTCTTCCTCATCACTCTCAATATCAATTCTAGGGCTTAGTCCTTTTCTTCTATCTTCTTCAACAACATCCAGTCTAATCTGCATTGTTTTCATCATTTCCATCATCTCATCCATTCTACCTGCCATTGTTCCAACAATAGGGATTCTCCTTAGTGGCATCTTCCTAGGATCAAGTGCAAACTGCCTCAAATTCAGTGATCGGGCTACAAGGTGACAACTGCCTCACAATCGGTGATCTGTTGTGACACAAGTAACTTGCTTTAGATTCAGCAATTTGTCGACATCAAGATCTTATGGAATTACTTCACCAACTTTTCTCAATTCACTCCCAAAGATTCAAACTTTTGCTTTGATACCACTTGGTGCAGTCACGGTTAGGAGGGTCCTCAAAGAGAACTATCCAGGCCATGCAGCTAGAGTAAACACAATGGAAACAACTCAAAGATATAAAGAAAATGTAGATTTAGTCATTCAGTATATCATAGAATTCAAATCCAGGTTGGCCGGCAACATGGGGGCTTACAATTAGGACTCACATGCCCAATTATAGAATATACACAAGATATAGCTTTGAAGCTCCTTCGCAAGATTCAAACTATGAACTTATTCTAATGATCATAACTACTTTCCTAGGTATCTATTACATCAATATATATCATCTTCGATACCAAGATTCCTTTGTGTTGGCCAAGGAAGATCACAAACTCCAATGAAGAGCTGTAACGTGTGTACATGGATAGGTCAGACCTAAATGAATAGAACTCCTCCGCAAATGAATGAGATGATGTGAGGATCTCAAGGAAGGTTGGCCATGAACCAAACAACATTGAATGACGTGTCTTTAAACTTCACAGGTCGTGAAATGCTCCGCAAGTCTTCTCCTTTAGCTAATTATCTGAGATTGCCAGGATGCTCTATTCTAAGAAAATGGTTGATCTTTTGATAGCGATATCTTACCGGTAATTGATCCAAATGCTCTGAATTCTAGATATGATGTGCAAGAATGAATCTAGATGCTAAGTCCAGCTCCGCAAGGTTTGAAATGCAACTGCAGTAGAATGCGGACCAAAATACAAAAATTGCTACTCACTGAACTGAACTGGAAACTAGAAAGAAACAAACTAAAATGCAAATAAACTAAAATGCAAATGTTTTTGGTTGATGCAAGATTGCTCTTGAACCAGGGATGCTCCTGCATCATTATCAAAAAAACATTTTGTGCATATCTTGCAATCGTTGCATTCCATGAGACAACATTTCTTTGAGGCATCATGTCAAACAATTCACATGCCTTGTCTATGCTTCCTCACTTTGCATACATGTCTCATAGGGCAGTTGCAACTACAACATCTTATGAAATTCCCATATCCTTTATGCTTTAATGGATGTCCATACCTTGTTCTGAAGATCTCATTTGGGCATAGACAAGGAGGATGTGGGCTAAGGTTGTGGAATTTGGCTTTACACCTGCCAATTGCATTTTCTTGAAAGTTTCTAAAGATCTTGTAATCATTCCATTCCATGAGACAACATTGATTTGAAGCATCATGTCAAAAATTTCACATGCCTTGTCTATGCTTCCTCACTTTGCATACATGTCTCAAAGGGTAGTTATAGCTACAACATCTGATGAAATTCCTATATCCTTTATGCTTTTATGGATGTCCATACCCTTTTCTAAAGATCCCATTTAGGCATAGACAAGGAGGATGTTGGCTAAGGTTGTGGAATTTGGCTTTACACCCGCCAATTGCATTTTCTTGAAAGTTTTGAAAGCCTTATCAAAAAAGCATTTTGTGCATATCTTCCAATCATTGCATCCCATGAGACAACATTTCTTTGAGCCATCGTGTCAAACAGTTCATATGCCTTGTCTATGCTTCCACACTTTGCATACATGTCTCATAGAGCAGTTGCTACTACAACATCTGATGAAATTGCCATATCCTTTATGCTTTGATGGATGTCTATAACCTGTTTTGAAGATCCCATTTAGGCATAGACAAGGAGGATGTTGGCTAAGGTTATGGAATTTGGATTTACACCCGCCAATTGCATTTGCTTGAAAGTTTCTAAAGCCTTATCAAAAAAACATTTTGTCTGTATCTTACAATCATTGCATTCCATGAGACAACATTTCTATAAGCCATCATGTGAAACAGTTCACGTGCCTTGTCTATGCTTCCACACTTTGCATACATGTCTCATAGGGAATTTGCAACTACCACATCTGACAAAATTCCCATATCCTTTATGCTTTGATAGATGTCCATACCCTATTTAGAAGATCCCATTTGGGCACAAACAAGGAGGATGCTGGCTAAGGTTGTGGAATTTGGCTTTACACCTGCCAATTATATTTTCTTGAAAGTTTATAAAGCCTTATCAAAAATCCATTTTGTGCATACCTTGCAATTATTGCATTCCATGAGACAACATTTCTTTGAGCTATCATGTCAAACAGTTCACGTGCCTTGTCTATGCTTCCACACTTTGCATACGCGTCTCATAGGGCAGTTGCAACTACAACATCTGATGAAATTCGCATATCCTTTATGCTTTGATGGATGTGCATACCTTGTTCCAAAGATCCCATTTTGGCATAGGCAAGGAAGTTGGCTATTGTTGTGGAATTTGGTAAGAAAACTTGATATACATCCTTGAATTCACTCATAATTCATAAATTTATCATATAGTTACCTATGTGGGCCCCATTAGTGATCTTATAACATTAGTGAAAGGTAATGGCAAAGTAGGTAATGGCCTCTAGTAGTATCTACCCGCCCACCTTGACATGTTGGTACAGTTGGTTTGGTCCCACGAGGTGGGAATAAGAAAATATGCATGTCGGCACCTTTTCACTGCTCTCAAATGATACATAATTTTGCAAGAATACATACGTTGTTGGCACGGTCAAATGGTCTGGAGTTGACCAAAACTGAGATAGGGTACTGTAGAGGGACCTAACATCCACCTATAGGTCTAGACATAACATTTTTAGGTACCATAGATCGAGAGAAAAGGTAGACAATTTTTTTTCAACTTTTTGTTCTTTTGGCTCTTCAGAGACTCTTGGTGCAACATAGCCTGGAATGATCGGGAAACCTGGGAAACAAATTGAGACCTATAGGAACATTGAGCCACCCACCCTGATGTGTTGGCATGGTCGGTTCAGCCCCACAAGGTGGGAAGATGAAAATATGTTTGTTGACACCTTTTCAATGCTCTCAAATGACACATTTTGCAAGAACGCATACATTGTTGGCATGGTCAAATGGTCTAGAGTTGACCAAAACTGAGATAGTGTACTCTAGAGGGACTCAACTTCCACCTGTAGGTTCAGATAGAACATTCATAAGTGCCATTGTGGTGCAGTCACGGTAGGAGGGTTCATAGAGTGAACAATCTGGACCGTGCAGCAAGAGTAAACACAACAGAAACAACTCAAAGGAATGGAACAGATGTAGATTCAGTCATTCAGTATATCAAATAATTCAAATACAGTCTAGTCTGCAACATGCGGGCTTACAATTAGGGCTCACAAGCCTGATTACATACATGCGCAAGATAAAGCTTTGAAGTTCTTTCACACAAATCAAAACTATGAATTATGAATCAATTGCTAACTCTTAACTGCTTTCCTAAGGATCTATTACATCTTTATATATCATTCCCAGACCAATAGATTCCTCCGCATCGACCAAGGAGGGTTACAAACTCCAATGAAGAGATGTAACATGTTCACAGATAGGTCAGTCACAAACCAAGGGTCATTGAATGGTGTGTCATTAGGATCTGCAAGTCAAGGAATGATCCGCAAGCCTTCTCCTTTAGTTGATTATCCAGAATTGTTAGAATGCTTTGCTCTAAGAAAACAGTCAATCTTTTGATAGCGATAACTTTCCGGTAACTGATCCAAATGCTTTGAATTCTTGATATGATGTAGATGAGTGAATGTAGATGCTAAGTCTAGATCCGCAAAATGTGAAATACCAAAACTGGACCACAAGCTGAAAACTACTTCTGACTGAACTGGAAAATGAAAGAAATGAAATGCAAACAAATTGAAATGCAAATGTTTTTTTGGTTGATGCAAGATTTCTCTTGAACCAGGGATGCTCCTGCATCAGACATCTGGGGTTATTGAAAAAAGTGAGTCCCTCACTTTGCTGGGGCTAGGGGAGAACCAAGACGGTCCACCTCAGCCTGAGAAATCCATGATGAATCTTCTTCTGGTCTACCTTTCCACTTCACAAGATATTCTTTGTATTGTCTTCCTCTAGTGCTGTGTCCAACTCTGCTATCCAAAATGTCTTCTATTTGCTCCGGTGCTTGTTGCAGTAACTACTTCTTTAAGTCTTCTTCCATGCTATCGTTGAACTCTGCTTCATGATATTGCTAAAGATCTGCAATGTTGAAAATAGGTGAAATACCCAATGTCTCCGATAACTCTATTTCATATGCATTTCCTAAATCAAATTTCTTGAGTATCCTACAAGGTCCAAACTTCTTCATCTTCAACTTGTTATAAATCCCAACTAGAAATCTTTCTTTTCTCAAGTACACCATGACTTCATCTCCCACTTCAAATTCCTTATGTCTTCTCTTCTCATCTACCTTCTCTTTGTACTTACTGTTAATATCTTCCAAATGCTTCTTCACTTGATTATGCACTGTCTTCATATGATCTGCAAATTCTTCTGCTTCTACACTCCTCTTTTCTTCTGTACTAATGTCTCTCAACTCTGCAACTCCTCTAGGATTCACTCTGGTAACAATCTTAAAAGGTGTTCTTCTGGTACTCCTATTTACTGAATTATTGTATGCAAACTCCGCTTGTGAAAGAATCAAATCCCAACTTTCAGCTTTGTCTCCAACCAAACATCTCAACAAATTTTCCAAACTCCTATTCACTACCTCTGTCTGTCCATCTATCTGTGGATGAAAAGTTGAATTGAACTTCAAATCTATCTTCATCTTCTTCCAAAGTGTCTTCCATAAGTATCCAATAAACTTTGTATCTCTGTCTGAAACTATACTCTTAGGTAATCCATGCAATCTCACAATCTCCTTGAAAAATAGGTCAGCTGCATGCACTACATCAATTGTCTTCTTACAAGGTATGAAATGAGCCATCTTTGAAAATCTATCAACCACTACAAATATTGAATCATGTCCTCTCTGTGTCTTAGGCAATCCCATTACAAAATCCATGCTTATGTCTTCCCAGGGTTTCTCCAGTACTGTCAAAGGCTTATACAATCCAGTGTTCTGACTACTTCCTTTTGCGACTTGATAAACTCTACAAATTTGCACAAATCTCCAAACATCCTTATGAATATGAGGCCAAAAGTAGTTTTCACTTACCAAATCCACTGTCTTATCAATGCCAAAATGTCCTGTCAATCCACCACTATGTTTTTCCTTGATCAAATTATCTCTCATTAAACTTCAAGGTAGGCATAATTGACTTCCTTTAAATAACATATCTTCTTGAATAAAATAATCTAACCACTTACTCCTATCCATCACAACAGGTTCTTTACATGCTTTCCAAGGTTCTGCAAAATCAGTCTCTCCCTCATACATGTTCTTCAATTCATCAAAACCCAACACTTCAACTCTCATCTCTGTCAACAAGTTCCTTCTCCTACTTAATGCATTAGCAACTTTATTTGATTTTCCACACCTATACTTCAACACAAAAGTATAAATCTACATGAACTCTACCCACCTCATATGTCTCTAATTCAATTTACCTTGACTATTCAAATACTGTAAAGATTGATGATCTGTATACAACACAAATTCTTTAGGCAACAAGTAATGTCTCTACTTCTTCAAGGCTTGAATTATGGCATATAATTCTTGATCATAAACTGAATATCTTCTCCTTGCATCATTCAACTTCTCACTGAAATATGCTATAGGTCTACCTTCTTGACTTAATACTACTCCTATTGCATTTCCACTTGCATCACAATCAACTTGAAATACCTTATTGAAATCCGGTAATGCTAAAATAGGTTTCTCTATCACTTTCTGCTTCAACAATTCAAAACTTTTATCTAGTCTTGATGTCCACTTAAAATCATTTCTGTCACCTCTCATTGTCTTTGTCATAGGGTTGCAAACTAAACTAAATTTTTTGATGAACTTCCAGTAGAAACTAGCCAATCCATGAAATGATCTAACCTCTCCAATGCTCTCCAGTGTAGGCCATTCAACAATTGCTCTCACTTTCTTAGGGTCCATCTTCAATCCTTCTATAGAAATCACAAATCTCAAATATACCAACTCTTCTTTCATAAAACTACACTTCTTGATGTTTATCAACAATTTCTCTTCTCCCAGTCTCTACAAAACTTATCTAATATGCCACAAATGTTCTTCTTTTGTCTTATTGAAAATCAGAATATCATCCAAATACACAATCACAAACTTACTCAAGAATTTCTTCAAAACTTCATTCATCAATCTCATGAAAGTACTTGGTGCATTTGTCAATCCAAAAGGCATCACTAACCACTCATACAATCCTTCATTTGTCTTAAAAGTAGTCTTCCATTTATCTCCTTCTCTGATTCTGATCTGATGGTATTCACTCTTCAAGTTTATCTTTGTGAAATATCTTGCTCCACTCAAACAATCCATGATATCATCCATCCTAGGTAAAGGAAATCTATACTTAATTGTGATCTTGTTTATTGCTCTGGAATCAGTACACATTCTCCATTCTCCACCCTTATTTGGTGCTAGTACTATAGGTACTACACATGGGCTCAAACTTTCTCTGATCAAACCTTTCCTCAACAATTCTTGTATCTGTCTATTCAATTCTTCATTCTCTGTCGATGTCATTCGGTGTGCTGCTTTGTTAGGCAAACTTGCTCTCGGTATAAGATCCATGTGATGACTGATACTCCTTATAGGTGGTAATCCTTCAGGTACATTATTTGATATGATGTCTTCATACTCTATCAGCAACTCTCTTATCCCATCTAGTTTAGTTTCTCTCTTCACTACTTTAGGGGTTTTAGGAATCAAGGCATAACACATACTTTCCTGTTTCAAACCATCCAAAAATTTCCTTCCATCTACCAAACAAATTCTAGCATTCCCACATACCACATCTTGAGGATCATCTTCCAAAGGAATCAAAGTAATTATTTTCCCATTTTCTATTATAGTATATGTATTCTTTCTTCCATCATGTATAGCTTTTCTATCATATTGCCAAGGTCTACCCAACAAGATATGACAAACATCCATAGGCATAATATCACACAAGACTTCATCATGATAATATCCAATATGAAATTTCAAGAAACATTGTTCACTCACCAATATCTTATGATCATCTTGAATCCATGCTATTTGATAGTGCTTAGGGTGTTTCAATCTTTCCAACTTTAGCTTAGTCACCATCTCCTCTGAAACTAAGTTATCTGAACTACCACTATCAATTACAACTTTACAACACTTACCTTTGGATTTGCATCTAGTTCTGAATAGACTTTTCCTCTGTGATGGTTCCTCATTTGTCTCTACTTGAAATAGTGCTCTTCTCATCACCAATGATTCTCCTTTCTCTGGATTGCCAATAGAACTGGGTGATCCAACAGGTTCTTCTTCAACATAGGCTACTCTTCCACTATTTTCTGCTTTCTTGCTTGTACTACTGAGGTTACATTCAAATGCTCTATGTCCTTCACCTCCACATTTGAAGCAAGTACCTCTAAATGTCTTCTTATCAAATCCTCTACCTTCTCTCCTATATCCTTCATTCCGATATGCACTAGGGTTTCCTCTCTGGTAAAATTTTTTGTCATCTCTCTGGTAAGCATTGTTATCTCTGTCATCCTTCCTAACTAGGCTGTCAAACTTGTTCTACTCCACAAATGATCTATCATATCTGAAAAATGTTTTACCTCTCTAAAATTTACCTCCTTTGCCTCTCTGTCTTTGATCATGCTTCTTATTCAGCTTCTCTTCAACTTTCAGGGCAAACTGATATTCTTCTTCCAAAGATGTCATCCTTACCAAACTTAGTTCTTCTTGAATGTTACAATCTCAATCCATTGATGTATCTAGCCACTTTCTCCTTGCTTGCTTCACTATGTCCTGTCCTTATAATCAGCTTGTGAAATTCTTCAGTGTACTCTTTCACAGATTTCTCCTTTTGTCTCAAGTTTTGCAATCTTTCAACAGCTCCAACTCATAGTCAGCAAGTATGAGCTGATTCTTCAAATTTGTCATCATCCGGTCCCACTTTGTAATCTTTTCTTTTCCTCTTCTGTTTCTTTCCAACTGAACTTCATTCCACCATATAGAAGCATGTCCTTTCAACTTTGTCTTTGCAAATTTCACCTTCTCCGGTTCTTTTATTTCCTCATATTCAAAATATTCTTCCATATCATTTATCCAGTCAATCAATTCTTTGGGATTCAAATTACCAGTATAGTTCGACACATCAACTCTAGGTCTCTTTCCAATCTTTGAAATATCTTGCAACATCTTTATTTGATCTGATTCTTCTTCTTCATTGCCTTCTAGGGTTTTGCCAATTTGTTTAGCAGATTGAAATTCTTCCTCATCATCACTTTCAACATTAGGTCTCAGTGTCAATCCTCTTCACCTATCTTCTTCAATAGCATCCAAACAAATTCACATCATTCTCATCAATTCCATCATCTCATCCATTCTATTAGCCATTGTACCAATAGGAGGAACTCTTCATGGTAGCATCTTCCTAGGATCAAGTGCAAACTGCCTCAAATTCAGTGGTCTGGCTATAAGAGACAACTGCCTCTCAATCAACGATCGGTTGTGCACAGGTAACCTGCCTCGGATTGATGATATGCTTACAACAAGATCTTACAGAATTCCTTTTGCCAATTCACTCCAAAGAATCAAACTTTTGCTCTGATACCACTTGGTGCAGTCATGGTAGGAGGGTTCACAACGTGAACAATCCAGACCGTGTAGCAAGAGTAAACACAACGGAAACAACTCAAAGGAATGGAACAAATGCAGATTTAGTCATTTAGTATATCAAAGAATTCAAATGCAGTCTGGCTGGCAACATGTGGGCTTACAATTAGGGCTCACAGGCCTGATTACATACATGTGCAAGATAAATCTTTGAAGTTCTTTTGCACAAATCAAAACTATGAATTATGAATCAATTGCTAACTCTTAACTACTTTCCTAAGGATCTATTACATCTTTATATATCATTTCCAGACCAATAGATTCCTCCACGTCAGCCAAGGAAGGTCACAAACTCCAATGAAGAGATGTAACATGTTCATAGATAAGTCAGATCTAAATGCATAGAACACTTCCTCAAATGAATGAAACAATATGCAAACCTTTGGGGAAGGTCAGCCACGAACCAAGGGTCATTTAATAATGTGTCATTAGGATCCACAAGTTAAGGAATGATCCGCAAGCCTTCTCCTTTAGCTGATTATTTGGAACTGTTAGAATGCTCTGCTTTGAGAAAATAGTCAATCTTCTGATAGCGATAACTTTCCAATAACTGATCCAAATACTCTAAATTCTTGATATGATGTAGATGAATGAATGTAGATGCTAAGTCCAGATCTGCAAGATGTGAAATGCCAAAACTAGACCACAAGCTGAAAACTACTATTGACTGAACTGCCCAACTTGAACTAAAAAATTAAAGAACTGAAATGCAAATGATTTTTTGGTTGATGCAAGATCGCTCTTGAACCAGGGATGCTCCTGCATCACATAGATTGAGAGAAAAGGTAGGCAAAAGTTTTTCAAATTTTTGCTCTTTAGGCTCTTTAGAGATTCCTAGTGCAATGTAGCCTGGAAGGATTGGGAGACTAGTGGAACAAACAAAGGCCTCCCCTAGCATTCACCTACCCACCCAGATGTGTTGGCGTAGTCTATTTGGCCCCACAAGAAAAAGAATGCAAAATATGGCTTTTGGAAAGTTTCTGTTGAATGTTAATGATGCTTTTTTGCAACATTTCATACATCGTCACCACGATCAAATGGTTTAGAGATAATAAAAACTAAGAAAGCTTATTGTGGAGGGACTCTACTAGTATTTGTATCTTTAGACAAAATAGTTGTAGGTGCCACAAATTTTGAGTACCAGTCCATCATAGTTTGGTAGTTTTTTGCACTTAGGTCTCTTAAGAGACTTTGTTGGAATAATGTAGCTCAAAAGGATTGGGAGACCCATGGAACAAATCGAGGCCTCCCATAGAATTCACCTACCCACATAGATGTTTTGGCACTATCGGTTTGGCCCCATGACACATGAAATAAAATTTATGCTCGTCGATAACTTTTCATTGAACATAAATGATGCTTTTTGCAACTTTTGAAATATTGTCGCCATGACAAAATGGAATGAACATTTCAAAAACTAAGAGGTTATTGTGGAGGAACCCTATGTGACCCTGTAGGTCTAAATGTAACATTCCTAGGTGCCACAAATTCCAAGAAACAGTCCATCAAAATTTGGCAATTTTTGGCACTTAGGGCTCTTAAGAAAAAGCGTTGACACAGTGTAGCCGGGAATGATTGAGATAGTTGAGGTGTAAAATAGGACCTTTCCTAGTGTTCACCCACCCACCCAGACATGTTGGCACTATCAGTTTGGCCCCATGATGTATGAAATGAAATTTATGCTTGCCGACAACTTTTCATTGAACACAACTGACATTTTGTGCAAGTTTTGAAATATTGTTGCCATGACCAAATGGAATGAACATTTCAAAAAGTGAGAGAGGTTATTGTGGAGGGACCCTATGTGACCCTTTAGGTCAATACAGAATGTTCCTAGGTGTCACAAATTATAAGAAATAGTACTTCAAAGTTTGGTAATTTTTGGCACTTAGGGCTCTTAAGAGAAAGCATCGGCACAGAGTGACCGGGAATGATCAGGATATATGATGGTGCACTAGCTAGAGTTATGGTAGAGAGGGATGCCACCATTCAGGTGAGACTATCAGCTAAGGCTCTAGTATAGAGATTGAATTATGAGTGAGAAATAGTGAGGAGGGCCCTAGGGACAGACCAGGTGACAGTGATACTAGCCTCAAAGTTGACCCAGGTACAAGGTGAGTTGGCATCCAGAAGCTGTGAGGCAGAGTATTACATAGGTTTATATTTTGGGGCCATGCCACCAGATCAGTGATAACCCAGCTATAGGAGTAGGTCGAGATTAGGGGCCTCCACTTCACAGGGGACTGGGTCATTGGTTATGGGACCTCTAAGGAGATCGCACTTAGGAGTTAGACAGAGCAAAGGAGGGGCTCAGGGATCCTAGTAGCCATCAGGGAGTTTGATGCATGGCTCACCCCAGGGTTGATTTATTTTATATATTGTATCATATTGATGTATATTGTACTACTTTGATGTATACATGATGTACTATATTTTGATTACGATGCTTGCGAGCATCCAATGTACACTTTGAGGGCTCATTAGTAGCCTTGATGTATTATAGCACCATTTTTTATGTACACGATGTATATATAGACATTTATATGCTTTTGATGACCTTGATGATATATGATATATGCGATGATCTTTATGGTGTATGATGATGTTTATGGATGTTCATGCTTATGATGATGTATTTCTATATGCTATGGATGTGATGATGTTGTACTTATGATTATGGATTCACGTGATGGTGTTTATGCTTATAAATGCATGGATTGTGATAACATCATGATATGATTATGGGTTTATGTGATGTTTTTTATGCTTATAGATGTATGGATGAGATGACATTATGATATGATTAGGGGTTTATATGATGATGGACTAACATATGTTATGTGCCTGAGTACTAGATACTTCCTTCATATTCTAGACTGCCTACATATCCTGTATCCACAGGCTCAAGGCACATTATGATGAAATATGATTATGATAATATGTAGTTCTGGATAGTGATGAGATGGATGAAATGGTATGAGAATAGTTAGGGGAAATGATGACATCTTATGCACCTAAGTAGTGGACACTTCATATTCCAGACTACCTACATACCTGTATCCATGGGATCAAGGTACATTAAGACTGATGTAGTTCTAGGAGATTTGATGATATAGGATAAGATGAAGAGTGAAGTGTTTAGATTGATTCTTTCATACCTTGAATAAGGATCCATTCCTAGACCTAGGTTAAAGAAAAAGTTGCCCCCATTTAGGTAGAGGTTTTATTATGGATGATGATGAAAGAACTGATAATGGATGAACTAACATAGGATGAACTACCTTATGGATAACTGACATAGGATAGTGCTAAAGGATGAGAATTGACCTAGGGATGAACTAAGATAGGATGAATAGACTTATGGTTAGCTAACACTGATGATTTTCAAGCCATGATAGGTGGGAAAGTGGATATGCTTTGTTAATTTGGATGGATGAGGATTTTATTATGAGATGGAGACGTAATGAAAAGGACTCAATAGATGGTGGATGCTGACTCTACACATAGTGCCTGTTTACTAGGTTTTCACTATGGTACTTATCCAAGGTGCTTGTTTACCAAGTTTTCAATAGAGGATGGATTATTTTTGAATTTTTCTATTTTTTTCGTATTTTTCTATTTTTTTGATTTTTTGTATTTTGTATTTTTGTATTTTTGTATTTTTTTGATTTTTTTGGATTTTCTAAGGATACTTTGAGGATCAAGCATAAAATCTCTTGAGATGAACACTATTGATTGGTTCATCCAAGAGAATGCCTTCAGGTGTTAACAAAGTGTAATCTCCTGATCCATAGACTGCAGTAATAATAAAGGGCCCCAACCAATTTGGTTCAAAATTGCCCTTCTTGTCTCTATCTGATTGGTTCCTCTAATTTTCTTTAAGGATAGGATCACCTATCTAAAATCTTCTTTCCTTGATCTTCTTATTGTAGTTACGATGGAGGCAATTTTGATAGACATGAAGATGGTTTAGTGCTATTTGACACCTCTCATCAAGTAACTCAAGCTCAGCTAATCTAGAAATTCGGTACTCCTCTCCATCAAGCAGGTGCTGCATAGATACTCTGAGAGATGGGATCTCGACCTCAATGGATAAAATGGCTTCAGTGCCATAGACTAAGGGAAAGGGTGTAGCACCAGTTGGTGTTCTAATACTATTGCAATAGGCCCATAAGGCAGGATTGAGATGCAGATGCCAATCATGTCCAACTTCATTGACCATTTTCTTTAGGATTTTGAGTATGGTTTTGTTTGAAGCCTCGGCTTGGCCATTTGATTGAGCATAATATGGAGTAGAAAAGTGATGTTGGATATTGTATTGTGTGCATAAGGACCGGACATCTTGATTCTTGAATGGTCTACCATTATCATTGACAATGGATTGGGGAATCCCATACCGACAAATGAGATAATTAAGGATAAACTTGGCTATTTTCTTATTGGTGATATAGGTCATTGGAATAGCTTCTACCCACTTAGTAAAATACTTAGTGGCAATAATGATAAACTTATGGCCATTGGATGAGGATGGATGTATTTTACGCATGAGGTCGATTCCCCACTGTGAAAAAGGCCATGGAGTTGTAATAGGTTGCATCTCAGGTGTTGGTGCATGTATCAGGTCCCCATGCTGTTGGCATTGTAGACACTTCTTAGCAAATTGAACTGCATCTTGCTCTATGGTTGGC
Organism: Cunninghamia lanceolata; assembly: GCA_027924645.1. Taxonomy (NCBI): domain Eukaryota; kingdom Viridiplantae; phylum Streptophyta; class Pinopsida; order Cupressales; family Cupressaceae; genus Cunninghamia; species Cunninghamia lanceolata. Next base: position 5,815,398 of record BSBN01000997.1, on the reverse strand, counting down.
CAATAATAACTTGTTTGGAGTACCTTCTTAGCTAGAGTTGGACCGATGGAATGTGATCCACAGACACCTTTGTGTATGTCTCTTAAGGTAGCATTAGCTTCTTCTAAGTTAAGACATCTAAGAAGGATACCATCAAGACTTCGGCGGTAAAGGGTGTCCCCAGAATAGTGAAATGGGAGGCTCGAAGGATGAAGGTTTTACGTTGGGTTTTGAATAGGTCAAAGGGAAAGGTACCATTTCAGAGGTATTCATATATGTCTTCATACCAAGGGGAATTGGGACCAATAAGTTCACAAATGAATTCAGTTGTAGGAACATTAATGACAGGTATCAACAGTCACTCAATTAAGAATTCATATTTCTGAGTATTGGTAGGCATATCCACAAGTGACCCAATAGTAGCCATAGAATTAGTAGCTTTATTATTTACCCTTGGAATTTTCTCAAAAGAGATACTAGAGAAGTGAGGCTTGTAAGTATCAACCAATTGCTTATATGGTTTCAATGTGTCATCCTTAGTTTGGTACTCATTAGTGACTTGTCTAATAACTAGTTGAGAGTCCTCATAGACTTATAGTTCCTTGATATTCCATTTTACTGCTATACGGAGACCTGTGAGAAGTGCTTCATATTCAAAAAAATTGTTGGTGCATAGGAATGCTAGCCGATCCGATATGATTTTGGAATGTAGTCATTCTGTAGTGTGATAAACAAGATTCCTACCCTTGAACCATGTTGTGTGTAGGATCCATCAAAGTACAACCTCCACTCCACTAAGGTAGCTAGAGTGAAGAGACCTTCATACGAAAAGTCAGAGATCATAGGATTTACATATGTGATTGGAGCTTTAGCTAGTTGATCTGCAAGAATCTATCCCTTGATAGCTTTTTGATCAACATACTCTATGGTGAACTCACTCAGGATCATGACCCATTTAACTAGTCGGCCTGTGAGGGCTGCCTTGGATAAAAGATACTTTAAGGATTGATCTTAGATATAAGAATGGTTGTGTGGTTTAACATGTAATGTTGCAACTTTTGGGAAGCAAACATGATTGCTAAACATGCCTTTTTCATAGGAGTATAGTTGAGTTCATACCCTACCAAGGTGTGACTGATATAATAGATAGCATGTTCTTTTCCTGACTCATCATGATGTACAAGAAGAGCACCTAATGCTGTAGATGTAGTGGAGATATATAGGATCAGAGGTCTATCAGGTATTGGTGGTACCAAAACTAGAGGATTAGCTAGATATTCTTTAAGTTGATCAAATGCCTATTGACACTTGTTATCCCACCAAAATCAGACATCCTTGCAGAGAAATTGTTGGAATGGTTGACACTTATCTACTAGCTGTGAAGTAAAGTGTTTGATAGATTGTAACTGCCCTTGAAGGCTCCTTAATGTTTTGAGATTATTTGGTGGAGGCATCTCTACAATAGCCTTAACTTTTGCTGGATCCACTTCAATTCCTCTGTGAGATACAATGTACCCCAACAGTTTCCCTGAAGTGACACCGAAGACACATTTCTTGGGATTTATCCATACTTGATACTTCTTTAGTTGATCAAAGATCTGCCCTAGTACCGAAATATGATCTATCCTAGAAGATTTTTCCAATATGTCATTGACATAGTCCTCCATTATAGTGTGAAACAAGTCATGAAATATTACTATCATAGCTCTTTGATAAGTAGCTCCTACATTCTTGAGACCAAAAGGCATAACTACAAAATAGTAAGTACCCCAAGGACATGTGAAAGCTGTTTTATGTTGATCTTCTTTTGCTATCTTGATTTGATTGTAACTTGAGAATCCATCCATAAGAGAAAGCATCTCATGACATGTTTTCAAGTCCACTATGATATCTATGTTTGGAAGTGGAAAACCGTCCTTGGGACATGATTTATTTACGTCTCAGAAGTCTGTGCATATGTAGATACCCCATTCAGTTTAGAAACAGGTACAAGATTGGAGACCCACTCTGTGTAATCAATATTTCGTATGAACTTAGCATCTAATAGTTTCTCAAGCTCTTCTTTGACCAATAGGGCTATCTGAGGATGCATCTTGCGAAGTTTATGTTTGACAGGCTTGGCATTTGGAGAGATAGCTAGGTGATGAACCACAAGTGAAGGGTCCAACCTAGGCATGTCAGTATATGTCCAAGAAAAGTTAATTGTCCTTTGTAAGAAGAATTTCATAAAGTCCTTCTCTTGTTCTGATAATGATGTTGTAAAAAATGTGACCTTTGGATTATGAACTGTTCCTAGATTCATCTCTGTTGAGTCTTCTACCAATAGAGTTGATTTTTCTTGATACTTAGATGGTAAGGGAAGGTCAAATCCTCCATCCTCAGGTGCCTCAGAGAGGTTTTCACCTTTGGATACATCCTTTATTTTTACTATTTTATGATCAAGAGGTGCCACATTGTGGTTTTCATCTAAGGATCTATTTTTATTTCTATTTTACGACTAGAGGATTTGACATTCTCACCAAAATAAGCAACTTGATCTAATTCCATGATAAAACTAGCTTTGTGATCATCAAGCGAAATACCATCCCGAAGTCCCATAAATTCTGCTATAGCTTCATCATTATGAAAAATGTCTAGAATAGGGGCCTCTTGTTGGTCCCAATCAATGAGTTTAGGGTAAATGAGGGATAGATTCTAGGTTTTTGTGGTTGAAGTAAGGGAGATGGATGATATCATAAATATTGAGGTTTCTTGGAATAAGTCTGTGATGTATAGGGAAGAGTCCTCAATGGTATCTTCTTTAGATATCGAATCTGTGGGCCAAGCCTTTGCTACCTCGTCAAGAATAAACTCGATGTCTGAGGCTCATGGTACCTCCTTACAGTATCCTAACCCTTGTTCATTGTATTTCTTAGTCACAGTAATTGGTTCCATTTGACCTTGACCATGTTTTCCTAGGCCACCTTTGCCTTTATAGCCCATGTTTTTGACAATTCTAAGACCATTACCATACTTCTTGACAGGTAGTGTGACTGGTTCCTTCTCTTTATACATCCAAGAAGATATGTCTTCAATAGTTTCTTCTTCTAACAAGTGTCCATTGGTAAACTTTGTGAGGAGAGATGGTATCCTCAATTTCTTGGAAAATTTAGCTATGGAAGGTTTGTCATAGGATTTTGGTGAAAGAGGCAACCTCCCCACACAACAAGATTTTGAGATATCATACTCTCCAAATCCTATGTCTATGATATGGGCTTTGATCTCTCGAAGGGGATTGGATGTATCTATAGAGGCTTTATGTAAAGTATCTGGATCAATATATAGTGGGGATGGTTGGGCTGCATCATTGTTGGGTACTTGGTTACTATTCTTGTAATGCCCTTTCATGGCGTGATAAAACTCAAATGGATTAGAATCTCTGAGGATAGTGATTTTAGTACCATTGAATGGGAACATTAGGGATTGATGGTATGTTAAAGGTACAACTTTCATGGCATGAATCCATGGGTATCCTAGGATAATATTATATGGTTGCTCAATATCTAGGACTTGGTATCTTGTTTCTAGCATGACGGGGTCCACTTGAATAGGCAAATGTATCACACCATCTGTCATGCATTCGACATCATCATATGCTTTGATAATAATAGACTAATCTGCATCTATATGATCGTCAGAGTATCCTAACTATTTCAACAGTTTGAGGGAACAAATGTTAAGACCAGCACCGCCATCTATAAGTATGCATTTGATTTTACGTTGGTGTATGAATACTTCAATGTGAAGGGCATCGTTGTGACATGGATCATGAGATGGGAGATCTTTTTCAGAAAAGACCATTTTGTAGGGTGAAACAATATTACCTATAATGGCTCGAAAATCCATGAAAGATATATTATTGGGAATAGATGACTCTTGTAAGGCTCTTTCAAGTACTGCTTTATGAGTGGGAGATGACTTTAGAAGGTCTAATATAGATATCTGTGTAGGAGTCTTCCCTAGATGATCAACAAGATTATAATCAGAAGCGACTATAGGATTTGGTGTTGACCCCCAAAGGGTAACACGACCATGACAAGTTGTGATGGCACATTCAAGATTCTTGTTCTTAATGGTAAGGGTAGATATTTGAATTTCTTCAAAATGACCCACAATGGAGTCATAAGAAGAAGAGGCTTTATTAACGTTCATACCTTTATCAGGATTTTGACCTTTACCATGTTGAGGGAATGGATCCTTGTATACATTGAGGTCTTTCTTTGATGTATGTTGAGGAGGTTCATCGAAGGTGACTTCACCTCTGTCTATGAGGTTTTGAATCAAGTGTTTTAGTTTCATGCAAGAAGAGGTTTTGTGTCCTTTTGTTCTATGGAACTCACAATATTCGTTATCTTTGTACCATGTTGGTTTGAAAGTGGGTTCATCATATTGACATGCTTCAGGTAGTGTGAAGAATCCATTTTGTATTAGTTTCTTGAGGACAGATTCAATAGGTTCCCCCAAAGGAGTGAAATGATGTGCTGGGGGATAGTCTTCTTGTTGTTGGTTTTGTTGTTGTTGTTGTTGTGTTTGTTGTTGTTGTTCTCTAGGAGTAGATGGGGTTGTCTTTGATAGATTGAGTGGTAGTTGGAGGGCTTGGATGTGCTTAGAATCCACAACAACATAATTTACAACCTTCTTGTTTTTGTTCCAAAATTTAGGCTTGTCATTTGATTGTTGTTGAGGAGGGTTATCTTTGGTCTTTTTAAATATTTTGACTACACCTTTTGCAATAAGGGCTTTTTCAATATTAGTTCCTTTGTCAATGATCTCCTCAAATGAGGTAGCACTTTGTACTTGTAAATGAAATCCAAGATCGGTATTAAGATTTTGTACAAAGATGCTAACGAGTTGCTTTTCAGGTATTTGAAAGGGGAATTTGCTAGACATACTTCACCATCTTTGTATGAAGGAGCAAAAGGTTTTGCCATTTCACTATTTTTTGTGACACAAGTTTGTCATGGAAATCTCATGTTCATTATTATACTAGAAATGGGTAGCAAATTTCTCTACTAGTTCATTGAAAGTCTTAATACCCATGGGTAGGTGTGAGAACCATTCGATTGCTTGTCCTCCAAGACTATGAGGAAAGAGGCACATAAGATTTGTGTCATAATGAGAAACCTCAAGGCAAGAAATGTAGAACTCTCTGAGATGGTCTTTAGGATCGCCCTTTCCTTTATACTTGTCAAATTTAGGTATGTCAAAGTTAGGTGGAAAAGGAGTCATTGTTAAAGATCGATCAAATGGATATGTACAAACCTCCTCCAACAAGAAGGTTTTCTTGATGTGACCAAATGAAAGATCATCTAGTTGTTTTTTGTATTTTGGCAAACTTAAGCTCAAAAGCCAAATTTTGTTGAGTTTGGGGTGGTTCTTGCAGCCCATAAGACATATTGGAATAAGTATTAAGATTGTATGGGTCATACGAGGTTTGGAGGTTGTTTTGAGTAGGATCAATGAAGAAAGTTAGAGGTTGTTGATTTGGTGGAGGTGCTAGATATGTGTGTTGAGGGGGATTTTGATATTGTTGTGGAGGAATGACACGTGTTTTGATTTTGAGGTGATTGATGTTGATTGACATAAGTGATGTTGGGATTTGAAGAATGTTGGGGTGGATTGGTGTGAGTATTATTGATGTTTGAAAAGTGTTGGGCTAGATTGATATAAGTAGTATTGATATTTGAAGAATGTTGGGGTGGAGTGACATGACTAGTATTGATGTTTGAAGAATGTTGGGGTGGAGTGACATGAGTAGTATTGATATTTGAAGATGTTGGGGTGGAGCGACATGATTAGTATTGATGTTTGAAGAATGTTGGGGTGGAGCAACATGACTAGTATTGATGTTTGAAGAATGTTGGGGTGGAGTGACATGACTAGTATAGGTAAAATCAAGCTTAGGATAAATCAAAACAATGATAACAAACTCAATCCTATTACATCAAAAGATCGATCTAAGAGATAACCAAATCAATGAATAATCAAATTACAAACAAAGAAGCTATCACCTAGATTGTATTGATCTCTTGGTTAGATGTGGATTGCTCAATAAATCACGTACCCATGGTTGCAACAAGCAGATGTAGATAAGTGCTCAAAGATACGATATGTGCTCAACAATGCAATGAATGCTTAAGCGCTGTAAGAATGCAAAAGCTTAATGATCAAAGAGGATTTGTGAAGGAGTGAAGGGGATATATATAGGTTTCAAGGTTTGATCGATCAACGGTGGAGATAAATCAATGAAATCGATGGATGAGATAAATCAAGGGCTCATGATGAATGTGCACAAGACATGTGGCATGCTTTAAATCTATTTTTATTAAGTTAATTTTTTTTTGGCTAAAGATAGGATTTGATTTCATAAATTAGAATGCTTTTTCTAATTTATGAGTTGATGAGAAAAATAATACTCATTAAAGCCAATTAACTCAACTTCAGATTTGCTTTTTTGAAGTTCTAAAAATAAGACTAATTGTGCACATAGAAGAAAATGATATTTTAAGAAGATTTGAAAATAATTGAGAAATAACTAAATAAATTTATTTAATTAGTTGTGCATGATTGAAGAATAGATAAGATTAAATATAGAGAATAAATTAAACAAATAAATTCATTTAATTTATTTTGCATGATGGAAGAATATATGAGATATAAATAAAATATTGATTTTATTTATTTTTAGAAGATAATAGTCAACTTAAATAAATTTGAATAATTTATTTAAATTTGGAGGAATAATCGACTAATTAAATAATTAAAAACTATTTAATTATGGATAAGAGGAAATAGGTGATGAATTAATTAATTTGGAAGATTGGAAGAGGATAATTTAATTAAATCATTAAAATTATTTAATTTGGAGGAATTAAGTGGATTTTATAAAATTAATTAAATAAATAGATTTTATTCAATTAATGTTGGAAATTAGGGAAAATAGAAGAAATTGAGGAATTTGCTGAAATTAATTAAATAATTAGATTATTTGATTAACATTGAATGCAGGCGATTTAGGCAGAAATGATGTATGCAAGTGATGTGATGTGAAGGGTCATTTTTAGGTGTCTACAATACTTTTAGGACTATTCCTAAATCTATTACCATTCTTTAATTTGATGGGCTATCATCAACATCTATTGTTGGTTGTCTCTTTATGTTTGTGGTGTGCTATCACATATCTATTTCTTGATCTTATTTCCTGTGTGTGAAATTATTGAAGAAGATTTTGCATAACTACTCCATTGTGGCTCTTTCAAACAAAAGGTGGAAAGTCTAGTTTCATTTCTTCTTTATGCAAGAATATCTTGAAGAAAATATTGATTTCCTGCATTTTTCTTCTCCTGTTCAAGGTAAACTTATGGATGTTTCTGTCATAAATGTTTTTGATTTACAAACCCTTTCTCACTTTGATTCACTTGTCACTGGACAAATTTTTGCTAACTCCATATCTTTCTCCATAGCTCCATCATGGCACTTGTTGTTGTGATAGTCATGGACTATCCTTGCATCATTATTTATAATTGTACCTATTCATTTAGAATTGTTTCTCCTATTTGTTTGATGGTCTCCTTCATATTATCACTGTGATGATGTTTGTGAAAGATAGCAAGTGTAATAGGAGGATCTTCTCCTCACAGTTGGATAGCACCTCATTGGATCTTGACTGTTCCTGATCACTGTTTAAGCCAGCCTTGTATGACTGCTATGCACATAGTCTATATGACTATGCTTTATGCCTGCATGCTGCTCTATCTTCTAGATTGTGTGCATGACAGTCATACACCGTCTCTGATATGACTCATCTTGATCATTCTATGTATGGTGAGCTTTGAATGATGGATATGTCTCCTAAACTCTGTTAGATGTTTTGATGATGATTGAATGCTTCCTCTCAGGCTATAGCAGTCAGAATGTATACCCATCTTTGAATTTGCTAGGACTGCCTCTTTTGTCCAATCTGACTATTATCCTTCTTCTTCTTCATTTATCTCTATATTAATGTTGTCTTCATTCCTGACTATCCCCTCTACTTGCCATTGTTCTTTAGTCTTCTAGCTCTTGTTTGTTTCTTGATAACAATCCTTTACATAAGGTAACAATATATGTGAATAAAGGCCTAACTGTAACTTTTAGGGTTCTTAATCATGATATGGATCTTGTAGAGCTCCTTTAGGTATATGCATTTCTAAGAGAGTAATCTGAGGCCCTTAATCTTCTTTACTCTAGAGTATAATGAAGTTTGTGCATGAATTATTGAAACTGCCTTCTTAAGAATTTCAGGAGGGTCTTGAGGTAATATACCCTTGGAAATGCTCTATGTACTTCTATTACCTTTGATAAAGAAGAGACTGACTTCCACAACCTTCCTAATTACCATTCTTTCAAATGTGAATCATTGTGTTCCCAATTATTTTGTTGATTGTCGTAGAGGAGAGGTGGGTACCTAATTGAAGACAATGGCATTGATCTTGTGGCTTGACTGTCCTCTATTCATGCAACACTTGCTTCTGTGATTCTTCTTCAAAAACTTTGTGGACTGTCTTTTAGAGATCATTACCTTCAGGTATGATTGTTGTTTTCAACATTTGCTCACTATTCACTTGATTGTCATGCTTAGTGAGTGTCAATAAATGATTTTGATCACTGTCCTTTGTTGATCCTTATTTCTGTCTTTTGACTTATGTTATGACTATTGTCTTAACTATATTATCAGTCACTTATGCTTGTTCATATCATCAGGAGACTATTCTATATGTAGTTTTTTATTTGAGAATCTCTGTTGGCACTTTTAACCTTCAACCTTGTTTATCTCTGCCCACTCTGGACTCCTGCAGATAGATTCCTCCCTATACCTGCTATCCATGTCTTGGGTTGATCCTTCAGTGTTATTATATTTCATTGTGACTATACCTCTGCTGTTTGTTTAAAGCCTTAGTTGCTAGTACCTTTACTGTTTGCTGACAGTCTTGTATGACTATTATGCACTTTCATGACTTTAATAATCTTCATGTTCCTATACCAGCACACTCAGCAAACTTAGTTAGAGAAAATATAGAGACTAAGAGCCTCTTTCATCTGATCATCATCTCTTGTTTCTTTCTGGTGCTTGTATAACTGCATTCTGGAGTTGTTTATCTCTTCTATCTTATGATTAGATGCTTAATAAAAGGTAGCATATACATTTTGATACTGTTTCATATAGGAGTAAAAAATAATCTTGAGCTCTAACATTCCTCCTCATTCTCTCTTGCAGGTCCACTTGGAGATATCAATGGGGAAAATTGAAGATGATGCTGCCAGTAGTGAGGTTCGTCATTCAGGCAATGACGGATCCCTTCTTCCTCTTGTATGCTTACTTTTTCATTTTAGATCTACTTGCTTTCCTTCATGGCATCTTGTACAGTCAATCCCACGGCTTGTGTGGGAGCCTATAAATAGATTCTCTTTATAAATATAAACAGTTATTTCATGCAATGATTTGTGTATTATTTCTCCTTTCTCAAATCAATTGCATAAAGAAAATCTGAAAATGATTGCATGGTGCAATTGTTTATGATCATGAGTAGATGTTAGCAAAAATTTGTGTACCTTTCTCACTTGATAATTAGGTCAACTGTAATGAATGAACCATGAAAAAAATCAACAACTCATAGGTTAGTTTTCCCTTCTCCTGCTAGTCTTAGGATATCTCCTACTCTGTTGGGGTGTCTTTCCCATTCTTATCTGGCTCATGTAGTAGCTCTTATAGAGTTTCTACATGATTCTAGTAATGGTGACAGCTAGAATGGCCCTCCACTAGAATAGTAGGCCTTCTAGGGTTGTCTGTGAGCCTTCAACTTTATTTACTTTTCCCCTTGAACCTATCAACTTCTTCAAAGCAACAAATATCAGTGTTGCCCTAGCCTGACCTGATTGGGCTGAAATGCACAATTAGGTAACATTTTTTGTGACCTCTACGCTAGTTTTCCCTGCTAAAACTCTCCTGACCAGTTTCCTAGTATAGCCATTGGGCAATAGAGTCTTTCCTTAGCCTTTACAACTCAGAAAATTCATTGAAACTCGGCTATTAGAAACAGAACAATAGCAAAACAAACTGAAAATAAAATAAAACTAGCTGTAAATAGGGCCAGCCAATTTTGTAGCAACACTTCTTGGAAAATAAAACCTGAACTAAAACTAATATATGCAATCAACACTTATTAACTAAAACATCTACTCTACTATGATACATTTGCAACTTTTTGCTCCTCACAAACAGTGTTTGAGGTGAATCCCATTGACTGGGATAGGTAGCACCTTTCCTTCCATATTGGCTAGCTGAAAAGCATTATGTTGTTTGCACTCAACAATCACGAATGGGATACCCCACATAGCATCAAACTTGTTATGCTTACCAGGTCTACTTTTCAATTCATCCCATTTAAGGACAATGTTTCCCTCCTTGAAGTATCTAGGTGTTTCCCTTTTGTCAAATGTCATTTTCATTTGCATCTGATGCATCTCCAATTGTTGTGTTGTTTGTTTCCTTGTTTCCTTCAATTCTAATAACTCAGCCAATAGTACCTCCATAGGACCATCATCCATCATCTCAAGCTCCTTCATGAGGCTTAAAGCTAGTAACTCAGTTAAATGGGGAGCTTGGCTTCTCTGCCATACACAAGCATAAATGGAGATTGACCTATTGACCTCTTAGGAGTCACTCTATCAGCGAATAAGGCTGATTTCAGCTTTGAATGCTAGGTCCTTTGATTGTCTTCTATAGTCCTTTTGATAATCCTAATGAGGTTCTTATTAGTGGACTCAGCTTGTCCATTACCCTGAGGGTAGTAGTTTGAAGAAGTACTTAAGTAAACACCATGCTTAATGGCCCAGTCAGTTAGTTTCATAGCAATAAAAGCTAAAGCATTGTCATAAATAATAGAATTGGGTACACCAAACCTGGCTATTAAGTCCTCATAGAATCTTAAGACAACCCCCTCATTTGTCTCTTTCAAGGCTACTACTTCTATCCACTTGGTAAAGTAATATGTGGTTGTTAACACCCATTTGTGGCCAGAACTAGATGGTGGGTTAATGGCTCCATTAAAATCAAGGCCCCACTCAGTGAAAGGCTAATCAACTAAGATGGGCTGTAGAGGCAAGGCTACCAACTTCTGTTTACCTGCAAATACTGCACATTTCACACATTTTCTCACCCATGTATGCACATTTTTAAAAAGAGAAGGCCAACAATACCCAGCCTCCATGATCTTCAAGGCTATTGTTTAGGGTGCAAAATGACCACCAGTTGGTCCATCATGGAACTCATGCAAGATCTTTTCAATTTGATCTAATTCTATCCATCTTAAAAGTACACCATTGTAATCTTTTCTAAATAAGGTATCATTCAAAATAACATATGGAATGGCTTAAAGTTTGAAATACCTTCATTTAGTAGCATTTAGCCCTATTGGGCACTCTCAAGTCTGTAAGCAGTGCACCATTTCATTTCTCCAACTAGTGCCATTTGCTGGGACAACAGATTGTGAATTGTTATCAATGATCAAAACAACTTCCTTTTGTAGTTCTAAGTCATTTTCTGCACTATTAGCAAGTTGTTCACACAACCCCTTTCCTCTAACCAGCTTAGTAACTTTAATATCCACATCATATTCCATTACCTTAGTTACCCATCCAGCCCTTTTATCTCCTAAATCCTTGCTTAACAAGAACTCTTCTATACTTGGATAGGTAACCATCAGCTGAATCTTATTGTTAGAAAGCATGTTTCTAAACTTTTTAAGGCTTCTGATAATAGAAAGCACATGTTTTCCTACAAATGAATACCTTTGTTTGTGCCCTCTAATCCTTGGCTGAAAAAAGTAACTGGCTACTCTTGGTTGTCCTTGTTTTGTTGTGTCAACATAGAAAAAATAGTATTAGTTTCTCCATAAGCATATAGTATCAAATCCTTTGAAAAGTCTAGATTTATCAATGTTGGTGGTACTACTATTGCTTCTTTGATGTCCTCAAAATTATTTTTTCCTTCCTTGGTCCAGTTGAAACCCATGTTCTTTTTCAACATAGATGTTAGAGGCTTTAAAAGACTAGAAATATATGGAATAAATCTTCTTACAAAATTAATTTTGCCTAAAGAACTTTGCAGTCCCTTTTTGTGGGCTGGTAAGGGTAAGGTTGAAATGGCACTTACTCTTTTTGGATCAATTGTGATCCCATGCTTGGAAACAATGTGACCTGGAAGTTTACCTTCATGGATAGCAAAGATATATTTTTTTGGATTGAGAGAGACACCATACTCTTTACATCTACCAAAAAATTGTCTCAAGTGAGAAAATTGATCTTTTGCATCTTTTGAAAACACAGTTATATCATCTAAATAAACCAATACAAATTTATTCATGATACCCTGAAAGGCCATATCCATGGCTCTATGAAAGGTTGCTCTAGCATTTGACATCCCAAAGGGCATCTTCTTGTAAGCCATGGTACCCCATTTTGTTGTGAATGTTGTTTTGAACTAATCCTCTTCTTTAACCAAAATCTTGTTATTGTTGGCAAGAGACACTATATGAATTCATGGTTGTTGTCATTGATGGCAACAAAGGTCATCCCACATATCTGCAAGTCATGGTGTGTCTCTATCGGAAGTCAGAATGAAGATTATTGTGGTCCGATGAACAAGAACAGAGCATGTGGCAAGGTTCGACAGACAGGTCCGGATCTCTCAGAGGAAGTATCTTGGTGCAGTACGGATCTGGGGAAGTTAAGAGGACTACCTTGAGTGGTATATTCCAAGTATTTAGCCTCCGATGATGGACAAGGAAAAAGATATGAATAGTTGAGTACCGGATTCCTGAGTGACAGTGTGAACAGAGGAAGAACTGACTGACAGAACATCAGACTATTTTCTGGATGTGTTATTGATGATGGTAAAGGTTGTGAAGGCATGAATCATGTTTGGCTGACATGATTAATGATATCTACAAGTATATGCTTGATCCGCATTACTTGATGTGTAAGGATTCAGCCGACAAAACAGAGTTTGTGAGAAGATAGACTGTTCCGGGTGCCGACTAGAAAGATAATGAAATCACTTGTGCGGATATATATATAGGATGGATTTAGTTATGAGAAGTGAAGTTATGTGATGTGATATGTGAATTAGAGCAGAGCAGAACAGAAGCAGTAAGAAAGATCTGTTATGTGAAAGAAAAGCAGAATAAAGAGAAGAGGAAAGATGAAGTGCAGCAGATCAGTGTACTGAGCCTAACTGGAACTGAACTCCAGCATATGTGGATGCTTCCAACCAGTTCAATTATTGTATAACATTCTTTTGTAGATAGTGTGTCTCCTTGTAGGCAGTGTGCCTCCTTTGTGAGCAGTGTGCTTGGGCAGTGAGCCCTAATTGGCAAGTGCCATTTTGTAATTCCTTATTCTTCTAACAGAGAATAATCTTTGGGTTAATCACCCCGTGGTTTTCTCCCTTAATAGGGTTTCCACGTCAAAAATACTGTGTCATGTGTTTTTCATTTCATGGTAATGTTTGCTTGTTTGAATTAATGCTGCATTGATTAATAAGTAAGTTCAGAAGAAGAAATAATTAGGATAACTGATTCACCCCCCCTCTCAGTTATCAACAATTGGTATCAGAGCTAAATTCCTCCTAATAGAGCCTAACAGCTTGAGGAAGATCTGGGAGTTCAAATGGATGCATATGGTTTAAGGGAGCAACTCAAGACTGCCCTTGAGGATCTTGAACAGTCAAACTCTGAAGTCAATGAATTAAAGGAAAGACTCAAACAGGCTGATGAATTCATGAGAGAACTAAAAGACAAATTAAGTCTCTCTATGAAAAAGAGAAAGGAGCTGCTCCAACAATTGGCAAGACAGAGTGAAGAAAGTAATGCAAATGAAGAGCTAACTGAGAAAACCAAGTTATGTGAAAAGTTATCAAAAGAAGTCATTATGGTAAGACATGAAATGGAATCAGGAGTTATAAAGTTCACTCAAGAGATTGAAGAGAAAAGAAAAACTGAAGACAATCTAAGACAATCTCTCAAAGAGAAATCAGAAGATTGCCACCAGATGCATAGGATTATCAGACATCTTGAATCTGATCTTGAAGATGCTAAAGATAATGAAGAAAAACTTGAGGATCAAATTGTCTCTCTCAAAAGGGATCTTCAAATAGCAAATGAATATAAAGAGAAATTCAAGATAAGTTCTGCTCAACTTGAAGTTCTTCTTGGAAGTCAAAAGAGGGCAGATGACAAGTGTGGTTTGGGATATGAGAAAGGAGAAAGCTCTGGATCCGGTCAGAAGAATTTTGGATCAGAAAATCCAAGGAACAGGCCTAGAAGACCTCTGGTAAGACAGCCCAATGCTCAAAGATATCCATCCTTCAATGGATACTGCCACAGCTGCAATCACTTTGGTCACAAAGCTAATCAGTGCAGAAAGAGAATGAATCAGACTAATTCATCCTTCTCCGGACAATGCTTTAACTGCAAAAGGTATGGACATAAGTCTCATGAATGCAGAAATATGCAAATGAACAAATCATTCAATGGTAGATGCTTTACATGCAATAGAGTAGGTCATATGGCTAATCAATGCAGATCAAGAGATTATCAGTCAAATATACAAAGAAATGTTGTTTGCCAAATCTGTAATAGGTCCAGTCATAATGCAAAAGTTTGCAGAAGCAAGAATCAGGACAACAGAGGTCCGGTATATAATCAGAATCAAGACAAGGGTAAACAAAAAATGAATGCGGATGAAGTTAGGAATGAGATGAACAAGATTTGGGTAAAGAAAAGTTCAGAGAAGGTAGAGGTTGGATCCGCACCAGACTCTAGTCCTGATATTTCTTCCGAAAATTAGGAAATGAGCTCTAGCTCAGGGGGAGACACAAAGAAAACCCTGTTCCCCCAGCCAATCAAGTGGTGCCGGATTAGGCACAAGATGCGGAGTAAAGGGTTTATAGATATGAGTCTTGAGATGATCCAGCTAAGATTTTAGAGGTCCACATGAAGATGTGAAGAAGTTGTGATTGATCATGTAGAACCTGTTCCGGGAGATGCTCCGGAATGACAGAGGATTACAAAAAGGTCCAGAGAGATCCGGAAGTGCATTGTCTTATTCTGCGGATTGGACAGAGTATTTGGGATGTCCTTGTGATGTGTCATCTTGATTTGTTCATGGTTGGAAGATCCGCATGATGTTCATAGATGAGGACTGATCTGGTTCTTCAAGTCATTCGAATAAGGCAAACCGAAATAATGTAGGTCGAGCATTTATTGCAATCAGATATTAGGGTTTGCGGAGCAATATAAGGGATTTCTCATAAATCACTTGTTCATTCTACACTCAAGAAGAAGCGAAAAGTGGAGCTCTACAACAAACTTCATCAAGTTCACCGAAGATCTCTTGTAGAAGTCATTACATATAGAAATCAACCCAACCACTCCGTGTAACCGAAGGCGCATAAGGTATTTTCTGTTTTCGATATCTCACTACAAATCTTTTGAAAAATGGCTACTCTGAATATAGTAAAGATCTCAGATAGGCCCCGACCTGAATTTAAGAAACACCCATACAAGTCATTGGAGGTAGATCCCTTAGGAGCATTCTCTAGTGTTCCTCATGGCGTTTTACACACAGAAGACATTAGGGTTTACATACATGCAAGTATTGAGGAATTTGGGGAATTCAAATTGAGAGATTTCTATCACAAACAACTGATAGACAATGCTTTTGAGCTTAAACAAGAGTATAAGGGTATCCAGAAGAAATATTTTGATCAATTCATTCATTTCCTCTACTTTGAAGAAGATGAATGGGTCCGGTATGTATTGAGTAGAATGCATGACAACTTCCTATGGCTGGATAGACCCTGCAAGATCACAAAAGAGGCAATTAGGGCAGTAACTGGTCTATATTCTTCCGGAGGGATACCTATCCTGAAATCCATCAAAAATAACATTGTAACTGAGGCCACCGGATCAAAATTTGATAAGAGGGCAATGACCATTGAAGATATTTCTGATCCGGATATCAAGTTTGCATCTATGATAATAGGATACAAGATTTATCACTCCAGTAGGGAGAATTCTGTATCTGGAACTGCAATATATACTGCCTATGAGATGCTGAGGAAGAATGCAAATTATGATCTCTGTGAACTTCTTTTAAGCCAATTAATGGAAAATATACAAAAGATCAAAAAGGACAAAAAGAATTCTTTCAAGTATGGTACACTTATATTATGTCTATTTTTCTACTTCACGAATGAGTTGCTCGGATCAAGTGGATGGGTATGGCAGAATGACAAACCTGTAGCAGTCCAGATCAGAGATTATTTACATGGGCTTGGGGATGCCAAAGCAAGAAATACAGCCCTGTGGGGATACTTCAAAAACTTCCAGAGCATGATGTAAGCAAGAGAAAGAATTCCCCAGTCTATTGTTGAAAAATACAAAAACTCAGTCTACTTTATGGTTGATACTGATTAGTGCTTAATGGAGGCAGTAGAGCCAAGGACAGTCTGGATCATGCCCATGGGGTATGAGGTTGATGAATAGATTGTGGAACTGCATGTTCAACACATGCTTAGTCAGCCCAAAGATCCAAAGGCAGAAAGGTTTGGAACCTTTGAGGAGCTGAGTGTGAAGATCCATGTGGAACTCAGAGAACCTAAGATAAAGAGGAAGGTGAGAAAAGAAGTAGAGCATATTGCTCAAGGCCTAGGCATCCCAAAGGAGGCACTTGATGCCAACCGGGAAAAGAGGTGAAAGGCTGAGGAAGAGAAGAAAGAGGCAGAAAAGAAAAGCAAGAAAAGTACTCTGGTGGAAACTTCAACTCGGACCAGATCATCAAAGGGATCTACACCTGTCACAACCAAAAGCTCAAAAACATCAAAACCATAAGGTCAGACATCCGGTAAAGGAGAGAAAAGGTCTAAAATAAAAGCCACAAGGGCTTATACAAGTCAGAAAGATGAAGAGGAAACTGAATCAGATGAGGGGGTAAAGGAAATAAAGAAGTAGAAGAAGAAAGGATCCGGTAAACCCTCCACAGGCCAAGACAAGGAAGAAATGGCAGAGGAATTTGTTGAAAAGCCCACCCTGTCTCTAGAGAGTGTAATCAAATCAATCACTGTGGATGGAAACCTTCAACCAATGGCCGAATTCTATGATGACTACAATGAGACTGACCAAAAGATCCTGCAAGAAGCCACAATTAGGTATCTGAACATATACAATAAGGCTTTCATTGAGATTATATCTCTAATTCCTAAAAGCCTAGAAAAGGAGTTAGAAATAAGAAAGAACAATGCCCAGGCAAAAGATCTTGAGATCCGGGAGCAGATAGCTATTCAGCTATATCCTCAAATTGATCCCAAGACAATGAACATAATATTCAAAGACTGCAAAGATGAGTTCAGGAGTAAAGCAAGGATGAATCAACTCATGCTTGGTGAGACTGACAAGGTGGCCATGGATACAGAAGAGATCCTCTGAAAAGCCTTCAAAAGGTTTAATCTTCCTGTTGTAGAGGACTTGGGTACTGATCCCTCATCCACAAGTGTTGTAGAAGAATCTTCTGAGAAAGCAACAGAAGAGATGGGCCCTGAACAAACCAACATTTCTCCTCCAGTTTCCCCTACAGTCTCCGGATCCAAAGAAGAAGAGAAATTACAAGAGAAAGAAGCAGCGGTAAAAGAAAAAGAAGTTGACAGTACCAAGGTTGCAGAGAAAGAGAAGACTCCAACAGAGAAAACCACAACTGATAGTGGTAAGAATGTAGAAGGAAAGAAAACTCCAAAGGATAGCTCCAAGACTACAGAAGAGAAGAAAACATCTGTCTCCAGCAAGAGACATTACACAAACTGTCCAAAAATTTCTGAGCAAAGAAACAATAGAGATTGATGAACCGGAGCTTCTACAAGGTCCATTCAATTTTGATTCCCTCTCTCCGATACAGACAATGAAGATAGCTTCATTTGCAAATGCTAAGGCAAATGAAAAACTCCTAAAGTCTCATATGGAAGACTGTGAGTTGATAGAAGCTACTTTCGGAGTGCTTGAAAAGATTATGCCATCGGTCCAGAAAGATCCCACAGCCTCCTCTTCTGGTAATCTCAAAACCTTAGTCAGCAGTGTTGGTACACATTTTGATTCTCTAGAAAAATTAGCTAAAGAAAAGGTCTGGAAGGAGTTTTTGGATAAGAGATTCTTAGAGGTACTAGGATTAATCTCTAATGATAGGAGAAATATGAGTATTGGAATAAAGAGCTTAGAAAATGCTCTTAAGGATGGCGGTGACATTTACAAATTTTGTATCTCCTGGTCAAAAGCAACAGTAGAAATTGAGAAGAAAATAAAAGAGGAACAGGACAAACTACTGAGTTTGTCTCAAAGTTTTGATCCTCTCTCTTCCTCCATAGTAAATCAAGAATGTCAAACTATTGCAATCACAAATGCAATAAAAAACTTTGAAAAGGAAAGGAAGAACATAATTAACCGGATGGGAGAACTTAGAAGGATTATTATCCCTAAGTTAGAGACCATGCATGAGGCCATAAGTGATTCTAAGACTATCGCCCAAACCAATGATCCAACAGATCTTAAGAGGGTAGAAGCTTTTGCATTTTTGTTGAGTGGTCACATTTCAATTTTGGATAGAATGAAGCAAAGTTGGGCTACAGAACTCATCCAATTGAGGACATCCTTTGCAGACATTCTTCAGTTTTTGTGAATATGTAATATACAGCCAAGTATAGTAAAATTCTTGAAAATTTTGGTGTACAGACCCTACCCTTTTCCATTGATGTCAAAGGGGGAGTGAGGAGTAGTGAAAAATGAGGAATCCAACTAAGGGGGAGCTCCAAAAAATGTATATAAAGACAGAGCATCAGCCAAGGGGGAGCATAGTGTAAACACTTAGTCATTTTTCACTAAGTGTTGCCATCAATGCCAAAGGGGGAGATTGTTGGCAAGAGACACTATATGAATTCATGGTTGTTGTCATTGATGGCAACAAAGGTCATCCCACATATCCGCAAGTCATGGTGTGTCTCTACCAGAAGTCAGAATGAAGATTATTGTGGTACGGTGAACAAGAACAGAGCATGTGGCAAGGTCCGACAGACAGGTCCAGATCTCTCAGAGGAAGTATCTTGGTGTAGTGTGGATCTGGAGAAGTCAAGAGGACTACCTTGAGTGGTATATTCCAAGGATTTAGCCTCCGGTGATGGACAAGGAAAAAGATATGAATAGTTGAGTACCGGATTCCTGAGTGACAGTGTGAATAGAGGAAGAACTGACTGATAGAACATCAGACTATTTTCCAGATGTGTTATTGATGATGGTAAAGGTTGTGAAGGCATGAATCATGTTTGGCTGACATGATTAATGATATCTACAAGTATATGCTTGATCCGCATTACTTGATGTGCAAGGATTCAGCCGACAGAACAGAGTTTGTGAGAAGATAGACTGTTCCGGGTGCCGACTAGAAAGATAATGAAATCACTTGTGCGGATATATATATAGGATGGATTTAGTTATGAGAAGTGAAGTTATGTGATGTGATATGTGAATTAGAACAGAGTAGCACAGAAGCAGTAAGAAAGATCCGGTATGTGAAAGAAAAGCAGAATAAAGAGAAGAGGAAAGATGAAGTGCAGCAGATCAGTGTACTGAGCCTAACTGGAACTGAACTCCAGCATATGTGGATGCTTCCAATCAATTCAAGTATTGTATAACATTCTTTTGTAGACAGTGTGTCTCCTTGTAGGCAGTGTGCCTCCTTTGTGAGCAGTGTGCTCGGGCAGTGAGCCCTAATTAGCAAGTGCCATTTTGTAATTCCTTATTCGTCTAACAGAGAATAATCTTTGGGTTAATCACCCCGTGGTTTTCTCCCTTAACAGGGTTTCCACGTCAAAAATACTGTGTCATGTGTTTTTCATTTCATGGTAATGTTTGCTTGTTTGAATTAATGCTGCATTGATTAATAAGTAAGTTCAGAAGAAGAAATAATTAGGATAACTAATTCACCCCCCCTCTCAGTTATCAACAGTTATAACCTGAGAAACCATCTAGCAATAAAAACCTCTCAAAACCTGATACAACTTGTAGAATCTGCTCCATTGAAGGCAACAGATAATGATCCTTTAATGAAGCTTTGTTTAAGTCCCTAAAATCAACACACAACCTGATTTCACTATTTTTCTTCCTCACAAGCACCAAATTTGACACCTAGGATGTGTGTTTGATGAGAAATATAATGCTACTCTGAATCATCTTGTTAAGCTGAGTTTTCATAAGAATTTCCAGCTTGGGATTAAGAGGCCTTTGTTTCTGCCTCACTAGTTTTGCATCTAGTTCTAGCTCAATGGTGTGTTGTGCTAGTTATGGATTAAAACCTTTCAAATCTTTGTATTCCCAAGCAAAAATGTCATCATATTCCTGACACAATAAAACAAAAGCATGCTTATCTTCTTTAGTACATACCTTTCCCAATTTGAGGAGTTTGGCTTTGAAAATCTCAATAGATTCATAATGTTCCTCCTTGATCAATATGTTGGCATTTTCTCTCCTTAGCTGATCATTTGAATTAAAAATTGACTCCAAGGTAACAAAACCCTTTGGTAGCTTGTTTGTCTTGAGTTGGAGAATCTACTCTCCGAACTGCTATTGTAATTTTTGTTGGTTTCCAGTTGAAAACTCAGCCTCTTCAATGAGGAAATTGGCAATCTGCTCATCACTCTTGAACAACTACCAATGGATGTTTCTATTTGGGACTAATGGTCTAACAACCACCTTTACATATTATTGTTGTTCAATATTTCTGATTTCGTTTGGGATATCAAACTTAGCTCCCATTGCTGCCAGCTTATCAACCTATTTATTTTGGTTTCTTGGCACAAACAACAGGTTAAAAGCATCAAAATATTTAATTAAATTCCATATTATGTGCTAATATGACTTGAGTAAGTCATTTTTGGTGATATTTATGTTCCTGACTTGATTTGTAACTAACTCACTGTCACCAAATACCTACAAACACTTGATATTTCTCTTCCTAGCCCATTCCAAACCATGAATGAGCACTTCATATACTATTGTATTATTTGTACAGCTGAAAGAAAATCGAAAAGATGCATAATATTTCTCACCTTCAGGGGAAATTAGAATGGCTCTACCACCGGCACCAATTTTACTTCTTGCACCATCAAAATATAACTACCATAAGTCATTACCTTACTGTTCTAATTGTTGTTCCTACTATTTTTCTTCCTTCATGAGGTTAGGAACAGTCTTATTCTTCTCATGGATCATGTAAATTCCTAACCCAACTTCCTCCATTTATTTGTAAGGGTCATCTTCATGGTTTTTAGATGCCCATTCATCTCAAAACAAATCTGCAATGTTCTCAATTAGAGTGTTACCATCATGGACAACAAGCTATTCCTCTTCATGATAGGTTAGATTGGCATTTACAACACTAGGAACAGAGGGTTCAATATGATCTTTGGCAATGGGTTTAGATTTGATAGTTACTCTTGTACCATATCTTGTCCTAAAACACATATGTGACTAATCAACTGATAAGTAACCTCCTAACTTTACTGTGAAATCTCTAGAAAGGCATATGGCAAAGTACGAGGGTAGGTCTATAACATATATGTCTTGTGGAATTGAAAAATTTGAGCAAGCATGCAAGGTGAGACCCAAGTTTTTAATGACTCCAATGGTATTGATGGATGTACCATCTAGCTATACTACTACTTTAGATAGTGGTTCATAAGTCAAACCCAACTTATCTACTATTTGTTTAGGCATTACTGAACTACTGGCACATGAATCAATCATGCAGTTGTGAACTAGGTGTTTACCAATAATCAGTGAAACATAGAATGGGGTTGGTTTGACATCATGAGTTTGTTGTTCCTTCTTGACTGGGGGAACATTTGAAAGCACAACTCTAGGCTAATCTATAGGTTGGTCTTGATTGGGATCATGAGTCAAAGAAACTTAGATAAGGCTTTTTGCAACAAGTCTTTTTTGGCTTGGAAGAGATAATGAATCCCACATAGGCATGCTTACATTTGCTTTCTTCATATGATCTAAAATATTGAAAGGAAAAGTACCAACCTTTGGTTGTCCTCTTGCAATAGCAGGATCCACTTGCTATTGTATCAGTTGTGGTTGCCCTCTTGGTTGATCCTTGTTTGGAACAGGATGTCCCCTTGGTGAAACTTGAACATTAGGTGGCTGTGATGGACTAGAAGCACCTTGCTAGCTTGTTTGAGCTTGATTTTTCCCTCTTCTAGCTTGTTGTCCTATATCAATGGCTCTCTTGTTGGCCCTTGTATTGGCTGCTATGGACTGGGCTGATTGGTTTTGCCCTTGTGTATGGTATATGCCACATAACTCCTCACCTTGCCAATTCATAAATGTTGCATCAGGCCACTCTTGTTCAAGATGAGAAACCTACTGTTCTAGGTTTTTTTGTACTATGTTTTGCTAGATAGTGGCATTATTTTGCACCATTAAGGCCTGATTTATCATGCCATTTGAGCAAGTTGATTGGTTATGTGGCCGGTTACATGGGTAACACCATTCATACTCTTGTGCTATATTATTCTGAACTGGAACTAACTCTCTGGAAGAGCTGGCAGCATGTTGGTTATAAGGTTGATGTGGTCTTGTGTTAAAATTTCATCTTTGGCCTTGATTATCAGCCTGATATGGAGGTCTATTTTTCTAGTTAGACTGTTGCTGGTTCTAATATGGGGGTTGATAAGGTCTATGGACCTGATTTTGCTACTTTTAATATTCACTAATTCATTGCCAAATGTTTGTAACAGCCCCTTGATCTCCTACAACTCTTCGTATGGGGCAGGGACAATTTTTGTTTCAATAGTAACTTGATAGTTTAATGCTAATATAGTAGGTACAACAACAATAGGTGGGATTTGCAATGGGACAGTTGGTTGTACCTCTAGAAAAATAGGCATTGGGGGTCTTGAAGCTATCTTACTAGCTTGAATTATGTTGTTTTCAGCCTTTATGGCAACATCATAAGCATCTGGTAGTGTTGTACCACCCATTGATTGAACCATTACTACAATATCACTATTTAAAGTCTTAAGAAAGTATAAAAATGCATGATTGGTAGTAGGCCTTACTGTTGTTGGTATTCTGTCCCAAGTCCTTTGAAAATGAAAGTTAAAATCTGCCATGTGCTCCTATGGAGCTCTCTTTATTGTACTCAACTATTCAACCAATGATAGGTTGTCTGACTTGTCTTCAAATTGCTTATTCAATGCTTCACCTAATAGATCCCATGAAGTAACTTAACCTACAACCAATCCTCTAAACCACTAAAGTGCCTTACCCTTCAGAGATGTAGCCAAAAGTCTCATTGCAACATTCTCCTATGTTATATGATGGACTGAACATAATGTAGCCACATCCTTGATATGTTCGATTGGAGTAGTTTGATCTTCACTAGTGAAGAAAGGCAAGCCTCTCAAGGCTACCACCAGAATATCATCATGTTGTGCAAACTGTAATGGGCTGCCAACATTAAATGTAACAAAAGGCGACTATCTTACCATTGGTTGAGGTTGAGGAGCTTGTACTTGTCTATTTAGTACCTAATTTCTTTGAACAAACCCTACAGACCTAAGATTTGGAGTAGAACACACTCTGCCTATTGGACTAAGAGCTCTCCTTCCTATTCTACCTCTTATTCTTGGGAGTGATAGTTGCAGGTACTCATATGGAGTTGAACTTCCCCTTGTTTGGATCCTTCTCATGTGCTATTTGCACTGGATCTGCAAAAATCAGAAAAATACAGCCGCTAGGTATGTTGTTTTTACCTTAAAAGGCTAAAACTCTGATATGCATACCAAAACAACAAAGAAAAATTGTATTCAAGTGGCCTAGCTTAGAGTCCCACCGGGCATGCCAAAAACTATTGTCATGAAGGATTGCACCCTGTCAAGCACTAAGCTTAACAATCCCGTGACACATTGGATCACTCTCAGACTGTGGGTTATCTATGGTGAGAGTGAACCTTTGGAAGAGTCAGCTCCCTTTAAATACCCCTTGGATCTGATGTACTTTCAAGGAAAAGAGATAGAAGGATGATTAATAAAACTGAAATGATCCTAAGAGGTGATGCACCAATGATAGTATTCTAACTTGCAACTTGATTCACAACTATCTTCTAATATATCTATTCATACAACTCAGTTGAACAATCTTATCACATAAATATTTCATAGAAAGGCATGAAATCAATCCACATTTACTGAAGGAAAACCAAATGTTTTCACAACTTAGAAAAGTAAAAGAATCCCTCACACAATCTATAACCTGTGGTAAATTTGCACCTTTGTATACTTGCATTCAATGAATGAGACAAAAAACTTGAAGGTTTTGATTTAAAACACAATAAATCTTTATTAGATCATCCAAAAGAGAACAAGACACTTAGATCTGAGAAGAAAAACACCTAATTTTATTAAAAAATAGAAGGGATATCTCTGCAATAATTGTAAATATGCTAAAAATTGAAGTTGCTATTGTATAAAATTTGTATAACTGTTGAGTTATAATACTGAAAATCTCTCTCTACAATGTGCAAAGGCAAGAGAAAAAAGCAAGAACTGAGAAAAAAACATAAGCTTTTCCTCCTATAGAACAAAAATCTCTCCCAAAAAGCAAAGGGAAGTCATCTCCTATCTAACTGGACTCCAACCGATGCATGAATAGGTTGGAAAAAGATCCCCAACCTTAGAAATAGTCAACTCTTAGTTGCTAGGCGAGCAAGAGGAAAATGCCATAAATTAGAGGGCTCATAATTGCTCCAAAATGAGCTATTTTAGCTCAGAACTCCTCCTCTCAAGATAGTTGACCAAAAAGATTGCCAAAAATAGACCAGTTTGACCCAAAGTCAAAAATAGAAGTAAAGAAGCCTCCTACATGAGTTTGTAACTTCAGTCTAACTCATTTTCTCTCCTTTCTCATTTTTGCATGTTTGGAAGGCAAAAATAAACTTATTTTGACAAGTATTAAGGATAATCTATCTATGTGTTTTACCTTAATAGGTGTTATATGATCATCTCCTTAGGTTTTGTGTAACAAATATTAAGGTAATTTATAAAATATTACCCTTAATAAGTGTTAAAATATAATATATTTTCCCTTACTCGTGAAAAAAAGAAAAGGGGTCTACATGATTTCATCCATTTGACTTAGACCTCCATCCCTTTCAAATCTCATAAAGGTATATCATAATGCATGAAATTATCCTAAGTCATAGATAAGAGACCTTAAAAGGTCATGATGGTGCTTTGATATCACACATTAGTCATTTTCTCTTTTGACACTTAAGATTTAAAAGATCTTCAAAAAGGTCAAAACCTTCATCATTTTCTTATGAGACCCTCCCACACCCATGACCTCCTGATGGCACCTAATTCTTTTCAACCTCAAAAGTCATAGGCCATGGATTAGGTATTATCTTCAAATAATTTTCTTTTAAAAAAAAGTCAAAAAGACTTAAGAAAATCCCACGGGCTAGGGCATTGAAAGACAAAAAAAAATTCTCAAAACCTAAAAGGCATTCATTTGATCACTTTTCAACTTCTTGCTTCTCCTCTGCACCACCATGGAGGGTTTGAAGGCTCTTGTTGAAGGTTTCTACTGACTGAATGTTCTTCTTGTAGCTGTCTCTGGTAAGCAAGATTCATACTTGTTCTTCATGAGGAAAACTATGAGAAAATGGAGAAAAATAAACTCTTTTCTGTGCTTCACATGCCACTATATTGCTGTTCCTTTTATGAAAAGTGTGTTCTCTGCTACATGATGTATCTTTGTCCTTTTACTTTCTATTCTAGGGCTTGTATGAAACTGTGGAAGACTCCTTTGAAAGCTTTACTTTGACAAATTCATTTCTCAAGCTTCTTCTGCGGCTGTATCTTTCATATGATAAGTTCATCATTTTGTTGACTGCTCTGTAAATCTAGCACTATGAAAAGAGAAATCTTTTTCTTTGTTCTACAAACCCTTGTTGGGGTTTCCTCCTTGCTCATGGAGAGAGCTACTGCTATTTCAGTCTATATATGGCATTTGTAGATCTTGTTTTGTGACTGATTCTATCTGTACACCTTGCTACAGTCATTTTATCTCCTATAATAGTAGAAGGTTATTTGTTTTCATTTCCTCATAATGAATGCTGTTACTTTCATGTTTATGCTTGAACAATGGTTGCTCTTGACTCTGTTGTTACTTATGAAAAGATGATAGTGAAAAAGGATTGGAGGTATGATCACTTCTATTAGGGTTTTATCTTATCTGCATACTGATGAAGAAAACCAGTGAAAGGCTTGTTTTGTGGCTGTGTTAAGCTCTTATCTTGAATAAAAACTATGAAAGATACAATATCTGCATCCTTGTTGCTCTTAACACTTTGTTCTTGCAAACCCTTAACATTGTCTTCGAGCCTAAAAACAAGACAATGATTATTTGAAGGTTAGTTTGTACATTTTTCATAGTATCAATGATGATTTCTCTCTTTGTATGTTGTGATAATTTTCCACTAGGGCTCCAACTATACCCATTATCTCCTTTACTGTGAGACCTCCCTGTTGTGTGGTTACACAACACGCCCCATTTTGACTTGACAAAACAGGGACCCAACTTTCTTTTTGCTGCTTTGGCTTGTTGTTGCTTTTCTGCTTTGGGCATCTGGTAATATTAAGTCATGCATGATAACCCTGTAATGGGGTAGATAGGTCACCATGATGAGATTAGTTGTCAAAGTTGGTATTTTATGTTATTAACCTCATGGTTGGAAAGTGCATAAAATTCCATGCAGGTTTGCCTTTTGGATCACCCCGAAATTCCTTAAGGGGAGAAAGTTATGATAAGTCAAAGTTCTAGTCAAACCTGATATTCCAAGGGGTGAGGGTCATATTTCAAACATCAGTCACATTATGTAAGATCACCTCAATATAAGTTTATCACCTGATAATCACTTGGTTTGCAGACTCCAGACGTCAATTTTACGTGATAGCTATTATTAACCCATCAAACGACTTCATATGTTCTGCGGGGGTCATTTTCAATATCACTCGATCTTACAAATGTCACCCTGTTGCAAAACATCACCCAATGCCAATATGATGATGACGTCATCTAAACCCGATGAACAAAGGAAATCACCTTGATGGTGATGTCATCATTCTTTTTACCTCGCGGAGGTATGTATCCAATACCCACCATGTTCAATAATATGACGGTGACGTCATTACAACACAACACTTAAATATGGTCATAGACATGTTGATCTCATCCAAATCTTTCTAAAGGGGGTCATTTTAGTTGTGGGGTCACATTTTAAACATCCCCTGATTTTAAATTCATGACCCGATATGCATATGGTCAACCTTTGACCACATCACCTGATTTTCTTGCATTAGTTTTTCCGCTCAAAGGTGGAGGGTCATTTTACCTAGAGGGGGTCATATTTTCAATATCACCTGATCTTTCAAAGATCACCCCCCTCCCTGTTTCCTGACATTAAATGAGCTTAAATGCGGTAGGTGGATTCCCGCTGACTACGAATAAAATTCAAACACTTGGCATCATCCATGGATTCTCCATAGAAGATCAATGGATTTAATCAATTTAACACAGTTTTACCCTAATTTGCCCTATGGATGAGTTTAAAGGTAAGTTTCCAAGGTTATTTTCATTTACCTTGCGAAAAAACAAGAATTTACAGAGCATAAGTCAAACCCTCATACAGGCTACCTGTGAATGGACGAGATCTTCCAGCACAATAGATCAGGTGATTATCATCATTTGCGGCCCTTTTCCATAATTATCCATCTAACCCAGGATGAAAGTGTTATCAGGTAAGTAATTAAAAATCCTACAGTTTTCATTTTCTGCATATCCAGGTAGTATGTTTTTTTTGTGGTTTGGATTTGTAAAAATGCATATCATGATGAAGTAAAGATTAATAAATATAGTATGCATGATGTCGTAGATATATAGTGTTATATGAATGCATATGGCTATCATATGGTAAGACCAGACATGTTTGTTACAGGAGTCCATGGCAGACATTAGGCGGAATAGGTCTGATGCAGAGTTTCTTAAGCCCATGTACGTTCAACCTGAAGGGGTATAATTCAAGTATGGCATCATTGGAGACACTCACCCGGGAGATATAGATTTGGTAGCATGGTCCACCAGAATAGATCATGACAAAGATAATACCCTTCTAGATGCAATATATGTATCAAGAATGTGGCATGTAGCCAAATTGCCATATGCCATGGAAACCCCATAATTGGTAGTAGAATGTGCCAAGAACTATAATCCTTAGACAAGATGAGTGGAGAAGCATGGAAGGGTTTGCACTAACTTTTTAGTTAAGGGCATCACATCTACTTTCAATTTGCCAGTTGGAAAGAGGGTGGTCAGTGTGGATTTATAGAAACTAGGGATAGAATATAATAACAACAAGAAGAATGCAAGGAAGAGGATGTACCAGTGGAGGTCTAAGAGTAGCACCTACACTGCCTCTGCTAATTTTCTAGTACACCTATACAAATTTGATTTTGATGATGAATATCAATACATGATTGCCCTGCTCAGCAGGATGATCGGCCAGCCTCATGCTGGAAATTTTGAGAATTGGATGTTTGGGATCATCCAGGTGATCCTTTACATAGATAATAAACCATTATGGGCCAAGGTCATCAGTGATGTATTGGATGAACAGATGAGGACCCTGGGAGGTCAAGAATGCTCATTCCATATGACCTCATATGTTGTCTATTCATGTGCCTACAAAGGAACATTTGATGCACTGACTATAGTAGGTAAGATTGGTGGTGGTGTAGATGATGCCCACATATGGGATCATTATCCTCAATTATAGAGAAGGAACTACCTCTTTGATTGTAAGTTGGTGAATGATGCATTCTCTATGCATCTGGTTAGAACTATGGAAGAGGATAGAACCAAGAGATTGAGCATGGAAGCTCAAGAAGTTGTATACAGACATGGCGCCTGGTTCATCCAGTATGCCACTTTTTCATATATCAGAATAGAGGGATTTGAAGAACAACCCCTTATGTTACCTAGGTACCCTACTGATGGGGTGGTCCTGATGGAATTTATTAGGCAGGTATCTACCATACTGGAGGCATACAAAGCACAGAAGAAGATTTCCCCAATACTATTTCCAATCTCTATGGGTTGGTACATATGCTCTGATTCAGAGAGCATAAAGGATGCCATAGGAGGTCTGAACCTGATGTACCTACAGCCATTTCCATTGGCTAGATCATATGACCCCTATGGTAGAATGCAGAAAATAATGGGGAAGCCTATACATCAAAAACACCTAGAAGATTTCTAGACTGATTATGAGGATGAAGCAGAGGTAAGAAGGAGAAAATATCAAAGGCTCACCTTAAATCAGATAAGGACATTTAACTGCATCCCAGTGCCAGCATAGCTGAAGAAAGATGATGGTAGGACCATGTCAAATGAATATGAAGATAAAAAGGTGTATAATGACACTATCTTAGCCCGTGATCTAACACAACTTGAAGACATTTCCTTGGATCAGTTTACAGGTGGGGTGCTGCAGTTAACCCAAGCATGGGTAGATGAACAAATAAGCAGGCTGAAGAAGAGAGGTGTAGCCATTATAGTAGATGCCAAGAAGAAAAGGCAGGAGATCCTTGAAGAGGAGTATGATGACTTCCTCAGCAAGAAAAGGAAATCTAATGGGGAAAGGCTACCTACTCAGAAACAAATGTAAGGCCCCTTGGAATGGAAAACAGCATGTGACATCAACCTCTGAGTAATGTCAGATGATCATGACCTGATCAACGGAGACTTGGAGTCATCAACTTATCCTAAGTTGATCGTCCTTTACAACATAATAAAGGTTTGTTGTGCAAATTTTTATGCATGTTGTTATGACTCATCATCATCATCAACATAAATTGGTGCTAGAAGGAGGGCCTCATCATCCGTAGGTTTGTCTAATTTGAGGATCCAGACAGAAAGGTAACACTCATGCTGCTCTGTATTTCAAGTCATATGTAAAGATTTGTTGTTTTAAGTCTGTGCATGCTAATCCTTTGTGAAAATTTCAAAATTGAGCATAAATATTGCAAGCTTTGTGGTTGATCACTGTGAATTTTCAAAGATAAGCTCTATTTCAAGTAAATTTGCTTAAACTTTGAGGTAATCTGCTCAATAGACCTGATATCCAGTTGCGTATGTCACCAAGCTTCAATATCACCTCATATTTGCATCATTTATGCAAATATTCTATAAGTATTCAGCCAGTCTCAAGTTCTGACCATAAATACAGCCTTTGCTAGGGAGTTTCAACTGATCTTTACAGTAAACCAGCCAATTTTCCTTAAACTTAAGAAATCCTGGCTCTCAGGCCAAATACCAAGTCCAGATCCAGTGGACTTTTTGAAGAATTACCTATCAGGGGATTTAGACCTAGAACTATAGACATTCATCACTCTCCTGGTTCTAGTGCATCAAGAGCTTGACTAGAACTTGCTCTTGTAACTCCTATCAAGTTACAAACACCTACAGGACCACTTGTCACACCTTAGGTCCAACCTCCACCTATTACAATGTCATTCTTTACTACAGAGTCACCTCTGACTTTCACAGCATATCATGCTTTGCCTAAGAATCATGATAAAATTTGTCCTAAGTATCATCCATATCAGGATGCTGATGATCACATCAAAACATTCAAGGAAGCTTGTTGTAGGGCTAGAATTGAGCATCAAGATGTAGTGTGCAGGTTATTTCCATTTTCCTTAGGGGAAGAGGCATATAACTGGTATATCAGTCTTAGTCAAGGTTCAGTTGGTTCATGGGCTACCTTGGAGAAAGCCTTCAAGGATAGGTTCAAAATACCTATAGATCCTTTAATGAATTATCATTTGTTTTCCACAATCAAGAGATTTGAAGGAGAACCAATTGCTAACTTCAACGCAAGATTCCAGAAGATGCTCTCAAAGTTAGTTGCACCTTATGTTGTAGCAGATGAAGTTACTAGGAGCATATATTACTCAGCTTTAGATCCTTTGACTTCTATGTTTATTAGGAGAGCACATCCTGGTGTCACAACCTTGACAAGAGCTTTTGAAGAAGCTATCAAAGTCAATGAGCAGTTAGTTCCTGCTCCAACACCTAATATTGCATTTCCAACACTTCCTAGTTATCCTACATATCCTGCTCAACAACAGACTAATGGAGCCATGATACCTACAGCTGTGATGCCAAGCCCTTTACAAATACCTCCACTTAGTATCATGCCGCCTCCAAATGGAAATGGCCAAATGTTACAATATCCACGACAAACATAGGTACCTCAAAGTGTGGAACAATCTAATAATAATAATGGATCTTCCTTTTTCAAATCTCAGACAGAGAATGTAGTGGCCAAGCTTTAGGAAGAGAAGGAAGAAATTAAAGAGATATCAGCACAGTTGAGGAAACTCACTACTAAGATCACTCATTTGAGGAGTCAGAACTTCTATTCTCAACCAAATCAGAAGAGAGGATATATTAATGACAGACCTAATTATCTTGATAGTGGATACAACAATAATCCTCCTAGACAGCCTAGAGTATGGAACTCTAGGCCAAATAATGGTTCTTTGCCATCACCCCTAGATAATCAGCCTCCTAGTGAACCTAAGCAGACCACTAGAGTGAACCTTGTAGAGGCAGCACTTACAAACTGGTGCAGGATACATAACACCAATGCTCATGCAGAGCTAGATTGTCCTCAGTTCAAGATTGCTGCCAGTATATTCCAAACTGAAGTGTCCAATACTTCAGGTAATCCACCTTGTGTGGAAGGAAATGAAATTATCCCCTGTGGATATGATTCTACTTTAGTGCTAGAAAGCTTCATGCATCATCCTCATCAGCAGACAATGTCATCTCATCAGGATTATACCTTAGCATGTGAGGAGTCAGCCCTGGCTTTTGAGTCTAATTATGTTTTTCCATTTGAGGATGAAAATGAGCCCTCAATTGAACATGAAGAGGTACATGCTTATCAATAGCAATATTAGGGTAGGTACAATTATAACCTGAGGAATAACTCAAACAGACCTGCTAGTCCTTTGACCACTTCCTTGCCTCCAAACAATTTCAATACTCCTCCTGATCCCAAGGCAAGCAATAACCCTGGATTTCCCAAGATTAATGCTCAATACTTCACATCACCAAATATAGCACCAAAAGCTGCTAATTTGCCTCCTGAATATGATAAATTGGTCACTTACCTGGCTGATGAAATGAAAAAGATTAAAATCAGCCTGTCATTATCAGAGTTGCTTAAAACCCCTGCTATCAAGAAAGCTTTCATGAAATCATTAGATGATCTTGCTCCAAGAGAGGATAGTCATACCTCAGGTCAGTTTGGAAATAAAGATCATGTTACTAGAGATGTTAATGTTAAACACAAAGTGCCAGCTACTGTTCAAGCTGCAGAGACTTCACACATGACCCTATATAGAGACAAGAGTGAGTCACCTCCTTTCCTTCTTACCATAAGGATGTTTGGTAAAAATTTACATAACTGCTTAGTAGATTCAGGAGCATCTATCAATGTAATGCCCATGTCCATATGCAATGCTTTAGGGTTGCATCCTGCTAAATCATTAAAGAAAGTAACACAATTAGACAAAACAGAGGTGAGTGTGGTAGGAGAATTAACTCACATTCATATGCAACTAGCATCGGACCCAAGAATCTAGTACTACATTGATATTTAGGTAGTTGATATACCTGATACCTATGGGATGTTGCTCAGCAAAGACTGGTCAAAAACCCTTAATGGATACATGTCAACTAATTTTAGTCATATGTGGTTGCCCTAGAAAGGGATACCAAATCAAATAAGGATAGATGCTGAGCCTCGTATGAAACACATGATCACAGAATATAATAAAACCAACAAGATCATGTATGTGGATGTGGAACCTAGAGTTTACTCCATTAGACCCCAGACCATTAGGATAGAAGAAATCTTGATGTATGATGTTCATCATCACAACGATAACCCTCAGGATGATAAAATAATTTTAGAGTTTGATTGTAACCCCGAAATGAAATAGAGGTAGATCATTTCAAGAATTTTGAGATACACTTGTCCAAAGAGGTGCAACGATGTCAATTGTTAAAAATGCATGTTCATGATATTCTAATTGATGGATGGTGCAAGTTACATGATGAGGCGCATTCTAAAAAGACTTGCGATACTTTCTTAGACATGATGGAGCTAGAACAAGCATGTAGTGAGGAATCATCATCATCATCCGCGGTAAGTTCTGCAGATAGTGATCGTGACACTGATTGTTGTTTGTCCTCTGCAAGAATAGGAGAATGCATATATCATGATGAAGGTCAAAAGATGTTCTAGTATGTAACAAGAGTAATGCTAAAAGAAACAGGAGAATCACCCTAGGAAGTGATTGTTTAGTAGAATCAGATTATGAGTTATCTAATGAAGATAGGGGCAGTAATATGTCCAAGTTTGAAGATTTTTTATCAAAAGAGATTCAAAAGATGACACAACAACAAAGATCTCCACAGGATGTCTTGATTGAGGGATGGTGTAGGTTACATGAAGCACCACATTCAGAAACTACTTGTTCATTGTGTCTGCATATTCTAAAAAGGCAGACGTTGCCTAGTCCAAAAGATTTTCCTTCTAATGATAAAAGGAAAGAAGAAATATCAGCTTCACATAAGGTAGATAAGGTGAAGTTTGAGATCTCACTATTTTTGCTCTTTGCCGATGATAGTGTAGTTCGGTGGTTAAGTCGCTCGATTGTAGTGGCGGCCACCAGAGTTCAAACCCTCACTGGGCCAATGAGCTCGCAAGGCTTTACACCTTCGCTGGGCCAATGAGCTCGTGGATTTGAAGTGTTCTTGCTAGGGGATGAGGTCCCCCATGTTGTGGCCTCACTGGTTCATTGCTCTGGGCAAAAGCATTCACGTGGAGCCGGAGGACGTGTCGCACCAACGTCGCCGGTCACATTAAAAAGTTTACCAGGCACATTACCTTTAAAAAAAAAGGTGAAGTTTGAGAAAGTTGAGATACCAAAGTTGAAATGGATATCAAACGGTGCAGCTGCCAGAGCTAAAAAGAAAAGAAAAGGCCCAAATAATCCTTTGACTGAAGATAAGCCATGGATCCTTAGGTTTGATGGATCCAAGTCAAAATAAGGAGCTAGAGTAGGGATAGATCTTATTGATCCATCTGGAAAATCCTATTTAGCCACATACAGATTGCAATTTCCATGCACGAATAATGTGATAGAGTATGAAGCTCTAATTCATGGGATATTATTTGCACTTAGAAAGAAAGTGAAGATTTTGCATGTCTATGGAGACTCAGAATTGGTTATGAGACAAGTAAGAGGTATATACTCTTGTAATTACAAGAAGCTATCCAATTACAGATAGGGTATGGGACTTGATAGAAGATTTTGATGCATTCAACATCAGCCATGTACCTAGAGAACAAAATCACAGGGCAGATGCCTTAGCCTAGGCTGCCAACACTCTAGAACCATTGTCCATATCCGGTTTGTAAAGATTTTTAGTTGAATTAGTATCAGTGCCTTCTGTGCCAGATAATGTAACTAACCTTCAAGTATTTGATGATGATCAACATATTCTAGACTTTATATCCAACAGGGATGTCTTTGATGCACATATCATAGATGAAAGAAACATGGAAGACCATATTTGGGAAGAAGAAGAAATCCTGGAATTGCCTAGTAACAAGATTCCTAAGGGAATGATAGAGCTAGAAAGAGCATTTGATTTAGACAACATGCTAAAATAGAAAGATCTCCCAAAAGCAAATGGAGGAGAGTACTCACAGGTTAACATTGGACAGGATGATAAACAAAGAAAAGGTCCCCCAAGAGGAAAGAAAACTGATGATGAGCCTAAGGGGGTGATAATTGAGAGAATTGCCATACCAGCTACAGGTGCATCAACATCTAGACAAGCATCCACCTCATCTGCACCACCTTTGATGGATAAACCAAAGACCAAAAGAATCCTGAGGCCAGCTATAGAGACTACAGAAGTACAGGATGAGGGCCGAGCCTCACAATAGAATATAGAAGAAAACATCCCTCTTGAGGAAGAGCCGATAAGTAAAGAGCCCGTAGGTGATGAACTGATGATGGTCAGCAAGAAGAGGAAGGCGCCACCATTGACATCACCACCTAAGAAACAAAGAACATCTATGAGGGGTGATATCAGGGCCAACCCTATAGTATTAAGAGGGGTTGGTGGTGAAGTGTTTAGGAAGGAGATGCAACATGATGTGCCACTTCCCACCATTATCAAGTTTAAAACTGAGAAAGCAGAGGAGCAAGCAAAAGAAACCTCCAAAGTAGGTCAAGGTGGTCCTTTCTCCTTGGAAGACACCGTAGACCTATTAGATGATGAGGTGGTGCAAAATGTAGCTTCTCAGAGGATGGAAATGCTTGCTTCTAGTACCCGCATGACTCCACATGGGACCCCATCAGCACAGATGGTGATATTAGAAGGGTTGAAGCAAACAGCTCAAGAAGAGAAAGAAAGTAGCCCAGAAAGGGCAGCCCAACAAATTGGGCTTGACAAGTTGGTAGATCAGGTAACTAGCCCTACAGTAATAGATTTAACATATAGGGAGGATGTGACCCCCAGAGGCAAAGCAGGTGCACCTGATAGGATGGAGAAAGTTGAAGAAGCCAAGAAGACAGAAATAGAGAGCAATACTCCAAATATGAGCCAGCAACAACAAGAGATACTTGTTGAGCCAAAGATAGTAGAAGTCCAACAAAAGGGCGAGGGTGATAGGGAAACATCAGGTGATGATGCCGCCCGAACTCAAGAGACCACAAGAGAAAAAGATACATCAGGTCATGAAGACCTTAAGACACAAGAGGTCAGTATATCAAGTACAGAACAAAAGGTGACCCAAGATCAGGGTGATGCACCAGGACCAAACACATAGATATCCATAGATGCCAATATGCCTCAAGATGAGGAACATACTAAGGTGGATGAAACACAGAAAGAGGGAGTACAGGGTCATCATGTGGATATTCCACAAGATCCTCCCCCACAGAAAGAAGCCCCTCAAGAAGAAGAGATGCAACAAGATCCTCCTCATGAGGAACAACATGAGGAAGAAATCAAGAAGTCACTTTCTCCATCTAGAATGGAGACAGATACCGAAGATCAAGGTGAACATGATGATGACAAAAGACAATAAGGATTTGGCGATGAAGTGCCTCAGTGGCTTGAAAAGGAAATAAGTATGGAACAAGGATTTGAAATCCAAGAATTTGATGTTTCAACCTTGTTTACAGAGACTATCATGAAGCTAAAGAGAAAAGCTAGATTAACATCGGCTATCAGAAGAGATCCTACTACAGGCAGAAGAAATGCCCAGGTAGCACTTCCCACTGTAGAAAAGGAGAAGGGCAAAATCACCCTAGAGGAATTCCAAATCACCATGGTTGATTTGGGTTTTGCTAATGAGGATGAAGAAGGTCAAGAAGGGAAGGATATCATTGATTCTTTAACCCAAAGGGTAAAGAAAGAGAAAGAGACAAATAAACAGCATAAGGAGAACATTGCCCAACTACATTCATATATAAAGGGGTTGATTAACCCTGATAGTACACTAGCAGATCCAGCAGTCCCATTGACTGTCATCTCTCAGGAGGAGGTTAACAAGTTGGACCTCATGAGGCATGAATCAATAATCATGAGGAAGTGGATGCTATCAATGCTCACAGGAGCTGAAGAAGTATTGAGAACCTCTTTACAGAGGTGGAATTCGTTGAGCACTTTGAAGAGGAAAATGGATAAAATATAGAATGAAATGGGAAGGAGGTCATTCCAGTTGGAAAAAGCCTTAATTCTCTAAGTGAAATAAAAAGGATTGATCCTTAGGTCCTGATAAATAATCAGGTATTAAATAATAACACTACCCTACTAGTAGATGTAAGGTATGAAGACATCAGGTTCGAATGCGATATCCTGAAGAAGTGTAGTGGCAAGCTAAGGGATATTAGTATAAAGCTGCACAGTATGATGGCCTATGAGGCAGAAATCCTTGAAGCTCTAGAAGGAAAAGTGGAGGGGAAGATTGAAAACCAAGATGCAGACTTTGCTATCAAGGCTCTGCATGATAATTTCCAGCCAGTAGCTAATGATCCTCTCACCCACCTGACAGAAGAAGCGATGAATAAGATCATGAGGATCAAGATCAGGGTGGAAAATTATAATGAAACTTTAAATAACAGAAAAGGCAAGCTGGAGGCACTCAAAGATAAATTTTAGGCTCACAAGTATGCTATGACTAAAGCCAAAACCCAAGATGGTGGGGAGGTAGACAAAATAGTACAAGCTTATGAAAATATCAGGACAGCATGAAGGTCCATATACAGGATGATGTTCATCAGGGTGATAATGATACAGAAAGTGATGAGGAGTAGGATCATGATGAAGAAGAAGAAGATAAAGAGGAGGAACCTGAAGAATGAAATGAAGATGCATCCCCAAAGAGACATATGCACTAGGTACTTATAAGATAAAAATTCATCCAGATGGTTGTCAGCTAGCAACCTGTGCCACGAGAAAGGTGTTGACTAAGTCAAAGAGTGATTATATACCGTTGATCTTAATTGACAAATCCTGACCGTAGGTCATTTGTAACCGCTCCCTCACCTTAGTCTATAAAAGGTGCAGGGATGTCATATTTTGAATATTCAGAAGCTTAATTGAAATTTGATTGTTGAAATATCAGGAGTTATTTCAAAGTTGTTCTAAACATACATGTTTTGCATACTGAATGAAAGAGAAGACAATTTGATTACAAACTATCATAAATCTTGAGTAATCTGTGTTTGAAATCTTGATATATGCTTTGATCAGCTACGTCCCTTGGAGTGCTTATCAGTCTACATGTGTTGTTTTCATTCCTTATCCTTTGAAGTTAGCATCATCCATATCTAGCTGTGGAACATCTGAGTGACATATGGTTTGATTTCTTCTCCTCATGAACGTATTTTGTATGTATGTGGTTCAATGGCTAAAGATTCACCAAAATTAGAAGCATTCTTTTAAATTTCTTTCAATTTCATAACAATTCATCATAATTACAAATAACAGAAGATCAAAAGCAAATAACATGAAATATGCTGACATCTAGTAGATAATTGGAAATACATAGCATATTTAGAGTTAAAGCATGTTAAATTGATATATGTCATGCAAATTCACACATAAATCCATGAAATTCATGCATACATCTACTTATAGACACATCATTTGAGTAAATATACTGTGTAGGAGAAAGAACAGGTTTATGATGATCAATAATCAGAAGAATTGATCAAACTTGCAAATACATCAGCTATCTTTGGAAATAGAGTAGCAATAACCTCTCTGTGGAGTATATTTATAGGAAACATAATCTAATGATCATTCAAACAAACATAAGGCCCCTTGGAATGGAAAACAACATGTCACATCAACGTCTGAGTAACATCAGATGATCATGACTTGATCAACGGAGACTTGGAGTCATCAACTTATCCTAAGTTGATCGTACTTTACAAGATAATAAAGGTTTGTTGTGCAAATTTTTATGCATGTTGTTATGACTCATCATCATCATCAACATAAATTGGCGCTAGAAGGAGCTCAAATCTTACTTTGGTAAGATTAATTTTGTTAGAAAGTTTATTACTAGCTTTGTAGAAATTGTCAGACCATTGAATGCCATGCTAAAAAAGGATGCCAAAATTGAGTGGACACCTGAAGCTAGAGAAACTTTTGAAGATATCAAGAAAGCCATATCTAATGCTCTAGTTCTGATCAGTCCAAATTATACCAAGGACTTTTACATTTACTCATTTGCTTAAGATCATACATCTGTAGCAGTATTAACATAGAGAAATGAGGCTAAAGAAGAAAAGCCTATAGCCTTCATGAGTTGTCCTTTTAGAGATGCAGAACTTAGATACATGGATGTTGAAAGACAAGCACTTGCTCTGGTTTGAGCAGTTAAGAAGTTTAGGCACTACATCCTAAGAAGTAAAGTGATTACTGTAGTACCTGATGCAGCAGTAAAGATGCTCTTAATGCAAAGTGAACCAGGAGAGAAGAGAGCCAAATGGATTACTATTCTCTAAGAGTATGATATGGACATAACACCCATGAAATTAGTAAGAGGACAAGTATTGAGCTAGATGATATCAGAAATTGATCCTAATATCATGAGCCAACAATATGTTATAAATGCAAAGGATGATGGAGAATGGTATTCAGACATCAGGCACATCTTAATTACTGGAAGATGTCCTTCGAGATTACAGGCCTCACAAAGGAGAGCCTTAAAGATAAGGTCACAAAAATACATGATAAAAGGAGGAGTCCTTTTTAAAAAGAATTATGAGGGGATATACCTTAGATGCCTGGAAAGGCAAGAAGCAGACAAGGTGCTATCAGAGTTGCATGACAAGTTTGGAACTGCACATGGATCATCCTTAGCTACCACTCATGCTATCCTCATGGTAGGGTATTACTGGCCCACTATTTTTAAAGATACTGCTAAACACATCAAATACTGTCATGTGTCAGGTTGCTACAAATCGAGAAAGATACACTGCTCAGCCTTTACAGCCAGTGATGGAGATGCGCCCATTTTCTCAATGGGGAATGGACTTCATAGGACCTATCAATCCTCCATCATCTTCAGGCCACAGGTATGTCTTGACTATTACTGATTACTGTACTAGGTGGACTGAAGCTATCGGCAGTAAGACATGTAATGCTGAGGATGTCATCAGGTTTTTGGAAAGCAATATAGTAACCAGGTATGGAGTTCCCTATGCTTTGGTATGTGATAATGAGTCTACCTTTGCTTCAATAAAATTATCAGGTTGGGCTTTTGACTATGGGATCATCTTAAAATTCTCCTCAAATTACTATCCCCAAGGGAATGGATTAGCATAATCCACAAATAAGAATTTATTGAACATCATAAAGAAATTGATAGAAAAGAACCCAAGGGAGTGGAACACCCTATTGAAGTATGCCTTGTGGGTAGATAGACCCAGGATGAAGGCTGCATTAGGAAATTCTGCTTTTCACCTAGTATATGGGGTAAATCCTATCTTCCCTATTAACCTAAAGATCCCCACATTGCAGTTTGCACAAGAATACCTAGGCATAGATAACAAACAAGAAGTCAAGTTGCTTCAGTTGATGCACCTAGAAGAAAAAAGAAATAAGGCAAATGATCAGTTTGCTAAACATTAGGCTGTTGTCAAGCATTGGTTTGACAAAAGAGCCAGAGTTAAAGCTTTTAGAATCTCATATTTGGTCCTGATGTGGGACAAAGCACATGAAAGGAAAGGAGATCATGGTAAGTTTGATAAACTTTGGATAGGTCCCTTCCAAGTTTTAGAAATTCTAGGAGACAGTACCTACAGGCTTAAGACCTTAACTGGTGAGGATGTTCCATTACCAGTTAATGGACAGTTTCTCAAGCATTATTTTCAAGCCTGAAGTAGTGCCATGTAAGTCATGTGTATCATACTGTGCAT
Organism: Cunninghamia lanceolata; assembly: GCA_027924645.1. NCBI lineage: Eukaryota > Viridiplantae > Streptophyta > Pinopsida > Cupressales > Cupressaceae > Cunninghamia > Cunninghamia lanceolata. Next base: position 5,774,648 of record BSBN01000997.1, on the reverse strand, counting down.
ATTTGTATAGTTGTTTGTATAGTTTTGGTGTTTTATTTGTTTTCTTATTGAGTTCTACTTTTGTTAGTCAAGATGAGGCAACTCATCACCCTACAAAAATAACCAAATTGTTAAGATTCAAGTGATGAGAACAAATTCATATATAGGTTATGACTCATTTTGAGAAGTGTTGGTGATCAGGTCTGTGATATCTTTTCATTAGGGTGCCTTTTCTTCACGAAAGTGATTCTTTCACAATGACTCACCTAACAGCCTTGGGTTTGTGGAACACACAAGTATAAGTGTTAAGTGAAAAATCTAAAGGGACTCCCTTGCTACCAATGCAATCTCCAACCTAAATTAGCAAGTGAGCATGCCTTGCACAATAAGCTTACAGGATGGCATCATATGAATGGAGTATAAATATTAAAAATCAAAAAGAAATAAAATTAGGCCATCTAAGTAACTCTACCGGGGCTATAGACGCTTGTTGGTAGTGGGGCTCTACTTAGGAGGATTGTATAGATAACCTTGTCGGGGCTATGGACGCTTGCTGGCAGCAAGGTTCTATCTAGGTTGGCTATGAGGGATGCTCCCAAACTATGTAGCTTAACATCAGTTACTCATGTTTTCAACTTGCTTTCAAGATGAGGATAATTAATCATTTGCACACACCTGATCCTTTGTTAGCATTGTTGCCATGATAAAAACCTTATCATTTAGAAGGATTATGATGCTTATACTTAGAAAGAGTTAGAATACTATGTTAGAATGTGATCACATCACTTAAATAATTGGAATTTAGTTGTTTTCTTTGGTGGCAAGTTGTTGTGTGGTTACACAACATGCCCCATTTTGACTTGACAAAACATGGACCCAACTTTATTTTTGTTTCTTTGGCTTCTTGTTGTTTTTCTGCTTTAGGCGTCTGGTAAAATTAAATCATGCATGATAACCCTATAATGGGGTAGATAGGTCACCATATTGAGGTCAGTTGTCAAAGTTAGTATTTCATGTTATTAACCTCATGGTTGGAAAGTGCATAAAATTCCATGCAGGTTTGCCTTTTGGATCACCCCGAAATTCCTTAAGGGGAGAAAGTTATGATAAGTCAAAGTTCTGGTCAAACCTGATATTCCAAGGGGCGGGGGTCATATTTCAAACATCAGTCACATTATGTAAGATCACCCCAATATAAGTTTATCACCTGATAATCACTTGGTTTGCGGACTCTGGACGTCAATTTTACGTGATAGCTATTATTAACCCATCAAACGACTTCATATGTTCTGCAGGGGTCATATTTTCAATATCACCCGATCTTACAAATATCACCCTATTGCAAAACATCACCCAATGCCAATATGACAATGACGTCATCTAAACCTGATGAACAAAGGAAATCACCCTGATGGTGATGTCATCATTCTTTTTACCTCACGGAGGTATGTATCCAATGCCCACCATGTTCAATAATATTACGGTGACGTCATTACAACACAACGCTTAAATATGGTCAGAGACATGCTGACGTCATCCAGATCTTTCTAAAGGGGCTCATTTTAGTTGCGGGGTCACATTTTAAACATCCCTTGATTTTAAATTCATGACCCGATATGCATATGGTCAACCTTTGACCACATCACTTGATTCTCTTGCATTAGTTTTGCCGCTCAAAGGCGGAGGATCATTTTACCTAGAGGGGGTCATATTTTCAATATCACCTGATATTTCGAAGATCACCCCCCTCCCTATTTCCTGACATTAAATGAGCTTAAATACGGTAGGTGGATTCCCGCCAACTGCGAATACAATTCAAACACTTGGCATCATCCATGGATTCTTTGCATAAGATCAATGGATTTAATCGATTTAACCTAGTTTTACCCTAATCTGCCCTACGGATGAGTTTAAAGGTAAGTTTCCAAGGTTATTTTCATTTACCTTGAGAAAAAACAAGAATTTACAGAGCAGAAGTCAAAACCTCATACAGGTTACCTGTGAATGGATGAGATCTTCCAGCGCAACAGATCAGGTGATTATCATCATTTGCGGCCTTTTTCCATAATTATCCATCTAACCCAAGAGGAAAGTGTTATCAAGTAAGTAACTAAAAATCCTATTGTTTTCATTTTTTGCATATCTAGGTAGTATGTTCTTTTTGTGGTTTGGATTTGTAAAAATGCATATCATGATGAAGTAAAGATTAATAAATATAGTTGTTGCAAGTATGGGCCTAACTGGTGTTGTCATTGATGTCAACATACTCCTGTTGCATTAATGATAAGGTTTGGATGATCCGTGAGCTGAGGATATTGAGAAAATTAGTCTCAATCAGGAACAGTGAAGAACAGTGATGACTATAAGACAAAAGTCCAAGATAGGATGATAAACAGAGGATGCAGATTAAAGGGTTTGTAGATATGTGTCTGTAAGTGATCTAGTAGAGATTTTAGAGGTTTGTATGAAGATCTGAAGAAGTTATGGCTGCTCAAGTAGAACCGGCTCTGGCAGGTGTTCAGAGGTGACAGAGTGACACAGATAGGTCCGGTGAGATCCAGTAATGCACTATCCCATTCTACAGATTTGAGTGAGTGTTGAAGACATCCATGTGAAGTGTCAACTTGATTGGTTTGTGGTTTGAAGGTCTAGAAGAACCTATTCCTTTGTGACAGTAATGACAGACTGTGTTCTGAAAGCTCCAGATGAAGGAGAGGAGAATTCTAGCAAGCAGATGAAGAGTGGATGTTCTCAAGTGATTTAGGAAAGGTTGTTGTGATCCTTGGATCATGTCCAGTTCATGTTGGTGGTCCGCATTGAAGTTAGAGTGCGCATTTGAAGAATAACCACTGGATGATGGTGTTCTTCCTGAGACTGGCTGACCGGATGTATTACACGTCTTGCGGATGTTCTTGTAGGTGTTTGCCAACTTTGATGATTGTTCCTAAGTCGATGTCGTGTATAAATAAGGGATTGTGAAGTCATTTCAAAGTGTACATTGTGTGGAGATGAGCGAGTGGTAGCGAAGAGGAGAGCGAAAGGCAGAGCAGAAGTATTGAGCTTAATGGAACTAATTCAAGCATGGTGAAGATGCTATTCTCTAGTTCATGTATGTGATACTTATTTCTTTGTAGATAGTGTGTCTCTTGTAGGCAGTGAGCCTCTTGTGAGCAGTGTGCTCAGGCAGTGAGCCCTAATTGGCATGTGCCATTTTATTCTTTCTATTCTTCTAACAGAGAATACATTCTTGGGTTAATCACCCCATGGTTTTTCCCTTAACCGAGTTTTCCATGTCAAAATCTTGGTGTCTCATGTGTTGATGAGTTTCTGCTTTTGATTTGAATGCATTATGTCTCATGTTTAATATACTGCTAATCACTAAGAGGATTTAAGTGTGTAAATTGGAGAAAGTTTTGCACAACTGATTCACCCCCCCTCTTAGTTGTGTGCCCTAAGTCTAACAATTGGTAACAGAGCTAAGTTCCTCTAAAAGGAGCTTAACTGCTTGAGGAGATCCAGGATGTCGTCATACAAGAAGGATAGTCCGAAGTTTGATGGAACCAACTTTGCTCTTTGGAAAGGTCACATGAAATGTCACTTGCAGTGTATGGGAATGGCGTACTGGTCCATGGTTACAAAAGCGTATGTACCTCCACAGGGTGGTCCGACAACCCTAAATGAAATCACAGATGCTGAAAACAATCTGCGGACCAAAGAGGCTCTTCTAAGCGCATTATCTGACTCAGAGCTCTCAAATGTTATTGACCTACCAACTACCTTTGAGATTTGGAATAAACTGGAACTTTTGCATGAAGGAGATCAGTATGTTAAATGTGCAAGGTTACAAAGTCTAAAAGGGAAATTTGAAAAATTGAAGATGAGAGATGATGAAAATATTACCACTTTTATGCCAAGAGTGAATGAGCTGGTTTGTGGAATTAGAAATGTTGGTGGAGTCTTGGATGAAAATGAGATTATTGGTAAAATTCTCAGATCCCTTCCTGCTTCTTACAAAATCAAGCTACTGCCATTGAAGAATTCAGAGCCCATACAACTGTCACAAGAGATCAATTGGCTGGGAAATTGGTTGCATTTGAAATGATAGAGTTTGGAGACGACCCCCCCAAGACTGAATCTGCATTCAAAGCCAGTGCCTCTGTTAAAGGTAAACAAAGATTTGATTCGGGAGATAATTCTTCAAGGAAATTGTCATGGTATGAAAAAGCAAGAAAATATCTAGAAGAAGAAGAAGAAGAAACTGCTCAACTTGAAGCCCTTATTGCAAAGAGGCTACCAAGAGGATCTGGTAAGTATGAAGGAAAATTACCTTCTAATTGTTTTAACTACAATATGATTGGTCATTTTGCCTCAAAGTGCCCGGAAAGATTTTTGATGCAGAGGCATCCACACTATAACCTTACAATACAGCATGGATGTCTGTAGCCCATCATCATCATCATCATCATCACCATATTTTGCTTAACACTGTCAGCATCATCATCATATTTCACCTGCCGACTGATATCCTCCTGATGACAGGCCCTCGCCCGTTCGCATATCAACAGCATCACCTTATTCGATTATCGACAGCATCATCATGTTCGACCAGCACGAACATCCTCCTGACATCCATTGTTCACTTCAGCGACAACTTCGACCTTCACTATCTTCAGCATCATGATATTCAACATCATGATAATCAACAGGATAAAGAATATCCGGTTCCTTCCATTTATCCTGATGATGACGAACCTTAACTCCTCGCACCTTTCCCTCGATGCTTACGTCACCCCGATATCTTGATGACATATATCCTGATGACGATGACGTCACCCGCAGATCCTCAATATCCTGCTGCTCTGAAATATCCTGATGACGTATATCCTGATGATGATGACGTCATATCCTGCTGTTGGCCAAACTTAGTTTTTCGGCCCGCGATCAACCCGATCTTCTACCTGATGCTGATACGCTCCTCCTCGGCACTCCTGATGATGATCACCCTGACGCACTTGCACTTCATGCAATCGAAAGCATCATGCTCATCTCCTCTTATCTGGATGACGATGTCCAAAGCGACTGCAGGATATTCACCAAATTATCCTGATGATGCGGTTTTGACAAACTTTCAGCCTTAGCGGATTTTCACTGTTCTGATCCGCCGAACCTCCTGGGATGACTCGATCCACTTCCAGGGTGATCTTCCACACTTTATCAGCTCGACCTAGCACATGCCCATGCTAGGGTCTTCAACACCTTTCAACCGCGATCCTGCACACCTGCATGCGAACAAACAAACTAACACCTACCCTACTGTACATAACCATTCCACCGATTCGACGAATCAACCGGTGGAATGGATCAGCAAATCCATGGAACCACCAAAACAACAAATTGATTAGACAAAGGAGATCAAACAGAAGATGAAAACAGGATCTTTATTGATTTCAAAGATGCAATACAATATACTGTTTCTCACACAGCACACTCTAACTCCTCTGCTCAATGCAATACTATACTACCGATCGATGATCTACAGTCAACCGATCCTCATGCTTAAATAGATTTTCCTACGAGTACTACTGACCCGACTCCAAGCGGCTGGGAACTCTCTCCAAGCGGCTGGGAGATCCAACCGGACCTACAGCATGACAACTGTCCTAACAAACTTCCTAAAAATAGCAAAAGCATGGTCAGCATGATCTTATCATGATCAGCATGACCTTATTACATGCATTTGGTCTTACCAGACCTTCTTGGAAACATAAACAAGACCTGAAACAACTAACTGCCTCATGAAGGCCAGCTGTCAGGTAGGTGCTCCTGCACCATACTCCCCAACAGAAAAGAACTCATGTCCCATGAGTTTAGTATGTGGAAGTCCTCCACCTTTACACTTTGCCTTAGCAATATGCTGAACTGTTCCAGCTTTGTCCTCTGTTGTCTCTTGGCTGCTCCAAGACTTCTGAACTGTAACTTGCTTTCTGGCAAGTAAATCCTCATGCCTGTCAATGTAGGCCTTTCTCACACATACCTTGTGTTTGACCAGAACCTCTGTCTGAACTACCTCTTGAACTTCTGAAATGTTCAATTCTGTCTTCCTGTCAATCTTTATAGGACAAGCAATAGTCCCAACTATGACAACATCCTTGTCATTCCTCTCAACTGGTTGCTGTGTGCAAACCTGTTTCTGCACCTGCTGCTGACCTCTGTCAGTCAAAACTAAAACTTTCTTCAACCTGTTGTCCTTAACAACTTCTTTTCCTGCAGTATCCTTATCTGCCTTTATGCCTGCTCCTATAGGCATCTGCACATACTCCTTCTTTCCCATTAAAATGATTTTGGCTGCCCCCTGTGCTGCAGCATCTGCCTGCAATGGCATCAACTTCATAGTCTTCCCATCTTTCTTGATGGTATAGGTATTAGCATACCCATCATACAGTACCCTTCTATCAAATTGCCATGGTCTACCCAACAGTAGGTGACAACATTCCATGGGCAAAATATCACACAAAATTCTATCCTGATATGCTCCAATCTGAAAATCCACATATGCCTGTTCAGAGACAAAAAGTGATTGACTATCACTCACCCAAGATGCCTTGTAAGGGTGTGGATGTGGAATCCTTTCCAAATTCAGTTTATTCACCATTTCCTGAGATACCATGTTGTCTGTTGAACCAGTATCAATGACAACCTTACACACTTTACCTTTGCTCTTGCATATGGTCTTGAAAAGAGACCTTCTTTGTGGGGATTCTTTGTCAGGTACCTTCATGGTAGTCACTGTTCTTCTCATCATCAGAGACTCTCCACTCTCTGGGTATGCATAATTATCAGGCTCCTTATCCTTGTGATAAGTGTTTGAACTCTGCACACTTTGCTCTACTGTCTCTTCTTGTACAAGTTGTACTCTCTTGTCAGGTGTTCTATCATTTCTGGATGATGAACCTTTGTTTTCTGGACATTTGAAAGATGGATGACCAAACTCACCACAGGTGTAACACTTTCCTGAAAATGTAGTAGAACCTCTACCACCTCCAAATCTTCCTTTATTACCTTTCCATCCACCTCTGAAATCAGACTGTCCCTGTCCTTTACCAGTGTCTTCTTGACCCTCATTGGTTTGCTTTTGTGTAGGGGTTGATCCTCTTCCCCTCATATTGTTTCCTCTTCCTCTCATGGACTTATCATGTCCTCTATTCATCTTTTCTTCAATCCTGATTGCCATTTGATAACAATCTTCCACATTCTTAGGGTTAGCTAAAACTAACTCATCCTGTATGTTAAATCTCAAACCAGCCAAGTACCTAGCCACCTTTTCTACCTCATTCTCATGATGACCAGATCTCATACTTAACTTATAAAACTCCTCAATATATGCCTTCACATCCCTTTCCTTCTGCTTTAAAAATTGTAGCTTCTTAAACATCTGAATTTCATAATCCCTTGGCAAGAATTTACCTTTGATCCTGGCTACCATCTTATCCCATGAAGTGATCTTTGACTTCCCTTGTTTCCTTCTCTCAGATTGTACATAATCCCACCATACCAAAGCATGACCTCCTAACTTGGTCTTTGCAATCTTTACCTTCTGATCCTCAGCAACATCTTCACATTCAAAGTGATTATCAAGTGCAGCAATCCAATCCAGCAATTCATCCTCATTCAAGCTTCCAGTATACTTGGAAACATCAACCTTTACCTTAGGTTTATCACTCTGTACTGCCTTTAACAGTTTTGCAAGTCTCTGGTCTTCAGCATCCAGATCTTCAGCTACCTCTTCATACTCTTCAACAGTATCTTCATCTTCTTCAGACTCACTATCTGCCACTTCCCTCTTTTTGTTCTTTTCTAGGGCTGCAAGCCTGGCTTGAAGTGCTTCAGCAAGCTCCTTCATCTTCCTCATCTCTCTAGCATGTTTTTCTTTCATCTCCTGCAATTCCCTTGCAGTACCACTACCTTTAGGAGGCATTTTGTCAACCTCTCACTCAACACACAACACACAATCAACTCTACCTCTGCCCTTTCGGTGACAGAATCAACACACAACAGCCCAAACCTTTTGCTGAGCTCTGATACCACTATGATGCAGAGGCATCCACACTATAACCTTACAATACAGCATGGATGTCTGCAGCCCATCATCATCATCATCATCATCACCATATTTTTCTTAACACTGTCAGCATCATCATCATATTTCACCTGCCGACCGATATCCTCCTGATGACAAGCCCTCGCCCGTTCGCATATCAACAGCATCACCTTATTCGATTATCGACAGCATCATCATGTTCGACCAGCACGAACATCCTCCTAACGTCCATTGTTCACTTCAGCGACAACTTTGACCTTCACTATCTTCAGCATCATGATATTCAACATCATGATAATCAACAGGATAAAGAACATCCGGTTCCTTCCATTTATCCTGATGATGACGAACCTTAACTCCTCGCACCTTTCCCTCGATGCTTGCGTCACCTGATATCCTGATGACGTATATCCTGATGACGATGACGTCACCCGCAGATCCTCAATATCCTGCTGCTCCGAAATATCTTGATGACGTATATCCTGATGATGATGACGTCATATCCTGCTGTTGGCCAAACTTAGTTTTCTTCGGCCCGCGATCAACCCGATCTTCTACCTGATGCCGATACACTCCTCCTCGGCCCTCCTGATGATGATCACCCCGACGCACTTGCACTTCATGCAATTGAAAGCATCATGCTCATCTCCTCTTATCCGGATGACGATGTCCAAAGCGACTGCAGCCTTATAGTGTGCTCTGATACCACTATGTTTCCAAGAAGGTCTGGTAAGACCAAATGCATGTAATAAGGTCATGTTGATCATGATAAGATCATGCTGACCATGCTTTTGCTATTTTTAGGAAGTTTGTTAGGACAGCTGTCATGCTGTAGGTCCGGTTGGATCTCCCAGCCGCTTGGAGAGAGTTCCCAGCCGCTTGGAGTCGGGTCAGTAGTACTCGTAGGAAAATCTATTTAAGCATGAGGATCGGTTGACTGTAGATCATCTATCGGTAGTAGAGTATTGCATTGAGCAGAGGAGTTAGAGTGTGCTGTGTGAGAAACAGTATATTGTATTGTATTGCTGTTTTGGTGGTTCCATGGATTTGCTGATCCATTCCACCGGTTGATTCGTCAGATCGGTGGAATGGTTATGTACAGTAGGGTAGGTGTTAGTTTGTTTGTTCGCATGCAGGTGTGCAGGATCGCGGTTGAAAGGTGTTGAAGACCCTAGCATGGGCATGTGCTAGGTCAAGCTGATAAAGTGTGGAAGATCACCCTAGAAGTGGATCGAGTCATCCGAGGAGGTTCGGCGGATCAGAACAGTGAAAATCCGCTAAGGTTGAAAGTTTGTCAAAACCGCATCATCAAGATAATTTGGTGAATATCCTGCAGTCGCTTTGGACATCGTCATCCGGATAAGAGGAGATGAGCATGATGCTTTCGATTGCATGAAGTGCAAGTGCGTCGGGGTGATCATCATCAGGAGTGCCGAGGAGGAGCGTATCGGCATCAGGTAGAAGATCAGGTTGATCGCGGGCCGAAAAAAACTAAGTTTGGCCAACAGCAGGATATGACGTCATCATCATCAGGATATACGTCATCAGGATATTTCAGAGCAGCAGGATATTGAGGATCTGCGGGTGACGTCATCGTCATCAGGATATACGTCATCAAGATATCGGGTGACGTAAGCATCGAGGGAAAGGTGCGAGGAGTTAAGGTTCGTCATCATCAGGATAAATGGAAGGAACCGGATGTTCTTTATCCTGTTGATTATCATGATGTTGAATATCATGATGCTGAAGATAGTGAAGGTCGAAGTTGTCGCTGAAGTGAACAATGGATGTCAGGAGGATGTTCACGCTGGTCAAACATGATGATGCTGTCGATAATCGAATAAGGTGATGCTGTTGATATGCGAACGGGCGAGGGCTTGTCATCAGGAGGATATCGGTCGGCAGGTGAAATATGATGATGATGCTGACAGTGTTAAGCAAAATATGGTGATGATGATGATGATGATGCTGGGCTGCAGACATCCATGCTGTATTGTAAGGTTATAGTGTGGATGCCTCTGCATCATAGTGGTATCAGAGCTCAGCAAAAGGTCTGGGCTGTTGTGTGTTGATTCTGTCACCGAAAGGGCAGAGGTAGAGTTGATTGTGTGTTGTGTGTTGAGTGAGAGGTTGACAAAATGCCTCCTAAAGGTAGTGGTACTGCAAGGGAATTGCAGGAGATGAAGGAAAAACATGCTAGAGAGATGAGGAAGATGAAGGAGCTTGCTGAAGCACTTCAAGCCAGGCTTGCAGCCCTGGAAAAGAACAAAAAGAGGGAAGTGGCAGACAGTGAGTCTGAAGAAGATGAAGATACTGTTGAAGAGTATGAAGAGGTAGCTGAAGATCTGGATGCTGAAGACCAGAGACTTGCAAAACTGTTAAAGGCAGTACAGAGTGATAAACCTAAGGTAAAGGTTGATGTTTCCAAGTATACTGGAAGCTTGAATGAGGATGAATTGCTGGATTGGATTGCTGCACTTGATAATCACTTTGAATGTGAAGATGTTGCTGAGGATCAGAAGGTAAAGATTGCAAAGACCAAGTTAGGAGGTCATGCTTTGGTATGGTGGGATTATGTACAATCTGAGAGAAGGAAACAAGGGAAGTCAAAGATCACTTCATGGGATAAGATGGTAGCCAGGATCAAAGGTAAATTCTTGCCAAGGGATTATGAAATTCAGATGTTTAAGAAGCTGCAATTTTTAAAGCAGAAGGAAAGGGATGTGAAGGCATATACTGAGGAGTTTTATAAGTTAAGTATGAGATCTGGTCATCATGAGAATAAGGTAGAAAAGGTGGCTAGGTACTTGGCTGGTTTGAGATTTAACATACAGGATGAGTTAGTTTTAGCTAACCCTAAGAATGTGGAAGATTGTTATCAAATGGCAATCAGGATTGAAGAAAAGATGAATAGAGGACATGATAAGTCCATGAGAAGAAGAGGAAACAATATGAGGGGAAGAGGATCAGCCCCTACACAAAAGCAAACCAATGAGGGTCAAGAAGACACTGGTAAAGGACAGGGACAGTTTGATTTCAGAGGTGGATGGAAAGGTAATAAAGGAAGATTTGGAGGTGGTAGAGGTTCTACTACATTTTCAGGAAAGTGTTACACCTGTGGTGAGTTTGGTCATCCATCTTTCAAATGTCCAGAAAACAAAGGTTCATCATCCAGAAATGATAGAACACCTGACAAGAGAGTACAACTTGTACAAGAAGAGACAGTAGAGCAAAGTGTGTAGAGTTCAAACACTTATCACAAGGATAAGGAGCCTGATAATTATGCATACCCAGAGAGTGGAGAGTCTCTGATGATGAGAAGAACAGTGACTACCATGAAGGTACCTGACAAAGAATCCCCACAAAGAAGGTCTCTTTTCAAGACCATATGCAAGAGCAAAGGTAAAGTGTGTAAGGTTGTCATTGATACTGGTTCAACAGACAACATGGTATCTCAGGAAATGGTGAATAAACTGAATTTGGAAAGGATTCCACATCCACACCCTTACAAGGCATCTTGGGTGAGTGATAGTCAATCACTTTTTGTCTCTGAATAGGCATATGTGGATTTTCATATTGGAGCATATCAGGATAGAATTTTGTGTGATATTTTGCCCATGGAATGTTGTCACCTACTGTTGGGTAGACCATGGCAATTTGATAGAAGGGTACTGTATGATGGGTATGCTAATACCTATACCATCAAGAAAGATGGGAAGACTATGAAGTTGATGCCATTGCAGGCAGATGCTGCAGCACAGGGGGCAGCCAAAATCATTTTAATGGGAAAGAAGGAGTATGTGCAGATGCCTATAGGAGCAGGCATAAAGGCAGATAAGGATACTGCAGGAAAAGAAGTTGTTAAGGACAACAGGTTGAAGAAAGTTTTAGTTTTGACTGACAGAGGTCAGCAGCAGGTGCAGAAACAGGTTTGCACACAGCAACCAGTTGAGAGGAATGACAAGGATGTTGTCATAGTTGGGACTATTGCTTGTCCTATAAAGATTGACAGGAAGACAGAATTGAACATTTCAGAAGTTCAAGAGGCAGTTTAGACAGAGGTTCTGGTCAAACACAAGGTATGTGTGAGAAAGGCCTACATTGACAGGCATGAGGATTTACTTGCCAAAAAGCAAGTTACAGTTCATAAGTCTTGGAGCAGCCAAGAGACAGCAGAGGACAAAGCTGGAACAGTTCAGCATATTGCTAAGGCAAAGTGTAAAGGTGGAGGACTTCCACATACTAAACTCATGGGACATGAGTTCTTTTCTGTTGGGGAGTATGGTGCAGGAGCACCTACCTGACAGCTGGCCTTCATGAGGCAGTTAGTTGTTTTAGGTCTTGTTTATGTTTCCAAGAAGGTCTGGTAAGACCAAATGCATGTAATAAGGTCATGCTGATCATGATAAGATCATGCTGACCATGCTTTTGCTATTTTTAGGAAGTTTGTTAGGACAGCTGTCATGTTGTAGGTCCGGTTGGATCTCCCAGCCGCTTGGAGTCGGGTCAGTAGTACTCGTAGGAAAATATATTTAAGCATGAGGATCGGTTGACTGTAGATCATCGATCGGTAGTATAGTATTGCATTGAGCAGAGGAGTTAGAGTGTGCTGTGTGAGAAACAGTATATTGTATTGCATCTTTGAAATCAATAAAGATCCTATTTTCGTCTTCTGTTTGATCTCCTTTGTCTAATCAATTTGTTGTTTTGGTGGTTCCATGGATTTGCTGATCCATTCCACCGGTTGATTCGTCGGATCGGTGGAATGGTTATGTACAGTAGGGTAGGTGTTAGTTTGTTTGTTCGCATGTAGGTGTACAGGATCGCGGTTGAAAGGTGTTGAAGACCCTAGCATGGGCATGTGCTAGGTCGAGCTGATAAAGTGTGGAAGATCACCCTGGAAGTGGATCGAGTCATCCCAGGAGGTTCGGCAGATCAGAACAGTGAAAATCCGCTAAGGCTGAAAGTTTGTCAAAACTGCATCATCAGGATAATTTGGTGAATATCCTGCAGTCGCTTTGGACATCGTCATCCGGATAAGAGGAGATGAGCATGATGCTTTCGATTCCATGAAGTGCAAGTGCGTCAGGGTGATCATCATCAGGAGTGCCGAGGAGGAGCGTATCGGCATCAGGTAGAAGATCGGGTTGATCGCGGGCCGAAAAAAACTAAGTTTGGCCAACAGTAGGATATGACGTCATCATCATCAGGATATACGTCATCAGGATATTTCGGAGCAGCAGGATATTGAGGATCTGCGGGTGACGTCATCGTCATCAGGATATACGTCATCAAGATATCGAGGTGACGTAAGCATCGAGGGAAAGGTGCGAGGAGTTAAGGTTCGTCATCATCAGGATAAATGGAAGGAACCAGATGTTCTTTATCCTGTTGATTATCATGATGTTGAATATCATGATGCTGAAGATAGTGAAGGTCAAAGTTGTCGCTGAAGTGAACAATGGACGTCAGGAGGATGTTCGCGCTGGTCAAACATGATGATGCTGTCGATAATCGAATAAGGTGATGCTGTTGATATGCGAACGGGCGAGGGCTTGTCATCAGGAGGATATCGGTCGGCAGGTGAAATATGATGATGATGCTGACAGTGTTAAGCAAAATATGGTGATGATGATGATGATGATGGGCTGCAGACATCCATGCTGTATTGTAAGGTTATAGTGTGGATGCCTCTGCATCATAAGACAAAGGAGATCAAACAGAAGACGAAAACAGGATCTTTATTGATTTCAAAGATGCAATACAATATACTGTTTCTCACACAGCACACTCTAACTCCTCTGCTCAATGCAATACTATACTACCGATCGATGATCTACAGTCAACCGATCCTCATGCTTAAATAGATTTTCCTACGAGTACTACTGACCCGACTCCAAGCGGCTGGGAACTCTCTCCAAGCGGCTGGGAGATCCAACCGGACCTACAGCATGACAGCTATCCTAACAAACTTCCTAAAAATAGTAAAAGCATGGTCAGCATGATCTTATCATGATCAGCATGACCTTATTACATGCATTTGGTCTTACTAGACCTTCTTGGAAACATAAAAAAGACCTAAAACAACTAACTGCCTCATGAAGGCCAGCTGTCAGGTAGGTGCTCCTGCACCAATTTTCAAGGCAAAATCCTAACAAGCCAAGGTTCCAAAAGAACTGCTACTATGTTCATGAAGAAGATGATAATGAAGGAGTAACAAAAGATGAATCAGAGACTGGAAACAAATTAGGAAATGAATGGGTGTTTATTGCCATCAAGGAAGAAGAACCAATATCCTCTGTATCTGTCAATCATAAGGTTGTAGAAAGAGCCCTGGCTGCCCAAGTTGAATAAAAGGATGATTGGGTCATTGGCAGTGGTTGCTCTCACCATATGACAGGTGACAAAAATAAGTTCTTAGATTTGGAAAGATATAAAGGAGGAGTGGTGAAGTTTGGAGATAATTCTGTTGGTAGAATCAGAGGAAGAGGAACTATTTCTTTTGATGGAAGGAACAAAACTGGTAATGTTCTATATGTTGAAGGCTTGAAGCACAATCTTCTCAGTGTTGGACAGTTGGTGTACAGAGGCTATGATCTTTGGTTCAAGAATGGAAAATGCAAGATCTTTGAAAGATCCAGAATAGAGATTGCATCCGGTACCCAAACTAAAGGTAATATCTTCCACTTGGTTGGCACTGATAAAAGTTGCTTATTTGTTCAAGTTGATCAGAGTTGGTTATGGCATAGGAGAATGTGTCATGTGAATTTTGATAATATCATCAAGATAAGTAATACTCAGGCTGTAAGAGATCTTCCAAAATTGGTGAAACCTACTAATAGCTTGTGCAAGGAATGTCAGTTGGGTAAGCTGAGCAGAGTCACATTCAAAAGCAAGGAACTGTCTTCTACTGGATTATTGGACTTAGTTCACACTGATCTTTGTGGTCCAGCAAGAACCAGGAGTATTCAAGGTGATAGATACTTCATGCTGTTAATTGATGACTATTCCTAGATGATGTGGGTAACCTTTCTAAAGGAGAAATCAGAAGCTCTTGAGAAATTCAAAATATTCAAGGCTATGGTAGAGAATGAAACAAGATTAAAGTTGAAATGTCTGAGGTCTGATAGAGGTGGAGAATTCACATCCGGTGAGTTCATAGCGTTCTGTGAGAAACATGGAATTAAGAGACAATTGTCTACTCCTAGGACTCCACAGCAGAATGGAGTAGTGGAGAGAAAGAACCAGACCATCCAGGAAGCATCTAGAACCATGATGATGGAAGCAAATGTTCCTCAGATCTATTGGAGAGAAGTTGTCACCATTGCAGTTTGTACTCTCAATCGAGTTTAAATCAGAAGCAATACCGGTAAGACCCCTTATGAACTCTAGTTTGGCATTACTCCTACTATAAGATATTTCAGAGTCTTTGGTAGCAAATGTTATATCAAAAGAGATGAAGATCTAGGCAAGTTTGATGCTAGAAGTGATGAAGGAATATTCTTGGGTTACTCTACTCAAAGCAAAGCATACCGGTGTTATAACAAGAGACTAAGAAAGATGATAGAAAGTACAAATGTGAAGGTTGATGAGGGAATAGAGAAACCCTCAAGGTTTTATGAATATGATGAAGATGATCAAAATGGTGTTCTGGTTCAAGGAGTTCAATCCTTTTCTGAAAGTCAAATTCAAACTGATCCGGTAAATCAGGAAGAAGAGATAGGTTTGAATGAGCCTGATCAAGAAGTAGAAGTGCAAGAAACTCCCAAAGTTCCAAGGTATGTAAGACTGAACCACCCTGAAGATTAGATCATAGGTGACAAAAGCAAAGGTGTGCAAACTAGAAGGAAAATTGCTCAAAATTTAGATGAATATTGTCTGATTTCAAAGATTGAACCTAAGACAATAAATGAAGCCTGCAATGATGAAAACTAGACCAAAGCAATGGAGGAAGAGTTGATGCAAATTGAGAAAAATCACACTTGGGATCTTGTTCCCAGACCTAGAAACAAGAATGTGATTGGAACCAAATGGGTGTTCCAGAACAAACTAAATGAAGTTGGTGAAGTAATAAAAAATAAAGCCATATTGGTCTACAAGGGCTACTCTCAAATAGAAGGAATTGATTTTGAAGAAAATTTTGCTCCAGTGGCAATAATTGAAGCAGTCAGATTATTTCTTGCATTTTTTGCCTTCAAGGATTTCAAGGTGTATCAGATGGATGTCAAGTCTGCTTTCTTGACTGGTGACTTAGAAGAAGAAGTGTACATTGAACAACTGAATGGATTTCAATTATCTGACCATGGTGATATGGTTTGCAAGTTGAAGAAGGCACTGTATGGACTAAAGCAAGCCCCAAGAGCCTAGTATGAAAGATTAGACAAACATCTTTTGAAGATTGGTTTCAACAAAGGTACTACTGACAGTAACTTATATTTCAAAATTGATCATGAAAACATCTTGATTGTTGAAGTATTTGTCGATGATATCATCTTTGGAGGAAGAGATAGTATGTGTAAAACTTTTGAAAATCAAATGAAAAGTGAGTTTGAAATGTCTATGCTTATAGAAATGAATTTCTTCTTGGGTCTGCAAATTACTCAAACAAAGAAAGGAATCTTTATTTCTTAGACCAAATATGTGAAAGAATTGTTGAGGAAATTTGGAATAGAAGATTCCAAGCCAATGAATACTCCCATGGCAACTGGATGTAAGTTGAGAAAAGATGATGACTCTCCTAAGGCAGACCAGACAAAGTACAGATCAATGATTGGAGGATTGTTGTATCTCACTCAAACTAGACCAGATATAATGCAGGCTGTTGGTCTTGTTGCGAGATTCCAGGCTGATCCTAGAGAATCTCATGTCATGGCAATTAAGAGGATCTTTAGATATCTAAAAGGGACGGTTGAGTATGGTCTGTGGTATCCTAGAGATCATGATTTCTCTCTTCATGCATATACAGATGCTGATTGGGCAGGAGATGTGGATGACTAGAAGAGTACCAGTGGTGGAGCTTTCTTTTTGGGAAAGAGATTGGTTTCTTGGCTAAGCAAGAAACAAGAGGCAATATCCCTACCTACAACTAAAGCAGAATACATAGCAGCAGCAGGTTGTTGCACTCAAGTTTTGTGGATGAAGCAGATGCTAAGAGATATTAGAGTATGAGGAGCCTACCACAATCCTTTGTGATAATTCAAGTGCTATAAGTATATCTAAGAATCTAGTGTTGCATTCAAAGACAAAGCATATATCTATCAAGTTTCACTTTTTGAGAGAGCAAGTGAATAAGAATGAAGTCAAATTGGAGTTTGTGTCATCCAAGGATCGGATTGCAGATATCTTTAATAAACCTCTACCTAAGGACTCTTTTGAGTATCTCAGGGAGAAGTTAGGGGTTATTGCCCCTCCGGTGATGAACTAAGGTGCACTGATGTGCATCAGTCTGGTGGATATCACAGTCACATCTTGTGATCTGGATTGATGTTGGGGAGCTGCTACTCAGGGGGAGCAGCAGGTATGAGTCTGAAGTGGTGAAATTGCAAGTATGTGCCCTTTGCCATTGATATCAAAGGGGGAGAGAAGACATGTGAAAAATAAGTGGTTGATGATTAAAGGGGGAGCAATAAAGGGAGAGAAGACATGTGAATGGTTACTGTTGATAGGGTGAGTTGTGACAGTAAGGAGAAGTTCTTGTCTTGATGGTTTTTCACATCATATGTTGCCATCAATGACAAAGGGGGAGATTGTTGCAAGTATGGGCCTAACCGGTGTTGTCATTGATGTCAACATACTATTGTTGCATTAATGATAAGGTTTGGATGAGCCGTGAGATGAGGATATTGAGAAAATTAGTCTCAATCAGGAACAGTGAAGAACAGTGATGACTGTAAGACAAAAGTCCAAGATGGGATGATAAGCAGAGGATGCAGATTAAAGGGTTTGTAGATATGTGTCTGTAGGTGATCCAGTAGAGATTTTAGAGGTTTGCATGAAGATCTGAAGAAGTTATGGCTGCTCAAGTAGAACCGGCTCCGGCAGGTGTTCAGAGGTGACAGAGTGATATAGATAGGTTCGGTGAGATCTAGTAATGCACTATCCCATTCTGCAGATTTGAGTGAGTGTTGAAGACATCCGTGTGAAGTATCAACTCGATTGGTTCATGGTTTGAAGGTCCAGAAGAACCTATTCCTTTGTGATAGTAATGATAGACTGTGTTCTAAAAGCTTTAGATGAAGGAGAGGAGAATTCCAGCAAGCAGATGAAGAGTGGATGTTCTCAAGTTATTCAGGAAAGGTTGTTGTGATCCTTGGATCGTGTCCAGTTCATGTTGGTGGTCTACATTGAAGTTAGAGTGCACATTTGAAGAATAACCACTGGATGATGGTGTTCTTCCTGAGACTGGCTGACCGGATGTATTACATGTCTTGTAGATATTCTTGTAGGTGTTTGCCAACTTAAATGATTGTTCCTAAGTCAATGTCATGTATAAATAAGGGATTGTGAAGTCATTTCAAAGTGTGCATTGTGTGGAGATGAGCGAGTGGTAGTGAAGAGGAGAGTGAAAGGCAGAGCAGAAGTATTGAGCTTAATGGAACTGATTCAAGCATGGTGAAGATGCTATTCTCCAGTTCATGTATGTGATACTTATTTCTTTGTAGACAGTGTGTCTCTTGTAGGCAGTGAGCCTCTTATGAGCAGTGTGCTCAGGCAATGAGCCCTAATTGGCATGTGCCATTTTATTCTTTCTATTCTTCTAATAGAGAATACATTCTTGGGTTAATCACCCAGTGGTTTTTCCCTTAATCGGGTTTTCCACGTCAAAATCTTGGTGTCTCATGTGTTGATGAGTTTCTGCTTTTGATTTGAATGCATTATGTCTCATGTTTAATATACTGCTAATCACTAAGAGGATTTAAGTGCGTAAATTGGAGAAAGTTTTGCACAACTAATTCACCCCCCTCTCAGTTGTGTGCACTAAGTCTAACAATAGTATGCATGATGCCATAGATATATAGTGTTATATGAATGCATATGGATATCATATGGTAAGACCAGGCATGTTTGTTGCAGGAGTCCATGGCAGACCTCAGGCAAAACAAGTCTGATGCAGAGTTTCTTAAGCCCATGTATGTTCAACCGAAAGGGGTACAATTCAAGTATGGCATCATTGGAGACACTCACCAGGGAGATACAAATTTGGTAGCATGGTCCACTAGAATAGATCATGACAAAGATAATACCCTTCTAGATGTAATATATGTATTAGGAATGTGGCATACAGCCGGATTCCCATATGCCATGGAAACCCCAAAACTGGTAATAGAATGTGCCAGGATCTAAAATCCTTAGACAAGATGAGTGGAGAAGCATGGAAGGGTTTACGATGACTTTTCAATTAAGGGCATCACATCTACTTTCAATTTTGCAGTTGGAAAGAGGGTGGTCAGTTGTGGATTTAAAGAAACTGGAGACAGAATATAATAACAACAAGAAAAATGCAAGGAAGAAGATGTACCAGTGGAGGTCTAAGAGCAACACCTACACTACCTCTGCTAAGTTACCAGTACACCTATACAAATTTGATTTTGATGATGAATATCAATACTTGATTGCCCTGCTCAGCAGGATGACAGGCCAGCCTCATGCTAGAAATTTTAAGAATTGGATGTTTGGGATCATCTAGATGATCCTTTACATAGATAATAAGCCATTATGGGCCAAGGTCATCCGTGATGCATTGGATGAACAGATGAGGACCCTGGGAGGTCAAGAATGCTCATTCCATATGACCTCATATGTTGTCTATTCATGTGCCTACAAAGGAACATTTGATGCATTGACTATAGTAGGTAAGATTGGTGGTGGTGTAGATGATGCCCACATATGGGATCATTATCCTCAATTATAGAGAAGGAACTACCTCTTTGATTACAAGTTGGTGAATGATGCATTCTCTATGCATCTGGTTAGAACTATGGAAGAGGATAGAACCAAGAGATTGAGCATGGAAGCTCAAGAAGTTGTATACAGACCTGGTGCCTGGTTCATCCAGTATGCCACTTTTTCATATATCAGAATAGAGGGATTTGAAGAACAACCCCTTATGTTACCTAGGAACCCAACTGATTGGGTGGCCCTGATGGAATTTATTAGGCAGGTATCTACCATACTGGAGGCATACAAAGCATAGAAGAAGATTCCCCCAGTATTATTTCCAATCTCTATGGGTTGGTACATATGCTCTAATTCAGAGAGTATAAAGGATGCCATAGGAGGTCTAAACCTGATGTACCTATAGCCATTTCCATTGTCTAGATCATATGACCCCTATGGTAGAATGCAAAAAATAATGAGGAAGCCTATACATTAGAAACACCTAGAAGATTTCTAGACTGATTGTGAGGATGAAGCAGAGGTAAGAAGGAGAAAATATCAAAGGCTCACCTTAAATTAGATAAGGACATTTGACTACATCCCAGTGCCAGTACAACTGAAGAAGGATGATGGTAGGACCATGTCAAATGAATATGAAGATAAGAAGGTGTATAATGACACTATCTCAGCCCCTGACCTAACACAGCCTGAAGACATTTCCTTGGATCAATTTACAGGTGGGGTGCTGCAGTTAACCCAAGCATGGGTAGATGAACAAATAAATAGACTAAAGAAGAGAGGTGTAGCCATTACAGTAGATGCCAAGAAGAAAAGGCAGGAGATCCCTGATGAGGAGTATGATGACTTCCTCGATGAGAAAAGGAAATCTAATGGGGAAAGGTTACCTACTCAGAAACAAACGTAAGGCCCCTTGGAATGGAAAATAGCATGTCACATCAACCTCTGAGTAACGTTAGATGATCATGACCTGATCAACGGAGCTTGGAGTCATCAACTTATCCTAAGTTGATTGTCCTTTACAAGATAATAAAGGTTTGTTGTGCAAATTTTTATGCATGTTGTTATGACTCATCATCATCATCAACACTCCCTTGGACAGTTGATAATGACTATTTTGACCTCATTTTATGATAGTCATACATAAGCAACTTTTTAGACTCTAGGCTTTAACAATCCTTACATGACTGATATCCTTATTTCCATTATACTTTTAGGATTATTCATAAATCTATTACCATTCTTTAATTTGATGGGTTGTCATCAACATCTATTGTTGGCTGTCTCTTTATGTTTGTGGTGTGTTGTCATATATCTATTTCTTGTTCTTGTTTCTTGTTTGTGAAATTATTGAAGAAGATTTTACACAGCTGCTCCATTGTGGCTCTTTCAAACAAATGGTGGAAAGTCTGGTTTCAATTCTTCTTTATGCAAGAATATCTTGAAGAAAATATTGATTTCCTGCATTTTACTTCTCATGTTCAAGGTAAACTTATAGAAGTTTCTGTCATAAATGCTTTTGGTTTACAAACCATTACTCACTTTGATTCACTTGTCACTAGACAGCTTTTTGCTAACTCCATATCTTTCTCCATAGCTCCATCATGGTACTTGCTGTTGTGACAGTCATGCATTGTCCTTGCATCATCATTTATAACTGTACCTATTCATTTAGAATGGCTGTTCCTTCTATTTGTTTGATGGTCTCCTTCATATTATCACTGTGATGATGTTTGTGAAAGATAGCAAGTGGAATAGGAGGATCTTCTCCTCATAGTTGGATTGCACCTCATTGGATCTTGACTATTCCTGATCACTATTTAAGCTAGCCTTGTATGACTACTATGCACACAGTCTATATGATTGTGCTTTATACCTACATGTTTCCCTTCATTGTCTTCTAGACTGTGTGCATGACAGTCATACACAGTCTCTGATATGACTCATCTTGATCATTCTATGTATGGTGAGCTTTAAATGATGGATATGCCTCCTAAACTCTGTCAGATGTTTTGATGATGACTAAATGCCTCCTCTCAGGCTATAGTAGTCAGAATGTATACCCCTCTTTAAATTTGATGGGACTGCCTCTTTTGTCCAATCTGACTATTATCCTTCTTCTTCATTTATCTATGTAGTAATGTTGTCTTCATTCTTGACTATCCCCTCTACCTGCCACTGCTCTTTAGTCTTCTAGGTCTTGTTTGCTTCTTGATAACAGTCTTTTGCATAAGGTGACAATATATGTGCATAAAGGCCCAACTGTAACTTTTAGGGTTCTTAATCATGATCTAGATCTTGTAGATCTCCTTTAGGTATATGCATTTCTAAGAGAGTAATCTGAGGCCCTTAATCTTCTTTACTCTAGAGTATAATGAAGTTTGTGCATGAATTATTGAAACTACCTTCTTAATAATTTTAGGAGTGTCTTGAGATAATATACCCTTAGAAAATGCTCCATGTAATTCTATTACCTTTGATAAAGATGAGACTGACTTCCACAACCTCCCTGACTGCCATTCTTTTAAATGTGAATCATTGTGGTCCCAATTATTTTGTTGCTATCATAGAGGAGAGGTGGGTACTTGATTGAAGACAATGACATTGATCTTGTGGCTTGACTATCCTTTATTCATGCAACACTTGCTTTTGTGATTCTTCCTCAAAACCTCTGTGGACTATCTTTTAGAGATCATTGCCTTCAGGTATAACTATTGTTTTCAACATCTGCTCACTATTCACTTCATTGTCACACTTAGTGAGTGTCAATAAATGATTTTTCTGATTGTCCTTTGTTGATCCTTATTTCTATCTTTTGACTTATGTTATGATTGTTGTCTTAACTATATTCTTAGTTACTTATGCTTGTGCATATCATTAGGAGACTATTCTATATGCAGTTCTTTATTTGAGAGGCTCTGTTGGCACTTTTGACCTTCAACCTTGTTTATCTCTACCTACTTTAGACTCCTATAGATAGATTCCTCCCTATACCTGCTATGGATGTCTTGGGCTGATCCTTCACTATTATTATATTTCATTGTGATTGTACCTCTATTATTTGTTTAAAGCCTTTGTTGCTAGCACCTTCACTGTTTGCTGACAGTCTTGTATGATAGTTATTCACTTTCATGACTTTTAATTATCTTCATGTTCTTGTACCTGCACACTTAGCAAACTTAGTTAGAGAAAATATAGAGGCTAAGAGCCTCTTTTATCTAATCTTCATCTCCTGTTTCTTTGTGGTGCTTGTATAACTATATTTTAGAGCTATTTATCTGTTCTATTTTCTGATTAGATGCTTAATGAAAAGTAGCATGTATATTTTGATACTATTTCATATAGGAGTGAAAAATAATCCTAAACTCTAACATTCCTCCTCATTCTCCTTTGCAAGTCCACTTGGAGATATCAATGGGCAAAACTGAAGATGATGCTGCCAGCAGTGGGGTTCATCATTCCAACAATGGCGGATCCCGTCTTCTTCTTATATGCTTACTTTTTCATTTAAGATGTACTTTCTTTATTTCATGGCATCTTGTATAGTCAATCCCATGGCTTGTGTGGGAGCCTATAAATAGATTCTCTTTATGAATATAAATAGTTATTTCATGAAATGATTTGTGTATTATTTCTCCTTTCTTAAATCATTTGCATAAAGAAAATTTGAAAATGATTGCATTGTACAATTGTTTATGATCATGAGTAGATGTTAGCAAACATTTGTGTACCTTTCTCACTTGATAATTGGGTTGACCAACTGTAATGAATGAACCATGAAAACAATTAACAACTCATAGGTTAGCTTTCCCTTCTCCTGTCAGTCTTAGGATATCTCCTACTCTGTTGGGGTGTCTTTCCCATCCTTATTTGGTTCATGTAGTAGCTCTTATCGAGTTGCTACATGATTTTGGTAATGGTGACAACCAAAATGGCCCTCCACTAGAATAGTAGGCCTTCTAGGGATGACTGTGAGCCTTCAACTTTCTTTACTTTTCCCCTTGAACCTATATGCTTCTTCAAAGCAGCAAATATTAGTGTTGCCCTAGCCTGATCTGATTGGGCTAAAATGCACAATTAGGTAACAATACTATCATCTATATGAATTAATTCTATATGCACAAATATAGAAACCTGCGTGGAGTTGTATTACTTCGATTGCACATCATTCAGTGGTTGTAGTGTGTAGTTTTCTACAAAGTCAACAACTTAAATGATGGTATCAAGTGGAAACATGTCCTTGCATAACTTGAATTGCAAGTCCAACCATTGAGCTCTATGGGTATGCCTTGCATACTCGTAAACTATATTCTCTTGGAAAATAGAGATAAACTGATACACTGGAATCTTTTCAATGACCAATTAATACGTTTTTGCCTCTTTACCGTATTTTAGACTATATGCCACTGTCTTATATTTTCCAAAACTTACTAGTTCATTTCCAATTGCATGTGTGTTCTCCATATGTTTACACATTGGCAAATGTTACAATTGACCACAATGATCACATGTGCCATCCAAGCATAAGTTCATGTGGAATAATTGACCATACACTCTTTAACATAAGATGCTCGATATGAAATCTCTTGAAGATCTAGGTGGAGATTTTATATTACACTTTTGCAAAACATCGTTAGTATGCAAATCTACACATATATTTATAAGCATCATAATGATTATAAAACTCAATATGTACTCTACAACAACAAGTTGTGTGTGTTATTTATTTTGACATAAAAAGGCTTTACCATTTTAAAATACCTTTGACTAATTTTGATTTGAAGATACATCTCTTGAAATTTCTTGAAAAACTGTGTTTGAGTCACATCCAAAAAATGCTTTGGATGTGGCTCATGATTTTGACAACCAATTCTCCTCCTTACAACATCTCTTGCATTAGGAGATACCCTTGTGTTATTTTTCAAAAAAAATCAATGAGGGATCTCAAGGCTTAAATAACAACTTTATCTTTCAGTAGGAGTCTCCTAGAGAATGCCCATAATTCATTGCTATTTAGGTCCTCAACTCTTTCACGCCTTCCAATGACTCTCATTAGAGTCTTTATACTTATTTTCAATGCTTCACTTGTCTTTCTAATGAGGCAAGCTTTCTTTGTTTGATGGCTTACGATTGTCAATGTAGTGACACGTCGTGTGACATTACTATCCTTGGTGTGTGAGGTGGAACCCACCCTCTCATATGCACTCATTAGATTCTTTACAATTGATTTTTCACTTTAAGCATCTAATGTTCTTAGGCCAATAATCTTCAAAATGGGCTTAAATTTTAGATTTCTCATCAATTCAATAAATAGTTGACATCTTCTAGTTTCATTTAAGTTCTCAAAAAATAATTTCCATATCTTATTGGCATATCTTTGGCAAGTATGCTTGGGAATCTTATCCTACATGGGTTGTAAAACATTCTCATCAATATTAATTAGAAACTTAGGCTTTCTATGCAAAATTCTAGGAGGTGTTTTCAATGGTAAATTTGACTCAGTATTAAATAATTTCTTCAATATTTACTTGAGATAGGATAGATGGCATACCTTCAATTGGAGATGGAAAAGATGCAAAGCCTTGAAGTTGAGATGGAGAAGATGGTGTACCTTCAACTTGACATGTGAATGATGGTGTGCCTCTAACTTGAGAAGAGAATGATGATGTACCTTCAACTTGACCTGTGAAAGATGGAGTGCCTCCAACTTGAGAAGAGAATGATTATATACCTTCAAATTGACCTATGAAAGGTGGAGTGCCTCCAACTTTGAGATTCAATTTCCTTGTTGAACAGAGGTTTTGCATTCATTACCTTTGTACCGCCAATTCCATCTCTCTCTTAGCTTGATTAGATGATTTGTGTTCCTTTTGAATTGGAAATGGTGGTATATCTTGAAGTATGGTTGATAATTTCCCACTTTCATGAAGTTGCCTCATTCCTTCTCTTTTTTTTGCATTCTTAGCTTCATGCTCTTCTGGTGTTAGAGTATTTGCTTGTTTCCTTGGCATGATGATGATTTCTATATGCATCATGAATAAGACAGATAAATTAGTCCATCTTGGTACAATAGAGTAAAGTAATCTCATACACAAATCTCAAAATAATCATTAATTAAAGTGAATAAATGATTATAAATCTAAAAATTTATAGTTTCCTAGGGTGGTCCAACCTGAAACGTAGAAATTGTACACATGTCATATACTAGCAATCTTTCACAAATCAATATTAAGCTAGGATAACATTTGAATTACAAGTCAATATGACATATCATACCATTCTTTTTTCATGGAGTAACTAACATTCATCATTTAGATGATATTTTAGAACATATCATAGCAATACAAAGGACCTTTTCCAACACTTAAAATGTCTTTTAGCTCTCTCTATATATAAAAATCAACTTTTCCATACTAAGTTTTCAGCATTACATCAATGGCCATGATTAATTTGATCCTAAGGCTTAGATTTAGTCCTATGATCTCAAGTCAAACTCATTTCATTTTGGCTACAAGAGTTGTCCATCATTGGCATGAATGCCTCTTAAGATATGGTCAACATTTACAAATGGTGGTAGGCACAATCTCTAGGTTAATTTCACATTTTGTTAACATATCTTCTCAAACACAATTGTCTCCTTCACCTAGGTGAATTGGGAATGTAATTTCCAAGGTAACAACTTTAGTTGACAAGAATAAATTGTTCTATAAGGATCTTCAAATCATGTAGTATTCCTTCTTTTATCATAAATCTTCAATAGAAAGGCAACTTCCTTATAGAAATAGAATAATTCGCTACCTTTTTTACCTTCTTTTATTCTCATATTTATAGATAAAATTGTGTGGAGCTTGGTTTTTTAGAACAACAACAAATCAAGTCATCAAATTAGTAATTTGTCCTTTGTTCATCTCATTATCTTAGCCAATATTTTGCTTGATCTTGTCTTAGGTTCTCTTTTAGTACTTTCTTCCTCTATCATATTCTGTTGGAAACAATGCAGATAACTGAGAGGGGGGGTGAATTAGTTATCTTAAATTTCTTAACTTTCTTTTCTTCTTTAACAATAGTACAGTATCAAGACATATAAGCATAAATGAACATGAGAGTAGAAATGAAATCAACACACATAACACAAGGATTTTTACGTGGAAAACCATGTTAAGGGAAAAACCATGGGGTGACTAACCCAAGATTGTATTCTTTGTTAAAAGAATAGAAGTACAAAATGGCACTTGCCAATTAGGGCTCATTGCCCGAGCACACTGCTCACAAGAGGCTCACTGCCTATAAGAGACTCACTGTCTACAAGGTATATAGAAAGTAACCAGGTATTTGAACTGATCAAAGGCATCCACATATGCTGAGGTTTAGTTCTGGTTAGGCTTGATATACTGATCTACTACACTTCATTCTTCCTCTGCTTAGTGTTGTTGTTCTGTCACATACCGGATTTGTATAGCTATTTCCACACCGCCCTCTACTTTTCTTTGCACACTTTATCACACCACACACACCTTCACATCGAAATCCATCTGGTATATATATCTGTACCAAGGATTTCAACATCTTTCTAGTTGGCATCTGGAATACTCAAGATTTTCCCAAACTCTGGTCTGTCGGCTGAATCCTTGCTTACTAAGTGATGCGTATCAAAGAGATAGTTATAGAAGTCATTAATCATGTCAGCCAACGATGAATGATCCCTCAAGAAGCTTGATCACCATCAATTCCTTATCTGGATTAAGGTCTGATGCTCTACCGGTTAGTTCTTGCTCAGTCTACTCTGCCTGTCAGGAACCCATCACTTAGGTGCTCATATCTGTTCACTCTTTCATCACCAGAGGCTCAATCTCTAGAATGTGGCAGTCATGGTACTCCTCTTGACTTACCCAAGTCTACACTTTTTTGAGATGCATCCTCTAAGAGATTTGGACCTAATTGTCAAACCTTGTTGCATGCTCTGTTCTTGTTCACCGGACCAAAACACTCCTCAATCTGACTTCCGGTAAAGACCTATTATGGGTTGCGGATGTGTGGGATAAACTTTGTTGCCATCAATGACAACAATAATGAAGCCACACAGTGTCTCTTGCCAACAATCTCCCCCTTTGGCATTGATGGCAACACTTAGTGAAAAATGACTAAGTGTCACACCACACTCCCCCTTGGCTGATGCTCTATCTTGTGTACACTTTTTATCGAAGCTCCCCCTTAGCTAGATTCCATATTTTTCACTACTCCTCACTCCCCCTTTGACATCAATGGTAAAGGGTGAAATCCATACACCAAAATTTGCAAAAAGTAACCTATACATAGCCACATAAGTATATATACAAGTTATACTTACTTATACTTAAGTATATCCACAAAAGTGGTTTTCAACTAGACAAATTATGTTGCCTAACTCTACTTCATCCTGTCCAAAATTGAGATGTGACCACTTAACAAAAATACAAAGGCTTCTACCCTCTTTAAGTCTGCCGGATCACTGGTTTGGGCTGTGGTCTGAGCATCAGTTAGGGCTTCATGCATTGCCTCTAACTTAGGGATAATTATCCCTCTTAGTTCACTCATTCTGCTTATTCTATTCTTCTTCTCCTTCTCAAGCCTCTTTATCTCATTTATAGTGGCAATAGCCTAGCACTCTTGATTCATTATGGATGAGGTGAGAGGATCAAAACTTTGCGATAAACTTGATAGTTTGCCCTCTTGTTCTTCCACCTTCTTGCCAATGTCTACTGTCACTGTGGACCAGGATAAACAAAATTTTTATAATTCTCTGCCATCTTTAAGAGCATTTTCTAGGCTCTTTATTCCAATATTTAGATTTCTCCTATCATTTTCTATAAGCCCCTGAACTTTAGAGAATCTCTTACTGAAAAACTCTTTCTAGACTTTCTCTTCTGATTTCTCCAAAGAATCAAAATGTGTGTTAACAGAATTAACAAGAGATTTCAGATTACCGGATGAGGAGGCCGAAAGATCCTTTTGGAAGGATGGCATGATTTTCTCTAGCACACTGGATGCAATCTCTATTATCTCACAGTCTTCCATGTGAGACTTTAGAAGCTTTTCTTTTGCTTTAGCTTAAGCAAAAGATGCTACCTTCATTGTCTGGATCAGAGAGAGGGAGTCAAAATTGAGTGGTACTTGGAACAGTTTTGGTTCATCAATCTCCATCATTTCCTTGGTAAAGAAATTCTTCATTGCTTCTACAGTGTCTCTTGCTGGAGACTTCTTTCCTCCTGCAGCCTCAGAATTGTCATCTGGGGTCTTCTTTGTTTGATCTTCTTCTCTTCCCTTTACCTCTTCTTCTTGACTAATTTTCTCTTCTTTTCTTTCTTCTCCTTTAGTTCTAGAGTCAGTAAGGGGACCCGGAAGAGAGATGTTTACTTCTGCAGGAACTTCCTCTTCTAGAATAGAGGAATCCAAGTCCTTAGTCCTCTCTTCACTTATGTCCTTTGGCTCTTCTGCATTTTTCACAGTAGATTCTTCTTTAGATGTACTTAGTCCTTCGACATCCATGGCAAAAGGTTCATCACTTATGTCCTCTATAATAGGAAGATTGAATCTTTTATATGCATTTTAGAGGATGTCTTCAGTCTCTTTTTCCACTTGATCAGTCTCTCTGAGCATAAGCTTGTTCATTATGGCTTTGCTCTGAAACTCATCCTTGCAATCCTTGAAGATCATGTTCATTTGTTTTGGAGTGATGGAAGGATAGAGCTGAATAGCTATCTGTTCCTGGATCTCCATATCCTTTTCCTTGGCATTGTCTTTTCTGAGTTCAAGTACTTTCTCTAAACTCTTGGGGATTAGAGATGATTTCAATGAATGTTTTATTATAGATATTCAAGTTCTTGACTGTGGCTTCCTCCAATATTCTTTTGTCAGTGTCATTATACTCATCATAAAATTTAGTTATGGGCTGTAGATTCCCTTCTATAGTGACTGCTTTGATGACCTCATCAATAGAAAGAGTAGGTCTTTCAACAAATTCTTCTACTTCTTCTTTGTTCTTGCTGACAGAGAATTCCATAGATGTTTTCTTTTTCTTCTTCATTTTCTTAACCTCCTCATCTGTCTCTGTCTCTTCATCATCCTTTTGACTTATATAGGATCTTGTAGCCTTGGTTTTTGTTCTCTTTTCTCCTTTTCTAGATGTCTTTGCTTCCATCTTTGAGGCTTTTTGGCTCTTTGAGGTGGCAGGTGTAGAGATCTTTGAGGATCTAGTTCGGGAGGGGGCTTGCAGTGGAATACTTTCTTTTTCTACTTCTTGTCTTTCTTTCTCTACTCTTTCTACCTTCTCTCTGTTGGCATCAACTCCTCCTTTGATATGCCATATTTCTTGGCAATTTCCTCTACTTCTCTTCTCACTTTTCTTTTCATTTCTGGTTCTCTTAGCTCAACATGAATTTTCACACTCAATTATTCAAAGGTTCCAAACCTTTCTACCTCAGGGTCCTTAAGCTAACTTAGTAGGTGTTGGACATGTAGTTCCAGAATTTTCTCATCCACCTCATAGCCTATTGGCATAATCCAGACTATTCTAGGCTCCACTGCCTCCATTAGACATTGATCAGTGTCTACCATAAAACACACTGTATCTTTATATTTTTCAACTATTGTCTGTGGGATTCTTTCTCTGGCCTACATCATACCTTGGAAATTCTTAAAATATCCCTAGAGAGCTGTGCTTTGAGCCTTGGCATCACCAAGCCCATACATATAATCTCTAATTTGTATGGCAACCGGTCTGTCATTTTACCATACCCAACCACTGGATCCGGGCAGCTCATTCATATAGTAAAAGAAGAGACGAAGTATCAAGCCACCGTACTTAAATGAATTCTTCTTATCCTTCTTTATTTTCTACAAATTCTCTAATAGTTGGTTTAGGCGAAGCTCACAAAGATCATAATCAACATTTTCCCTTAGCATCTGATAAGCAGTGTATATTGTTGTTCTGGATACAAAATTCTCCTTGCTGGAGTGATATATTTTATAACCGATTATCATAGAAGTAAATTTGATATCCGGATCTATGATATCCTTAATTGTCATTGCTCTTTTATCAAATTTTGATCCGGTAGCCTCACTTACAGTTTGGTTTTTGACTGATTTGAGAGCAAGCAACCCACCAGATGAGTGCAATCCAGTTACCGCCCTAATAGCACCTTTTGTGATCTTAAATGGCCTCATCAACCACATGAAGTTATCATGTATTCTGTTCAGAACATACCAGACCCATTCATCTTCTACAAAATAGGGGAAATGGATGCAATGTCTAAAATGCTTATCCTGGATGACCTTGTATTGGGGTTTAAGTTCAAATGTTTCATCTATTAATTCCTTGTGATAGATATCCATCAGCTTGGATTCCCCAAATTCCTCAATGTTGGCATGAATGTATACCCTAACATCTTCTACGTGCAGAACCCCATGCGAAATGCTAGAGAATGCGCCTAGGGGATCAACTTCTAGGGATTTGTAAGGATATTTCTTGAACTTAGGGTGCGGCCTATCAGTGATCTTAACAACATTCAGAGTAGCCATCTTTCAAAAGATTCAAAGAGAGATATTCAAGAGCGAAAATACCTTTCTACGCTTCTAGGGTTCATGATAAGAGCCAAAAAGATCGCTGGTTAAATCAAGTTCTGCAGTTGATCCTTGAGAGGGTTGAAGTAATCTAGTTACAGAGCTCTTTCTTTCTTCTTCTCGAATGCAAATGTGCAAATGATGAACAAAAGAACCCTTTTATTTCTGCACAAACCCTAATTCCATATTGCAATAAATGCACAACTTAAGTCATTCTAGTTTCCTTGTTCTTCTTGTTCTAAGAGAGATCTTTCTAGATCACTGAGATGTAATTAGAATGATAACTTGCAATGTATCTCCCTTCCTTGAATCATCCTATTTATCCGCAGATCAAAGTGTTTCAATTTAGAATCATACCGGATCTAACTGTGAAAATCTTGTTTTTATCGGATGACTGTTAGACTAGATCAATCTTGAATGATTAGCCTCTTCAAAACTCCTTGCAGATCTTTTGTATTTTTACCAAGGGTTATTTATAAATCTCTTTGAGAACTCTTCAATTCGCAACACTCCATGTGCCAATTTTAGGCACCAATTGACTGGCTGGGGGAAATTGTTTTCTTTTGTGACTCCCCCTGAGCCAAAGCTCATCTTATTTAGTTTCTGAAAGGAATATCAGCACCAAATTCTGGTACGGATCCATCCCTAACATTTTATGTACTTTTCTTCACCCAAATCTTGTTCATTTCCCTTTGAATTTCATCTGCATTCATTTTTCCTTTTCCTTTGTCTTGATTTTGATTATGATGCACTGGACCCCTTTTATCCCAATTTTTACTTCTGTAGAATTTGGCAATATGACCAGATCTATTGCAGTTGTAGCAAATAAGATTTCTTTGCATATTTGGCTGATATCCTCTTGATCTGCATTGATTAGCCATATGTCCTATTCTATTGCATGCAAAGCATCTACCACTGAATGAATTGTTTATTTTCCTATTTCTGCATTCATGAGATTTGTGACCATACCTTTTGCAGTTGAAACACTATCCGGAGAAGGATGAATTAGTCTGATTCATTCTTCTTCTGCACTGAGTTGCTTTATGACCAAATTTGTTGCAATTGTAGTAGTATCCATTGAAGGATGGATATCTTTCAACATTTGGTTGCCTTACCAGAGGTCTTCTAGGTCTGTTCCTTGGATTTCCTAATCCAGATTTCTTCTAACCAGATCCAGAGCTTTCACCTTTCTCATACCCCAAGTCATGCTTGTCATCTACCCTCTTTTGGCTTTCAAGAAGAACTTCAAGTTGAGCAGAGCTTATCTTGAATTTCTCTTTGTATTCATTTGTAGTTTGAAGATCCCTTTTATGAGTGTCTATCTAATTCTCTAGTTGTTCTTCATTATCTCTAGCTTCTTCAAGATTAGATTCCAGATGCCTGATTATTCTATCCATTTTGTGGCAACCTTCTGACTTCTCCTTGAGAGATTGTTTTAGATTATCTTGTATTTTTCTTTTCTCTTCAATTTCTTGGGTGAATTTCATAACCCCTGATTCCATTTCATGTCTTACCATAATGACCTCTTTTGATAGCTTCTCACATAACTTGTTTTTCTCATTCAGATCTTCATTAGTATCATTGGCTTCACTTTGACTTGCTAATTGTTGAAGTAGTTCCTTTCTTTTCTTCACTGAGATACTTAGTTTTTCTTTGAGTTCATTTATGAAATCATCAGCTTGTTTGAGTCTTTCCCTTAGGTTATTGACTTTAGAGTTAGATTGCTCAAGATCATCTAGGGCAGACTGAAGTTGTTCCCTCATACCATACATATCCATTGAGATTCCTAGATCTTCCTCAAGATGTTAGGCTATGTTTGGAGGAACTTAGCTCTGATACCAATTGTTGGAAACAATGCAGATAACTAAGAGGGGGGGTGAATCAGTTATCTTAAATTTCTTAACTTTCTTTTCTTCTTTAACAATAGTGTAGTATCAAGACATATAAGCATAAATGAACATGAGAGTAGAAATGAAATCAATACAAATAACACAAGGATTTTTACGTGGAAAACCCTATTAAGGGAAAAACCATGGGGTGACTAACCCAAGATTGTATTCTCTGTTAAAAGAATAGAAGTACAAAATGGCACTTGCCAATTAGGGCTCATTGCCTGAGCACACTGCTCACAAGAGGCTCATTGCCTACAAGAGACTCACTGCCTACAAGAGACTCACTGTCTATAAGGTATATAGAAAGTAACCAGGTATTTGAACTGATCAAGGGCATCCACATATGCTAAGGTTTAGTTCTGGTTAGGCTCAATATACTAATATGATGCACTTCATTCTTCCTCTGCTTAGTGTTGATGTTCTGTCACATACCAGATATGTATAGATGCTTCCACACTGCTCTCTTCTTTTCTTCTTACACTTTATCACACCACACACACCTTCACATCAAAATCCATCTAGTATATATATCCGCACCAAGGATTTCAACATCTTTCTAGTTGACATCCAGAATACTCAAGATTTTCCCAAACCCCGGTTTGTCGACTGAATCCTTGCTTACTAAGTGATGCATATCAAAGAGATAGTTATAGAAGTCATTAATCATGTCGGCCAACCATGAATGATCCCTCAAGAAGCTTGATCACCATCAATTCCTTATCTGGATTAAGGTCTGATGCTCTGTCAGTTAGTTCTACTTAGTTTGCTCTGCCTGTTAAGAACCCATCACTTAGGTGCTCATATCTTTTCACTCTTTCATCACTAGAGGCTCAATCTCTAGAATGTGGTAGTCATGGTACTCCTCTTGACTTCTCCAAGTCCACACTTTTATGAGATACATCCTCTGAGAGATCCAAACCTGATTGTCAGACCTTGTTGCATGCTCTGTTCTTGTTCACTCGACCAAAACACTCTTCAACCTGACTTCAGGTAAAGACCTATTATGTGCTACAGATGTGTGGGATAAACTTTGTTGCCATCAATGACAACAATAATGAATCCACACAGTGTCTCTTGCTAACATATTCTTGTTAAAATAGTGTATGTAGAGCAACAAATTATGTCTCTATATCAACATTTTTTCTTGATTATCCACCTTTCTCTTGAAACCACAAGACAAAGTATCAAACTCTTTGAAAAAGAAAAATACCTCCTACTAGTTAGCAAAAAATTGAGATAAATAAAAAATGAAACACAAAGATTTAATCAAGATCAATAAAAGATTTGAAAACATGACAAGTTAGATTAAAGATGCAACATATTCATTCCTATTTAGAACAAATCACTTATCTAATCCTTCTCCCATTCCTAATCAAATTGGTTTTGAAATTATAATCAAGTGTCAAATTTAGTTTCTTTTTGCAACTTCACCAAATTTAGTGTCCTTTTGATCTTGACTGCTACTTCATGATGCACGACTCTTTCATTTCATGAAAAGGTTATGTACCCACAATTTTTTAACACACCAAGATACTGAGAGGGGGGTGAATCGATATCCAAACACACATCAAATCCTCTAGAATAGATTAAAACTTAAACATTACAACATTAACATAAACATGAAAGATCAACATAATGCACATCAACACATAACACCAGATATACAGGGAATAACACCAGATATACGGGGAAAACCCCAAAAGGGGAAAAATCATAGTGAGGATTAACTCACAATTTATGAAGCTCAGTACTATAAAAATTACAACTTTGTTTTAGGGCTACAACCCAAGGAAGCTACTATTCCTTGCTGACTTTGTTTTAGGCTATAACCCAAGGAAGCTACTACTCCCTGAAGACTTTATTTTAGGGTCACTCCCAAGGATGCTACAATTCCTTGCAGACTTTGTTTTAGGGCTACAACCTAAGGAAGCAACTACTCCTTGATCTGAGAATAGACTTAGGGATGATTACAGTATGATAGTCCCATTGTCTAAAAACTAAAATTGAAGTTCACACCTTTGATGATTGTAATTCTTCCTCTTTTGATGATTGGATCAATTAGGCACACTCTTCACTTCCCTCCTGTTGGTTCTCAATCTAACTAGATGCTTATTCCCAGTTATCCCTACAAGGTAGCCATCAATGATCAACAGGATCTCTAGGCCAGCGGCCAACAGTATAGGAGATAGACTCTATAAATATCTCCTCTTCTTCTTTAGGCTCTGCAGAACCAACGGGGGTATTCCCTACTCAACATCAATGAGATATGCTTATGGATTGACTGGGATGTTTATACAAAGTAGATAAATCCTCCTTTATGTAGACAAAAACTGTGAGATAAGTGCAAAGGGGCTAGCTTTGGGCCTATTTTTAGTTGTAGACAGAGGATTTGGGTCCTAAACTACTCCTAAAGTCTTAAAAGTTTAATTTGAAGTTTAAGTTTGATTTTATGTGGATGCAAAACTAGGACCTTGGGTATAACCTCAATACAAGGCTAGATTGGTGCCTATCCATGGCTCAAAGTCAGTAGACGTACACATGTGAATGGCCTGCATGAACATATACCAAATACTGGATATCAAGGGGTTTTGTAGTATCTGCCTTACAGATACCTCCCAAGATAGGGTATCCTGTTATCTCTACTTACAATATCCTCACTGCAATATATTGTTCCAAACCCTTGATCTAAAACATTTAATCTACTCCTTGAGTAGAAGTAGGAAATCAATCATTCAATACAACAAACCTGTATTCTAGAATCATAAACACCCCTTAGATGCTCAGACTCAGAGGAAGAACATACTCAGTTTGGAGACAGATGACAGAATACATGCGATATAGCATTACTCATTTAGATTAACATGATATCAGTAGATTAATGCAGAAAAACATACAACATGAGACTCATAAACTCACAAGACATCCAGAAAAGGGCCACCAAAGAAGTTGTATTGTGTCACAGTACCCAAAATTTTGTCTAGTTTTCAACAAACCTTTAAAAAAAGAGCAACACAGCCTGCTATATACAACAAGAAGGTCCTTAGCATTAATTACATGGCAAAAGTCAAAAGTCTGCCAGATACAGTTCATTCTGAGGAAATGGCACTTAAACATTGAATGCATAAGGTGGAGGAGGAGACAGGAAGGGGTCTCGAGCCATGCATCACCACCTGGGGATCCTCAACTTCAATCGGGTACTAGATCTGTCTATATCATCGCCCATACCCTATAACATCCACCATTAATGTCCACCTACTCGTGGTCCTAAGAATGCAGCAGTCGCATGATTCCTTGAAAGCTTTTCTGGCCAAGAATCATGATCTTGAGATTTTAAAATATGAGGGAACAAATTATCCCACATGTACCCCATAGCAACCTCCTTAATACAATATAAATTGGGCCGAGAGCATACATAATGTCGATGCTTTTGCTTTTGACGTCACCAACATATACCTCATCATGATCCTACCGTATGATGCTCCGATGCTCAATATCATCCTGACATCAACCTCATCGGCACCACTTGATGCATCAGAGAAGAATCCTCCTGCCTTGCCAATACCATATGTCTCGCCGATGATCCACATGATCATGTCTATTGATATCCTGATGATGTCACCATTATATTCACATACCACCCTGCGGGAAACATCACCTCTCCTACAAAATATCCAGCTGCACTGTAGCTTTGCTATAATATCAGGGTGATATTTAGAATATGACTGATATTTGGGATATCAGCCCCCTTCTTCGAAAAATGATGCAGCCGTTAGAGAAGCAAATATCACCCCCTACATAAAACTGATGTCAGCAGCATCGGGTGATAAAAGAACATCGGGGTGATCTTAACTAAGATCACCCGATATTTGAAACATGATGATGACCCCCTCCTTTGAAATATAGGGTCATGCCGGAATATGATGAGGCATAAAGACTTAGAACTTTGACAGGCATAACTCCCTCACCAGGCCAAATTTCAGGGTGATGCAAAAGGCAATCATGCTTGGAATTTTACAGTCCTCCACATGGTAGGCCTCTTGAATCAAGATTCAGACTTTGAGTTTTTTAGATTTCAGACCTCAGGATCACAAACATATTTGACATGATCCTCTTGCATACTGAAAGATGCAGCATAGATAGAAATCTTGACATGTCATAACATCATGCCTCAAAATTTTTAGGATTTGAATGAAAAATCCTACAAATGCTCAAGTTCAAAACCCTAGACATAAATGG
This sequence comes from Cunninghamia lanceolata, assembly GCA_027924645.1. NCBI lineage: Eukaryota > Viridiplantae > Streptophyta > Pinopsida > Cupressales > Cupressaceae > Cunninghamia > Cunninghamia lanceolata. The sequence continues at coordinate 5,736,950 of BSBN01000997.1, read as the reverse complement.
GTACCGACATAGGCTCCGATTGGGGATGTGCAAGCGCAAGACTGCAGTGAGGACCAGACTACTCCAGGGCAGACCAGACAAAACACAAAATGCAAGACAACACTGACTATACAAGGCATGTACAAAACATTTACATCTAGTTTACAGTGTGCACAAAGATACCTCATTCATGAGAAAAAGGCCTTAAGGAATTTACCGTGCACAGACAATTCCAGTAATTCACCATCCAGGGTCTGGAGGAAGTAGGCATCATCCTCATGGGTGTTACTGATTTGATATGGGCCCACCCACAAGGGCTCAAATTTATTGTGCTTGCCCCTATCCTGATTCCTTGCATTCCACATAAGGACCAGGTCACCTATCTGAAACCTTCTTTCTGTAGTTCTTTTGTCAAATAAATACTTCACCTTTTGCTATTTCATGATATTTGTCATGTATGCCTCCCTTCTGATCTCATCTAGTGCAACCAACTGATTTATTCTTTCTGTCATTGAGTCTTCGATTTCCTCATCATTTTCTTGTACGAATTTATAAACTGGTAGGAGGTTGTTCATAGGCAATCTAGCTGCTACACCATATACTAACTCAAAAGGTGACCTTCCAGTTGCTCTTTTCACTGTCACCCTGTCAGCCCATAATGCCAACCTTAACTTTGAATCCCATGCCCTCTTATTTTTATCTATCACCCTCTTGATGATTTTTATGAGGCTTCTATTGCTTGACTTTGCCTGACCATTTCCTTGTGGATGGTATGGTGATGTATGTGATAAACTAATCCCATAGTTATTGCAGAAATCAACAAACTCACCAGACCTGAAGCACATTGCATTATCTGTGACCAATTTGACTGGTACTCCAAATCTGATAATAATATTTTCTAGGATGAAATCCATCACCACTTTGCTTGTAGCCCTTTTAGTTGGAATTGCTTCAATCCATTTAGTAAAGTAATCAGTAGCAACCAAAATCCAACTATGTGCTCCACTTGATTTTTCTAGGATTTCCCCTATAAAATTAATTCCCCATTGCTGAAATGGAGATTCTACAATTATAGTCCTAAGGGGTAATGCACCCTCATATCTTAGCTTTCCTAAGAACCTTTGGTAAGAATCACATCTCCTCACCAACTTTTGTGCATCTGAGAAAAGAGTTGGCCACCAGTAGCTTGCTCTAAGAATTTTGTGGGTTGTTGTCCTAGTAGTGTAATGTCCACCACACATTCCTTTGTGCAGATCACCTAAAATATCAGCAGCCTAATTTTCATCCACACATCTAAGTAGTACACCATCAGGATTTTTCCAATAGTTCTCCTTGTGCAACAATGTATCTGATTGCATGTAGCTTCAATGTCCTTTTCTGACTATCATTGAAGTGGGAAGGGTAATTCAAATTCTACAAATAATACATAATGTCCTTGTACCATTCAGACTTTGACACATTTACAACTTCATCTTGAGCTACATTCACTTGGCATGCTTCCAAATTTGACTCTATCATTATCTTGGCTAAGCCTTGTCCCCTTACCAACTTTGTGATCTCTATCTCTATGTTGAATTCTTGTAGTTTATTTATCCATCTGCACCTTCTTCCAGTTACCTCCTGCTAAGTGAAAATATCCTTGATTGTTGCATGAGGCACATATGCAACTATTTGTGAGCCTACTAAGTAAGGCCTGAAGTTCTTGACTGCTCTAACCAATGCATATGCTTGTTTCTCCATGATGTCATATTTCAATTCGGTAGCCTACAATGACTTACTAAAGAAAGCTATAGGTTGTTCAAAACCCTCTTCATTTTTTTGCAATAGGCATGCATCAATAGTATGGAAAGAAGTAAATGAAAACAACTGAAATGGCTTAGAAAAATCAGGAGACTTTAGCACAGGAGCCATCTTTATAGCTTCTTTGATATTTTGAAATGATTTAACTGCTTCATCTTCCCACTTGACAGTTGCATTCTTCTTCAGCATCTTGGAAATGTTCCTTGTAGTCTCTACAAAATTAGGCACAAATCTTCTAACAAAATTAATTTGCCCAAAGAAGGACTGAACTCCTTTCACTGTTCTAGGGATCTGGATCCTGTCAATTGCAGCTACCTGTTTAGGATCAATCCTAACTCCATCCTTGGAAATAATATGCCCCAACAACTTTCCTTTCACTACCCCAAAAGCACACTTCTTTGGGTTAAGTGACATGCCATACTCTAATGCTCTAATAAAAATTTGTTCTAAGTGCATGTAATGTTGCTCTTCCCTTTTGAATAGGCAGTTAAATCATCTTGGTAAATAGCCAGAATTGAATCAATTAATCCTACAAAAGCAACATCCATTGCCCTTTGAAATGTAGCACCTATATTTATTATTCCAAATGGCATTCTTATATAAACATAGGTTCCCCATGGAGTGGTGAAGGTAGGCTTGAATTGCTCTGATTCCTTTACCTTCACCTGATTGTACCTTGAAAATCCATCCATCATGGATAAAAGTTCATAGCCAGTCACTTTCTGCAGCATAGCCTCCATGTTAGGCAGTGGATAATTATCCTTCAAAGAAGATACATTCAAATTTCTAAAGTCCACACAAAGTCTGATATCACCATTCTTTTTTCTGACCGGGACAAGATTAGACACCCAAGTTGAATGTCTGATAGGCATAATTATTCTAGCTTCCCTAAGCTTTATAAGTTCTTGCATTTTTAGAGCTAAAGTTGGGTTAATAGGTCTTTGTTTTTGTCTCTAATGTGGACTACTTTAAAATTATTATATAAGCTTTTTGATAAAGTTTATCTGATTTCTTGAGCATGTAAATTGGTGCTATCATACTCCATAGCGTTCGTCATATTGTAGAATATTGGAGAGAAATCATGTCTCTCATTAGAATTCTCTTAGTAGGGATTTTATTTGTCTTGAGTTGAATTATCTCCTTCCCTAAGAGAATTTCTTTTCCATCTACAACCTCTACAAAGTTCTGAAAATCCATTTCTTGCCTCTCATATTCATCTATGCAGTGCAGAAATCTTAACAAATCCTTATCATTATCAAATATCTGCTAGTTACATATATTATCTGGCACTGCAAGTCTAAGTTTGACCTCAACATTTGTAACATCTGACAGAGTTATATCATCTAGCCTAATGGCTACATTAGCTAGAAAATCTGCCATAACATTCTTTGATCTCTCTATCCAATTTATTGAAAAAGCATCAAACAATTCAATTGTATCCCAGACAGCATGCTTATATTGTTTTAACCTCTTATTTTTTGAAGCATATTTATCTCTAACCTGGGAAACAATTAACTCTGAGTCTCCAAACACCATTAACATCTTAATTCCATGTCTCAGAGTAATATTCAATCCTAACAATAGAGCCTCATACTTTGTAATATTATTTGTGCAGGCAAACTTCAACAAGAAAGAGAATTTTAGAAGATTACCAGCTGGAGACAGAAAAATAATTCCAGCACCAGACCCTTCCTTCGAACAAGCTCCATCAAAATACATGGTCCATAGGTCCTGCTGGTCCAACTCTTGAATGCAAATATTCTTTTCTTTATTTCCTTGATCACCTGAGACAACTCTGAAATTATCATAGTCAGTGTCCACAAAGCATATATGCTCCTCTGATTCTTGATCCTCAACTGTGTCTAGAGACCTCTCTTCTCTGATCAATTTCACATCCCTACCATTCATTGGGATTATAGCATATGACAGTTCTAACTGCATACTCCCACCAATCAATGCTGCCCATCTTCTTGATAATAGCATACCATATTGTGGCTTGATATCAACAACCGTTATGTTCATTTTGTAGGTCCTTTCTAGATATGCTGCCAGTCTGAAATCTACATCTTTCATAATTCCAATGACTGGTACCTCTCTAGCATCCATGGCATAGCACTTCCCACATGCCTTATCTATTTTTAACCCAACTTGCTGCATGATGGCCAAAGGCATGATGTTTGTAGATGCTCCTGAATCAAGCATACAGTTCTTAATTATTTTTCCATTTATGATAAGGGAGACATAAAATGGTTCCACCTATGAAGGGCATTTTGTCATGGTCACCCCCAGATACACTTCAAGAGTCTCATCCTCTTCAACACACAAAGCTTGCTTCTTACTTTGGGTTTCAACATTCCGATCAGCCTGACAAGCTACCTCTGAGATCAAGGACACTGCCTTATTTCTGAATTCATCCACCTTCATCAGCTCCATCAATGGGACAGAGACCTTTACCTGGGACAAGACTTGAGTTATGTCAAAAGGAGCATAATTTTGTATAACAACTGTAGCCTGATCCATAGTTTTACCTCTATCCTGGGATGATCTAGCTTTGATTTTTATGGTCCCCTGACTGTCATTCCTAACCTAAGAAATTTTGCTTTGATCCTCAGCCTAGGAAATTCTGTTCTCTGGTCCTTGAGGATCATAACCTATTTTTTGCTTAAAATTTTGCTTGTTATTGCTCCATTATTTCTTTTGTGGTTCAGTATCTTTATGACTGTGCACTGGCTGGTTTTCAAAAGTATTCTCTAGTTGGTGTGAGTTGCTTACCTGAGCTTTACCCCTGAGATTGTAATTGCTTTTGACTTGAGCTACTGCTATAGCTGTGAGAGCTCTAATCTCTTCATCAGAAGGCCTTCTCAAGTTATTCAAAAAATGATGTGAGTCCTGAGCACAAGCATAATTGTCTTCATCATCTTCATCACAAGAAACCTGCTGGCAAACCCGGGTCCCATAACCTGTACTTTCAACTGCATGATGATAGGAACACTCCCTGTTTGTGGACAACATATTGACATTATCATCCTGCATATAATGCGGCTCATTGCACTCATCACAGGCAATAGCATTGTCATATAGGGATTGAGCAATCATACATTGTGACTGTGAACGAGGCATGTGACATATGATACACCATGGGGTATCATTAACAATATTTACAGCTTTCTTCAAAGGGTCAGGTGTTTCTCTAACATTTTGAGTCATTTGACCTGAGTTGTTATGTGGAAACATGGGCTTACCATTATTCCAATTTGTATTGTATGGCATGTCATGTAATGACAGCATCTTTTCTTGTCTTTGGTAAACCTGCCTATCAGGACCTATTCCTTTTTCATTTTTGGCTAATCTATAACTCAGGTCCTTAACAACATTTGTCAATTTATCTATCTTATCTTCAGAAGTAGATGTATTGGCTTGAGCACTCTGAGATTTAGTATTTGGATTTTGCAAAATTTTTACATCATCTCTTCTATTTGTCTTACCAGACATTTTCCTATTATTTTTAATATTTGTTGCAATCCTGAAAGCATCCCTGAGGCTATGAGGACTCTTGTCTCTCAATCCATATGCTGTTTTGGCATCAAAAGCATTTATATAGAGCACAATGCACATTGGTTCATTAGGCCTCATGTAATGTGGCAATTTGTTTAGCACCTTAGTGAATCTAGCATTGAAATCAACAACCTGTTCATTTGATCCTTTGGTGATACTGGTAAATTCATTTACAAAGAAGCTTGGGTCAATTTTGTCACCGTATTGTTCTTTGAACATCCTTCTGAAATCATCCCATGATGAGATACTCGTGTCAGGTAGACCCTTGTACCATTCTCTAGCCTCATCAACTAAAGATTGCATAAATAATTTCATAAAGACATCCTCATGCTCAACCTCAAAGTTGTCCATGACGTTTTGAAAAGCTTTTAAATGGTCTTCACCTAACACAGTATTGTTTCCTAAAAACTTAGGCACTTGCAGCCTCACATGTTTGTCAATAGGATTGGGGTAATCAGGAATGCCATCAAAAAGCAGTTGTCTGAATCTGTCTAACTACATGGGCTACCTGCCAAACTAATTTATATTTACATTTCTATTTGCAGTCTAATTTCTGACATTATTTAATGGTATTCTAACATTATTTGCATTATGTCTTTGATCATCATGCTGATGATGAACTTCATCTCTTTGTTAGTTTCTTTGCATATTTGCATTGCCAAGGGTAGGAATTGAATCATTCTGAGCAATTCTCAAAGCTTGCACTTTTTTGTCTTATATCATCTCTGATCTTTACTGCTTGCAAATATTCTAATTTTGCCCTTAAGCTCTAAATTTCGTCAGCTAGTTCCTCTTCTCTAGGCATAGAAGAGGACGGCTTCATTACATTCTGGTCATCATCATCATCATCCCTTGGAGACTCAACCTCTTCAAATCTATCACTCGGATCCAAGAAAGGGCATTCCTGAAACACTTTTGACCTTACTCTCAGAGCACCACCTTGCTGTCTTTCATATACATTCTGGATTTCAGCCTCAGTGTCTGAAAAATAGGGCATTGTTTCCTCTGAGGATCCTAGATTGTCCTGAAAAAATTCATTATTTCTAGGGGAACCCTCATGACTGGTTTGAATAATTCCTTTCTTTCTATACATCATTTTGCTGGGTAACTCTTCAAACAAAGGGTTACGTTGGGATCTTCTCCCCTGCATATAAATTTCACTTTTACCAGTTGGGAGATTACACGGAGTCGCCACCTATTATTAGGAATTATTTTCTTTTAGAATCAGGGTTCTTACACAAAGTCCCCAGCAAAGTCACCAATTTCTGTTGGGGACTCAGATGGGTCAAGAATATATTAGGGATGACATAAAATAACACTTCTAAATCACATCCCTAGCAGAGTCACCAATTTCTGTTGGTTCTCAATCTGACTGGATGCTTATTCCCAGTTATCCCTACAAGGTAGCCATCAATGATCAACAGGATCTCTAGGCCAGCAGCCAACAGTATAGGAGATAGACTCTATAAATATCTCCTCTTCTTCTTTAGGCTCTGCAGAACCAACGGGGGTATTCCCTACTCAACATCCATGAGATATGCTTATGGATTGACTGGGATGTTGATACAAAGCAGATAAATCCTCCTCTATGTAGACCAAAACTGTGAGATAAGTGCAAAGGGGCTAGCTTTGGGCCTATTTTTAGTTGTAGACAGAGGATTTGGGTCCTAAACTACTCCTAAAGTCTTAAAGGTTTAATTTGAAGTTTAAGTTTGATTTTATGTGGATGCAAAACTAGGACCTTGGGTATAACCTCAATACAAGGCTAGATTGGTGCCTATCCAGGGCTCGGAGTCAGTAGACGTACACATGTGAATGGCCTACATGAACATATACCAAAGACTGGATATCAAGGGGTTTTGTAGTATCTGCCTTACAGATACCTCCCAAGATAGGGTATCCTGTTATCTCTACTTACAATATCCTCACTGCAATATATTGTTCCAAACCCTTGATCTAAAACATTTAATCTACTCCTTGAGTAGAAGTAGGAAATCAAGCATTCAATACAACAAACCTGTATTCTAGAATCATAAACACCCTTTAGATGCTTTGACTCAGAGGAAGAACATACTCAGTTTAGAGACAGATGATAGAATACATGCAATATAGCATTACTCATTTAGATTAACATGATATCAGTAGATTAATGCAGAAAAACATACAACATGAGACTCATAAACTCACAAGACATCCAGAAAAGGGCCACCAAAGAAGTTGTATTGTGTCACAGTGCCCAAAATTTTGTCCAGTTTTCAACAACCCTTTAAAAAATGAGCAACACAGCCTGCTATATACAGCAAGAAGGTCCTCAGCATTAATTACATGGCAAAAGTCAAAAGTCCACCAGATACAGCTCATTCTAAGGAAATGGCGCTCAAACATTGAATGCAGAAGGTAGAGGAAGAGACAGGAAGGGGTCTCGAGCCATGCGTTGCCGCCTAGGGATCCTCAACTTCAATCAAGTACTAGATCTGTCTATATCATCGCCCATACCCTATAACATCCGCCATTAATGTCCACCTACTCACGGTCCTAAGAATGCAGCGGTCACATGATTCCTTGAAAGTTTTTCTTGCCAAGAATCATGATCTTGAGATTTCAAAATATGAGGGAACAAATTATCCCACATGTACCCCGCGGAAACCTCCTTAATACAATATAAACTGGGCCGAGAGCATACATAATGTCGGTGCTTTTGCTCCTGATGGCACCAACATATACCTCATCATGATCCTACCGCATGATGCTCTGATGCTCAATATCATCCTGACGTCAACCTCATCAGCACCACCTAATGCATCGGAGGAGAATCCTCCTGCCTTGTTGATACCATATATCTCGCCGATGATCCACATGATCATGTCTACTGATATCCTGATGACGTCACCATCATATTCACATACCACCCTGCGGGAAACATCACCTCTCCCGTAAAATATCTGGCTTCGCTATAATATCGGGGTGATATTTAGAATATGACTGATATTTGGGATATCACCCCCCTCCTTCAAAAAATGATGCAGCCATTAGAGAAGCAAATATCACCCCCCGCATAAAACTAATGTTAGCAGCATCAGACGATAAAAGAACATCGGGGTGATCTTAACTAAGATCACCCGATATTTGAAACATGATGATGACCCCCTCCTTCGAAATATAGGGTCATGCTGGAATATGATGAGGAGGCATAAAGACTTAAAACTTTGACAGGCATAACTCCCTCACCAAGCTGAATTTCAGGGTGATGCAAAAGGCAATCATGCTTGGAATTTTATAGTCCTCCACATGGCAGGCCTCTTGAAGCAAGATTCAGACTTTGAGTTTTTTAGATTTCAGACCTTAGGATCACAAACATATTTGACATGATGCTCTTCCATATTGAAAGATGCAGCATAGATAGAAATCTTGACATGTCATAACATCATGCCTTAGAAATTTTAGGATTTGAATGAAAAATCCTGCAAATGCTCAAGCTCAAAACCCTAGACATAAATGGGTACCAACACCTCCTATCACAAAAATGTTTTCAAGATGAATCAGGATAGCCCTTATTGCTTCTTCTCTTTCTCCTTCAGTCACACATCATAATGCATATCATATTCATATTCTACTCTTTACACACTCATATTCTCATTTTTGCAATCATACCTCACCTAGATCAACTAGGTTCACAATATATACATGACATTACATTTATTACATTACAAGTTAGCTAATACAACAAGAATATTACAATTTACAAGTCAGTCAGAGATCACACAACATGAAACATGCATAGGGCAAGACCTATCATGAACTACATGTCACTCTAGAGAGAGACACATGTCTTGTAGATCCCAACACATGCTTATCTTGGTCCTAGACATTCTTCACAGCATCATCCTTCAAGGAATAACATCCACACACTTCACAAAATTGAATTAGGTTTCCCTTAAGTAAGAACACATGAAGCTTGTAGCACATCGGTCTTCACAATCTTGGCAGTACCCATGAATGATTAAACAATACCTGTTCTTCTTCTAGATGAGTTAGCATGACCTATACACCATCTCCAAATGATCCTTAAACTCTACACAACAAGAACTCTGTGGTGTACATCACCAACATACAATAGTTAGCCTCAGCAACAATAACTCTTCACATACTGACTTGAAAACTTTGTGTGGTACTAGAAACATGAAAGATTTGCATGTGCATCAAACTTGAGACACTCTAAGACATGTAGAATGTCTACACAAACTCATATAATTGATTTGTATACTCTTCCATTGGCGCACGTACCCAAACATATATCTTGAGAACAATTAGGCATTCAAAACCATCTGCATAACTTCTATCATTTGAAGAATGAAATTGTGGACCTCTAAATCACCTGATACTCATATGGACACACTCATACACTACTTTGAACATATCCTCAAAACCACACAACTATATCTATCACTGCGGAGGAATACAGAGGAATGCAGAGTATTTCAACAATCCTTCATCATCACCTCATTCTACCAGAGCACAAACTAAAACTCTGTCAATGTAACTTTTACTACAGAGGAGAAAATGATCTGAAACTTTGGATTTAGCACCTTTACAACATGTTGAACTTAAATTTTGAACTGCATGACCATATCTTTAAATGTAGAGGAATGTGAAGCATTTTACCAAGCAGTCTTCCAGGCAACTTCCTACAATAGAAATCTTCACCAACATCCAGAGGCCAGAATCTTCTTATATCAACACATACTTCCTTAAGAACAATAGGAAGGATCATACAACATGTGAAAGATCATCAACAACATCTTCTCATCCTCATCATAACTTCTAATTCCCATCTTAATATTTCATCATGAAATCATCTCTATTGACCACAAACATGCTCAATACAACTTTACTCGACATTAATTCAGGCATGACATCCAACCATGAACATCAACAACCACTGCTATCACACCATCAACATAACATGTCATCATCGTAAGCATCCAAGCATAGTGTTGACATAAATGAGAACCCAAATAGAGTGTTGACATCAATGACAACCACACAACCATATGTGCAACACCAATATCAATACTCTATCTTCCTTAACTATCTAATAACTCCTTGAAAAGTCACTATCTATTCAAGACAACCTCATTGTGATTATAACTGTCTTACTAACTATGCCAATGACATGTATGATTATCTTTTAGTTGACCTATTTGGCCATCTAGTGTCCACAACAATCTTCCCTACCATATGAATATCCTTTCAAGACCACCTCTATGTTTATATCGTATCATGGATACCTTTTTGCATGGATTTAAGATTAATTAACTTATCATTTAGTCTTGATTGTCACCTTATGTATTAATTGCTATCCTACCCATGGGTGAAAGGTCATAGCTATTCTTAGGGTTGCATGATAGCTATTGTAGTATAATAGTCTTTAGGCTGATATGACAGTTCTTGCAAGTGAGTATGCTCAAGTGGCAATCCTTAGCTTGATCTTAGCATGATGATAATTATTTGACTAACATGATTTCCCTTAGTATCCTTCTAATTGTTTGGGTTAGTGTTTAAATCAATGTAATAGCAACATGATTGCACATCTACTCCATAGTGAAAGTGTTTCCATGACCTTATCCTTGAATGTTGATAAGACTCATTTCATAAATATATACCAATACTATCTTGATGATTTCTTTCCCATGGTGATATGGCTTGTTGTCATAGATTGTTATCTCAAATAAATATAAATTTTCACTTTGTCATGATAATAAATTGTCAAAATGATAATCCTCTCACTTCCCTCATGACTATCCTATAACATGAAAGTAATATTCGAATGTCCAAAATTTCTTCAAGATCCCTAATATTGGTTGGACTTCCTCAAACTTAGTTAACTCTTGAGAAAGAAGAGTACTTTACTTTTCCTAGATGATGAAATACATCAAATAAATAGAAGATGAAATGTACAGCCAATAAAACTAACATATTTTTTCCTAAATAATGAAATACATCCAATAAATGGATAAACTAGATTTAATGTCATAAGGTTTTAATGTATCATTAATGTAATAGGTTTTTAATGCCTAGGGCTTTAGTGAGAAATTTCCAATAGAATCTTATTTTATGTTTTTGGGTGTGCCATACTAGGATCATTTTGTTGAAGCTCAAAACTACAAAGACCATCATTTTGTGTTAAGAAAACTTGCATTAGGGTATATGAAAAGAGATGGGGGACCAAAAAGTCACCACCATGGGACTTTTTGGTCCAAAATAGAAAAAAATGCGAGCGCGTTATAACACACTCGCTTGTTTCCTTTACTTAAAACTCAAAAAAACCTCATTTTCTTGTCATTCACCCACAACCAAAGGAGTTAGTCTGCAAAAAAATAGTGTTGAAAGCGCAATCGCGTTCAAGGTAAGTCTCTCTAAGCAATTGCAAGAGAAAAATGACAAATTCACGATGCCACCTCACCGCCAAAGATGCCATGAAGCAAATTTGGAGGGTCTAGTAGCCAAAGAAGGTAGGGTTTGACTGATTTTTGTTAGTTTCAGTAGAATTTTTGACTTTTGTAATGTTTGATTTTTTTATATATTGCATTTATAGTTATTGAGGCAACAGAAAACCCAAATCTAGCTGAGGAGGGTGAAAACAACCCCTAAAACCCTCGAAACCCTCAAAACCCACCTTCACGTCCTCACAATGTAAGGGATAGTCAAGAAAACTACCTACGGATAATAGAAGAAAAAAAGAAATATCTTCAAAATTTTATTCAAACGCTAAACAATCCAAGTGCAAACACCGATCGTAGGAGAGTGCTTGCGAAGTCACTAGAGAAGATTGTTTCCCACACCGATTCGGTGACAAAATAAATCATAAAATTTCAAGGCTATAGGGAGAGGTGTCAGAAATACTATATCGACAAATTGTCATATGAACAAGTGAAGAATGAAAAAATTATAAAATCTCAATTATGTGCACACTTTATTAATCCCAAAGCTGACCAAAGTTTAGAAAAAACTTGCAAATAGTTCCCTATTCATTGGTGTAGAATGAAGAAATATCCCAAAACTTTTGGGATAGATGGTACATGGTCTTCGATGAGCACCCATGCAACAATGATGAGGTGCCACAATATTTCTTAAGCAAACTCCATTGCGAGTTTGTCCTCAAGAAGATTCCCAATTATTTTGACATTCGTGAGTTCTAGGGTAGAGGTGGTGGCTCTACCCAAGATAGAGAGGGGGCTTAGCGAGATGAAAACCATGTACCTATACCCCTATTGAGGCCACAACGCAAGTCACTCCATTCAACTTTGAAGGAGAGTGTTGAGGTGGAGACATTACATTCATTGACTACTCTCACGTAGTCTCTATCACAGCATGCTGATGATCTCACCCAGGCCAATGAGGGTGAGATCAGTAGGTGTCATTTGTCCCCACATTTGTGCAGTTCATGTGGGAACTTGTGTGATTATGGGATGTAGGACGCACGGCAAGACTCTTGGCAGGATGATGCGACGCAGGGGTAACATTCATTGATGGAGGCATCCATATTGGATGAGATTGTTCTCACTGACGATGTCTTACAACAGACATTTGGTATTGACTCTTAGGTAATTTTTTACAAGTTTCATCTTGATTTAATATATTGTTATTTCAAATTTGTAATTAATTTTATATGACTATCTATATTATAAGTGAAAAATAATGTATGTAATTGTCTATACAATGAAATTCTAGGGTCAGAGTCTTCATCCTTCCTCCGTTAGCCATCCATTGGCAGGTTATGAGAGGAGGTCAAGTCAGCAGGTATGTAATTTATCACATGATCATAATTATTATAGATATATCAATGGTAATATTATTTTTTGACAATTTGATGATTTCAATAGTCACTGGTACCTCCATGGTTTCTTTGGTCCCCTGGACACAAATCCACCACTTATATGGAGGTAAATTTAACCATTTCTAATCATTATGCATTTTTAAAATAATGTTATGTATTTATTTTGGTCGAATAATCTTGAACTTGATTTTTAGATGTTGAATATGGACACTCCTCATCTTCGTGAGTTAGCGCAGGTAGGCATTGTTGCAACCATAATGTCTTCAAATCCTTTGACTGAGGTATGAGCCAATAACATGAAAATGTCATAATTTTGTATTTCTTGTTTTATTTCATGTCATTTGATGTACATAAATGATATTTATGTTTAGTCAATTTTGCTTCTTGATGCTTCTCAGAGGAGGTCACAACTCCAGCCCATCCGACTACAGACAAAGAGAGAGACAAGATGATGGAGATTGATCATCGAATGACAGTAAGTGATCGATTACATATGTGATGTTATATATTTCATATATTTTCTATATTAATGTGCATATTGTTTGATTGTATTAATAGGTGGAGCTGGATGAACTTATGTCGAAGAGGTCTACTCAATGATAGAGAGAGGATGAGTCATGGATTGGCTCTCCATATTCACGGTCAAGCAAGGGCCACCAATTATTTCATAAAAGTCCATAGGAAACTATTTTTTGGGACATTTTTGTATGTCTAGAAGGCTTTGTATACATACTTTTGTATGTTACCGATGTATATTTTTGTTTGGACATGCCTATATGGCTTTGTTTGGACATGCCTATATGGCTTTGTATATAAACTAGAAGTTATGTTCAAGACAAATTATGTATATGATAGTTTATATTAAATATTTAATATGCTGATCAATTATTGTTACAAAAATTTGGTTTTACACGTGCCAATTGCATTTTCTTGAAAGTTTATAAATCATTTTCAAATAATCCATTTTGTGCATATCTTGCAATCATTGCATTCTATGGGACTATGCATTTCTTTGAGGCATCATTTCAAACAGTTCACATGCCTTGTCTATGCTTCCACACTTTCCATACATGTCTACAAGGGCAGCTGCAAATATGATACATGTGACAAAATTCCTATATCATTTATGCTTTGATGGTTGTCTACACCATGCTCCCCATATCCCATTCTAACATAGGCAAGGAGGAAGCTAGATAAGGTTGTGCAATTTGGTTTTAGACGTGCCAAAATTTGCATTTGGTTGAAATTTACTTTTGTGCATTTTCTTGAGAGTTTTTAAAGCCTTATGAAAAATCCATTTCGTGCATATCTTGCAATCATTGCATTCCATGAGACAACATTTCTTTGAGGTATCATGTCAAACAATTCACGTTCATTGTATATGCTTCCACACTTTGCATACATGTCTTGCAGCGTACTTACAACTACAACATTTGACAAAATTCATATATCCTTTATACTTTGATGGATGTCTATACTGTGTTCTAAAGATACCATTTCTAAGATTTTAGAATTTGGCTTTACACTCACCAATTGCATTTTCTTGAAACTTTCTAAAGGCTTATCAAAAAATCCATTTTGTTCATATGTTGCAATTATTGCATTCCATGAGGCGACATTTCTTTGAGGCATCATGCCAAACAGTTCACGTGCCTTGTCTATGCTTCCACACTTTGCATACATGTCTCTAAGGGCAGTTGCAACTACAACATCTAACAAAATTCCCATATCTTTTATACTTTGATGGATGTCTATTTTGGCATAGGCAAGGAGGATATTGGCTAAGGTTGTGGAATTTTGCTTTACACTCGCTAATCGTATTTTCTTGAAAGTTTATAAAGCCTTGTTAAAAAATCCTTTTTTTGTTCATATCTTGCAATCATTGCATTCCATGAGGTGACATTTCTTTGGGGCATCATGCCAAATAGTTCACATGCCTTGTCTATGCTTCCACACTTTACATACATGTCTATAAGAGCAGCTGCAATTACAACATGTGAGAAATTTCCTATATCCTTTATGCTTTGATGGCTATCTATACAATGTTCCAAACATCCTATTTTGGTGTACAAATAGGGAGGATGCTAGCAAAGGTTGTGGAATTTGGCTTTACATGTGCCAATTGCATTTACTTGAAAGTTTCAAAAATCTTTTCAACAAATCCATTTTTTGCATATCTTGCAATCATTGCATCCCATGAGAGGACATCTCTTTGTGGTGTTGTATCAAATAGTCCACATGCCTTGTCTATGCTTCCACAATTTGCATACATGTCTTGCAGGGTAGTTGCAACTACAACTTTTGACAAAATTGCTATATCCTTTTTGCTTTGATGGATGTCTATACTATGTTCCAAAGATATCATTTCGAAGGTTTAGGAATTTGGCTTTACACCTGCCAATTGCATTTGCTTGAAAGTTTCTAAAGCCTTATCAAAAAATCCATTTTGTTCATATCTTGCAATCATTTCATTCCATGAGGCGACATTTCTTTGGGGCTCATGCCAAATAGTTCACGTGCCTTGTCTATGCTTCCACACTTTGCATACATGTCTACAAGGGCAGCTGCAATTACAGCATGTGACAAATTTCCTATATCCTTTATGCTTTGATGGTTGTCCATATGCTATTCCAAACATCTTATTTTGGTGCACAGATAGGGAGGACCCTGGCAAAGGTTGTGTAATTTGGTTTTACACATGCCAATTTCATTTACTTGAAAGTTTCTAAAATCTTTTCAACAAATCCATTTTTTGCATATATTGCAATCATTGCATCCCATGAGAGGACATCCCTTTATGGTGCTGTATCAAATAGTCCACGTGCCTTGTCTATGCTTCCACAATTTACATACATGTCTCACAGGGTAGTTGCAACTACAACTTTTGACAAAATTGCTATATCCTTTATGCTTTTGATGTCATCCTAGTTCAACCATACTCACATCAATTTGGCTCTTTACCTTGAACACTTGCTTACAACATATCATGCCTTCATTATTCAAATGAATTCTAACCTTCATGGTCCTTTAATATGACATATATCTTGTCTAGAATCATGTAATAGAATATATGATCTCAACTTGATATGTTCATGTAATGAACTGAGCAATTCAATCTCCCACTAGCTCACACTAGCTTCACTCTAGGTCTAGAACAAAACTAAATCTTGATTGGAAGACTTATCGAAATTCACCATGGTTTGAAAAAATTCAAACATGCTTAAATTCACTATACCAACCTTATCCATGCATGGACAGAGCTATGTGATCAGTATAACATGTACTTGCTTTGTAAGTGGTCTAGGAGCTTGTAGCCCTTCTCAGAGACCTTTTATGTAATAACTACCTTTATACACCTAATAATTGAGATCTGAGACTTTATTTGGATACCCTTTTGGCCCTTATTAAACATATGTAAAACTTAGGTAGGCTTGTTTTGTATGGAATAGATAAAATTTGGACTGTTAGAGTCAAATTAGGCCTATTTTAGGGACTATTTTGTAACAACAGAAACCAAATGGATTGATCAGACCCTAATATTGATAGGGAAGGTGTAAGTGGACATATCTAACATTTCTAAACACTCCCCTCACTCACCCAACACAAGAGATCTCAAAAATACACTAAAATAGGGTCATTTTAGGCCAAAAAGAGTAGGGCCTATGGTCATGCATCAACTTTGATGGATGTCTATACTGTGTTCCAAAGATACCATTACAAAGGTTTTGGAATTTGGATTTACACCCACTAATTACATTTGTTTGAAAGGTTCTAATTCCTTATCAAAAAATCTATTTTGTTCATATCTTGCAATCATTGCATTCCATGAGGCGACATTTCTTTGGAGCATCATGCCAAATAGTTCACGTGCCT
The DNA here is from genome assembly GCA_027924645.1 of Cunninghamia lanceolata. Taxonomy (NCBI): domain Eukaryota; kingdom Viridiplantae; phylum Streptophyta; class Pinopsida; order Cupressales; family Cupressaceae; genus Cunninghamia; species Cunninghamia lanceolata. Next base: position 5,719,906 of record BSBN01000997.1, on the reverse strand, counting down.
TGTCTATGCTTCCACACTCTGCATACATGTCTACAAGGGCAGATACAATTACAACATGCGACAAATTTCCTATATCCTTTATGCTTTAATGGTTGTCCATACATTGTTCTAAACATCCAAATAGCCTAATGATGATCATATGGATAGTGGTGAGTACATACATACTAATGATCTAGACCTTGTGATGCACCTTGTAGGACATGCATTGATGACATAATCTTACCTCCTACTAATGATATTCATGTATTTTATAATGATACTTCTCTCACATGCCATGATGATATTATTCATTATGTACCATCTTCTAAGATTAGAGATATGCATGTTTTTTGGGTACTACATATTTATGATTATTTCCCTAGTGTTAAAAATTGTGTTTATTACCTTTTTCATATTCTTCTTATATATCATGATGATTCTCTAAATGTGCTACCTCACATTATACATGATGATGATGAACCTCATCATGATTATTCTATTGCTTCACATGATTGCTTATATGCTTGTATGATGAGACATTAGCAACTTATCATATTAGAAGTCTTAGTGAGGAGTTATTATGAAATACTTATGATGGTTTTATGGATGGCTTACATTTTGATCTCATGATCTTTTTCTTTCATATTTCATATTTACATTGTCTTATCTTGTCTTGTCTACTTAATTATGTTTTTTCTCTGGTTCTTTCTCTCAATCCTTTACATCTTATATTTTGATCCTTGTTTTTGTATCCAATCATACTAATGGCTTTTTGCTTTACATATGTTCTTACACTATTTGATCTAACTTCTTACAACATTATCCAAAATATACTCACATTGAGTGAGGCTGTAGCTTCTTTGAAAATTCATGGTCTATCATTATATTGAGCATCTTGTCTATGGTCCATCTCTTATCATTGTTTCTACCTAGCTATTATGAGCATTTATGATCAAATATTGACATATTTTTCTATTTTAAAGAATTTACATCATTGATCCTACATTTTTATATCTTATATACCATGCCTTATGATATTACATTGGTATATCTTAAATATCATGATCTGATATTACTATATCTTGTCTTATAATCTCATCTTATCTATTTGAGCTATCATTGATCTATCCCTTATTCACCATTATCTATTTGATCTATCATTGATCTATAATTGAGCTATCATTGATCTATCATGGACGCTAGGGTTAATCACACTAATAGGTTAATCACCATGTAAATAGCATGAAATTATGAAAATGCAATGTATTTTGACCTCTAATCATGGTTGTCACAGTCAATACAACAATGGATCAGACCATTATCTCTTTGTATTTTGTCCAAAAAACCTTATGAAATATGGGCTCTAGTTAGGTAGAATGAATAACATACATCTCTGAATGTTGTTCACACATGTCCGGGCATAGATTAAGGTTTTAGGCATTGAAATGTGTCTTCCACCGGTGGCAATGTATGCATAAACTAGTCATGAACTTGGTGATATTATAGGAGATGCTTAGAGGTACTACAAGTAGCTAGAATTAATTAGGTGTTTCTCATACAAAGATCAAAGATAGCCCTAGGTTGACTATCATGTATCAAAGGCATTATTGTCTTCCTAGAGGATACTTATACTCTGGCATTACGAATGCGAAGTCTACAAGTAGGGAGTGTAGAAGAGAGAAAGAAGAGGACTATCATAATGAAGAGACAATTGTGTTGGTAATCAAAGAGTAGAAATCCTAAATTAAGAAGGGAAGACGGCCCCATCAAGTCAATCATGTCATTCCCACATAAAGACAATCCTAGCAAGGCTAATAGACCAACTATGACACAGTACACTTATGGACAAGCATGCAATCATGAATTAGCATGCAATATATGGACAACCATATATCTATTTGATGAGAAATGCTTCCATTTGGGGGATCTAATAATTAAAAAACTAGTCATATGATTGCTAGGACAGTCATCAAGGTCCAAGAGTATTTACTAATCAACATACCATTATTCACATTTTAGCATTGTTAACACATATTAGGATAGTGTTGTCCCAGCAAAATAGAGAAGGTTGTTATAAAAATCTTAGAACACTCATTTTATAAATGTACAGTTATATGCAAATGGTAGCAGTCATATGTCAAGCTTAGAATGGTCATATCAACCTAAGGACTACTTGATTGAATCCTCAGGGCTAGGAGTGACATTTTGCATTCCATAAGTCGTGGGGCTTAACAGACTTTGCTAACACATCAGGGTGGGAGGGTAAATGCCAGGGGAGTTCTTGTTTCATGTGCGAAGTGCTTCAATCGTTCGGGGCAACAGGCTACTGACAAAGTCCCTTAAGATCCCTAAGACAAAAAAACTGCCAAACTTTGACGGAGCAGTTCTTAGAATTTGTGGTAGCTGGGAATATTTTGTTTGGACCTACAAGTACACCTGGGGTCCATACACAACAAACTCTCTCAGTTTCAGTCAACTCTAGTCCATTTGACCGTGCCGATATCAAATGCATTCTTGCAAAATGCTTCAGTTTCATATAGTGGAAAGGTGCTCGGAGTGATATTTTTCATTCCATAGGTTGTGGGGCTGAACGGACTTCACCAATGCATCAAGTTGGGTGGTAAATGTCGAAGGAGCTCTCATTTTGTGTACCAAGCGCCCTAGTCTTTTGGGGCAACAGGCTACCGGTAAAGTCCCTTAAGATCCCTAAGACACAAAAAATACCAAACTTTAACGGAGTAGTTATCAAAATTTGTGGCAACTAGGAATGTTCTATTTGGTCCTACAGGTGCACTTGGGTTCCATCCACAATAACCTCTCTCAGTTTCGGTCAAATCTAGTCTATTTGACCATGTCGATATCAAACACATTCTTGCAAAATGCTTCAGTTTCATGTAGTGGAAAGGTGCTAGGAGTGATATTTTGCATTCCATAGGTCGTGGGGCTGAACAAACTTTGCAAACATGTTAGGGTGGTTGGGTAAATGCCAGGGGAGGTATCATTTTGTGTGCCAAACACCCTAGTCATTCAGGGTAGCAGGCTATTGGTAAAGTCCCTTAAGATCCCTAAGATGCAAAAACTGCCAAACTTTGATGGAGTAGTTCTAGGAATTCATAGTAGCTGGGAATATTCCATTTTAACCTATAAGTGCACGTGAGGTCTGTCCATAATAACCTCTCTTGGTTTCGGTCAACTCTAGTTAGTTTGACCGTGCTGAAATCAAACACATTATTACAAAATGCTTCAGTTTCATGCAGTGGAAAGGTGCTAGGAGTGACATTTTGCATTCCATAGGTCATGGGTTCGAACAGACTTCGCCAATGAGTTAGGGTGGGTGGGTAAATGCCAAGGGAGGTCTTGTTTCATGTGCCAAGCACCCTAGTCATTCGGGGCAATAGGCTACTGACAAAGTCCCTTAAGATCCTAAGAGCAAAAACTACCAAACTTTGACAGAGCAGTTCTTGGAATTTGTGGCAGCTGGGAACATTTTGTTTGGACCTATAGGTGCATGTGGGGTCTATCCACAATAACCTTTCTCAATTTTTGTCAACTCCAGTCTGTTTGACCATGCCAAAATCAAATACATTCTTGCAAAATGCTTCAGTTTCATGCAACACAATGTTGCCAAGTGCTGTATTTTTTGTTCTGGTCATCATGGGGCCCAACTGACTACACCAACATGTCAAGGTGGGTAGGTAAATGTTAGGGGAGGTCTTGTTTCATGTGCCAAGCATCCTAGTTGTTCCAGGCTGTAAGCTACTAACAAACTAGAAAGTTGCTAAGACTAAAATTTTGCATTCCACAGGTTGTGGGGTCAAACCAACTATGCCAACACATCTATGTGGGCAGTTAAATGCTAGGGGAGGTATCATTTCATGCACCAAGTGTTTCAGTTGTTCCGGGTTGCAAGCTACCAACAAACTCGAAAGGTGCTAGGAGTGAAATTTTGCATTCTATAGCTCATAGGGCCGAACAGACTTCACCAACGCATCAGAGTGGGTAGGTAAATGTTAGAGGAGGTTTTGTTTTGTGTGCCAAGGGTCCCAGTCATTCTAGGTTGTATGCTACTGACAAAGTCACTTTACCGATAGCTTGCAGGCCAAAATGACTAGGAGGCTTGGCACATGAAACAAGACCTTCCCTAACATTTACCCACCCATACTGACACACTCGCATAGTCAGTTTGGCCTCACGATGAGCATATCAAAAAATAAGGCACCTAACAAGGTTGTGCTGCATGAAACTAAAGCATTTTGCAAGAATACATTTGATTTTAGCACAATCAAAAAAACTAGAGTTGACCAAAACTGAGAGCGGTTATTATGGACAGACCCCACATGCCCCTATAGGTCTAAACGGAACATTAGAAAATGCCACGAATTCCAAGAACTGATCAGTCAAAGTTTGGTAGTTTTTGCGTCTTAGGGATCTTAAGGGACTTTGCCGATAGCTTGCTGCCCCAAATGACTGGGGCACTTGGCACATGAAATGAGACCTCCCTTGGCATTTACCCACCCACCCTGACATGTTGGCAAAGTTCATTCAGCCCCATGACCTATGGAATGCAAAATATCACTCCTAGCACCTTTCCACTGCATGAAACTGAAGCATTTTGCAAGAATGCGTTTGATATCGGCACGGTCAAATAGACTAGAGTTGACCAAAATTGAGAGAGGTTATTGTGTATGGAACCCACGTACACCTATAGGTCTCAACAAAACATCCCAGCTACCACAAATTCTGAGAACTGCTCCGTCAAAGTTTGGAAGTTTTTTCATCTTAGGGATCTTAAGGGACTTTGCCGGTAGCCTACTGTCCCGAACAATTAGGGCACTTCACACACAAAATGAGACCTCCCCTATAATTTACCCGCCCACCCTATTGCATTGGTGAAGTTCGTTTGACCCCACGACCTATGGAATGAAAAATGTCACTGCTAGCACCTTTCGACTTTACCGGTAGCTTGCAGCTCGGAATGACTAAGACACTTGGCACACAAAACAAGACCTCTCCTAGCATTTACCTGTCCACCTAGATGTGTTGGCATACTTGTTTCACCCCCAAGGCCTATGGAATGCAAAATTTTAGTGTTAGCAACTTTCTACTTTATTAGTAGCTTATAGCCCGGAATGATTGGGATGCTTGGCACACAAAATTAGACCTCCCTTGGCTTTTACCCACCCACCCCAATGCATTGGTGAAGTCTGTTAAGCCCCATGAACTATCAAATGCAAAATGTCACTCCTAGCACCTTTCCAATGCATGAAACTGAAGCATTTTGCAAGAATGTGTTTGATATCGGCATGGTCAAACGGACTGGAGTTGAACGAAATTAAGAGAGGTTATTATGGATAGACCCCATGTGCACCTGTAGGTCTAAATAGAATGTTCTGAGCTACCAAGAATTCTGAGAACTGCTCTGTCAAAGTTTGTCAATTTTTGCGTCTTAGGGATCTTAAGGGACTTTGCTGGTAGCCTAATGCCCTGAATGACTGGGACGCTTAGCACATAAAATGAGAGCTCCCCTAGATTTTACACTCCCACCCCAATACGTTGGTGAAGTCCATTGGGCCCCATGATCTATGGAATGCAAAATATTACTCCTAGCACCTTTCCACTGCATGAAACTGAAGCATTTTTCAAGAATGTGTTTGATATTGGCACGGTCAAATGGACTGGAGTTGACTGAAACTGAGAGAGGTTATTGTGGAGGGACCCCATGTGCACCTGTAGGTCTAAATAGAACATTCCCAGCGGCCATGAATTCTGAGAACTACTTAGTCAAAGTTTGACAATTTTTCATCTTAGGGATCTTAAGGCACTTTATCGGTAGCTTGCTGCCCCGAATGATTGGGGCACTTTACACACTAAACGAGACCTCACCTGGCATTTACCTACCTATCTCGATGCATTGGTGAATTCAATTCAACCCCATGACCTATGGAATGAAAAATGTCACTCTTAGCACCTTTTGACTTTGCTGGTAGTGAAAGGAAGCTAGGTATGTAGAAATCGCTTCCTACACTAATCTAATGAGGAGAGATGAGTACAAATTCTTTTCAACCTTTACAATTATAGTGTTATTAACCCAATAACAGAGATATTGCAGCAATACCCATACACACAAAAAGAAGAGAGAATAGAGAGAGAGAGAGAGATATATACATGGGGAAAACCCTTACGGGTGAAAAACCCCACTCCAAAACACAGCTCAAACGTATTCTAGTAAACAATCAAGGTTACAATATAGTTTCAAAGCCAATGCTCTTGCAGGAGTCTTCAACACTCATATCTAGAGACAATTTGGCAACATAACAGTACATGTCAATCACATAATACATCTCCTCTCCAAAGCACCTATTTATATAGAAAATACAAGGCAAAAATGGCTCTATCTTGAGATGGGTGTCCAACATGGCCTTATGGCCCAAAACCCATGCCTATGGACACTTGTCCAACACTATAGGATGTTCCTGACACTTTTCAAGTCACCCCATCCCAAAGAGGTTGCCTATTCCCAAGTTGGCCAATGATAGATGCTCTTACGACTCTTACAACCGTCATAGAATCTGTCATACTAACATATCTTACAGATATAAGAGAATTTGTCATAAATAGGCTATAAATAGCATATTCTCTTACAACATGTCATAACTATCCTTGGGGCACCCAAAGATGCTTTTTTCCAAGATGTCTTCACCTGTCATAGAACCTTCTATTTCTGACTCTTACATGTCATAGAACTATCATAGGAATCTGTCATGACTGTTTCAGTCAATATTCCCTTACACACTATCCAAGATGCTGACACATGGAAAAATATTCCTACCACTAAGTGGGATGCCTATCTCCTCATATGAAGACAAATTTAGATGTGGTCATCTTCCATGTAGGATGACACATCACCGTGCCAACTCCTAGAAGATGACAACATAGGATTTGTATCCTAATTACTCAATAGGCAATAAATAAATAAATACAATGAAATAATACAAGGAATTACCAAGGTTGAGACACCTTAATTCCCAACATTCTCCCACTTGTTGAACACCTTGTAAGAGCTAATAGAAATAACAGGATTTAACTACTATAGGCATAGCGGCCCATAGACTCCGAACACCATCTGAACTTCTCTATGCCCATTGGTTTCGTCAATGCATCTATAACATTCTTCAAAGTATCTACCTTCTCCAAATTCACCTTCCCATCCTCTACCATGTCTCACACAAAGTGAAACTGTACATCAATATGCTTTGTTCTGACATGGAAATTTAGATTCTTTGCTAAGCAAATTGCACTCTGACTGTCACAACAAATCGTGATCTGTCTTGCATCAACACCAATATCTAAACACAATCTCTTAAGCCAAATGGCTTCTTTGTAAGCATGAGTTGCTGCCATATACTTAGCTTCTATCTTGGACAAAACAACCATAGGTTGTCACTTACTCATCCAACTAATTGCACCACCAAACATAGTGAACACATAGGCACTGGTGGATCTCTTGCTGTTAATGTCACCTGCCCAATCAAAATCCATGAATCCACGAATACAAACTAAATGCGTAGGTCCTGTAGCATTACCATGATAGCATATGGAATACTTGGAAGTGCCCCTCAAATATTTGAACACTCACTTAATTGCATCCCAATGTACCCATCCAGGATTAGCCATAAATCGACTCAGGACTCCCACTGCTTGGGTAATGTCTCATCTTGTACAGACCATAGCATACATCAAACTGCCAACAACACTAGCATAAGGTACTCTGCTCATGTCCTCCACCTCACTAGGAGATTTTGGACAATCATTAATGGACAACTTTGTCCCCAATGAAATAGGAACACACAATGGTCTACAATTTGCCATGCTGAACCTGTCCAACATAGTCTTCACATACTTACTCTGGCTTAACCAAAGTTTTTTGTTAGCTCTATCTCTTTTGATTTCCATTCCCAGAATGTACCTAGCTGCCCCTAGATTTTTCATCTCAAACTGTGCTGACAACTGAGACTTCAAATCAGAAATCATATTCTTACCATTCCCAATCAACAACATATCGTCAACATACAATGCAATAATGAGAATGTGATCATTGTCAAACTTGTAATACACACAATCATCAGATTTTGATCTTAGAAATCTAATGGACAACACAAAGGTACCAAATTGCATATACCACATCCTAGGAGACTACTTCAAACCATACAAAGACTTCTTCAACTTGTAAACCAAATTTTCTTTACCTTTCTCTATGTAATGCTTTAGCTGTGACATGTAAATCTCTTCCTCCAAATCACCATGAAGGAAAGTTGTCTTCACATCCATCTACTCTGCCTCTAAGTCATAAGCAACTGCAAGAGATAACAAGAACTAAATGGATGTCAGCTTTGCAATGGAAGAGAAAATTTCACAATAATTAATTCCCTCCACTTGTGAGTACCCCTTCACAACCAATCTAGCCTTGTACTTTTCAACACTGCCATCTGCACCAAATTTCTTCTTGAACACCCATTTGCATCCAACAGGTTTCTGTCCTTTAGGTAAAGGCACCAAGTCCCGTGTTTTATTGTTCTCATCAGTGTTAGTAAGCAAAGCAAAAGCACAACTAGAATCAAGTAATAAATAACTAAACATATCAGATTGCTTTCTTGTTCATGTAGACCTCCTCAAAGGCTAAGGTTGAGGTTCTGCTTCTTCTTCTAAGCTTTCAGAGCTGCTAGAGCTCTCCTTATCATCAGGTCTCACAAGGTCTGTCGATTCAGTCTTCTCAAGGGTAGAAGGAAACTGAACCAAATTTCCTTTCTTTTGTCTATTCTAGCTGTAGAACAATGGAAGAAGGTGTTATCTCTTTGAAGATAACACATCTATTATACAACGCTTTTTCAGCCACAAGACCCCAAAGCTTGTATCCTTTCACACTGACACCATAGCCAATGAAAATACACTTAATAGCCTTGTTCTCCAATTTAGACCGTTTCTCCCTAGGCACATGTGCATATGCTTCACAACCAAAAACATGAAGATGTCTAACTGAAGGCTTCTTACCAAACCACACCTCCATAGGTGTCTTTCCAACAACAGCTAATGTAGGAGACCTATTTATCAGGTAGCAAGCAGTGGCTACAGCTTCAGCCCAAAACTTTTGTTTGAGGCTTGCTCCACTAAGCATACTCCTAGCCTTCTCCATTAGTGTCTTGTTCATCCTCTTTGCAACTCCATTTTTCTGTGGGGTATATGGAGTTGTATTATGTCTTTCAATCCCCTACTCTTTATAGAACTTATTGAACTCTTCCAAACAAAACTCACCACTGTTATTAGTTCTAAAACACTTAATCTTTTTACTAGTCTAATTTTCAGCAAAGGCTTTAAACTCTTTAAATTGACTAAAGACTTCAGTCTTGCTTCTGATAAAATAAACCCATGTCCTTCTACTGTAATCATCTATGAAAGATACAAAATATACAAATTTGGAAATCAAAGGAACATTAACAGGACCAAACACGTCAGAATGAATAAGATCCAATACACCAGAAGACTTGTGAGAACTAGAGTAAAACTAAACACATTTTTTCTTTCCATATACACAATGTTCACAAAAGTCAAACTTGAGATTACAATCATTTAACGCCTCAATGAGGTTTTTATTTTTTAGGGTTCTAAGACCCTTCTCACCAATGTGGCCATATCTCAAATGCCATAACATAGTCTTTTCAGCAAGAAGTTTAACTTCCAAAGCATGTGCACTACCATCAAAATGTGTTACAACAAATTTCTTCACTGCTCGTTCAGATGGTGGGGATGAAGTGAATGCAACTCTTTTATTCAAGTTAGAAGAACTATTGCACTGTGAAGTGTATGCCTCCAGTTGAAATAGAGTACCTCTCTGAGTACCCTTTGCAAGCACCATAGATCCTCTAGTCATCTTGCATCCATCCTTTGAAAAGACAAACTGCACGTCTACATTAGTCAACATACTTATAGAAAGTAGGTTTTGTGCCAAGCCTAGGATGTGCATAACCCCAGTGATCCCCTTCACTCATCCATCAAGGAATTAGATTGAGACTCTTCCATGACCAACAATCTTCATATGAGAATTGTCACCCAGGTACACTCTTCCACCATCGAACTCTTCATCCTTTGTGAACTAGCTTTGATGCGAGGTCATGTGGAATGATACACTAGAATCAATCAACCACACATCATCAGATGCATGGGTGGCTAGGGCTGCGATGAAGGCATCACCATCATTTTGTGACTTGTCAAAATCTAAATCTGGGGCATTGTTCTTCTTCTTTTTCTTTTCCTCTTTTCATTCCTTTCAGAAATGCCTAGTTTTTCCACAGTTCCAACAGAGAGCCTTAGACTTTCCAGGAGATTTGGATCTCCCACGAGATTTGGATATACCCTTTTCACCTTTGTTGTCCTTCTTCTTCCCTTTCTGTTTGGGTCTTCCATGAACCGCAAGAGCTTCTTTGGCCGACTCAGATGTCTTTCTCCACATTTCTTTAGATAACAGCCAAGACACCACATCTTCCATCTTGAAGGTGGTTGTAGTGCTTCCAATTGCCATGACAAGATGATCCCACAAATCTGGCAAAGAACAAAGCAGGGTCATACACTGATCCTCCTCCTCCATTTTCACATCCACAGATGTCAACTATGCAACAATCATGTTGAAAGCATTCATATGGTCTGCAATAGATCCTTCATCTTCCATCTTTAGAGCAAATAGCTTCTTTTTCAGAAAAAGTTTGTTTACCAAAGACTTGGCCAAATAAACATCTCCCAACTTCTTCCAAAGAACTTTCGCAGTCTTCTCCTCATGGACATTCAATAGGATAGAGTCAGCTAGACAGAGTCTTATGAGACCCTTAGCCTATTGATCTTTGAGGTCCCAATTAGCTTGTGACATTGTCATAGGTTTTGTTCCATCAACGGTTTCCCATAGGTCATGATCAACAAGTAGATCTTCCATCTTGAGTTTCCACAACTTGAAATTTGTGCCATTAAACTTCTCCACCTCTACTCTTCCAAATATGGTTTCCATCTCCTTCCTGAACAAGATACAGAATACTCTACACAAACTCCCACTCAACCTAAGATTAGCTCAAAAAACCCCTACCCAGTAGCTAGAACCAAAACTAGCCAGGCTCTGATACCAACTGAAAGGAAGCTAGGTGTACAAAAATTGCTTCCTACACTAATCTAATGAGGAGAGATGAGTGTGAATTCTTTTCAACCTTTACAATTATAGTGTTATTAACCCAATAACAGAGATATTGTAGCAATGCCCATACACAGATAAAGAAGAGAGAAGAGAGAGAGACAAGATATACATGGGGAAAACCCTTACGGGTGAAAAACCCCACACTCTAAAATACAGCTCAAATGTATTCTAGTAAACAATCAAGGTTACAATATAGGTTCAGAGCCAATGCTCTTTCAAGAGTCTTCGACACTCATATCTGGAGACAATTCGGCAGCATAATAGTTCCTGTTAATCACATAATACATCTCCTCTCCAAAGCACCTGTTTATATAGAAAATACAAGGCAAAAATGGCTCTATCTTGAGATGGGCGTCCAACATGGCCTCATGGCCCAAAACCCATGCCTATGGACACTTGTCCAACACTGTAGGATGTTCCTGACACTTGTCAAGTCACCCCATCCCAAAGAGATCACCTATTCCCAAGTTGGGCAATGACAGATGCTCTTACGACTCTTACAACTGTCATAGAATCCGTCATACTGATATATCTTACAGCTGTAAGAGAATCTATCATAAACAGGCTATAAATAGCATATTCTCTTACAACATGTCATAACTCTCCTTGGGGCACCCAAAGATGCCTTTTTCCAAGATGCCTTGTGACACATGTCTTCACCTGTCATAGAACCTTCTATTTCTGACTCTTACATGTCATAGAACTGTCATAGGAATTTGTCATGACCGTTTTAGTCAATATTCCATTACACACTATCCAAGATGCTGACACATGGCAAAATATTCCTACCACTAAGTGGGATTCCTATCTCCTCATGTGAGGACAAATTTACATGTGGTCATCTTTCATGTAGGATGACACATCACCATGCCAACTTTGACAAGATGACAACATAGGATTTGCATCCTAATTACACAATAGGCAATAAATAAATAAATACAATGAAATAATACAAGGAATTACCAAGGTTGAGACACCTTAATTCCTAACAAGTAACTTGTAGCCTCGAATGACTGAGACACTTGGCGGATGAAACAAGACCTCCCCTAGCATTTACCTGCCCACCTGGATGTGTTGGCATAGTTGTTTTACCCCCAAGGCCTGCGGAATGCAAAATGTTAGTGTTTGCAACTTTCTACTTTATTGGTAGCTTATAGCCCGGAATGACTGGGATGCTATAGCCCGGAATGACTGGGATGCTTGGCACACGAAACAAGACCTCCCCTGACATTTACCCACTCACCCCGAAGCATTGGCAAAGTCTGTTTGGCTCCACGAGCTATGGAATGCAAAATGTCACTCCTAGCACCTTTCCACTGCATGTAACTGAAGCATTTTGCAAGAATGTGTTTGATATCGGTATGGTCAAATGAACTAGAGTTGATCGAAACCAAGAGAGGTTATTATGGATGAACCCCACGTACACCTGTAGGTCCAAATGAAACATTCATAGCTGCCATGAATTATGAGAAATTCTCTGTCAAAGTTTGGCAGTTTTTACGTCTTAGGGATCTTAAGGGACTTTGTCGGTAGCCTGCTCTCTTGAATGACTAGGGAATTTGGCACATGAAACGAGACCTCCCCTAGCATTTACCCACCCACCTTGATGCATTGGTGAAGTGCGTTCAGCTCCACAACTTATGGAATGTAAAATATCACTCCTAGCACCTTTCCACTGCATGAAACTGAAGCATTTTGCAAGAATGCGTTTGATAGCGGCACGGTCAAACAAACTGGAGTTGACCAAAACTAAGAGAGGTTATTATGGATGGACCCCAGGTGCACCTATAGGTCCAAACAAAATGTTCCCATCTGCCACGAATTCTGAGAACTACTCCGTCAAAGTTTGGCAATTTTTTCATCTTAGGGATCTTAAGGGACTTTGTCAGTAGCCTGCTGCCCCGAACGACTCGGGCACTTGGCACATGAAACAAGGCCTCCCCTAACATTTACCTGCCCACCCCAACATGTTGGCAAAGTCCATTCGAACCCACGACCTATGGAATGCAAAATGTCACTCCTAGCACTTTTCCACTACATGAAACTGAAGCATTTTGGAAGCATGCATTCCTTGCCACCATAGTCAAATGAACTTGGTTCTTGCAAAATCAAGGTAGGTGTTTTTAGGTGGACCTGACGTCCAACTATACATGCAAAGAAGATGTTCCTATGTGTCACAATTTGATGGAACTGACGATCCAAAGTTTGTCACATTTTTTTTCTTAGGGCTCTCGAGAGATTGTCTACGTTTGATAGAGTGAAGAACGACCATGAGAACGACCATGAGCCTTTGCCACCAAAAAGACATCCCCCCTAGCATTTACCCACCCACTTGGATGCATTGGTGCTATCTATTTGGCCCTAGGAGATGTCTGTCTTAAAAATTTAGTCATAATACCTTTCTGGTAGCTGGAAATTTAATACTATAAAGGTGTTCTCACTTGATCCAATGTCTTGTAGGGCATCAATTGAGGCTGCCCTTACCACTGCTATCAATTGTCTGTCATTAAAACTCATTAACACTCATTATGAAACAGTAACATCATTAAAATGAATTAGAGCTCATAGTAACATCATTAAAACTCAATATGAAATAGAAAGTAAAGGACATATCATCATGAAATAATTATAAAAATCTACCTTATTTTCTATCCAAAGGCAACTTCATTAGGATTATGCCTACATCCATCATACTAAAATCCTGAATGCAAATGAAATTGCACTATTTAGCTCAAATGAGTAGCTAAAATATACAAGGTGAAATGAGGATAGCAAAGAAAATAACATACCTTTTTGTCATTCCACTACTTCAATCTAATGAACCATCAGGGTATGCTCTACTCTTTATTGTGTCAAGTATTGCATCGTGATCAGACTCACAAACATTCCACAAGGTCCTGTTCAATGGTCTACCGCCATATTTGATCAAATGAACGTTTGAAGCTACAACAAGGTTAGAATAATGAAGAATCTTCTTATGTGTGTCAAAGTCCTTGAACACCCACACATTAGACTTCTTTAGTGGGTACCTTTTGAGCCATGTTCTAGTAACAACCACTGATCTTGTAGGGTACTTGATGTTTTCTCCATCTATAACAGGGGAATCTAATTTCTTTTTTACCTCAACACAATGACAATAATAATAATCCATTCCTTCTTCATTGTCTTTAGCTACAATAACTGCATAAACATGCCCTGCATTGATACATGCATTCAGTTCAATGAATATAACTTCAACAATACAAGAAAAAATACAAAATAAGATGCCATATTAAATTTTATTAAATTTGAATGTTGATAATACTTGGTTGTACTAGATCAAAAACATGGTCAAAATCAACCGATGTTTCAATCTCTGTCATTTGTAGTGTTGTCAATAGTCGATACATGTCAACTAGGCTTAGGCATCTTGTACACCATTCATCAACCCACTGCTTTGACTCACAATCATACCAAGCTTCATATGTACATGAAGAATAAAAGCATGCCATATGACGCGTATGAATACTCCATGAACCTGCATTAGAGATTCTAAAAGAGTGTAGCTCACTCAATCCTGTCAATGTACAACAGTCCTCATATTTTTCAATGTTAGTATCATCAACCAACCAAAATATCTATGACCTATAGACTTACCTTCATTACCTAGACCCATTGTAGTGTTACACCATTCAACAATAGATTTCACATCTGTCAACTTTGCATTGTCTTTGTACTTCAACTCTTCTCGTGCCAATGTTCTTTTGATACATTCTCATGCACCATCATGATCTCCCTTTCCATGCCTGGCTTCACAAAAATTCCACATATGTTGAACACCAATTATCATATGCATCCTGCTCATCCATAAGAACATCTATGTGTTCTTAAATTGTGATGCACAATTATCTAACCATATGATATGCTAACAAAATGATATGCTCTTGCTGGCCAAATAACTATAGAACATCTGAAAGCAACCTTGCACAAACTCCATAGAATGTGTGCGATCATCACTAATATAAAAATAATATTCCCTCAAGATCTTCCTGTCATCCTCTGTACTATCTTCTGCATGCATGAATGCTATTTGCACAAATATAGCAACCTACGTAGAGTTGTAATACTATGATTGCACCTCATTCTGTGGCTGCAGTATGTAGTTCTCTGCAAAGTCAACAATTGAAATGATGGTACCAAGTGAAAATATGTCCTTGCATAACTTGAATTGCATGTCCAACCATTGAGCTCTATGGGTGTGCTTTGCATACTTGTACACTATACTGTCACAAAATGTAGACATAAACTAATACACTAGAATCTTTTGAATAACTAAATCACACTTCTTTGCTTCTTTACCATCTTTTGTATTGTAGGCCACTATTTTATACTTGTTGAACTCTATTAGTTCATTTCCAACCACATGTGTGCTTTCCATATGTTCACATATTGGCATATGTTGCAAGCCACTGCAATGCTGACATGTGCCATCCAAGCATAATTTCATGTAGAATATTTGACCTTCCTCTCTTTCACATAAAATTGTTGATATGAAGTCTCTTGAAGATGTTGGTGGGGCACGTATGCCATAATCCTGCAAAACATTGTTAGTATGCAAATCTAAACATATAGACCGATAAACATCAAAATGGTTAGAAAATTCAATATGTAATCTACAACAACAAGTAGTGCATGTGTGATTTATTTTGACATAGAAAGGTTTTAGCATTTCAAAATATCTTTGACAAATTTTAACTTGAGAATACATCTCTTGAAATTTCTTGAAAATTTGTGTTTGAGTCACATCTAAAAAATGCTTTGAATGTGGCTCACAATTTCAACAACCAATTCTTCTTTTCACAACATCACTTGCATTAGGATATACCCTTGTGTTGTTTTTCCAAAATTCTTCGATGAGAGATCTCAAGGCTTCAACAATAATTTTGCCTTTCCGTGGGAGTCTCACAGAGAATGCCCACAATTCATTGGTGTTTGGGTCCTCAACTCTTTCACGTCTTCCAATGGCTCTCATTAGAGTTTTTCTACTTATTTTCAATGCTTGACTTGTCTTTCTAATGAGACGAGATTTCTTTGTTTGTTGGCTTACTATTGCCGATGTAATGACACGTCATGTGACATTACTATTCTTGGTTTGTGAGGTGGAACCCACAATATCATATGCACTCATTAGATTCTTAACAATTGATTTTTCACTTGAGGCATCCAATGTTCTTAGGCCAAGAATCTTCATAGTGGGCCTAAATTTCAGATTTCTCATCAATTTAACAAATAGTTGACATCTTCCGATTTCATTTAAATTATCAAAGAATGATAAATCCATATCTTATTCGCATATCTCTGGCAAGTGCACTTGGGAATCTTATCTTTCATGGGCTTCAACATATTCTCATCGATATCAATTAGAAACTTAAGCTTCCTATGCAAAATTCTAGGAGGCATTTTAATTGGTAATGTTGACTCAACATTAGAAATTTCTTTAATATTTACTTGAGATGGGATAGATGACATACCTTCAATTAGAGATGAAAAAGATGAAAAGGCTTGAAGTTGAGATGGAGAAGATGGTGTACCTTCAACCTGATGTGTGAATGATGTCATGCCACCAAGTTGAGAAGAAAATGAAGATGTACCTTCTACTTCACCTGTGAAAGATGGAGTGTCTCCAATTCAAGAAGATAATGATGGTGTAGCTTCAACTTGACCTGTGGATGATGGAGTGCCTCTCACTTGGAGATTCACTTTCCTCATTACACGAAGGTTTTGCATTCCTTCCCTTTGTGCCACTAATTCCATATCTCTCTTAGCTTCATTAGATGTATCATGTTCCTCTTCAATTGGCAATGGTGGAATGTCTTCTTGTATGGTTGACAATTTCCTACTTTCCCAAATTCACCTCATTCTTTCTCTTTTCCCCTCATTCTTAGCTTCATGCTCTTTTGGTGTTAAAGCCTTTGCTCATTTCCTCGACATGATGATGATTTTTACAAGCATGATGATAAGACAATGATAATTAGAACTTTTATAATCACTGATCAACATTGATATAACAGTCATAAATGACTGATCAGCAATGCTATAATAGTTGTAAATGACTTATCAACATTGATATAACAGTCATAATTGACTGATCAACAATGATATAACAGTCATAAATGACTGGTCAACATTGATAAAACAATCATAAATGGTTGATAAATGACTGATCAACAATGATATAGCAGTCTTAAATGATTGATCAACCTTCATGTAACTTCTGAAAATTGTGTTAAAATGACTAGATTATGATTGTGCTCTCTATATCATATCATATTAGTCATAAGAACAATTGGGTATGTCGTTATGCTATAAGGTTATCATGAACAATATTGAAATGGTGTCACATGAGATGCAAGAACAATCATGAGTACTATGATTACTATAGCAACCCTAAGGTTGTCCTTTACCAAAAGATTTTATCACATGACCCATGAATATGATTGCCATGCTATCAAAAGGAGAAACAATGCTAGTATAGAGAATAAAACCCTCATCATTGAATATGGAAGGTGTTGTTAATAAGAGGGTAATTATGGTCTTTGCTTACAAGGGGTATTTTAATAGTTGGAGAAGACTATTATAACAATCAGATGCTTACCAACCCATGCACAAAAGGATTGTTGTTCATCACAATGTACTCTATTATCACATGATAGAGCAGTCAACTGGGACTAAAGAGTATCCAAATGATTGATATTGGTGGATGAAGGTCATCAGAGAATTGTTAAGACATCAAGAGGAATATTAAGTACATTAGTTGTGTAATGAAGGTACAAGTTGGTTTCATGGTTGTGAGGTGCACAGAAGATCTAAGAAGGAGATCAAGAGGCTACATGAAGGCAACAAAATAGTAGAAAGAGTGGCAATAAGTAGCCATGGTTATGGAAGGACATTGCAAGTAGTGTGATTTATGACAAAAAGATTTGAAGGGCTATTTGGAGGTCATGATTGGACTGATTATATACAAATTAGAATTGTCAAACATCTTAAATGGACTATCAAGACAACTAGGACTATTATGACAGTCAACAGGAAAATCAAACAAGGTATGAAGATAATTTGATATCTTGTCAAGGTGTAAAGGAGGGGTTTTCTAGGAATAACAAGGTGCAAAAAATTAAGGTAGAGTTCTATTTCATGATGACAAGTTGTCCTAACTATAATATTTTGAGTATATCCCATAAGTGAACATTACCATAAACAATGATAGACAAATTGCTAAGTATGGAGGTCATGTTGAGGTAAAAGACTATCAAATTGCACTATATGACTATTACAAATAGCCACATAGTCTGTCACATCATAAACATAGAAGACTATTGTCATAGCATAATGAGATCTTTCTCATGTGGAGAAAGAGAGGCTGCAAGATCAACAATGATGAGTTTGGTATTTTATGCTTGAAGAGTACAGTGACAAGTGGTTACAAACGTGAACTCTAGTGGTGAATCACAAATGCCTTAATATTGAAAAATCATACTCTCATTTGTGTTTGACAAATTATTAGCCTAAGATGCACAAGACCCTGCCCATGAAGGTTTGAGTAGGTCATACAACACAAATGTTAATATTATTATATTTTTTGTTAATTTTCAACCACACTTATTGCAAACCAATACTATCACACATGTATGTGGTCCATGGTTCCACAAGTAAGACATTGTAGGATTGTCTATTGACTTAATTATCATTTTCATGACTAGAAACTTAAGAGCAAATTTATAGTTCTACTAATTTCATAATGACATGTTATAGAACCCCTTCTAATTATGCATAAACTTTGTTTTTTATGGAATATGTTGAGGAACATATTCAACTTTGGTTCATGAATTATGATTCCCTTGATCATTGTAGTATTAGAAATGAGGATTCCATCAAAGTGTATACCAATGAGAAAGTATCATTCAAATATACGATGCAAGAGAGTGGACATGAAGCTACTGCAACACCATTCCCATAGTTGGTAATAAGCAAGAAGATATCAATTGAGTGATGTTGTTTCATCCAATGAAAAGTTTTGGATATTGTCTACAACACAAAAACTCTTAAATCCTCTAGGTGTATAAGCTTAAGGAGATAACTAGTGCTACAAAAACTCATCCAAAATTAGGAAGTGTATTTTTGTGATCAATTTCTTTCCATCATGCTAGATCACAATTATGTTTTGCTTCAATCAATATTGTTTGGATGATAAGATTAGATGATGATGTGATATGATTGGTAGTTTTCTTTGACAAAAAAGACTTTTAAAAGTCTATGGTGTCGTATCGAACTTCTAGAATCAATTGTGTTTGTGAACTTTTTTAGAATCTTGAGACAACGCCATAGACTCTTTTTTCTAAATAGTAGTCAAGGCATCTATTCAAAAGGTAAGAGATGAAAACATGATGAAAATGACTGATCTTATATACATATTAGAATTGTCAATCACCTTAAATGGACTATCAACACAACTAGAACTATCATGATAGTCAATAGGAACATCAAACCAGGTATGAAGATAATTTGATCTCTTGTCAAGGTGTAAACAAGGGGTTTTCTAGGAATCATAAATGTATAGGACAGTCATTGTAACCTTAGGAATATCACATGACATTGTTCAAACAGTAGTCCAAAATAAGAATGATCAAACCCTAGGAGTTTCATAAGTAAATTGGTGCATTACAACCTGGCAATCACAAGATCATTGAAGGATAAATGGTGAGATAGGTTATTAAAGAAAAATATAATGATGAGAAGATGAGAAGATGAGAAGGAAGAAGAATATAATGATGAGATAGGTTGGACACTATGCTATGGCATGGAGATTTATTACAACCAATAGTTTCTATTGTAGCAATTGCAAGACGCTTGGTGAAGAACTCGTTATTGCATCATGAGCTAAGTGAGTTTCTAGATCATGTATGGTAGTGCAAGGGCACATGTGGCAATGCTAGAGTGCATGTAATGACAATTGAGAACATGTATATATTTTATAGACAATTTTTGAGGTATCAAAGTGATAAGAAGCAATTGCTCAAGTTTGTCTTTGTTATTGCAAGCCATAGTTTGATTTTGGTTGCAATGTATGAAGACATACATACACGGTTCATGTGTTTTGGTCAACAACTTTTGACTAAGTATGAAAACATATTTAAAGAACATATCTTAGAACATAAAGAACATAAAGACATAAAAACATAAAGAACATAAGAACATATATAAGTGAATTAAAATGGACATAACTTGAACATACCTTAGAATTTGATATTGGAGTTGACCAATTCTCCAAAATATGGCTTCAAAATCCTCAAATTCTTCTTTTTTGCAAGTTTGATTATGAATTATATATAACTCTAAAATAGGATTAGTGAAATTTATGGAAAAACAAACATATATCATCAAATTCAATCTATATATCAATGGTTACTTGCTTTGAAATAATAACACACATGAAACATGAAACTTTAGGTTTGAAAATCAAATTTTCTCCAAAAACATGCAAAATCAATTCTTCTACGTTGAAAAAACAAAAAAGGTGGTGGATTGATCTAAAAATGATTCTTAATATATGTCAAACAACATGAAAAGCATTTTCTTGTCTGATATACTGCATGAAAAGAAGGAATAACAGTCATGTGGGGTCTGAATCATGGATCCCACATGCTTTTTATTGTTTTTCATGCTTCCCATAACACGAGCACATTCTGGGAAGCATGAAAACATTAAGCTTCATGCATGCAAAAATCATAACTTTCTCAATGTTGGTGCTAAAATCATGGTCTAGGATGTCATGCTCTCACATAAAATATATTGTAACTATGCATGTAGTGCATCAAATAGGTAATCAAGTGATGGTTCAAGAGTATCCCTAGACTCAAATATCCATGTGGTTCATGAAATAGAACTTGTCTATACTAGGAGGGACAAATGTAACCTTGTATCTACATGGGAGAGTCTCTCTCTCTCTCTCTCTCTCTCTCTCTCTCTCTCTCTCTCTCTCTCTCTCTATTTATCTATCCCCCTCTTTACAACTCTATCTACCTCTCTTTCTATATATATCTCTCCCTCTCTCTGTCAACCCCTTGGAATGTCAGGGAGAGAGATATAGAGATAGAGAGGTAGATATATTTAGATAGAGGGAGGATAGATAAATAAAGAGATAAAGGGAGAAATAGATAGATTGAAAGGGATGTATATAGAGAGGGAGGGAGACATAGAAAGGAGGAGGGGTAGACCTGGATAAATAGAGAGATAGAGAGGAGACATGTAGAGATAGAGAGGGGCATGGACATGGATAGGGAGAGATCCCGGGGACATGGAAAGAGATGGAGAGATAGAGATAGAGTTAGAGAAAGGAAAAAATATAGAAAGAGGGTCAAATAGAGAGATAGAGAAGGATAGGTGGAAATAGAGACGGGGAGAGGGAGAGAGGGGGATTGAGATAGACAAAGGGGTCTATAGAGGGAGAAATATAGATAAAGAGGGAGATAGAGATATATATATATATATATATATATATATATATAGAGGGGAGATATAGGGAGATAGATCTAGCAAGGGAGAGATAGATAGGTAAATACAGAGAGATAGATAGAGAGTGATATATTAAGAGATAGGGTTATGGGAGAGATAGAGATAGGGAAAGAGATGAAGAGATGTCCAGAGACATAGGGAGAGAGATTTCAAGAGGTAGAGGGATGGGGAGAGAGATAGAGAGGAGGAGAGAGATAGAGAGGGAGGAAGAGAGAGGTAGTGAGGGATAGATTAATAGATAGAGATATGTGGAGATATAGAGATAGGGAAAGAGATCAAGAGATGTCCAGAGACATAGGGACATAGATTTGAGGTAGAGGGATTGGGAAAGTGATAGAGAGGGGGAGTGAGATAGTGAGGGAGGGAGAGATAGAAATGTAGAGTTAGAGAGAGGGGATCAAAAGAGAGAGGAAGATAGAGAGACAAGGAGAGAGAGAGAGATAGATAGGTAGATATAGTTAGAGAGGGATAGAGGAGACAAAGATATCTCTCCCAGGCTCAGTCTCCTCTATATCTCCCTATCAGTCCTCTCTCTCTAAACCCTAACCTAAACCTCTAAACCTTAACCCTTAACCCCTAAACCATAAACCCTAAACCCTAAATAATACCCCTAAACCCTAACCCCTAATCCCTAAATCCTAAAAATGAGCAACCCTAAACCCCTAACCCCTAAACCATAAACCCTGGAAGTAACCCTAAACCTCTATCTCCCTATCTCTCCCAATCTCTATCGGTCCCCTCACTCTATCTCTCTCTAAAGCCTAAACCCTAACCCCTAAACTCGAGCAACCCTAAACCCCTAAACCCTAAACCCTAAAATCGAGCATCCCTAAACCCCCAAAGCCTACACAATTCCCCTAAAGACTAAACAATTCCCCTAAACCCTAACCCTAAACCCTAAACCCTATTTACTTTAGCAACCCTAAACTCATGTAAACTTCAAATAATGCCACTGACCCCTAAACCCTAAACTCGAGCAACCAGGCTAAACCCTTAAACATATAGTTCAATAGGGGATGATGGAGGATCAATGGGAAATGGATGTAGAATTCTTGGATCTTGATTATCATTATCCTCATTGGGATGTGATTTGATAGGATCCGAGTTATTTGTTTGATTATCTATGTTTTCTTGGGGACCAAGTGTCTCATCATGGGATATGATGGATAATGAATAGGACTAGTGGGATGATGGATAAGGCTAATGGGATGATGGATAGGAGTGATGTGGGTTACTTTCTCATGGATAAGATCTTGATTATAGATAATATCTTGATCATAGGGAGGATTAGCATGGATAACACGATATTAGATATGGATAGGGTAAGTGGGGAGTAAGAGGTGGTGATGGGGGTTCACTAGGAGATGTTGGAGGATCAATGATGCGATTGATGTAGAGGGGTTGACCATGAGATGGTAAGGGATCTGAGATGGGATTAGATGGGATGTTTGTTGGATCTAGGGCATACAACTGAGAGGGGGGGGGGGGTGAATCAGTTGTATAAAACTTCTTCTTCTTTCAAACACTTGATTCTTTGTTGTTAGTTAGCAGCATATCAAATAATCATCCATGAAAGCATAATACATAAACACAAGAGCAGATAAGCATCAACACATTGAACACCAAGATTTTGACGTGGAAAACCCGGTTAAGGGAAAAACCACGGGGTGATTAACCCAAGAATTATTCTCTGTTAGAAGAATAAAGAAAAATGAATGGCACATGCCAATAAGGGCTCACTGCCCGAGCACACTGCTCACAAAGAGGCCCACTGCCTACAAGGAGATACACTGTCTACAAAGTGATAAAAATCACAGTCTTGAACTGGAGAATGACATCTCTACCATGTCCGGATCAGTTCCAATTAAGCCCAAAAATCTCTGCTCTGCCTTTCGCACGTTTCTTCGCTATGCTACACCCATCCACACACCACACTTTGAAATGAACTCACAAACCGTTATTTATACAAGACATCGACTTAGGAACAAACATCTAAGTCAGCAAATAACCATAAGAGTATCCGCAAGATGAATAACACATCCGGTCGGCCACCACAAGAATATTCGTAGGATGAACAACTCATCCGGTCGGCTAAACAGAGCAAGAACTTCATCCGGAAGAATAACTTCAATTCCGGGCTCTACCATCAATGCGGACCAACAACACAACCTAAACATGATCCAAGAACCTTCACAAGCCTGTCTGAATGATCGAATACATCCGCACTTCCTCTACTTACTGGAATCTCTTGTCTTCCTCATCCGGAACTTCAAGAACACAGTCTGTCGCCACTGTCATAATGCAAGAGGTACTTCCGGACCTCCAAATCATACACAAATCAGGATGACACATCACAAGGACATCCCAAACACTCCTTCCAATCCGCAGATTAGGATAATACAATTCCGGACCTCACCGGACCTTTTTGTGATCCTCTGTCACCTCTGGATACCTGCCGGAACCGGTTCTATACCGACAGCCACAACTCCTTCAGATCTTCATGCGGACCTCTGAAATCTTAACTGAAGCATCTCAAGACTCATATCTACTAACCCTTTAATCCGCATCCTCCAGTTCTCATCCTATACAGTACATTTGCCTTCTTCTCATCACTGTTCTTCACTGTTCCTGACTGAGGCTAATTTTCTCAATATCCTCAGCACACAGCTCATCAAATCCTTCTTGTCAATGCAATATGAGTATGTTGACATCAATGACAACACTGGCTCACCTCATACTTGCAACAATCTCCCCCTTTGTCATTGATGGCAACATAT
Source organism: Cunninghamia lanceolata (assembly GCA_027924645.1). Classification (NCBI taxonomy): domain Eukaryota; kingdom Viridiplantae; phylum Streptophyta; class Pinopsida; order Cupressales; family Cupressaceae; genus Cunninghamia; species Cunninghamia lanceolata. The sequence continues at coordinate 5,695,369 of BSBN01000997.1, read as the reverse complement.
GATGTGAAAAACCATTAAGACAAGAACTTCAACTTTTCATATGTCTTCTCTTCCTTTACTGCTCCCCCTTTGATCATCAACCACTTGTTTTTCACATGTCTTCTCTCCCCCTTTGACATCAATGGCAAAGGGCTCATACTTGCAATTCTCATACATCAGAATCATACTAGCTGCTCCCCCTTAGTTGCAGCTCCCCATCAGTCCGGATCACAAGATATGACTGTGATAGCCACCAGACTGATGCACGTCAGTGCATCTTAGTTCATCACCGGAGGGGCCATGACCCCTAACTTCTCCGGGAGATATTCAAAAGAGTCTTTGGGAAGAGGTTTTGTAAAGATATCTATAATCTGATCCTTGGAGGGAACATGCTCCAATCTGACTTCTTCCTTGTTTACTTGTTCTCTCAAAAAGTGAAATTTGATAGATATGTGCTTAGTCTTAGAATGCAATACCGGATTCTTGGAAATATTAATTGCACTTGAATTATCACAGAAAATTGTGATAGGCTCCTCATATTCAATTTTGATGTCTCTTAGCATCTGCTTCATCCATAAGATTTGAGTGCAACTACCTGCTGCTGCAATGTATTCTGCTTCAGTTGTAGACAGAGATATTGCATCTTGTTTCTTGCTTAGCCAAGAAACCAATCTCTTCCCCAAAAAGAATGCTCCACCACTAGTGCTTTTCCGGTCATCCACATCTCCTGCCCAATCTGCATCTGTGTAAGCATGAAGAGAGAAATCCGGATCTCTAGGGTACCATAGACCATACTCAACTGTTCCTTTCAAGTACCTGAAAATTCTTTTGATTGCCATAACATGAGATTCTCTAGGATCAGCCTAGAATCTTGCCACAAGACCAACAGCCTGCATTATATCTGGTCTAGTTTGAGTGAGATACAACAATCCACCAATCATTGATCTATACTTTGTCTGATCTGCCTTTGGAGAATCATCATCTTTGCTTAACTTACATCCGGTTGCCATAGGAGTGTTCATAGGCTTTGAGTCTTCCATACCAAATTTCTTTAACAATTCTTTCACATATTTGGTCTGAGAAATGAAGATCCCTTCTTTTGTTTGAGTAATTTGCAGACCCAAGAAGAAATTCATTTCACCAAGCATAGACATTTCAAACTCACTTTTCATCTGATTTGCAAAAGTTTTGCACATACTATCTCTTCCTCCAAAAATGATATCATCCACAAACACTTCAACAATCAAAATGTTTTCATGATCAATTTTGAAATATAAGTTACTGTCAGCAGTACCTTTGTTGAATCCAATCTGCACAAGATGCTTATCCAACCTTTCATACCATGCTCTTGGGGCTTGCTTCAATCCATACAAAGCTTTCTTCAATTTGCAGACCATATCATCATTGTCAGACAATTGAAATCCATCCGGTTGTTCAATGTAGACTTCTTCTTCCAGATCACCATTTAGGAAGGCAGACTTGACATCCATCTGATATACCTTGAAGTCTTTGAAGGCAGCAAATGCAAGAAGTAATCTGACTGCTTCAATTCTTGCCACCGGAGCAAAAGTCTCTTCAAAGTCAATTCCTTCTATTTGAGAGTAGCCTTTGCAGACCAATCTAGCTTTGTTTCTGATTACTTCACCAGCTTCATTTAGTTTGTTCCGGAAGACCCACTTGGTTCCAATTACATTCCTGTCTCTAGGTCTGGGAACAAGATCCCAAGTATGATTTTTCTCAATTTGCATCAATTCATCTTCCATTGCTTTGGTCCAGTTTTCATCATTGCAGGCTTCATTTATTGTTTTAGGTTCAATCTTTGAAATCAGACAGCATTCATCCTGATTTTGAGCAATATTCCTTCTAGTTTGTACACCTTTGCTTCTGTCACCTATGATCTAATCTTCAGAGTGGTTCAGTCTTACATACCTTGGAATTTTGGGAGTATCCAGCACTGCTGTTTCTTGATCAGGCTCATTCAAACCTATCTCTTCTTCCTGATTTACCGGATCAGGCTGACTCTGTCTCACCGGAGAGGATTGAGTTCCTTGAACACTGTCTTGGTCATCTTCATCAAGCTCATAAAATCTTGAAGGTTTCTCAATTCCTTCATCAACTTTCACATTGGTGCTTTCTATCATCTTCCTCAATCTCTTATTGTAACACCGGTATGCTTTGCTTTGAGTGGAGTAGCCCAAGAAAATTCCCTCATCACTTCTAGCATCAAACTTTCCTAGATCTTCATCTCTTTTAATATAACACTTGCTACCAAATACTCTGAAATATTTCACAGTAGGAGTGATGCCAAACCAAAGTTCATAGGGGGTCTTACCGGTGTTGTTTCTGATTTGAACTTGATTTAGAGTGTAGACTGCGGTGCTGATAGCTTCTTTTCAAAACATTTGAGGAACATTTGCTTCCAACATCATTGTCCTAGCAGCTTCCTGGATGGTCCGGTTCTTTCTCTCAACTACTCCATTCTGCTGTGGAGTCTTAGGAGCAGACAACTGTCTCCTTATACCCTGTTTCTCACAAAAGTCAATGAATTCACCAGATGTAAATTCACCACCTCTATCAGACCTTAGACACTTTAGTTTCAATCCGGTTTGATTCTCCACCATAGCTTTGAAGATTTTGAACTTCTCAAAAGCTTCTGATTTTTCTTTTAGAAAGGTAACCCACATCATCCGGGAATGATCATCAATTAACAACATGAAATATCTATCACCTTGCAGACTCTTGATTCTTGTCGGACCACATAGATCAGTATGTACTAATTCCAACAATCCGGTAGAAGACTGATCTTTGGTTTTGAAAGAGACTCTGCTTTGTTTACCTAACTGACATTCTTTACACACACTATTTGTAGGTTTCATCAATTTTGGAAGATCTCTCACAGCCTGAGTATTGCTTATCTTGATGATGTTATCAAAATTTACATGACACATTCTTCTATGCCATAACCAACTCTGATCAATTTGAACAAACAAACAACTTTTATTTGAACCAACCAGATGAAAGATATTACCTTTTGTCTGAGTACCGGATGCAATTTTAGTTCCGGAGCTTGTAAAGATTCTGCATTTTCCATTCTTGAACCGGAGATCATAGCCTTTGTCCACTAACTGACCAACACTGAGAAGATTGTGCTTCAATCCTTCAACATACAGTACATTACCTGTTTTGCTCTTACCATCAAAGGAAATAGTTCCCCTACCTCTGATTCTGCCAGCAGAATTGTCACCAAACTTTACCATTCCTCCTTCATATCTTTCCAAATCTAAGAACTTATTCTTGTCACCAGTCATATGGTGAGAACATCCACTGTCAATAACCCAATCATCCTTTTCTTCCACTTGAGCAGCCAAGGCTTTTTCAACAACTTTGTGATTGACAGATTCAGAGAGTATTGAATCTTCTTCCTTGATGGCTATAAACACCCACTCATTTCTGGATTTGCTTCCTAGTTCTGATTCATCATCTGTTACTCCTTCATTGTCATCTTCTTCATGAACATAATAGCAATTCTTTTGAAACCTTTGTCTGTGAGTATTAGATCTTGCAGATCTCTCCGGACATCTTGAGGCAAAATGACCAATCTTATTGCAGTTGAAACACTTAAAGGGTAGTTTTCCTTCATACTTACCGGATCCTCTTGGCAGTCTCTTTGCAATGAGGGCTTCAAGTTGAGCTGTTTCTGCTTCTTCTTCTTCCATGTCTCTTCTTGCTTGATCATACCATGACATTTTCCTTGATGAGTTTTCACCCGGATCAAATCTCTGTTTGCCTTTCACATAGGCACTGGCTTTGAAAGCAGATTCAGTCTTGGGAGGATCATCTCCAAACTTGGTCATTTCAAATGCAGCTAGTTTGCCAGCCAGTTGTTCTCTTGTGACAGTTGTGTGGGCTCTGAATTCATCAATGGCAGCAACTTTCATTTTGTAGGCAGCAGGAAGGGATCTTAGGATTTTGCAGACAATCTCATTTTCATCTAAAGTTCCACCAGCATTTCTGATTCCACATACCATCTCATTTACTCTTGGCATAAAGGTAGTGATGTTTTCATCATCTCTCATTTTCAATCTTTCAAATTTCCCTTTCAGGCTTTGCAACCTTGCACTTTTGACAAACTCATCTCCTTCATACAGAAGTTCTAGTTTAGTCAGGATCTCATATGCAGTTGGTAGGTCAATAACATTCGAGAGATCTGAGTCATTCAATGTGCTTAGAAGAGCTTCCTTGGTCCGTAGATTGTTTTCAGCTTCTGTGATTTCATTCAGAGTTGTCGGACCACCTTGTGGAGGTACATATGGTTTTGAAACCATAGCCAAGTATGCTTTTCCCATACATTCCAAGTGACACTTCATGCGACCTTTCCAGAGAGTGAAGTTGGTTCCATCGAACTTCGGACTATCCTTCTTGTATGACGACATCCTGGATCTCCTCAAGCGGTTAAGCTCCTATCAGAGGAACTTGGCTCTGATACCAATTGTTGGATCTAGGGCATACAACTCAGAGGGGGGGGTGAATCAGTTGTATAAAACTTCTTCTTCTTTCAAACACTTGATTCTTTGTTGTTAGTTAGCAGCATATCAAATAATCATCCATGAAAGCATAATACATAAACACAAGAGCAGATAAGCATCAACACATTGAACACCAAGATTTTGACGTGGAAAACCCGGTTAAGGGAAAAACCACGGGGTGATTAACCCAAGAATTATTCTCTGTTAGAAGAATAAAGAAAAATGAATGGCACATGCCAATAAGGGCTCACTACCCGAGCACACTGCTCACAAAGAGGCCCACTGCCTACAAGGAGATACACTGTCTACAAAGTGATAAAAATCACAGTCTTGAACTGGAGAATGACATCTCTACCATGTCCGGATCAGTTCCAATTAAGCCCAAAAATCTCTGCTCTGCCTTTCGCACGTTTCTTCGCTATGCTACACCCATCCACACACCACACTTTGAAATGAACTCACAAACCGTTATTTATACAAGACATCGACTTAGGAACAAACATCTAAGTCGGCAAATAACCATAAGAGTATCCGCAAGATGAATAACACATCCGGTCGGCCACCACAAGAATATTCGTAGGATGAACAACTCATCCGGTCGGCTAAACAGAGCAAGAACTTCATCCAGAAGAATAATTTCAATTCCAGGCTCTACCATCAATGCGGACCAACAACACAACCTAAACATGATCCAAGAACCTTCACAAGCCTGTCTGAATGACCGAATACATCCACACTTCCTCTACTTACTGGAATCTCTTGTCTTCCTCATCCGGAACTTCAAGAACACAGTCTGTCGCCACTGTCATAATGCAAGAGGTACTTTCGGACCTCCAAATCATACACAAATCAGGATGACACATCACAAGGACATCCCAAACACTCCTTCCAATCCGCAGATTAGGATAATACAATTCCGGACCTCACCGGACCTTTTTGTGATCCTCTGTCACCTCTGGATACCTGCCGGAACCGGTTCTATACCGACAGCCACAACTCCTTCAGATCTTCATGCGGACCTCTGAAATCTTAACTAAAGCATCTCAAGACTCATATCTACTAACCCTTTAATCCGCATCCTCTGGTTCTCATCCTATACAGTACATTTGCCTTCTTCTCATCACTGTTCTTCACTGTTCCTGACTGAGGCTAATTTTCTCAATATCCTCAGCACACAGCTCATCAAATCCTTCTTGTCAATGCAATATGAGTATGTTGACATCAATGACAACACTGGCTCACCTCATACTTGCAACAATGTTTGGATTTTGATTAGGATGGGTAGTTGGTGTTTCTACATGCTTTGGAATAGGCTCTTAACATAGCTATTGGGTTTCTTAGATGGATGTGATGGGTTCTTACACCCTAAACCCTAAATAATTCTACTAAACCCTAAACTTAAGCAACCCTAAACTCATAAACCCAACCAACCCTCTCTCTCTCTCTAAAACAAGAAAACTAGGACTCTCTCTCCTTATCACCCTCTCTCTCCCCTCCATCTACATCCTCTCTCCCTCTTCCTCCCTCTCCTCTCCCATGTCGACAAAGAATATGGAAACAAGAAAACTAGGACATACAAAGAGGGATGAGGATATAAATTAGGATGATGAAATGGAAACAGGATAATTTATGAAATTTCATTGGATAGGAAGAATGATGAGGAGCTCAGTAGAGAGGGGAGGGAAGTAGAGAGTGAGAGAGAGGGTAGGAGGTAGAGATGTGAGGGAAGTAGAGAGTGAGAAAGGGTAGGAGGTAGACAAAGGAAGGAAGAAGAGAGAGAGAGGGTAGGAGGTAGACAAGGGAGGGAAGTAGAGACTGAGATAGAGGGTAGGAGGTAGTTAGGGGAGGGAAGTAGAGAGTGAGAGAGGGTAGGAGGTAGAGAGGGGGGAGAAGAGAGTGAGAAAGAAGGTAGGAGGTAGAGAGGCAAGGGAAGCAAAGACTCAGAAAGAGGGTAGGAGGTAGATAGGGGAGGGAAGTAGAGAGTGAGAGAGAGGGTAGAAGGTAGAGAGGGAAGGAAGAAGAGAGAGAGAGAAGGTAGGAGGTAGAGAGGGGAGGGAAGCAGAGACTCAGAGAGAGGGTAGGACGTAGAGAGGGGAGGGAAGTAGAGAGTGAGAGACGATAGGAAGTGCAACTGCCCTTGTAGACATGTATGTAAAGTGTGGAAGCATAGACAAGGCATGTCAATTGTATGACGTAACACCTCAAAGAGATGTTCTGTAATGGAATGCAATGATTGCAAGATATGCGAAAAATGGATTTGTTGAAAAGTCTTTAGAAACTTTCAAGCAAATGCAATTGGCATGTTTCTAGTCTTACATGCTTAGCATAATGCGAGTGCATTATAATGCGCTTGCGTTATTGATTTCACATAATGCGAGTGTGTTATAATGCACTCACGTTACGCTAATCTTTCTTAGACATGTTTTTACCAGTTTTTAGCAAAATCTGGAGATAATCTTGAGCATGCTTCCCATCAGGATGACACTTTTTTCAATGAAAATTCAAAACAAATACCACCATAATCTTAAGATCTTTGTTAGCTATCTAACCATATAATTTTTTTCACATTTTGAGTATTTTAAGGGTTTCATCTTTAATTTCTTTTGTTAGTGTGTCCATTTTTTGTCAAAAACTAGTGTCTAGTATTTTTGACTTTTTTTTTAACCGTTCATCAAAATTTGAAATAAGTTACATTTTTAGAAACTAGACTCCATTCTACATGTATTCAAAAAAAAAATCAATTTTTGATTAGTTTTCCAAAATTTTAGGGGGAAGCACACTCAAATTTCTATTTTTCAGGATGTCTCTATTGGTTTTTTCCCTGACTGGATGTTCATTCCCAGATTTCCCTACAAGGTAGCCATCAGTGATCAACAGGATCTCTTGGCCAGGGGCCAACAGTGTAGGAGATAGACTCTATTTTTATCTCCTCTTCTTCTTCAGGCTCTGCAAAACCTAGGGGGTATTCCCTATTCAACACCCATGAGAATATGCTTGTGGGTTGGCTTGGGATGTTGATACAAAGCAGATAAATCCTCCTGTATGAAGACCAAAACTGTGAGATAAGTGCAAAGGGGCTAGCTTTGGGCTTATGTTCAGTTGTGAAGCAAAGGATCTTAGTCCTAAACTACTTCTATAGTCCTACTGGTTTGATTTGGAAGTTTGAGTTTGATTTATGTGTTTGGATGCAAAACTAGGACCTGGTATGTAATCTCAATGCAGAGCTAGATTGGTGCCTATCCAGGGCTTGGAGTCAGTAGACATACACCTGTGAGTGATCAGCATGAACACACTAAAACTGGATTTCAAGGGGATGTTGTGGTATCTGCCTTACAGATACCTCCCAAAACAGAGTGTTAAGTTATCTCTACTTATGGTATCTCTATTGCAGTATATCTTTCCCAACACTTAATCTGAAAACAATTTAATCTACCCCTTGAGCAGAAGTTGAAAGATCAAACATTCAATACAACAAATCTATATTCTAGAATCCCAGACATCCCTTAGATTTCTAGATTCGGAAGAAGGACACTTGCAATACTAGAGACAGAATAACAAAACACATGCAAATACAACATTACTCATATAAAACCAATCATGAAATCAGTAAATTCATGCATGAGACATACAACAAGAGATACATAAACTCACAAAACCTCCTGTATAGAGCAACCAGAACCAGTTGTATCTATTACAAAGCCAGATATGTCCAGTTTTCAACAACCTTGAATTGAGTAGAATCATCTACTTATAAAGCAAGATATGTACTCCCTCATTAATCACATGGTAGTCCCCAAGACATCACCTGGTGCAGTGCATCGCCAGGGGGTGCTGGAAACATTTAATGCAGCTGCACATACAGGAGGGAAGGGGCAGGTGAGATCTTGACCTGCATCGCCTTGTCATGATTTTCTGTCTAAATTGAGTAGCTGGCATGTCCTTCTGACCCATACCTCTGTGCAATCTCACCATTAATGGCATACCAACTCAGCCTCAGGATACATCAGTTGCATGCCTTGCAAACCTTCTCCTACCAAAATGCACGTTCATGCATCGAGAAAAACCTTTCTTTCAAATGTCGCCATCGATCACCTTACTTCCCGCTGAGATTTGTGGCGTAGATCATGCTACAAAGTCGGCGAGCAAAGATATCCATGCCTCATAGGTACATCATGTTGACTTTCCTTTTAAATATCATGAGGATGTATTATCCCACATTCATCCTGCAGCACTTTTTTAAACACTTTATATGCTAGGCCGGTTACATATATATTGTCAGCGATTTTGCTCCTGACGGCACCTAGTATAAGACCTTCATCATCATCATCCTCCAGCATGATATCCTATTGCTCGAAATATCACCCTGACATTAGCATCATCATCTGCTGAGCTCACCCTAATAATTCACATCACCCTGATGTGAAATATCACCCTGTAGAAAATATCACCTTGCGGGAAAGTATCATGTCGTCCACATCACCAGATAAAATATATCACCTTGATGCTTGAATATCAGCCTAATGACCAACCTTACCTTCGCATGAGATATCAACCTGATATTCACCTTCATCGGCACAACCTGATGCATCGGAGGAAGATCCTCCTACTTAGCCGATACCAAATGTCTCACCAATGAACATCCTAATGACATCACCGTCATATCCTATTGACTCCATCAGCATATCTACCTATCGCGCACCTCCTCATATCCAGATGATGTCATCATCATATTTGCAACATTGGGGGATCTCCATAAAATAACTGATGTTAAAATATGACCCCCTGGACCCTGATGACATCACCATCATGTCGGCATCAGGATGATATTTGGAAGATAACCGGATATTTGGAAATATCACCCTGATAGAAATATCAAGGTGCACTGTAGCTTCATTGTAACATCAGGGTGATGTTTGAATATGACTGATATTTAGAAATATCACCCCCTCCTTCGGAATATGATGAAACTGACAGGCAGATATCACCCTGAAGTTAGCATCATCATGATGCTGGAACAAACATAAGGTGATAAAATAACATCGGGGTGGTCTTAACAAAGATCACATGATATTCAAATATGATGACCCTGACGAAAAGTGGGTCATACTTAGAAATTTCATAGCGCCAACATTAGGATGATCTTGACTAAGATCACCCGATGTTAAAATATCACCCCGCGGCAAAGGTCAGGTCGGCAAATGCATGATGACCCCCACAGGATATCCGAACATGAGGAAAAATGACCCTCGCAAGAAACATCAAGTGGATGCATGGAAATAAGATGATGATGATGACGACCCCCTCCTTGAAAGTATACTGATGATGTAGCAAAACACAGAGAGGTCCCAACACTTAGGAAATTTTCTAGATTTCTAGGGAGGTGCACATCCTATAACCTTAAACATAAATTATTACCAACATAGGCTCCGATTGGGGATGTGCAGGTGCAAGACTGCAGTGAGAACCAGACCTCTCCAAGGCAGACCAGACAAAATGCAAAATTCAAAATAGGACTGACCACATAAGGTATGTACAAAATATTTACAACTATTTTACATTGTGCACACAAGTTACTCATTTATGTGAAAAAGGTTTTAAGGAATTTGTTGTGCACCGGCAATTCCATTAGTTCACCATTTAGGGCTTGGAGAAAGTAGAAGTCTCCTTCATAGATATTGCTAATTTGATATGGGCCTGTCCACAAGGGTTCAAATTTGCCATGTTTACCCTTATCCTGGTTCCTTGCATTCCACATAAGGACCATATCACCTATTTGAAAATTTTTCTCTGTAACCCTTTTATCAAACAGATACTTCACCTTTTGTTGTTTCTTGATGTTTATTTTTTGTGCCTCTGCCCTGATTTCATCTAGCTCAACTAGCTAATTGATCCTTTCAGTCATTGAATCATTAACCTCCCCATCATTCTCTTGTATGAACTTGTAAACTGGCAGGAGGTTATTCACAGGCAATCTAGCTGCTGCACCATACACTAATTCATAAGGTGACCTTCCAGTGGCTCTTTTCATTGTCACCCTATCAGCCCATAATGCCAAATTCAGTTTTGAATCCTAGGATTTCTTATTTTTATCCATTATCCTCTTGATGATTTTCATTAGGCTTTTGTTGCTTGATTCTGCTTGACCATTTCCTTGTGGATGGTATGGTGATGTGTGAGACAAGTCAATTCCATATTTATTGCAAAAATCAACAAATTCACCTGATCTAAAGCACATTGCATTATCTGTGATTAGCTTGACTGGTACTCCAAACCTAATGATGATATTTTCTAGGATGAAATCCATCACTATCTTACTTGTAGCTCTTTTAGTTGGAATAGCCTCAATCCATTTGGTGAAGTAGTCAGTAGCCACCAAAATCCAACTATGTCCCCCACTTGACTTTTCTGCAATCTCCCCTATAAAATTAATTCCCCATTGCTGAAATGGAGCATCCACAGTTACAGTTCTAAGGGGCAGTGCACCTTCATATCTTAACTTTCCTGAGAACCTTTGGCAAGGGTCACATTTCCTTACCAGTCTTTGTGCATCTAAAAAGAGAGTGGGCCACCAATATCCTGCCCTAAGGATCTTATGAGCTGTTGTTTGGGCAGTATAATGTCCACCACACAATCCTTTATGCATGTCATTCAAAACATTGTTAGCTTCACCTTCATCCACACATCTTAGCAGCACACCATCAGGGTTCTTCCAGTACAGCTCACCTTGAAAAATTACATACCTGATTGCATGTAGTTTTAAGGTCCTCTTTTGACTGTCACTGAAATGGGAAGGACAATTCAGATTTTGCAAGTAATATATGGTGTCCTTATACCATTCAGATTTTGATACATTGACATTCTCATTCTGGACTGCATTGACTTGGCATGCTTCCAAGTTTGACTGTGCCATCATCTTGGCTAATCCTTGTCCTCTTACCAACTTGGTAATTTGTATCTCTATGTTGAATTCTTGCAGTTTATTTATCCATCTACACCTTCTTCCTGCTACCTCCTGCTGAGTAAAGATATCCTTGACTATTGCATGAGGCACATATGCAATTATCTAGGATCATACCAAATATGGCCTAAAGCTTTTGACTGTTCTAACTAGTGCATATGCCTGCTTTTCCATGATGTCATACTTTAATTCAGCAGCTTACAGTGACATGCTGAAAAAAGCAATGGGCTACTCAAAACCATCATCATTTTTCTGTAGTAAACATGCAGCAATAGTATGGAAAGAAGCAAATGAAAACAACTAAAATGGCTTAGAAAAATCAGGAGACTTTAGCACAGGAGCCATCTTTATTGCTTCTTTGATGCTCTGAAATGATTCAATTGCTTCACTTTCCCAATTGACAGTTGCATCCTTCTTCATCATCTTGGAGATGTTCCTAGTGATTTCTGCAAAGTTAGGAACAAATCTTCTGACAAAATTAATCTGTCCAAAGAAAGACTAAACTCCTTTCACTATTTTTGGCATCTGGATCCTGTCAGTTGCAGCTACTCTTTTAGGATCAATCCTAACTCCATCTTTGGAAACAGTGTGCCCCAGGAGCTTCCCTTCTACTACCCCAAAAGCACATTTCTTTGGATTTAGAGAAATGCCATACTTTAGTGCTCTAATGAAAATCTGTTCTAGATGCATACAATGTTGCTCCTCTTTCTTTGAATAAGCAGTTAGATCATCTTGATAAATGACCAGAATCTAATCAATCAACCCTACAAAAGTAACATCCATAGCTCTTTGAAAAGTAACACCTACATTTGTTAGTCCAAATGGCATTCTTACATATACATAGGTTCCCCATGGAGTGGTAAAAGCAATCTTAAATTGTTCTGATTCCTTTACCTTCACCTAATTGTATCCTAAAAATCCATCCATCACGGATAGGAGTTCACAACCAGTCACCTACTGTAACATGACCTCCATATTTGGCAGTGGATAATTTTCTTTCAAAGAAGACACATTCAGATTTCTGAAATCAACACAAAGCCTAATATCACCATTCTTTTCTCTGAATGGGACAAGGTTAGACACCTAAGTTGAATGTCTAATTGGCACAATTATTCTAGCCTCCCTAAGCTTCTTGAGTTCTTCTTACATTTTTGGAGCTAAGGTAGGATTAATAAGCCTTTTCTTCTATCTAAATGGCTTAGCTCCAGGCTTCAAAGGGATCTCATGCTAGAATAGGTCCTCTCTATAGGCCTTTAGGTCCTCATATGACCAAGCAAAAACATGTTTATACTTTTTTAGCAATGCTATCAGCATGCTCCTCATTTGTGGTTTGAGCTGTTTGCCAATATAGACCCTTTTGGGGGCCTGAGATGTCCCCAAATTTATCTCCTCTAGGTCATCTTTATTTGTTGGAGATGTCTTTGTGACCAATTGGTCTCTATTGTGAAAAGCTCTTTCCAAAGCTACTCACCCTCTAGGGATTTTGTTAGTCTTCAGCTGAATTACTCCTTTCCCCATAAGAGTTTCTTTTCCATCTACAATTTCTACAAAGTTTTGAAAATCAATTTCTTGGTTCTCATATTCATCTATGCAATGCAAAAATCTTAACAAGTCCTTGTCATCATCAAATACTTGCCAACTACATATGTTTTCTGGTACTGCAGGTCTTATTTTAACTTCAACATTTGTAACACCTGATAGAGTGATATCATCTGGTCTTATTGCTACATTGGCTAAGAAATCAGCCATGACATTTTTTGATCTCTCTACCCAGCCTATTGAAAATGCATCAAATAGTTCAATGGTATCCCAGATAGCATGCTTGTATTGTTTTAATCTTTTGTTTTTTGAAGCATATCTATCTCTAACTTGGGACACAATTAACTCAGAATCCTCAAATACCCTTAACATCTTAATTCCATGTTTGAGAGCAATATTTAAGCCTAAGAGTAAGGCTTCATACTCCGCAATGTTGTTTGTGCAAGTAAATCTTAGTAGGAAGGAGAATTTTAGGAGCTTACCAGATGGAGATAGGAATACAACTCCAGCTCCAGAGCCTTCCTTTGCACAAGCTCCATCAAAATACATGGTCGATAGGCCCTGCTGGTCCAGCTCTTCAATGCAAACATTTTTCTCTTTTTTCTCTTTATCATCTGAGACAACCCTGAAGTTGTCATAGTCGGTGTTCACAAAATAGATGTGTTCTTCTGATTCTTGGTCCTCCACTGTCTCTGATGACCTTTCCTCTCTAATCAGTTTGACATCCTTTCCATTCATTGGAATTATAGCATATGACAGGTCCAGTTGCATACTCCCACCGATGAGTGATGCCCATCTTCTTGACAACAGCATACCATACTGTGGTTTGATGTTAACCACTATTATATTCATTTTGTAGGTCTTCTCTGGATATGCTGCTAGTCTGAAATCCACATCCTTTATGATTCCAATGACTGGTACCTCTCTAGCATCCATGGCATAACATTTTCCACATGCCTTGTCTATTTTTAATCCTGCTTGTTGCATAATGGCTAGAGGCATGATGTTTGTTGATGCTCCTGAGTCAAGCATACAATTTCTGATTACTTTCTCATTGATAACAAGGGAAACATAAAATGGTTCCACTTGTGATGGGCATTTTGTCATGGTCACCCCCAGATATACTTTAGGGACTTCATCTTCATGAGTGCACATGGCTTGCTTCTTACCTTGAGTCCCATCATTCTGTTTGGCTTGACAAGGCACTCCTGAAATTAAAGATATTGCCCTATTCTTGATTTCTTCAACCTTCATCAGTTCCATCAATGGGACAGAAACCTTTACCTAAGAGAGGACTTGAGTTATATCAAAGGGAGCATAATCTTGTACCATAGTTGTAGCTTGTGTTGTGGCTTTGTTTTTATCCTGAGATGATCCAGCTTTTATCTTCATAGTCCCCTGATAATCATTTCTGATTTGGGAACTCTCATTTTGATCTTTAACATGGGGAATTCTATTTTCTGGTCTTTGAGAATCATGACCTATTTTTTGCTTAAAATTTTGCTTGTTGTTACTCCACTGTTTCTTTTGCGGTTCAACCCCTTTATGACTATGCACTGGCTGGCTTGTGTAAGTACTCTCTGGTTGGTGTGAGTTGCTTACTTGAGCTTTGCCTCTGAGGTTATAATTGCTTTTGGCTTGGGCCACTGCTGCAGCTGTGAGAGCTCTAATCTCTTCATCAGAAGGTCTCTGCAGGTTACTCAGGAAGTTGTGTGAGCCCTGAGCATACACATAATTATCTTCATTATCTTCATCATAGAAAACCTGCTGACAGGCCTGAATCTCATCATCTGTACTCTCATCTTCGTTATGAGAAGGGTGCTCCCTGCTTATGGACAGCATATTAACATCATCATCCTGTACATAATGTGGCTCATTGCATTCATTACAAGACACAACATTATCATACAAAGACTGAGCAATCATACATTGTGACCGTGAATGTGGCATCTGACAGATTATGCACCATGGAGTATCATCAGCAATATTTATAGCTCTCTTCAAAGGATCAGGAGTTTCTTTGGTGTGTGGAGTTCTCTTATTTGTGTTGTTATGTGGAAATACAGGTTTACCATTATGCCAATTGGTATTATATGGCATATCATGCAATGATGGCCTTTTTTCCTATCTTTGGTAAATTTGCCTATCAAGACCTATCCCTTTTTCACTTCTAGCCAGTCTATAGCTTAGTTCCTTAACAACATTTGCCAGTTTATCAATTTTGTCTTCAGGAGCTGATGTATTACCTTGAGTGTTTTGAGGCTTGTTTGGATTCTGCAAAATTTTCACCTCATCCCTCCTGTTTGTCTTGCCTGATGCTTTCCTGTTATTCTCAATATTTATTGCTATCTTGAAAGCATCCCTGAGAGTAGCAGCACCTTTATCTCTTAACCCATATGCTATTTTGGAATCAAAAGCATTTATATACAATATTATGCACATTGGTTCATTTGGCCTCATGTGATGTGGCAATTTGTTCAACACTTTAGTAAATCTTGCATTAAAATCTGCAACCTACTCATTTGACCCTTTAGTGATACTAGTGAACTCATTTGCAAAAAAGCTAGGGTTAGTTTTATCACCATATTGCTCCTTAAACATCCTTTTGAAATCATCCCATGATGAAATGCTCCAATCAGGCAAATTTTTGTACCATTCTCTAGCCTCATCGACCAAAGATTGCATGAATGACTTCATAAAGACATCCTCATGCTCAACCTCAAAGTTGTCCATGACATTTTGAAAAGCTTTTAAGTGATCCTCCCCAGACACAGTATTATTTCCTGGAAACTTTGGAACTTGAAGCCTTACATACTTGTCAATGGGGTTAGGATAACCAGGAATACCATAAAAAACCAGCTGTCTAAATCTATCCAGCTGCATGGGTTGTCTATCAAACTGATTGGTATTGATATTTCTGTTTACATTTTGATTTCTTACATTATTCAATGGTATTCTGGCATCATTTACATTCTATCTTTGATCATTATGTTGATGTTGTATCTCACCTATACAATGGTTTCTCTGCATATTTGCATTTTCAAGGGTAGGGACTGAATCATTCTGAGCAATCCTTAAAGCTTGCACTTTCTGTCTCATGTCATCCCTAATTTTCACAACTTGCAAATATTCAAATTCAGCTCTCAAATTCCTGATCTCTTCAGCTAATTGGTCATCTTTGGGCATGGAAGAAGATCGTCTCATTCCATTTTGGTCATCATCTTCATCATCCCTTGGAGATTCAGCCTCTTCAAATCTTTCACTGGGATCTAGGAAAGGGCGTTCTTGAAACACCTCTAACCTCATTCTTAAACTACAACCCTGTTGCCTCTCATATGCACCTTGGATATCAGCTTCTGCATTTGAAAAATAAGGCACATGCTCTACTGATGGCCTAGGGTTGTCTTGAATATCATCATTATTCCTGGGGGAACCCTCATGACTAACTGAGATGGTTCCTTTTCTTCTATACATCATCCTTCTTTCTACTGGTAACTCTTCAAATAAAGGATTACGTAGGGATCTTCTCCCTTGCATACAAATTGATACTTTACCGGTTTGGGAGATTGTTTGGAGTCGCCACCTATAACTAGGAACTATTTTCTTTTAAATCAGGGTTCTTTTACTATATAATCCCCAGTAGAGTCACCAATTTCTGTTGGTTTTTTCCCTGACTAGATGTTCATTCCCAGATTTCCCTACAAGGTAGCCATCAGTGATCAATAGGATCTCTGAGCCAGGGGCCAACAGTGTAGGAGATAGACTCTATTTTTATCTCCTCTTCTTCTTCAGGCTCTGCAAAACCTAGGGGGGTATTCCCTATTCAACACCCATGAGAATATGCTTGTGGGTTGGCTTGGGATATTGATACAAAGTAGATAAATCCTCCTGTATGAAGACCAAAACTGTGAGATAAGTGCAAATGGGCTAGCTTTGGGCTTATGTTCAGTTGTGAATCAAAGGATCTTGGTCCTAAACTACTTCTACAGTCCTACTGGTTTGATTTGGAAGTTTGAGTTTGATTTATGTGTTTGGATGCAAAACTAGGACCTAGTATGTAATCTCAATGTAGAGCTAGATTGGTGCCTATCCAGGGCTTGGAGTCAATAGACATACACCTGTGAGTGATCAGCATGAACACACTAAAACTGGATTTCAAGGGGATGTTGTGGTATCTGCCTTACAGATACCTCCCAAAATAGAGTGTTAAGTTATCTCTACTTATGGTATCCCTATTGCAGTATATCTTTCCCAACACTTAATCTAAAACAATTTAATCTACCCCTTGAGCAAAAGTTGAAAGATCAAACATTCAATACAGCAAATCTAAATTCTAGAATCCCAGACATCCCTTAGATTTCTAGATTCAAAAGAAGGACACATGCAATACTGGAGACAGAATAACAAAACACATGCAAATACAACATTACTCATATAAAACCAATCATGAAATCAGTAAATTCATGCATGAGACATACAACAAGAGATACATAAACTCACAAAACCTCCTATACAGAGCAACCAGAACTAGTTGTATCTATTACAAAGCCAGTTATGTCCAATTTTCAACAACCTTGAATTAAGTAGCATCATCTTCTTATAAAGCAGGATGATGTACTCCCTCATTAATCACATGGCAGTCCCCAAGACATCACCTGGTGCAGTGCATCGCCAGGGGGCACCGGAAACATTCAATGCAGCCGCACATATAGGAGGGAAGGGGTAGGTGAGATCTT
Source organism: Cunninghamia lanceolata (assembly GCA_027924645.1). Taxonomy (NCBI): domain Eukaryota; kingdom Viridiplantae; phylum Streptophyta; class Pinopsida; order Cupressales; family Cupressaceae; genus Cunninghamia; species Cunninghamia lanceolata. The sequence goes on along the minus strand of BSBN01000997.1, from coordinate 5,677,631 downwards.
GACTTGCATCACCTTGTCATGTATTTCTGTCTAAATCAAGTAGCTGGCGTGTCCTTCCGACCCATACCTCTGTGCAATCTTTCCATTAATAGCATACCAACTCATAGCCTCGGGATGCAGCAGTTACGTGCCTTGTAAACCTTCTCCCGCCAAAATGCACGTTCATGCATCAGGAAAAACCTTTCTTTCAAACGTTGCCATCGATCACCTTGCTTCCCACCGAGATTTGCAGCGTAGATCATGCTGCAAAGTCAATGAGCAAAGATATCCATGCCTCATAGGTACATCATGTTGACTTTCCTTTTAAATATCATGAGAATGTATTATCCCACATTCACCTTGCAACCCTTTTTTAACACTTTATATGCTAGGACGGTTACATATATATTGTCGGCGATTTTGCTCCCGACGGCACCTAGTATAAGACCTTCATCATCATCATCCTCCAGCATGATATCCTGTTGCTCAAAATATCACCCTGACGTCAGCATCATCATATGCTGAGCTCACCCTGATAATTCACAACACCCTGATGTGAAATATCACCCTGTAGAAAATATCACCATGTGGGAAAGTATCATGCCATCCACATCACTAGATAAAATATATCACCCTGATGCTTGAATATCAGCCTGATGACCAACCTTACCTTCGCTTGAGATATCAACCTGATATTCACCTTCATCGACACAACCTGATGCATCGGAGGAAGATCCTCCTACTTAGCTGATACCAAATGTCTCGCCAATGAACATCCTGATGACGTCACCGTCATATCCTGTTGACTTCATCAGCATATCTACCTATCGTACACCTCCTCATATCCGGATGACGTCATCATCATATTTGCAACATCGAGGGATCTCCATAAAATGACTGATGTTAAAATATGACCCGCCGGACCCTGATGACGTCACCATCATGTCGGCATCAGGATGATATTCAGAAGATAACTAGATATTTAGAAATATCACCCTGATAGAAATATCAGGGTGCATTGTAGCTTCATTGTAACATTGGGGTGATGTTTGAATATGACTGATATTTAGAAATATCACCCCTCCTTCAGAATATGATGAAGCCAACAGGAGGATATCACCTTGACGTCAGCATCACGATGATGCTGGAACAAACATAAGGTGATAAAATAACATCGGGGTGATCTTAACAAAGATCACCCGATATTCAAATATGATGACCTTGACGAAAAGTGGGTTAGACTTAGAAATTTCATAGCGCCAACATCAGAATGATCTTGACTAAGATCACCCGATGTTAAAATATCACCCCGTGGCAAAGGTCAGGTCGGCAAATGCATGATGACCCCCACAGGATATCCAGACATAAGGAAAAATGACCCTAGCAAGAAACATCAGGTGGATGCATGGAAATATGATAATGATGATGATGACCCCCTCCTTGAAAGTATCCTGATGATGCAGCAAAACACAGAGAGGGTCCAACACTTAGGAAATTTTCTGGATTTCTAGGGAGGTGCACATCCTATAACCTTAAACATAAATTATTACCAACATAGGCTCCGATTGGGGACGTGCAGGTGCAAGACTGCAGCGAGAACCAGACCTCTCCGAGGTAGACCAGACAAAACCCAAAATTCAGAATAGGACCGACCACACAAGGTATGTACAAAATATTTACAAATATTTTACATTGTGCACACAAGTTACTCATTTATGTGAAAAAGGTTTTAAGGAATATGCTGTGCACTGGCAATTCTATTAGTTCACCATTTAGGGCTTGGAGAAAGTAGGAGTCTCCTCCATAGATATTGCTAATTTGATATGGGCCTATCCACAAGGGTTCAAATTTGCCATGTTTACCCTTATCCTGGTTCCTTGCATTCCACATAAGGACTATATCACCTATTTGAAAACTTCTCTCTGTAACCCTTTTATCAAACAGATACTTCACCTTTTGCTATTTCTTGATGTTTATTTTTTGTGCCTCTGGCCTGATTTGATCTAGCTCAACTAGCTGATTGATCCTTTCAGTCATTGAATCATTAACCTCCCCATCAATCTCTCGTATGAACTTGTAAACTAGCAGGAGGTTATTCACAGGCAATCTAGCTGCTGCACCATACACTAATTCATAAGGTGACCTTCCAGTGGCTCTTTTCACTGTCACCCTATCAGCCCATAATGCCAAATTCAGTTTTGAATCCCAGGATTTCTTATTTTTATCCATTATCCTCTTGATGATTTTCATTAGACTTTTGTTGCTTGATTCTGCTTGACCATTTCCTTGTGGATGGTATGGTGATGTGTGAGACAAGTCAATTCCATATTTATTGCAAAAATCAACAAATTCACTTGATCTAAAGCACATTGCATTATCTATGATTAGCTTGACTGGTACTCCAAACCTGATGATGATATTTTCTAGGATAAAATCCATCACTATCTTACTTGTAGCTCTTTTAGTTGAAATAGCCTCAATCCATTTGGTGAAGTAGTCAGTAGCCACCAAAATCGAACTATGTCCCCCACTTGACTTTTTTGCAATCTCCCCTATAAAATCAATTCCCCATTGCTGAAATGGAGCATCCACAGTTACAGTTCTAAGGGGCAGTGCACCTTCATATCTTAACTTTCCTGAGAACCTTTGGCAAGGGTCACATTTCCTTACCATCCTTTGTGCATCTAAAAAGAGAGTGGACCACCAATATCCTGCCCTAAGGATCTTATGAGCTGTTGTTTGGGCAGTATAATGTCCACCACACAATCCTGTATGCATGTCATTCAAAACACTATTAGCTTCACCTTCATCCACGCATCTTAGCAGCACACCATCAGGGTTCTTCCAGTACAGCTCACCTTCAACAATAACATACCTGATTGCATGTAGTTTTAAGGTCCTCTTTTGACTGTCACTGAAATGGGAAGGAAAATTCAGATTTTGCAAGTAATATATGGTGTCCTTATACCATTCAGATTTTGATACATTGACATTCTCATTCTGGACTGCATTGACTTGGCATGCTTCCAAGTTTGACTGTGCCATCATCTTGGCTAATCCTTGTCCTCTTACCAACTTGGTAATTTGTATCTCTATGTTGAATTCTTGCAGTTTATTTATCCATCTGCACCTTCTTCCTGCTACCTCCTGCTGAGTGAAGATATCCTTGACTACTGCATGAGGCACATATGCAATTATCTGGGATCCTACCATATATGTCCTAAAGCTCTTGACTGCTCTAACTAGTGTATATGCCTACTTTTCCATGATGTCATACTTTAATTCAGCAACTTGCAGTGACATGCTGAAAAAAGCAATGGGCTACTCAAAACCATCATCATTTTTCTATAGTAAACATGCAACAATACTATGGAAAGAAGCAAATAAAAACAACTGAAATGGCTTAGAAAAATTAGGAGACTTTGGCACAGGAGCCATCTTTATTGCTTCTTTGATGCTCTGAAATGATTCAATTGCTTCACTTTCCCAATTGACAGTTGCATCCTTCATCATCTTGGAGATGTTCCTAGTGATTTCTGCAAAGTTAGGAACAAATCTTCTGACAAAATTAATCTGTCCAAAAAAGATTGAACTCCTTTCACTATTTTTGGCATCTGGATCTTGTCAATTGCAGCTACTCTTTTAGGATCAATCCTAACTCCATCTTTGGAAACAATGTGCCCCAGGAGCTTCCCTTATACTACTCCAAAAGCACATTTCTTTGGATTTAGAGAAATGCCATACTTTAGTGCTCTAATGAAAATCTATTCTAGATGCATACAATGCTGCTCCTCTTTCTTTGCATAAGCAGTTAGATCATCTTGATAAATGACCAGAATTGAATCAATCAACCCTTCAAAAGCAACATCCATAGCTCTTTGAAAAGTAGCACCTGCATTTGTTAGTCCAAATGGCATTCTTACATATACATAGGTTCCCTATGGAGTGGTGAAAGCAGTCTTAAATTGTTTTGATTCCTTTACCGTCACTTGATTGTATCCTAAAAATCCATCCATCATGGATAGGAGTTCACAACCAGTCACCTTCTGTAACATGACCTCCATATTTGGCAGTGGATAATTGTCTTTCAAAGAAGACACATTCAGATTTCTGAAATCAACACAAAGCCTAATATCACCATTCTTTTCTCTGACTAGGACAAGGTTAGACACCCAAGTTGAATGTCTAATTAGCATAATTATTCCAGCCTCCCTAAGCTTCTTGAGTTCTTCTTGCATTTTTGGAGCTAAGGTAGGATTAATAGGCCTTTGCTTCTATCTAAATGGCTTAGCTCTAGGCTTCAAAGGGATCTCATGCTAGAATAGGTCCTCTCTATAGGCCTTTAGATCCTCATATGACCAAGCAAAAACATGTTTATACTTTTTTAGTAATGCTATCAACGTGCTCCTAATGTGTGGTTTGAGCTATTTGCCAATATAGACCCTTTTGGGGGCCTGAGATGTCCCCAAATTTATCTCCTCTAAGTCATCTTTATTTGTTGGAGATGTCTTTGTGACCAATTGGTCTCTATTGTCAAAAGCTCTTTCCAAAGCTACTAACCCTCTAGGGATTTTGTTAGTCTTCAGCTGAATTACTCCTTTCCCCATAAGAGTTTCTTTTCCATCTATTAAGGGGTTGAAAAGAGGGAGCCACATAAATTGGTGTTGTTTCTGTCAAAAAAACATAACATAGCATGTTTTGTGGCCCCCTCAAAAGGTCAACTTTTTTTTGGTATTTTTAAAATTGCTTTGGTGAGAAATTAGCTAATAGCATGTAGTTTATGCCCCCGATTTTTCTGATAATTTTTTGATGAATAATTGATTTTTTACTAATTTTCAAAGTGGACACATCCTAAAAATAGAATTTTGGCCGTGCTACCCCTATAAATTTTGAAAACTAATTGAAAATCATTTTTTTCTTTTTTTAATATTTGTAGAATGGAGTCTAGTTTCTAAATATGTAATTTTTTTAAAATTTCAATGAATAGTTAATTTACAATGAAAAAAAGACCAAACAGCGGTTTAGGGTTGAGGCTTTAGGGATAGCATTTAGAGTTAAGTGTCGAGGGATTAGGGTTAAGGTAGAGTTTTGAGGGTAGAGGGATTAGGGATAGGGTTTAGGGTTGAAAGTTTAGGGTTGAGGGATTAGGGTTTAAGGTATGGTTTAGTAGTTCTTGTGGATAGAGCCAGTAAACAATGGGAGATTATTTGCCTATTTCATAACAATATACCTCCCCTAAGTGCAGGGTGGATAGCAAGAAACATAGATGTACCCCAATGCAAATCTTTTCTCATAATGATCATCCTTCTGATTTCAACTGTTAATTACTCACTATGGATGTACCATATGCAAAGCTTTTCTCATAGTGTGTACACCTATTGGCATAATGAACCCTAGATGGGCCAGAAAAACATGCCATATAACATTACTAACATTAAAATTTATAGCCATTTTTCTGACATATTCTTGGAACTCAAATATCTTTAAGAGAAGAGTGTCAAAAATGATGGGTTTAACAACCTAACATAAGTCAAAGCAATTTTGTTGGGTTTAGGATAGGGTTTAGGGTTTAGGGTTTAGGGATTAGGGTTTAGGGTTGAGGGATTATGGTTTAAGGTATAGTGTTGAGGGTTGAGGGTTTAGGGATAGGGTTTAGGGTTGACGGATTAGAGTTTAGGGTTTAGGGTTGATGGATTAGGGTTTAATGTTGAGAGTTGAGGGTTGAGGGTTAAGGGTTTAGGGATAGGGTTGATGGTCAAGGGAATAGGGTTAAAGTAGAGTGTTGAGGGTAGAGGGATTAGGGATAGGGTTTAGGGTTGAAGGTTTAACGATTGAGGGTTGAGGCTTTGGGGCTGAGGGTTAAGGGATTGGGGTTTAAAATATAGTGTTGAGCATCAAGGGTTTATGGATAGCTTTTAGGGTTTAATTTTTAAGGGTTAAGGGTTGAGGGATAGGGTTTAGGATTTAGGGATAAGGGATTAGGATTTAAGGTATAGTGTTAAGGGTTGAGGGTTTAGGAATAGGGATAGTGTTTAGGGTTTAGGAATAGGGATAGTGTTTAGGGTTTAGGGATGCGGGATTAGGGTTGAGGGTTGAGGGATTAGGGTTGAGGGTTGAGGGATTAGGTTTTAGGGTTGATGGATTAGGGTTTAAGGTATAGTGTTGAGGGTTGAGGGTTTAGGGATAGGGTTTAGGGTTGACAGATTAGGGTTTAGGGTTGAGGGATTAGCGTTTAATGTTGAGGTTAGGGTTAGAGTGTCAAGTGTTGAGGGTGTAGGGATAGGGTTTAAGTTTTAAGGGTTAAGGGTTGAGGGATAGGGATTAGGGTTTAAGGTATAGTGTTGAGCATTGATGGTTTAGGGATAGGGTTTAGGTTTGAGGGATTAGGGTTTAGGGTTGATGAATTAGGGTTTAATGTTGAGGGTTGAGGGTTGAGGGTTGAGTGTTGAGGTTAAGGGATAGGGTTAATGGTCAAGGGATTAGCGTTAAATAAGAGTGTCAAGGGTAGAGGGATTAGGGATAGGGTTTAGGGTTGAAGGTTTAAGGATTTAGGGTTGAGGCTTTAGGGATGAGGGTTAAGGGATTAGGGTTTAAGATATAGTGTCGAGTGTCAAGTGTGTAGGGATAGGTTTTAGGGTTCAAGTTTTAAGGGTTAAGGGTTGAGGGATCAGAGTTAAGGGTTGAAGGATTAGGGTTTGACATTGAGGTTTAGGTACATTGAGGTTTGAGGGTTAAGGGTTTCGGGATAGGATTGAGGGTCGAGGGATTAGGGTTTAAGTAGAGTGTCGAGGGTATAAGGATTAGGGATAGGGTTAGAGGGTTTAGGGATAAGGGATTAGGGTTTAAGGTATAGTATCAAGTGCATTGAGGGTCTAGGAATAGGGATAGAATTTAGGGTTTAGGGACGAGGGATTAGAGTTGAGGGATGATGGATTAGGGTTTAGGGTTGAGGGATTAGGGTTTAGGGATAAGGTTTAGGGTTGAGGGTTGAGGGATTAGGGTTTAAGGTATAGTGTTGAGGGTTTAGGTATAGGGTTTAGGGTTGAGGGATTAGAGTGAAGTGTTGAGGGATTAGGATTTGACATTGAGGGTTGAGGCTTTAGGGTTTAGGGTTTAGGGATAGGGTTAAGGGTCGAGGGATCAGAGTTAAGGGTTGAGGGATTAGGGTTTGACATTGAGGGTTGAGGGTTGAGGTTCGAGGGTCAAGGGTTTAGGGATAGGGTTGAGGGTCGAGGGATTAGGGTTAAAGTAGAGTGTGGAGAGTATAAGGATTAGGGATAGGGTTGGAGGGTTTAGGGATAAGGGATTAGGGTTTAAGGTATAGTATCAAGTCTGTTGAGGGTTTAGGAATAGGGATAGCATTTAGGGTTTAAGGATGAGGGATTAGAGTTGAGGGATGACGGATTAGGGTTGAGGGTTGAGGGATTAGGGTTTAGGGATAAGGTTTAGGGTTGAGGGTTGAGGGATTAGGGTTTAAGGTATAGTGTTGAGCATTTAGGGATAGGGTTTAGGGTTGAGGGATTAGAGTGAAGGGTCGAGGGATTAGGATTTGACATTGAGGGTTGAGGGTTGAGGCTTTAGGGTTTAGGGTTTAGGGATAGGGTTGAGGGTCGAGGGATCACAGTTAAGGGTTGAGAGATTAGGGTTTGACATTGAGGGTTGAGGGTTGAGGTTCGAGGGTCAAGGGTTTAGGGATAGGGTTGAGGGTCGAGGGATTAGGGTTAAAGTAGAGTGTGGAGGGTATAAGGATTAGGGATAGGGTTGGAGGGTCTACAGATAAGGGATTAGGGTTTAAGGTATAGTATCGAGTCTGTTGAGGGTTTAGGAATAGGGATAGCATTTAGGGTTTAGGGATGAGGGATTAGAGTTGAGGGATGATAGATTAGGGTTGAGGGTTGAGGGATTAGGGTTTAGGGATAAGGTTTAGGGTTAAGGGTTGAGGGATTAGGGTTTAAGGTATAGTGTTGAGGGTTTAGGGATAGGGTTTAGGGTTGATGGATTAGAGTGAAGGGTCGAGGGATTAGGATTTGACGTTGAGGGTTGAGGGTTGATGCTTTAGGGGTTAGGGATAGGGTTGAGGGTCGAGGGATTAGAGTTAAGGGTTGAGGGATTAGGGTTTGACGTTGAGGGTTGAGGGTCGAGGGATTAGGGTTAAAGTAGAGCGTGGAGGGTATAAGGATTAGGGATAGGGTTGGAGGGTTTAGGGATAAGGGATTAGGGTTTAAGGTATAGTATCGAGTCTGTAAACAGGTGTAAGGTTTTTTGCTACCCCAAAAGTCATCAGAAGGAGGTAGCGTAAAGTTGCAAAGGGGTGTAACTTTTGTCCTACTCCTGATGTGACCAAACTGACTATTCCAACGCATCCAGATGGGTACATTTACACTAGGCATGGTCCTATTTTTCATCCAAACATGTTGAAACAGTCTGAGCTACATTGTATCGACGATATCCCTAAAGAGTCCAAAGTGCAAAAAGGTAGCAATCTTTGACGAGATGTTACTCAAAAAATGTCACTTAGAAACATTCTAAGGCAACATGATCACATAGAGTGCCTCTACAATAACCTCTCTCAGTTTTTTATATCTCTGAGACATTTGCCCGTGGTGAAAGGTTTTCTGCTGCCCAAAAAATCGTCAGAAAGAGGCAGTGTAAAGTTGCAAAGGGGTGTAACTTTCATCCTACTCCTGATGAAACCAAACTGACTATTCCAACACGTCCGGATGGGTACATTTACACTAGGCATGGTCCTATTTTTCACCCAAACATGTTGAAACAGTCTGAGTTATATTGTACCGACGATATCCTTGAAGAGTCCAAAGTGCAAAAAGGTAGCAATCTTTGACGAGATGTTACTCGAATCTATGTCACTTAGAAATATTCTGTCTGAGGCAACGCGATCATGTAGAGTGCCTCTACAATAACCTCTCTCAGTTTTTTATATCTCGGAGACATTTGCCCGTGGTGAAAGGTTTTCTGCTACCCCAAAAATCGTCAGAAGGAGGCAATGTAAAGTTGCAAAGGGGTGTAACTTTCATCCTGTTCCTGATGCGACCAAACTGATTGTTCCAACGTGTCTAGATGGCTACATTTACACTAGCCATGGTCCTATTTTTCACCCAAACATGTCGAAACAGTCCGAGCTACATTGTACCGATGATATCCCTGAAGAGTCCAAAGTGCAAAAAGGCAGAAATCTTTGATGACATGTTACTCAAAAATCGTGTCACTTAGAAACATTATGTCTAAGGAAATGCGATCATGTAGAGTGCCTCTACAATAACCTCTCTCAATTTTTTATATCTCTGAGGCATTTAACTGTGGTGAAAGGTTTTCTACTGCCCCAAAAATCGTCAGAAGGAGGCAGTGTAAAGTTGCAAAGCATCGCTAAGAAATCCTCAATACTCAAACACTCCAGTGAACTGAAGCAACTTCTTCTTAGGCGCAAATGTAAGGGTACACAAGGGGAAAATGGCGCCTAGATGACTTAGTGCATTTCTATGACTTCATTCACATGTTTAAATGTTTGAGAAACTCTCCTTTACTGTCAATGTTAAACTTTATAACTCCTAGGCACTCCCTTAGGTGATGTCATTAAATACAACTTACCCTTAGGTGCCAATGTAGCTTCTTCAATCCATCACACTTCTAGGCACTCAAATTTTAGGTCTTGGACTTGTATCTTATTCCTAGGTGCAATTGGATGATCTTCCTAGATCTAGGCGCTCATGATGGTGGGAAATTACATGAAGGGGCGCCTAAGTCCAATTTGACTTTGTATTTGATACTTTATGACTCCAATTGACTAGGAATGGCTAAATTTCTAAAGTGCTAACTCAATAATGTAATTTTAAGGTCTTTTCCTCCTAGGCGCCAATTAATGAGTTCACTAGATGCAATTTCTCCTGGACTTGAAGATTGTGAAAGAACTTGAAGCTTGGATGGATGTCTTCGAATGTTTGATGAAGAAGTGTTCCAACTTGAAAGGTTCTTTGAAGTGTAGATATTGATGATAACACTTTCCCTTATATGTGAAGTAGATGACTTCTCAAGGAGGCTTGAATGTATCAGAGGGACTTGAAATTGAATGGATGTCTTTGGAATGCTTGATGATGATGAGAAGTTCCTTTGGAGTGGCTACATGCTGATCTTGAAGTGATGATTGATGAAGAATCTAGTTGATACTTGAAGATGAATGGAACTTGAAGTGATAGATGGAAGTCTTCGAACATGATGCAACTGGTGATGTCATTGATGAAGAAGACTTGAAATATATCTTGTTGTGACCTCTTGGAGTAGCTACCTCTTGAAGTGGTGTTTCCTTGGCAGTGATTACTTCCATCTTAACTCTCTGGCATGAATGAATGTGAAAGGCTCCTTTGGAGCAGCTACATGATGACTCTAGGTGACTCCAACCTCTTGCTCCTACCTTTTCCTTCAATCTTCCTATAATACAAACCAAGAAACACATCAATCCTCATGATAAATATTTTATAACACAAAGGAATCCTCTTTAAACATGGAATAATCTTACTACAAATCTAGGCACATATATAGGTAAAAAGAAGAGCAAAGGGCGCCTAACACAAGTTGGTCCATATTTATCACTTTAAATGATTTCAAACAATTGTAATGGCTTAAAGAGGTCAATCTCCCTTAAGAGATTCATTCAAAAGGTGTCTTTCAATGCAATTTCTCCCTTTAGTGCCAGAATGGGTTTGTACCGATGGAGAGTGCGCCTAGATTTAAATGTCTTTATACTTGCAATTTTGCAATTCTAAATGATGAGACATGTCTTAGAATGAATTCTATCTTTCAAGCACTCACTCCTAAAGGTCATCTCATGCAATTTCACCTAAGGCGCTCATTGAGGTGTCCTCAGAGGCTAAAGTGCGCCTAACTCAATTGCCTTTATCTTTATCATTTTTTGTGCTTTCAACAATTGAAAATGACCTAGAGTGATCCTTTCTCTCAAGGCACTCACCTATTGATATGAAATCAAGTTATTTCCCTTAGGCACAATTTTAGGCTTGTATGGGTGAAAAGTGCGCCTTACATCCTTAGGTGGTTCTTTCTAATTCTCAATGATTTCAATCAAATGCCAAGTGTCTAAGGAAGCTTTTGTCTTGAGATGATTAAATTTTGAGGTTCACATCCCTTCCTCAATCAAGGCACAATCTGAGGGTTGTATAGGTGAAAGTTGACTTCAACTTGGGCGCTCATTTGAGTTGGGAGGAGCTAGAATTTGCACCTAGATTGGAGATAGATATTTTGACTTATTTGATGATGGTCTTAAGTCTCTCTACCAAGGTACATTTTGATGATGTTCTTATTTAAACTCTTATGAAGACTATCTCATCCCTAAGCGCTCATCCTCATGATTTTCATGCACTTAGACTTCAAGGCACCAAAACTAGTAGGAAAATTCACAATGAGCGCCTTTGCTTTGGAAGAATTTCTTATTGATCATTAGGCACACTTTGGAGTTGATATGTACTTCCTTTACTTCCATGTACTCAAATCATCATAATTATTGTCAAAGACTTCTCCAAGTTGATTGATAACATGCTTCTTAATGTTAAGATCCTTCATTCAGTCCTTCTTAGATCTAGGTGCTCATGATGGTGGGAAATTACATGAAGGGCGCCTAAGGTTCAAGATAGGTTCTTTCCACTCATCTAAACTTTCAATCATTGTAGTTAATCTCAAAAGACATCATCCAAAATGAGAAACCTCCAAGACTTGTCATTATAAGTTTATTTCCTCCAAGGCACCAACACAAGGTTCTTTTGAAGGCAAAGGGCGCCTAGGCTTATGGGGCTCAATTTGATGTATTTATTGAAAGCTCAAGGTGAATTGATACTTATTGAAAATGCCACTTAGTCCTTCATTTGCATTCTAGGAGCCATTTCCTATTGATTTATATACTCCTCCTCATACTAGGGCACCATAATGAAGTGGTTTAGACAATAGGTGCGCTTCACTTACTAGAGGCTTGTTCTCCTTCCACCTTAGATGCACTTTTATGGTGGAACAAGTGTCAATGGGTGCCTTGTCTTAAATGAATGCTCTCTCCAAGTTGGGCACCCTTTTGAGGCTTTATGAGTTGCAAATTGCGCCTTAACCCTTCATGCTTGTTGCTCAATGTTTGAATGTTTAAGAAAGTCTCCTTTAGGCGCTCATCTTAATGACTTTTTCTCAAGGCACAATCATCATAATGACTTGGATATTCATCCTAGTGTTTCAGGATATCAGGCTACCAGACTTAGTCATTTTTAGGATCTCAAACATAAAGAATAACATGATCATTCATTTTTTTGTATTGCATATAGTTGACATTGTATGCTACTCATAAAGAATATTAATATTTTATGTTCAACATGATGATTCATTTTTTTTTTAAATACAACTTTTATCTATTCCAAAATGAGGTTTAGGTGATACTTGAATAACAATAGCTAGCTTATTGGATCAACAAACATCCTATGTAATACAATTGGACTTTAAATATTTGAAGTAGCCATCTACAAATATCCATTCAAACGTGGATTTATAATGCAAGTATGGACGCCATCAATAAAAAAGATTTGTATTAACCAAATATCCATATAGGCATACATCAATATCTGTCGATATAAGTATAACATATATACAAAATAGCCATATAGGCTTACAAGAATGCCATATAGGCATACAATGTCAACTATATACAATACAAAATATATGTCCACAAATGCCATATAGGCATACAACAAAGGAACACAATAAAAAGTCATTCCCCTCTGGCTGGTGAAGAGAATAGATCACAGGTAGCCTTTGATCTTCTAGGGGATGGAGACGCGCATGTGGGTGGTCTACTACGAACCCGAGGGCTGCTCCTCCTATTTAGTTCTTCCTGCATCTTTAGTTGTTACAATAAAAAGTATAGACATTAATATATAGAAATTACATGTTATAAAAAATGAAACATTTAACAAAATAATCACTTACCGCTACCATATAATCTATCTCCTCACTTGCCTCAGTAGCAGGAATAGGCTATGGTGATGTCATGTCCTATAGAAACCATCCAGATATAAATTAAACTTCAAATAAATAATCTTTTGATTTTTTAAAAATAGACAACTATAACAATGAATGTAAATTGAAATTTACTAATCTGCCTCATACCCCTGTCAATGCCATGGAGCTATGAATCACAGAGGTCACACCATGCTCCATTGCCCTATGAACATCAGGATGTGTCTCCGCAGCCTGCATCATCTGGAAACAAAACAACATTATTCAATTACGAAAACTATAATAGTGATGCAAATCATGGCTCCTAACATACACACACGTTCATCTAAACATGGAAGTACACACAATAAAGCACACAAGTCACATACAAAAATCTAGTAAGTACAATTCATTCATTAAACTATTTATTTTATTACCTCCGTGAAGCTTTGAAGTCCACCACCACTGGCAGGTGTTACCGTGAAATCTCCAATATTAACCTATTCAACATCCAAAATCAGATATTAGAATACCATTCATATAACGATGCTATTCACATGTAATATTTATAATTGTTTACTAGTTACATACCCCGACAGTAGATGATCTAGTGTAATATGCAAGTGGAGAACCACTAAAAACTGCATCAATGCTATGACCCTAAAATTTTATTAAAATCATCAAACTAAATTAGTTAATCTTGCATTTCAAAAATAACATTTAATAAATTAAATTCAATAAACTTGCTAATATTTACCTGAGTATCAAGGTCGAAAGTCTCACTTAAGAGGGTATCTGTCATCACCATCTTCTCAGCTGCAGATGTAGCCTGTGCACCTGCGTCCTGACTATCTATGGGGTCATAACCACAAGTTGATCCGCAAGTCTGACAAGCATGGGGTGGGACCTTACTCCTCGCACTATCTTCCAACCCACTCTGTGCTGCAGGACTGGCATGCTCTATGATGCTTTGGGTCAAGACACTAATGGATTGAAGTGTATCGACCTCAACACTCTCCTTCACAATGGAAGGGATAGAAACATGCTCATGGGCTGGTCTGCTGATTACTCGTCTCACTACCTGCTGTGGGTCAACACGTGCCCCTGGTCTATCTTGTGCTAACCCCCCACATCTACCCTGGAAGTCCCACATATCAAAATAGTTTGACACTTTATTAAGGACAAACTCATAGTAGAATTTCCTCAAAAAGTATTGCGGGACCTCATTATTATTGCATGGAGGATGGTCAAAAACCATCCACCATTTCTGCCCAAAATAGTCCCTTATCGCTTGGTTGTTGCACCAATGGATAGGGAACCTCTTGCATGTAATGGCTGGAGGTTGATTTGTTTGTGGGTTTGTGAAAATTGAACACAAGTCTAATTTTGTAATTTGTAATTTTTTCACATCTTGGTATGACACCTTGTCTGCATAATAATCTCTAAACTCTCTCCTCTTATCTGTCCAACTAGTTATTTGCTTGCTAATTGAATCTACATTTGATAACATAGATTCAAGAGATTCAGCAAGCATGGACCTATGCAAGGTTGAAGTGGAAGGATCTTTTAACCTTGCAATTATATCTTCAATTTCTTTTTTGTTGTTTTCAATTTGGCCCATTATATTTTCTTGTGTTCCAGGGGCATGTCGAGGAATGGATGGAGGAGGTTGTTGTTCCGCAGGATTTTGTGGATTTTGAGGAGGAGGAGGAGGTGCATTAACATTTCCTGACAATTAATGAAATATACATTAAAAAAATTCAAACCTACCTATTTAGAAGCAAATTCAAACAAAAAGATAAATAAACTCACTCCTTCGGTGTGCTCGATGTCGTGGCGGTATTTTCTGATGAATCGATAAGATTTTTGTGTTGAATTGAGGAATCTAAAACACGAGCAAGCTTCCCAGGGTTTGCAAACCGTGGGAATAGTGGAGAAAAAAGAAAAGAAATGAAATGAGATAAGTTTTTTTTTTTAATTTATAATAGGTGATAACGCGCTCGCGTTTTGTATTTTTTTTTTTTGAAAACCATCTTTTTACACTTACCCACAGATCTAATGTTATTTTTGGTGTGGAGCCTGATCAGTCTCCAAGTGGGAGATTGTTGGTAGGTGGTGACTGATCATGCAAGTACTATACACTAGTTCTATATCCTCGCCGGGGTTCGGGGCCGGGTCAGGCCGGGCCCCAAGCGGGGGTTCAGGGGCGGCAACCCCCAAATTTTTTTTTCATGAGCTGACATAAAAAACCCTTTTTTTGTAACCGACATAAGGCTTGATAAAAGTGGCTAAGGGTTAGGGTTTTGGTTGATATTGTATTGTAGCATTTGCAATGGTATTGAGTTGCAGGGATTGCTGGTTGTAATCAATTTGATTTACTGGATAATAATATTGGACTCTTTGTTGGTGGATGTAGCCCGAGTTTGGGTGAACCATGTTAAAACTTGTCTCTTGCTATTATTATTTCTATGTATTTTCTTTCCTCTATTTAATCTTTATTTGCATTTAATTGATATCTTCTACCAGCTAACCCTAACATGTTATGGTTGCAAGCATTCATGATGGAAATTGTTGGTAACTGAGAGGGGGAGTGAATCAGTTATCCTACTATTTTCTTCTTTCTTAACTTTCTTAATAATCAATGCAGCATTAATCCAAATAAGCAAACATAACTAAGAAATGGAAATACACATGACACAATATTTTTGATGTGGAAACCCTATTAAGGGAGAAAACCACGGGGTGATTAACCCAAGATTGTATTCTTTGTTAGAAGAATGGAAATACAAAATGATACTTGCCAATTAGGGCTCACTGCCTGAGCACACTGCTCACAAGGAGGCACACTGCCTACAAGAGACACACTGTCTACAAAAGGAGTGTTATACAATACTTGAACTAATTAGAAGCATCTACATATGCTGGAGTTCAGTTCCGGTTAGGCTCAGTATACTGATCTGCTGCACTTCATCTTTCCTCTTCTCTTATGCTGCTTTCCTTTCACATACCAGACCTTCCTTACTGCTTCTACTCTGCTCTACTGCTTTTATTCGCACATCACAAACAACCACGACACCTCTCACAACTAAATCCATCCTGTATATATATCCGCACAAGTGATTTCATCATCTTTCTAGTCAGCACTGGAATAGTCAATATTTTCAATAAACTCTGATCTGTCGGCTGAATCCTTGCATACCAAGTAATGTGAATCAAGGATATACTTGTGGAAATCATTAATCATGTTGGCCAAACATAATTCATGCCTTCATAACCTTTACCAACATCAGTAACACATCCAGAATAATGTTTGATGTTCTGCCAGTCAGTTCTTCCTTTGTCCACATTGCCAATTGGGAACCTAGGACTTAAGCATTCATATCTCTTTATCCTTTCCACACCGGAGGCTCAAACCTTGGAATCTATTATTCAAGATAGTCCTCTTGACTTCCCCAAATCTGCACTTTACCAAGATACTTCCTCTGAGAGATCCGGACCTATCTGTCGGACCTCGCCACATGCTCTGTTCCTGTTTACCGGACCACAACATTCTTCACTCTGATTTCTGGTAGAGACATACCATGTCCTGCGGATGTGTGGGATGAACTTTGTTGCCATCAATGACAACAATCATGAATCCATATAGTGTCTCTTGCCAACAATCTCCCCCTTTGACATTGATGGCAACACTTAGTGAAAAATGACTAAGTGTTTACACTATGCTCCCCCTTGGCTGATGCTCTATTTTTATATACATTTTTCGGAGCTCCCCCTTAGTTGGATTCCTCATTTTTCACTGCTCCTCACTCCCCCTCACTCCCCCTTTGACATCAATGGAAAAGGGTAGGGTCCGCATACCAAAATTTTCAAAAAATTTTAACTATACTTAGCCGCATATTACATACTCACATAAACTGAAGAATGTCTGCAAAAGATGTCTTCAATTGGACGAGTTTTGTAGCCCAACTTTGCTTCATTCTATCCAAAATTGAAATGTGACCACTCAACAAAAACGTAAAAGCTTCTGCCCTCTTAAGATCTGTTGGATCATTGGTTCGGGCGGTAGTCTAAGCATCACTTATGGCCTCATGCATGGCCTCTAACTTAGGGATAATGATTCTTCTGAGTTCACCCATCCGGCTAATTATGTTCTTCTTTTCCTTCTCAAAATTCTTTATTGCATTTGTGATTGCAATAGTCTGACACTCTTGATTGACTATGGAGGAAGAGAGAGGATCAAAACTTTGAGACAAAATTAGTAGTTTATCCTCTTGCTCTTTTATTTTTTTCTCAATCTCCACTGTTGCTTTGGACCATGAAATACAAAATTTGTATACATCTCCGCCATCTTTAAGAGCATTTTCTAAGCTCTTTATCCCAATATTCATATTCCTCCTATCATTAATGATCAACCCTTGTACCTCTGAGAATCTCTTATTCAAAAACTCCTTCCGGACCTTTTCTTCAGCTGACTTCTCTAGAGAATCAAAATGTGTACTAACACTGCTGACTAGAGTTTTGAGATTATCAGAAGAGGAGGCTGTGGGATCCTTCTGAAAAGATGGCATGATCTTTTCTAGCACTCTAAAAGCAGCTTCTATCAACTCATAGTCTTCCATGTGAGGCTTTAGGAGTTTTTCTTTAGCCTTTGCATTAGTGAATGAGGCTATCTTCATTGTTTGTACCGGAGAAAGTGAATCAAAATTAAATGGTCCTTGTAGAAGCTCCAATTCATCAATATCCATTGTTTCTTTGTTCAAGAATTCTTGGACAGTTTTTGCAGTGTCTCTTGCCAGAGACATATGTTTCTTCTCTTCTGCATTCTTAGGGTTGTCCCTTGGAGCTTTCTCTCCTTCTACATTCTTACCACTAGCAGTTGTGGTTTTCTCTGTTGGGGTCTTCTCTCCCTCTGCAACCTTGGTAGTGTCAACTTCTTTTTCCTTCACTCCTGCTTCTTTCTCTTGTATTCTATCTTCTCCTTTAGATCCGGAAGCTGTAGGGGAAACCAGAGGAGAGATATTTGTTTGTTCATGAGCCACCTCTTCCAGAATAGAGGATTCTGAGCCCTTGTCTTTACCAGAGTCCTCTGTGATAGGAATGTTGAACTTTTTAAGAGTATTTCGGAGGATCTCTTCAGTCTCTTTTGCCACTTTGTCAGTTTCACCAAGCATGAGTTGATTCATCTTGGCTTTGCTCTGGAACTCATCCTTGCACTCTTTAAAGATCATATTCATTTGCTGCAGAGTGATTGAAGGGAAGCGCTGAATGGTGACCTGTTCCCGGATCTCGAGATCTTTTGCTTGAGCATTGTTCTTCCTCATTTCAAGCCTTTTCTCTAAGCTTTTGGGAATTAGAGAGATAATTTCAATAAAAGCTTTGTTGTAAGTGTTCAAAAACTAAACTATGGCTTCCTCCAGAATCTTTTTATTTGCTTCATTGTATTCATCATAAAATTCTGTTAAGGGTTGCAGGTTCCCATCCACAGTGACTACTTTCACTACAACATTCAAGGATAGAGTGGGTTTTTCAGCAAATTCCTCTTCCTTCTCTTCTTCTCCTTGACCGGTAGAGGGTTGGCTGGATGTTTTCTTCTTTTTCTTCATTTTCCTGATTTCTTCATCAGATTCAGTCTCCTCTTCATCCCTTTGACTGACATAAGCTATTGTAGCTTTTGTCTTAGTTCTCTTCTCTCCTTTTCTAGATGTCTGGACTTCCAATTTTGAGCTTCTTGAGCTTTTGGCTGAGACAGGTGCTGATCTCTTTGATGATCTTGTCCGGGTGGAAGATTCTACCGGAGCACTTTCCTTACTTCCCTTTGCTTTCTTCTCTTCCTCAACCCTTTCCATCTTTTTCTTGTGGGCATCAAGTGCCTCCTTTGAGATGCCTAAACCTTTGGCAATTTCTTCAACTTCTTTTCTTACTTTCCTCTTCATTTTCGGTTGTCTGAGTTCCACATGAATTTTTACACTTAGCTCTTCAAAGGTTCCAAATCTTTCTACTTTTGGGTCCTTTGGCTGACTGAGCATGTGTTGAACATGCAGCTCTACAATTTGTCCATTGACTTCATACCCCATAGGCATGATCCACACAGTTCTTGGTTCTACTGCCTCCATTAGGCACTGATCAGTTTCAACCATAAAGCATACTGTGTCTTTGTACTTCTCAACAAGAGACTGGGGAATTCTTTCTCTTGCTTGCATCATGTTCTAAAAATTCTTGAAGTACCCCCACAGGGCTATATTTCTTGCTTTAGCATCCCCAAGCCCATGCAAATAGTCTCTAATTTGGATGGCAACTGGTCTGTCATTCTACCATACCCATTCATTGGATCCGGGAAGCTCATTCATGTAATAAAAGAATAAGCAGAGTATCAAACCACCATACTTGAAGGAGTTCTTCTTATCCTTCTTAATCTTTTGTAGATTTTCCAACAGTTGGCTGAGAAGAAGCTCACACAAATCATAGTCAGCATTTTCTTTCAACATTTGATAGGCTGTGTAAACTGCAGTTCACGGTACTGAATTTTCCCTAATGGAGTGATAAATCTTGTAACCAATTATCATGGATGCAAATTTGACATCCGATTCAGTGATGTCTTCAATTGTCATAGCTCTCTTGTCAAATTTAGATCCGGTTGCATCACTTACTGTCTGATTCATGACAGACTTGAGAATAGGTATTCCACCGAATGAGTGCAGACCAGTTACTACCCTAATTGCATCTTTGGTGATCTTAAATGGTTGATTCAACCATAGGAAATTGTCATGCACTCTACTCAACACATACTGGACCCATTCATCTTCTTCAAAGCAGGGGAAATAAATGCACTATGCAAAATGCTTATCCCGGATGGCTTTATACTGAGGTTTAATCTCAAAAGAATCATCTATCAACTGTTTGTGATAGATATCTACTAACTTTGATTCACCAAATTCTTCAATACTCGCATGTATGTAAACCCTAATGTCTTCTGTATGCAATACGCCATGCGGAACACTGGAAAAGGCTCCTAGGGGATCTACCTCCAAGGACTTGTATGGATGTTTCTTAAAAATGGGGCGAGGTCTATCAAAAATCTTTACTATATTCAGAGTACCCATCATTAAGGAATCTTACTGAGAGATATCAAGAATGAGGAATACCTTTTACGTTGTTTAGGGCACACACGATGAAATCTGGATCGAGCTGTATGAAGAATCATCTTGATCTTTGGGAGAAGTAGTTGTAGAGCTCCTTTTCTCTCTTCTTGACTGCAGAATGAACAAGTGATTAATGAGAAAACCCTTATATTGCTCCGAAAACCCTATTGTCAGGTTGCAATAAATGCTCGACCTAAGTTATTCCGGTTGGCCTTATTCGGATGACTTGAAGAACTGGATCAATCCTGATCTTTAAACATCATGTGGATCTTCCAAATCTTAACCATAGTTTGTTTGGATGTTTCCCTTATGAGCCCTTCAATCCGCAACTCTTCTAGTGCCAGTTCCGGCACCAATTGACTGATTGGGGGAACAGGGTTTTCTTTGAGTCTCCCCTGAGCCAGAGCTCACTTTTTAATTTTTGGAAGGAATATCAGCACCAGAGTCTGGTGCGGATCCAACCTCTACATTCTCTGTACTTTTCTTTACCCAAATCTTATTCATCTCACTTTTAACTTCATCTGCATTCACTTTTTGTTTCCCCTTATCTTGATTCTGATTATGATATACCAGACCTCTTTTGTCCTGATTCTTGCTTCTACAGAATTTTGCAATATGACCGGATCTATTGCAAATTTGGTAAACAACATTTTTTTGCATATTTGATTGATATCCTCTTGATCTGCATTGATTAGCCATATGACCTATTCTATTGCATGCAAAGCATCTACCCTTGAATGATTTGTTCATTTGCATATTTCTGCATTCATGAGATTTGTGACTATACCTTTTGCAGTTAAAACACTGTCCAGAGAAGGATGAATTAGTCTGATTCATTCTCTTTCTGCACTGATTAGCTTTGTGACCAAAGTGATTGCAGTTGTGGCAGTATCCATTGAAAGATGGATATCTTTGAGCATTAGGCTGTCTTACCGGAGGTCTTCTAGGCCTGTTCCTTGTATTTTCTGATCTAAAATTCTTCTAACCGGATCCGGAGCTTTCTCCTTTCTCATATCCCAAACCACACTTGTCATCTACCTTCTTTTGACTTCCAAGAAGAACTTCAAGTTGAGCAGAACTTATCTTGAATTTCTCTTTATATTCATTTGTTGTTTGAAGATCCCTTTTGAGAGAGACAATTTGATTCTCAAGTTTTTCTTCATTATCTTTAGCATCTTCAAGATCAGATTCAAGGTGTCTGATAATTCTATCCATCTGGTGGCAATCTTCTGATTTCTCCTTAAGAGATTGTCTTAGATTATCTTCAGTTTTTCTTTTCTCTTCAACTTCTTGGGTAAACTTCATGACTCCTAATTCCATTTCATGTCTTACCATAATGATTTCTTTTGATAACTTTTCACACAACTCAGTTTTTTCCTTCAACTCTTCATTTGCATCATTTGCTTCACCTTGTCTTCCCAATTGCTGAAGCAGTTCCTTTCTCTTTTTCATAGACTTAATTTGTCTTTTAGTTCTCTCATGAAATCATCACCCTGTTTGAGTCTTTCCTTTAATTCATTGACTTCAGAGTTTGACTGTTCAAGATCATCAAGGGCAGTCTTGAGTTGCTCCCTTAAACCATATGCATCCATTTGAATTCCCAGATCTTCCTCAAGCTGTTAGGCTCTGTTAGGAGGAACTTGGCTCTGATACCAATTGTTGATAACTGAGAGAGGGGGGGTGAATCAGTTATCCTACTATTTTCTTCTTTCTTAACTTTCTTAATAATCAATGCAGCATTAATCTAAATAAGCAAACATAACTAAGAAATGGAAATACACATGACACAATATTTTTGATGTGGAAACCCTGTTAAGGGAGAAAACCACGGGGTGATTAACCTAAGATTGTATTCTTTGTTAGAAGAATGGAAATACAAAATAGCACTTGCCAATTAGGGCTCACTACCCGAGCACACTGCTCACAAGGAGGCACACTGCCTACAAGAGACACGCTGTCTACAAAAGGAGTGTTATACAATACTTGAACTAATTGGAAGCATCTACATATGCTGGAGTTCAGTTCCGGTTAGGCTCAGTATACTGATCTGCTGCACTTCATCTTTCCTCTTCTCTTATGCTGCTTTCCTTTCACATACCGGACCTTCCTTACTGCTTCTGCTCTACTGCTTTTATTCACACATCACAAACAACCACGACACCTCTCACAACTAAATCCATCTTGTATATATATCCGCACAAGTGATTTCATCATCTTTCTAGTCGGCACCAGAATAGTCAATATTTTCAATAAGCTCTGATCTGTCAGCTGAATCCTTGCATACCAAGTAATGCAGTTCAAGGATATACTTGTGGAAATCATTAATCATGTCGGCCAAACATAATTCATGCCTTCATAACCTTTACCAACATCAGTAGCACATCCGGAATAATGTCTGATGTTCTACCAGTCAGTTCTTCCTCTGTCCACATTGCCAATTGGGAACCCGGTACTTAAGCATTCATATCTCTTTATCCTTTCCACACCGGAGGCTCAAACCTTGGAATCTATTAGTCAAGATAGTCCTCTTGACTTCCCCAAATCCACACTTTACCAAGATACTTCCTCTGAGAGATCCGGACCTGTCTGTCGGACCTCGCCACATGCTCTGTTCTTGTTTACCGGACCACAACATTCTTCACTCTGACTTCTGGTAGAGACATACCATGTCCTGCAGATGTGTGGGATGAACTTTGTTGCCATCAATGACAACAATCATGAATCCATATAGTGTCTCTTGCCAACAGAAATGACCAATTATTGGGCAAATATTACTTAGAAGATGTTATGTTCTTGTTGGTATTTGGAACACATTAAGTTTCTTTGATGGGACAATTGATATGCAATTTTGATATAAAAGGATTATAATTTTGTATTAGAATCTTGTTTTATGAGTAACAATTGAATATGCATTTTGACATTAATATGTAACTATTGTATGTATACACTTTATATCAACATATGTCATGTCAATTTTGTAAGGTGCAATTTATGTCATTTCACAATATTAACAAGAGTTTTATATAGTTGAACTCTCTACCACCTATCTTAATAAAACATATTCTATTTATTAGACATTTTGAAACCAAACAATGATTGCATCCATTGTGATAAATATTTGAATCTTAGTTGAATTTGTAGTTGAATAATTAATAAACATATATTATATTTTGAACATATTTTAATTTTCTAAGTAATTAGTGACGGGTCCCACTTTGATAGTTTCTATACCAACTATAAGACACTACACCACTATGGGGCCCTCTCCCCTATCCTTTCTTGAGAGTTAATATTCCTTAGACTAGAGTAAATAATAATAAAAGGACATAGTAAGCCCGCACGGGTGGCATAGTTGGCTAATGGCTTTGGTTTCTTCCCATATAGGTCCCGAAGTTGATTCTCTCCACTAGGGTTTTCAAGGTTGTTCGGAGTGTGTGGGCCATTTCGGCAGCCTCCAAAGGACTAGTCTCGCCTTCGCTCGCCTCAAAGTGTCGTTGGGTGAAGTCACAACACCCCAGAGTATTCAGGGTTAGAGGATACCTCTGGGTCAATAAAATAAAATAAAAGGACATAGTACCCCTCAGGGGTAGACGACATAGTCAAGCCATTGAAAAATATGGATGATGGTCACAAGTTTGATTCCCCTCAAATGTACCCGAGGGCAGCTTATGTGGATTAAGGTTATAGTGGTGCTGTTAAGATCGGCCAATGTTTTTAATATTGAAGAGCAGAATCTAATATAAAAGAAGTGTTTGGATATATATATATATATATATATATAGACATAGAGAGAACAAAACAAAATTTGGTCATATATATATAGAGAGAGAGAGTTTGGTCATTATTGCCCCTGAGGAATGGAATGTAGATTTAGGGTTTGAATTATTTTGAATTCTTCTGTACATGAGTCTCCAGTTCCGCAGGAGCTCATGCCCGCCATGAGAGGAAGTTGCTGGAGAAGTTTGGAGTGGTGGTAGCCATGAAGGCTACCATACTCTCCCTGTATGCAGATATTCTCTCCCTTTTGATGGAGCAAGGGAGACATTTTTGGTTTAAAATTTATGCATCTCTTGTTTGGTGGGGATTTTGATATTTACATGACATCAAGATGTAATGGTAGCCTTGAACGCGAGCTGTTACATATACAAATTCTGGTTTATGCTTGTTTGAAGTCTCTGAACGAAGGCATGCGGTTTTGGATGATTTGTTAAAAATAGATTTTGCACTGTTAAAACACGGTTTTAATGCTAATTTGATTAGGGTTTGAGCGTAAAATTAGATTTTGGAGGCATTTGGGCTCCAAGCTCCTTGTTGGTTATTGTGGCTGTCCTCCTTTGGTTCAACTGTGGGTTTTATTTGATTTGGGGAACATCTGGGTAAATGTAACCCTAATCTCTTTACTGTACGTTTATATATTGTACTTGCCAAAGGTCCTTGGCTAAGGAGAAAGGATTAGTTGATATCATGGGATTAGCTCAGAATTCTAACATTATGATGAACTATCCTTGTGATTGGTGCTAGAAAATTCTGTAAGGTTTTACCTCACTTGTAAATCTATGGTTGGATGGAGTAATGGTAAAGATCAATGATGAATTAGCTGTGATAATAGCTCTGGGTCCATGTGCAAGTTTTTTCATTGTTTCAAAGCTATTGGTATTGCAATGGGTTATGTTAGCAAGGCTACAAGAGTTATAGGACTCACTTTAAAAGTATAAATTTATTCATTATTGATTGTTGGCAAAAACATACCAGTTATCTTTGCACTTAAGAATCTATCTTGTCTTTTTAAGAGGACAAATTTAGGGGAAAGCTCAAGGATTGAAAAGTAGGTATGGGAGTTAGAAATGAGATTTAAATTTAAATTTATTTTTATGTTTTTTTAATGTTTTGTTTGTTTGTTTGTTTGTTTTTTATTTTTTTAAATGTTTTTTATTTTTTTTATATAATGGTTTTGTTAAATTGAACTTTGATGAAATATTCTAGTTTGGTAAGAGGAGGATTTGTCCTAAGAAATGTTAAAGGAAGCTTAATCTATGGAGGATCTTTATTCTTTGGTTGCAAAACTAATAATGAAGTGGAATAGGAAAGTTAAGAAAGTTGATAGTAGAAAGTGATTTTATGGTAGTAATCAATGCCCTCCAAAATGGGTTGTCTCTTAATGGGAGACTCAATTGGTTTGGTTTGTAGAAGAGGTGATAGGGTTGAAAGATAAATTTGTAGAAATCAATTTTCATCATTGTAGGTGTCATCTAAATACTCTTGTTGATTACTTGGTTAATATGGGTATTGAGCAAGAGCCTATAACTATTATTTAAATTTATCTTTCCAATTCTTGGAGAAACTTAGATTGACACCTTTGTTTTTAGCCTCTGTGAATTCTAATGTATATGGTGAAGTCTACGATATGGGTGTAGTTTGTCACATGTAAATGGTGTTTTTTCTTGTTAGTCATTGTTATTGTGAGGACATGGTTGGGAGCTTTGTGTTCTGGTGGACGATATTATTTTGCATTTGTTGTGAGGATTATTTGTGAACCTACATAAGGTGTAGGATTGTGTGCAATCATAACTTACATTGTGATCATAGTGCATTGGTAGTAATCTTGACTTAAGGAGGGCTACAATTTCTCATGGGAAATAATGCTATTAAGTAGTTGTGTGCGACATTGTGGTTATATGTTGGAGTATTGGCCTTATGGAATGTGCATAGGGTTTTTAGTGGTATTTTCCATTTGCAAACTTGGTGCATCTTTTTGTAGGTGGTTACATCTTGCTTGTGCTAGGTGGCATCCCAAGCCAGTAGAGCTTTGACATTATATAGATAGAAGATTGAAACACATTTTCTCCTCTGATTCGAACACTACTTTAGGGTTTGGAAAAGGTGTCTTGGGAGAAATGGGTTTGGATGAAAGTAATCAGTTGAAGATAGCTATTAGAAGAGACTGTGTCTCCAATATTGCATTGTTTGTTCCTAATGCTAACATTAGATTATGCTTAATCAAGTTTCTTCTTATTGATCGGTTTGGGATATGGATGTGGTAAAGAATGAAGACAAGTTTAGGTTACCAAGGAAGGTGGCTAGAAAGGGTTGGAGGGTACAAAATTAGTGAATTCGTCAATAAAGAAGGAGCACAATTAAGTAAATCTTTGAAGATATGCATAGGGAGCTAGGTGTTCTATGTGCATTTTGCATTGATGTTGGTAAGGTTCTTGCAAAGTTATGTGTATTGCATAGGAATCGATGAATGAAGGTAAGCAGTGACTACACAATTCCAATCTTCTAGATGCCATCACAAGGAGATATATTATGACATCTTCTTTCCATCTCTAGTGGATGCATACTAAGGAAAAAAAGTTTTATAGAGTGCTTATGTCACAATAGGCTAGGTGGAGGAGGTTGTAGGCAAGAGATGATGTAGCAATAGGGAGAGAATGCTATGGTCTAGTGTAAGAATGGAATTGGTCATAGGTTTTTGTTGTCTCTAGATATATATATAATATGTGTGTTTTGGCTATATTTTGTAACTCTTGTAGCTATAGTTTGGTTGCCTTTATTTCAAACTGTATGTCTTTTACTTTTTCCTATTGGCAATGTATAGTATTGCATTTCTGCTTGCTTTCACAATCTGATATTATAAGCTCAGGCCTGGAATTTGACGGTCACCCCTACCTGTCATATAATTTTTTTATGACGGTTTGGTCATTTAACTACCTTTCAATTGATGTTTTAAGAAAACTATAAGGTGTCAAAAAATGAGTGGATTTTTTTATATTCAAAGAATAGGTTACAAAAAAATGTCTAAAGATTGAGCAACAACAACAACACAGTCACAAAAAAACTACAAACAATAAGACCATCAACTCCCAACCATTTTAGCAATTGAAAAGATGAAAGTGCCATAAAAAATTACAACTACCTGGTGTCATTTCAAGGTAGAAAGTCTATTTTTTTTATGGACATTGAATGCTATCAAAAGGGACATAAAGGCATATAAATTCATTTCTATTGTGTAAATTGAAGTCCTAAAAAAATCATTAATTATAAATTGAAAAAAATATGAAGGATTTATTTTTTCTTGAACCAAACACTCCAATACAATTCCCACTTACAAATTGCAATCATTCAAATGAAATTTCAAAAAGATAGAAAGCAATAAGTTTCACAAAATATTGGTTGTACCTTACGAGTGGCCCATCCACTCCATAAATCAACTTGTCCTCCTTTTGAACTTTGAGAGAACTTTGAATCACCACACTATGCTTAGGACTTGACTTGTTCAATTGTATCACTGCTGAGAACATTTCCAATTTGGCTCTAACATAAGCATCTTGGTGCTTTGATAGAAAGGTGACCTTGGCCAATTGAATGACAATGGAGGAAGTAGCAACAATTTTTTTATCAAATAACATATTAACAAGTATAGACAAAGCAAATATTTGTTTCTAAATTGATTTTAAAAAATAAATAACAAGTATAGACAAAGCAAAGTTTTGTTTCTAAATTGATTTTTAAAAATAAAAAAATAATAAAACAAAGCAAAAATTTCTTTCTAAATTGATTTAAAAAAAAATAATAATAAAACAAAGCAAAGATTTGTTTTTAAATTGAGTTTTTAAAATTTATTGAAGATAAAATTCTTTGAAAATATTCTAATTTAATGTATTTTGTATATCAATTTAAAAAATGTTCAAGATAAACATTGTAAAAGAAAACATCATTTATATTTCTATAACAAATTATTATAAAATAATATATATTATAAATAAGAATATTATATTATATTACCCTATAATAAAATTTTACGGTTTAAGAATAATTTAAAGTGTTATATATGGTTATGTAAAAATTTAGCAAGTCAAGTTATATAGTCTAATATATTTTAAAGTTGTAAAATACGGTCTAAAATACCAAAAACGGCCAAATAGACCATCAAATATAAGCTATTAAATCTACTATTATATATTGTTGGAATGATGCTTAAGGTTAGGGTATCAATAAAAACCCAACTAAATTATCTAAAAATAATATATCTTATCTTAGTTTAACCAATTTAATGTGGCATAATTTGTAAACGTATATGATGCTTAAGAGTAGGGTCCAATAGAAACCCAACCAAATTATCTAAAAATAATAATCTCTCTTATCTTAGTTTAACCAATTTAATATGACATAATTTGTAAGTTCATATATAAAATCAACTTAATATACCTATATAATTAATTATAAATGAAATAATTTGATATTTATAAATGTACATTAGAAGAAAATGTATTGATTAAGCCATGAAGTAGTTATTACCCTATTAGATTGATGATGATCTTCTCATTTTGATAACCTTAATTGTAAGTAAATATAATTACCTCAATCTTTATTTTCTTGGACTTGTGTAAAGGAAGAAATTCATAAGATGGAATAAGTCCTTAGTTTATGCATGGTATAGTCACTTCTATAGACTACACAATACCCAAGATCCCAAAGTGTTTGCCATACAAAATCATATTAAAAGTTCACTAATATCCACAAAACAAGACTCAAGTTATGTATTCATAAGAGAAAAAGGAATTGCTGATAATAAGTTCCTTTATAAATACTATTATATGTTCAGCTGAAAATAAAGTTTATTCATCCCCAAAATGACAGCTTTTTGAAAAACTGATCATATCTCCTTGATTACAATCTGGGCTTTTACTAAATTTGGATGGTCTATTCCCCAATGAGATAGGAACTCGTATTAAAATTCAACCCGACCCAGCTTGTAGATTTTAAATAATCAATGAATTAATAACTGCAAGTCTGTTTAAAAAATATGATTCTCAAAACAAGAACGAGAATCCAAAAGTTTGTAGTATTAAGGCAACTTGATATGCCTGGAAATTTTCTTTAGGATATTGCTTCGAATGTGAACATGATAGTTATCTTGAATAGACAGATTCAATATCGGCCACCAATGATTGTGGTCTTAGTATAATAAGGAACTGTTATGGTAGTATGTAGTCTTAGATATGATAATATATAAAACTTTATTATCCCTAACAAGTTTTGAGAATATTTATTCATTTCAAAATGGTTGGCTATTCTTGAGTGATGGTTCATTTTGTCAAAGTATATTTTTTATCAGACCTTTCCATTGGTATTGGATTATCTTATTTGGGAGATGTCAATTCTCACTGTCCATTTTGTGGACAACATCAGACTCTCAAACATCTTTTTTAGTTTTGTTTGGAAGTTTAGGGAGGTTGGAATTGGGTTCATGACCTTTTCAAACCACTTAAACCCAAGCCTTTCTCATGGCATATAATCTTACTAGGAGATTGGACCATAATTCTTGCTAAATTTACTCATATATGGCATATAGCATGTACTCATGGTGGAAATTCTTTTTAGCATTTGAAAAAATAGGAAATCTATTGGTTTAATTGGTTGTTCTATTAATATTCATTTCTCACTTTATATTAAAGCTATGATTTGTTCTAATGTTTTTATGTAGATTCAAGTGCAAACTAACAAAGTTGCACATGGAGTGGCACATCTTTACCTATGTTTTTAAATCATTGGGATGGTTGTTAGAGTACTGTTGACTCCAACCTCTAGAAGGGATCATTCTCTGTGTCGTGGATGTCAATGTGGACATAGTCAATCTACTCAAGGAGGTCATGATTCTTAAACACATAGTTCCCAACCCCCTCTAAGAAGATCCAAGGGTTGGTCTACTTGTGACTGGCCTTAGCCATCCCACCCATTCCTCTCAAGCACATGACTAGGGGACACTTGGCTGGCTATATTGTGACAAATTTCTTCACCTTTCTTTGACCATCTCGCCTACACATGACAATAAGCCTATAGAGAAAGAAAATGAAGATGGAATGATCATTGGTCGGGAGCTTGCTCCTAATGACCTAAGGCCCATTGATGTATGGGGTAAACTGGATGATCATGACCTCTCCCGCTCCCACCTTCTAGTGGTATAACTCTCACCAATTAGCACTTTGTCTTACATTTTAATGTTTGAGATTGACCCCTGTGAACTTTGGGGTGTGACTTCTTCCACCCATCTTTTTTGTGAATGTGTTGTAATAACCACCCTTGTTACTACTAATTCTTTTTTTTACACATGAAATACTAACTTAATCGATTAAACATCTTCTATCTGATTTAGAAGTGCCCACCTCATAGACTTACCAACTAAAACTATGGAAATGACTTTGTGCCACAAATCATATATTTACACTTGAATATGGTAAGCTTCCAATGTCATGGTCGTTCCTAGACATAGACCTAAACCTCAAGGGTTCATTCACAACCACCCTGCCTACATATCTCTTCCTAGGGACTCAGAGGCTCTGTAGCTCATACACCAACAATAGAGAGATGTCATCCTCTCCTTTGACATGATATCTCTAATCTCACTTGTAAAATCTTAGCCTTTAAGTGAATCTTATGATTCCAATTCAATTCATACACCATAGTGGGGTGAGTGGAGGATCATGATGGGCCAAACAATACCTCTAAGTGGCAATAAAAATACTAAAAAATAGACTTAATCAAGTTCATGTGAAAGTTTGAATAGATTATCTACACAATTTGAAAAATATGTAAGAACAAAATTTGAAGATAATTGAATCTTGTTTATGGGCTACTATTTTTTTTGAAAAAAAACTAAATTTACTTGATGAAAAATGAATATATCAATGAACAATTATTAAATTTTTCAGAAAAAAATAAAAGTGCATGTCATTCCATCCAACCTAAGTATTAACAAAAAATATATATATTTTTTAATCTTTAAAAATAAGTAAAGGACTCATGCTCGGATGTGACGCATATTTTTTTGAAATTTTTTTCCAAGAAAATAATTAGTTATGATTTTTTTACTGTGACTTTTTTTAAAAACTAAAAAGTAATTTTCTAGCCAACTTAACTCGATAAAAAAAAATGGAATTCAGTTTTTTTAAACCTATAGCCAGAAATGAAAGGAAGCTAGGTGTGTGGAAATCGCTTCCTAAACTAATCTAATGAGGGGAGAGATATGCAAATTCTTTAAACCTTTACAATTGCAGCAATATGAAACATATATCAGAGATATTACAATAGCAAACACAAAACAAGAATGTAGACAGAGAGAAGTAGACACAAAATGTACATGGGGAAAACCTTTTCAGATGAAAAACCCCACACTCTAAAACCTGCACAATGTGTTATCTAAAATAGTTATAGTTTACAATACACTTGCAATGCAAGTTCTTCCAAGAGTCTTCAAATGTCAATTCTAGAGTTATTTCGGCAGCATAACAGTACCTGTAAAAACACTATGCAACTACAACTCCAAATTATGCAATATATAGAGATTACAAGGAAAATATTGAGAGCATCTTGGGATAGGTGTCCACCTTGGCCACATGGCCATTATCCCGCATCAAAGGACACTTGTCCTTGCTGCAAATACATCCCTTACATTTGTCATACATGGCTGATTTGACTTTCCCAATATGGAGAATTCCAGGCTAAAAATAGACTATGGTGGATGCTCTTACGCATCTTACAATTGTCATAGATTTTCCCAAGATAACAACCTTTAATGTTATAAGAGAATCCATCATACAATGCTAAATATATAGCATATTCCTCTTACAACATGTCATAGCCCAACTTGGGTGCCCAAAGATGCTTTTCCCTCATGCAAAGATCATCATTGACACTTGTCATCACTTGTCATAGGAATCTCCAAACTTGGCTCTTATACGTCATAGATTCTGTCATATGGAATATTGTCTTCCACACACCACAAGATGTTGACATATGGCATATTAGTGCCACCTCAAATGGGACACCCAAATCCATGTAGGTTTGACTTGACCATCCAAGTCACATTCCAAGTAAGATGACATGTCATCGTGCCACCTCAACTAAGTGACCAAACTGAATGTGCAAGTAATTACAACATTATGTAATAAATTACTATAGAAATAAATAAATAATGCTAGGAATTTGCAAAGGTTGAGACACATTAATTCCCAACATTCTCCCACTTCTCAAACACTTTGTAAGAGTCAAAAGAAATGACAAGATTTAACTACTAGGGGCCAAGAGGCCCATAGACTCCGAACACCATCTGAACTTCTTTGTGCCCACTAGTTTTGTTAATGCATCTGCAACATTTTTCAAAGTGTTTACTTTCTCCAATATCACCTTCCCATCCTCTACCATGTCTTGCACAAAATGAAACTGTACATCAATATGCTTTGTTCTAGCATGGAAAGTCAGATTCTTTGCTAAGCAAATCACACTTTGACTGTCACAACAAATAGTAATCTATCCTACATCAACACCAATATCTGAACACAAACTCTTAAGCCAAATGTCTTCCTTACAAGCACGAGTTTCTACCACATAGTCAGCTTCTATTGTGGACAAAGAAACCATAGGTTGTCACTTACTCATCCAACTAATTACACCACCAAACATAGTAAACACATAAGCACTAGTGGATCTCCTACTGTCAATGTCACCTGCCCAATCAGAATCCATAAATCCATGAATACATATAGAATGCGGAGCTTCTGTAGGATGACCATGATAACATAGGGAATACTTAGAAATAACCTGCAAATATCTGAACACTCACTTAACTGCATCCCAATGTACCCATCCAGGATTAGCCTTAAACCGACTAAGGACTCCCACTACTTAGGCAATGTCTAGTCTTGTATAGACCATAGCATACATCAAGCTGCCAACAACACTAGCATAAGGCTCTGCTCATATCCTCCGTCTCAGAAGGAGACTTTGGACAATCATTCAAAGATAACTTTGTCCACAATGAAACATGAACATACAATGGTCTACAATTTGCCATGCTAAATCTATCCAACACTGTCTTCACATACTTACTCTGGCTTAACCAAAGTTTGTTGTTTGCTCTATCTCTTCTGATTTCTATTCCTAGAATGTACCTGGCTGCCCCTAAGTTTTTCATCTCAAACTGTGCTGACAACTAAGACTTCAAATTAGAAATCATATTCTTACCATTCCCAATCAACAACATATCATCAACATATAATGCAATAATGAGAATACGATCATTGTCAAACTTATAATACACACAATGATCTAATTTCAATCTTAGATATCCAATCGACAACACAAAGGCATCAAATTTCATGTACCACATCCTAGGAGATTGCTTCAAACCATACAAAGACTTATTTAACTTGCAAACCAAATTTTCTTTACCTTTTCTATGTAATGCTCTAGTTGTGACATATAAATCTCTTCCTCCAAGTCACCATGAAGGAAAGTTTTCTTCACATCCATTTGTTCCACTTCTAAATCATAAGCAGTTGCAAGAGATAATAGGAACCGAATAGATGTCAGCTTTGCAATGGGAGAGAAAATTTCACCATAATCAATTCCCTCCACTTGTGAGTACCCCTTCACAACCAATCTAGCTTTATACTTTTCAACACTGCCATATGCACCAAATTTCTTCTTGAAAACCCATTTACATCCAATAGGTTTTTGACCATCAGGCAAAGGCACCAAGTCCCAAGTTTTATTCTTTTCTAAAGAAGCCATCTCATCTTCCATGGCCTCCTTCCAGGAACCTACATCTTTCATGCCCATAGCCTCTATCACAGTTCTAGGCTCATCAACATTAGTAAGCAAAGTAAAAGCACAACTAGAATCAAGCAATGTATAACCAAACCTCTCAGGTTGCTTCCTGATTTGTGTGGACCTCCTCAAAGGATGAGGTGGAGGTTCTTCTTCATCTTTTGAACTTTCAAAGCTACTAGAGCTCTCCTCATCATCAGGTTCAATAAGGTCTATAGGTTCAGTCTTCTTAGGGGTAGAAGGAAACTGAACCACGTCCTCTTTCTTTTCTTTCTCTTCTAGCTATAGAATAGTGGAAGAAAGTGTTAGCTCTCTAAAAATAACACTTCTTCTATACAACACTTTTTCAGCCATAGGACCCTAAAGCTTGTATCCTTTCAGACCAAAACCATAGCAAATGAAGATACACTTAACAACCTTGTTCTCCAATTTTGACCTCTTCTCCCTAGGCACATGAGCATATGCCTCACAACCAAAAACATGAAGATGTCTTATTGAAGGCTTCTTACCAGACCACACCTCCATGGGTGTCTTACCAACAAGAGCTGATGTAGGAGACTTGTTTACCAGGTAGCAAGTAGTGCCAATAGCTTCAGCCCAAAACTTCTGTTTGAGGCCAGCTCAACTAATCATACTCCTAGCCTTCTCCATCAATGTTCTGTTCATCCTCTCTGCAACTCCATTTTGCTGCGGGGTGTATGGAGTTGTCTTATGTCTTTCAATCCCATGTTCTTTTTAGAACTTATCAAATTCTATGGAACAAAACTCACCACCATTGTCAATTCTTAAACACTTGATCTTTTTACTAGTCTAATTTTTAGCAAAGGCTTTAAACACATTGAACCGACTAAAGACTTCAGATTTGCTTCTGAGAAAATAAATCCATGTCTTTCTACTGTAATCATCTATGAAAGATACAAAATATATAGATTTAGAGATCAAAGGAACATTAACTGGACCAAACACATCAGGATGAATAAGATCCAAAACACCAGAAGACTTATGAGAACTCGAGTAAAACTGAACATAGTTTTGCTTTCCATATATACAATGTTCACAAAAGTTGAAATCAAGATTACAATCATCTAACCCCTCAACGAGGTTTTTATTTTTCAGGGTTCCAAGACCCTTCTCACCAATATGGCCAAGTCTCTTATGCCATAACATTGTCTTGTCAATAGGAAGCTTAACTTCGAAAGCATGAGCACCCTTAGGTACCCAAAATGCATTACCATCAGAATTTGATACAACAAATCTTTTAGTTGCTAGTTCCAATGCTGGGGATGAAGTGACTGTAGCTCTTTTCTTCAAGTCAGTAGAACTATTGCATTGTGAAATGCATGCCTCTAGCTGAAATAGAGTACCTCTCTGAGTACCCTTAGCAAGCACCATAGCTCCTCTAGTCATCTTGCATCCTTCTTTTGAGAAGAAAACTTGCACACCTACATCATTAAATTTACTTACAAAAAGCAAGTTCCATGCCAAGCTTGGGATGTGCATAACCCTAGAGATCCCCTTCACTCGTCCATCAGGGAATTAGATTGTGACTCTTCCATGGCCAACTATCTTCAGATGAGAATCATCACCAAGGTACACTTTTCCACCATCGAACTCTTCATACTTTGTAAACCAGTCTCGATGCGAGGTCATGTGGAAAAAGGCACCAGAATCAATTAGCCACACATCATCAAATGCATGGGTGGCCAAGGCTGCAATGAAGGCATCACTATCATCTTGTGACTTGTCAGAATTTGAATCTAGGACATTCTTCTTTTTCTTCTTTTTCTCCTCTTTGCATTCCTTTCGAAAATGCCTAGTTTTCCCATAGTTCCAACATAGCACCTTGGACTTTCCAAGAGATTTAGATCTCCCACAGGATTTGGATCTACCCTTCTTAGCTTTCTTGTCTTTCTTTTTCCCTTTCTCCTTGGGTCTTCCACAAACCGCAAGAGCCTCTTTGGCCAACTCAGATGACTTTCTCCACATCTCTTCAGATAACAGTGAAGACACCACTTCATCCATTTTGAAAGTGGATGTGGTACTCCCGATGGCCATAACAAGATGATCCAATGAATCTGGTAAAGAATAAAGCAGGGTCATACATCGATCCTCCTCCTCCATCTTCACACCAACGAATGTCAATTGTGCAACTAGCATGTTAAATGCATTCACGTGATCAGCAACAAATCCTCCATCTTCCATCCTCAGAGAATATAGCTTCTTCCATAGGATTAACTTGTGTACCATGGATTTAGCCTGATAAACATCACCAAGTTTCTTCCACAGCTCCTTCGCAATTTTTTCTTCATGAATATTTAATAGGATGAAATTAGCCAAACAGAGTCTCACAAGACCCCTTGGCTTTACGATCTTTGAGATCCCAATCATCTTGGGACATTGCCGCTAGTTTTACACTAGAAATTGTTTCCCATAGGTCTCTATCAATGAGCATGTGTAACATTTTGAGTTTCCACAACTCGATATTGCTGCCATTTAATTTTTCAACCTCTATTCTTCTAGATGTGCTTGCCATCTCCTTCTTGCAACAAGATTACAAAATACTCTGCACAGACTGCCACTCAATCTAAGATCAGTACAAAAAACACCTACCCATTAGCTAGGACCAAAACTGGCCAAGCTTTGATACCAACTGAAAGGAAGCTAGGTGTGCGAAAATCGCTTCCTAAACTAATCTAATGAGGGGAGAGATATGAAAATTCTTTACAACCTTTACAATTGCAGAAATATGAAACATCTATCAGAGATATTATAGCAGCAAACACAAAACAAGAATGTAGACAGAGAGAAGTAGACACAAGATGTACGTGGGGAAAACCTTTTCAAGTGAAAAACCCCACACTCTAAAACCTGCACAATGTATTATCTAAAACAATTAAAGTTTACAATACACTTGCAATGGAATTTCTTCCAAGAGTCTTCAAATGTCAATTCTTGAGTTATTCTGGTAGCATAACAGTACTTGTAAAAACACTATGCAACTACAACTCCAAACTATGCAATATATAGAAATTACAAGGCAACTATTGAGAGCATCTTGGGATAGGCGTCCACCTTGGCCACATGGCCATTATCCCACATCAAAGGACACTTTTCCTTGCTGCAAATACATCCCTTACATCTGTTATACATGGCAGATTTGACTTTCTCAATATGGAGCGCTCTAGCCTAAAAATAGACTATGACGGATGCTCTTACGCATCTTGCAGTTGTCATAGATTTTCCCAAGATAACAACCATTAATGTTGTAAGAGAATCCATCATACAATGCTAAATATAGCATATTCCTCTTACAACATGTCATAGCCCAACTTGGGCACCCAAATATGCCTTTCCCTCATGCAAAGATCCTCACCGACACTTGTCATCACTTGTCATAGGAATCTCCAAACTTGGCTCTTATGCGTCATAGATTCTATCATATGGAATATTGTCTTCCACACACCACAAGATGCTGACACATGGCATATTAGTGCCACCTTAAATGGGACTCCCAAATCTATGTAGGTTTGACTTAAACATCCAAGTCACATTCCAAGTAAGATGACATGTCACCGTGCCACCTCAACTAAGTGACCAAACTTAATGTACAAGTAATTACAACATTAGGAAATAAATTAATATACAAATAAATAAATAATGCTAGGAATTTGCAAAGGTTGAGACACCTTAATTCCCAACAAGAAAAGCATAGAGTGTGACACATTTTTCGGATTTGAAAAAGGTGAAACGGTTTGAAAGTTATGCATGTTTTCAATTAGTGTGTCCATAAGGATTTCAGACACACTATACAGAAAATTATTACTAATTGTTTAATAATATGATAATCAAGCAAATCTTATATTTTTAGAAAGATGACAATTTCTTCAATAAACCCTTTTTTGTTTTATCAAATTTGAATAAAAAAAAGTTGTCAGCACGAAGGGTGAAGTCAGAAGAAGAGGGTGAAACCTGTAAACATGTTAGAGTTGAGAGAAAGTCAACTATGATAGTTGTGAGCCTAAATCTAAGGTATTCCTGAGGTGTAACGGATATTTGTTTTGTAGAGCTAGGAATGGATATCCATTTCTAGGAAATAAATATTCGTTCCTAGGAAATGAATATCTGTTCCTGAAAGCCAAATTTTACATCTTTTTCCTCTTCTATCAATCTTCCTCTCTGTATATATCTCTATATCTCCCTCTACCCGTCTCTTTATATCTTCTTCTTCTTCTCTCTCTCTCTCTATATATATATACTACGAGCTCTCTCTCTATTCTTCTTTCTCTGTCAATCTCCCTCTCTCTATCTCTTTATTTTTTTAATCTTTGTGCATCTTTCTCTTTACTCCCACCACAATATGCATGTTCACTCCTCAATAAATGTTAACCATGGCACAAGAACTTAGTATCTTCACTCAAGATGACACCCTATTACAACTCATGTAACTTGTCTACTTTTTGGAAAAGCATATATTTATAATCCTAGAGTCACCACTCAACTCTTATTACATTCTCACAAATGTGTTTTCAATTTTGAAGTTACAGTGATTACCTTCCTAAGGTTGTTCCTTCAACTTAGTTGCTCCTTCTATGGGAACAATCTAGAGATCACAATCCTCCAATGTATCTCCTTCTTCAGGTATCACTTTTAAAGTTCCTTATCCTTAATGAAGATCACATCCTCTTCTTTCAACCACACATAAGTCCTTTGGTTTTGTTCACCACCTTATTTATTATTGATCTTCGAGCCTTATAATCTAAACTATATTAGGTCATTATTCTCTTGAGCATCATTGATCTACTCAAAAAATCATTTTCAAATTTTCCACATCAACATCAAACCAATATCTTTCCTTAATCAATGACACTCCATTCATGGCATCTCACTCTCCAACTATTTAGAGTTGATTATCTAGCCACAACTCCATTGTTCCATGGAACAATCACCTGTTTCTTATAGGGAAACTATTCCTCCTCTTTACCTAATGTTGGTTGTGTCACTAAAAATATATAAGCACAAAATATGCCATTATTCCCTTCAATATACATCTTCTTCTTATGACCATTTTTTGTAACCTATCTTGCCTTCCTAGGTACCCTTACTATTCCATCCTTTGATGGGTCTATTTCCATTGTGTGTTGACCACAACCTCATAGATTTTCTTTTTTATTGGTTCATACATCTTTTATCCACCTATTTCCCATGCTATAGTCTTTTATCTTTTCAAGTGTCATCATAGACTATGTCAATATCCTCTAATCTAGAATTACTAGTCCATCTACACCTTGGTGAAATTCCTCTTCTTTCCTACACTTGGCCTCTTCCAACCAAGAAACTCTATTAGTCTCACATACCCATACCAAGTATCATGATGCATTCCTTGATATGTATATTGTACATGATATTCCATATGATCCCTATAAAAATTTCATACATTACACTAGTGCCTTTGCCACTTGAAATCTCTAGTGTTCCATCAACACCTTTGGCAATGTCTCCAATAGTCATTTGGAATGGTGTTCTTCTTCTAGATCCATCCTCTAGATTTTTAGTTTGCACCAAGCTACTATCACAATATGCATGTTCACTCCTCAATTTATATGTTAACCATGGCATAAGAACTTAGTCTCTTCACTCGAGATGACACCCTATGACAACTCATGCAACTTGTCGACTATTTTGAAAAGCATATATCTACAATCCTAGAGTCACCACTCAACTCTTATCACATTCTCACAAATGTCTTTTCAACTATGAAGTTAGAACTATTACTTTCCTAAGGCTATGGCAATCCATAGACACATTCCATGGAAATTTGTTCCTTCTATGGGAACAATCTAGAGATCATAATCCTCCAATGTATCTCCTTCTTTAGGTATCACTTCTAAAGTTCCTAATTCTTAATGAAGATCACATCCTCTTCTTTCAACCACACGTAAGTCCTTTGGTTTTGTTCACCACCTTATTTCTTATTGATCCTTGAGCCTTATAATCTAAACCCTATTAGGTCATTATTCTAAAGATCATCATTGATCTTCTTAAAAAATTATTTTTAATTTTTCCACATCAACATCAAACCAATATCTTTCCTTAATCAATGACACTCCATTCACGACATCTCACTCTCCAACTATTCAGAGTTGATTATCTAGCCACAACTCCATTGTTCCATGGAACAATCACCTATTTCTTATAGGGAAACTATTCCTCCTCTTTACCTAATGTTGGTTGTGTCACCAAAAATCACCTTACTCTTTGGCACCTCTTTCTACTAAATACCCTTATCGCAAATGGATTTCTAATCCATGTGAACTCCCATTTTCTTTACTAAGGGATTAATTAAAAGGGCCATGCCTCCTAATGACTTAATCAACTCCTCATTTCTCATCATTTTTCCCTCTAGTTTCTCCCAAAGTCTCTCTAAAGTCTAATCTAGGAACTATAACTCTACCTTTGACAATCAATCCTTTGGTCCTCATCTTGTTGACAAGGCCCACCAAGTTACTTCTCAATTTAGATCTCTTTCACTTCTTATATTTTTCCTCAATTTAATAACATAGGTAAAATGTATATCTATTTTGTAGAATGGATATCCATTTTGTAGAACGGATATTTGTTACCTAGATATTCGTTGCCCAAAGAATTGGGCTTTATGTAACGGATATCTGTTTTGGGAATAGATATTCGTTTTGGGAATGAATATTCATTTTGGGAACAAATATATGTTTTGGGAATGGATAATCATTTTGAGAATAGATATACATTACCTAAAAGCCAAAAAAAGGAAAAAAGAATATTTTTGGGCTTGACAATGGCACCCACAGATGCTTTGCTGTCGAGAAACCCATGATCTCTGCATGTTATAGTCAAAAAACACTTTTCTACACTTTTGGGCACAAATTTTGCTTGTTTCAATCATTAGGGTAATATTTTGTTCCCCTAATGAAGAGAAATAGTCATCGTAAAGTAAAAAGGAGGAGGAACATTATATTGGAGGAAACTAAAGCACTTAGGGAAAATGATAGAGCAAGGAAGACGATTGGAAGACCAAGTTTGGTGGATGCTCATCAAAGTGAAGCTTCTTCTTTACCATCTAATGGCATGCAAATTGAAGGTGTTAATGTTAATATAATGAAATGTGAGATAAGAATGATATTGACCATGATATTAAAAATGAAAATGTTGCAAAATGTTATGAAATACCTATTGATAAGAGCAATATCATAGACAAAGAAGAAGAAAAACATAGACATTTGCTTGAAGATTATGGATATGAACCCCAGGATGTTGAATTTGCACTCCATAATCTATTTGTTGATAACATTGATGAGGTTGATAACATGGATGAAATAATGAAAATCAATGTATCTCCAAATTACATAAGAAGAGAATGAGTGTGATGAAATTTTAAAACATCCAAGAACCCCAAAGTGATTACTTGAAATTGATGAGAACATAATGGAAAACTTGAAGGTAAGAGGTTGTCACGAACAGTTTAGTTGTGGGCTTCAAAACTTTTCAATGAATACTTTGAGAATAAAACATTAACCGAACAATGCCAAATTTTGGTGCAATTACTAAAGATGTACAAAATGAGACCTTAACTAAAGAAATTAAAGATTTGGGTAAACAAAATGTCTAATCGGAATAAAATTATTATTAGAAGCCTTTCAATGCACTCAATTCTATTAGAAAGACTAGTAAGAAGAAAGATAAAAGTTTCTCGTAGAGTAATAACAACCTCAATAATGAGCAAGCAATTAAGAAATGCTTGATTAATGATACAAACTTGTGTTGACTTAAGCTTGAATAGAAAAACATTGTCAAAAGCACTAGCATTAAGATCAAGACTAGATAGTCCTCTTGGAAATGATACTTGGGACTTCAGTGGTAGGCTTCCATGAGTTGATAAGAAGCTAATCAATAGCACAAAGGATGAAATTGAATGATTTTGGAAAACTAACTCTAGGGTATCACCTAATGTAAAAGATGTTTTAAAGTTAAGAATTGGTGATAAATGTTGGCAAGAGACACTATATGGATTCATGAATGTTGTCATTGATGGCAACAAAGGTTAGCCCACACATCTGCAGGACATAATGAGTCTTTACCGCAAGACAGATTGCAAAATATTGAGGTCCAGTAAGCAGGAACAGAGCAGTCAGTAAGGTCCGACAGACAGGTCCGGATCTCTTAGAAGAAGTATCTTGGTGAAGTACGGATTTGAGTAAGTCAAGAGGACTACCTTGAGTGATAGAATCCAAGGATTTAGCCTACGGTGATAGATGAAGAAAAAGATATGATCACTTGAGTATCGGGCTCCTGATTGGCAGTGTGACAGAGGAAGAACTGACTGGCAGAACATTAGACATCATTTTGGATGTGTTGCTGATGATGGAAAAGGTTCTTAAGGCATAGGTTATGTTTGAACGACATGAATGATGACTTCTACAAGTATATGCTTGATCTGCATTACTTGGTGTGCAAGGATTCAACCGACAGATCAAAGGTTGTGAAAATTTTGACTATTCCGGGTGCCGACTAGAAAGGTGATGAAATCACTTGTGCGGATATATATAAAAGATGGATTTAATTGTGAGTGTTGTTGTTGTCATTGGTAATGTGCGAATAAGAGCAGTAGAGCAGAGTAGAAGCAGCAAGGAAGATCCGGTATGTAAGAGAAAAGTAGCATAAAGAAGAGGAAAGATGAAGTGCAGCAAATCAGTATACTGAGCCTAACCGGAACTGAACTCCAGCATATGTAGATGCTCCCAATCAGTTCAAGTATTGTGTAAACACTCTTCTGTAGACAGTGAGTCTCTTGTAGGCAGTGTGCCTCTTGTGAGCAGTGTGCTTGGGCAGTGAGCCCTAATTGGTAAGTGCCATTTTTGTATTTCCATTCTTCTAATAGAGAATACAATCTCGGGTTAATCACCCCATGGTTTTCTCCCTTAACAGGGTTTCCACATCAAAAATATTGTGTCATGTGTATTTTCCTTTTCATGGTTATGTTTGCTTATTTGAATTAATGTTGCATTGTTATTAAGAAAGTTCAGAAAAAGAAATAATTAGGATAACTGATTCACCCCCCCTCTCAGTTATCAACAATTGGTATCAGAGCTAAGTTCCTCCTAATAGAGTCTAACAGCTTGAGGAAGATCTGGGAATCCAAATGGATGCATATGGTTTAAGGGAGCAACTCAAAACTACCATTGATGATCTTAAACAGTCAAACTCTGAAGTCAATGAATTAAAGGAAAGACTCAAGCAGGCTGATGATTTCATGAGAGAACTAAAAGACAAATTAAGTCTCTATGAAAAAGAGAAAGGAGCTACTTCAGCAATTGGCAAGACAAGGTGAAGCAAATGATGCAAATGAAGAGCTGAATGAGAAAACCAAGTTATGTGAAAAGTTATCAAAAGAAATCATTTTGGTAAGACATGAAATGGAATTAGGAGTTATGAAGTTTACCCAAGAAGTTGAAGAGAAAAGAAAAACTGAAGATAATCTAAGACAATCTCTCAAGGAGAAATCAGAAGATTGCCACCAGATGGATAGAATTATCAGACATCTTGAATCTGATCTTGAAGATGCTAAAAATAATGAAGAAAAACTTGGGGATCAAATTGTCTTTCTCAAAAGGGATCTTCAAACAACAAATGAATATAAAGAGAAATTCAAGATAAGTTCTGCTCAACTTGAAGTTCTTCTTGACAGTCAAAAGAAGGTAGATGACAGGTGTGGTTTGGGATATGAGAAAAGAGAAAGCTCTAGATCCGGTCAGAGGAATTTTGGATCAGAAAATCCAAGGAATAGGCCTAGAAGACCTCTGATAAGATAGCCTAATGCTCAAAGATATCCATCCTTCAATGGATACTACCACAACTGCAATAACTTTGGTCACAAAGCTAATCAATGCAGAAAGAGAATGAGTCAGACTAATTCATCCTTCTTCGGACAATGCTTTAACTGCAAAAGGTATGGTCACAAATCTCATGAATGTAGAAATATGCAAATGAACAAATCATTCAATGGTAGATGCTTTGCATGCAATAGAGTAGGTCATATGGCTAATTAATGC
This sequence comes from Cunninghamia lanceolata, assembly GCA_027924645.1. NCBI lineage: Eukaryota > Viridiplantae > Streptophyta > Pinopsida > Cupressales > Cupressaceae > Cunninghamia > Cunninghamia lanceolata. The sequence goes on along the minus strand of BSBN01000997.1, from coordinate 5,633,827 downwards.
AGATCAAGAGGATATCAGTCAAATATGCAAAGAAATGTTGTTTGCCAAATCTGCAATAGATCTGGTCATAGTGCAAAATTTTGTAGAAGCAAGAATCCAGACAAAAGAGGTCCAGTACATCACAATCAGAATCAAGATAAGGGTAAACAAAAAGTGAATGCGGATGAAGTTAAAAGAGAGATGAACAAGATTTGGGTGAAGAAAAGTATAGAGAATGTAGAGGATGGGTCCGCACCAGACTCTGGTGTTGATATTCCTTCCAAAAATTAAGAGATGAGCTCTGGCTCAGGGGGAGACACAAAGAAAACCTTGTTCCCCCAGCCAGTCAATTGGTGCCTGAAATTGGCACTTGTGAAGCTACGGATTAAATGGTTTCTAGAGAAACATGTAAAGAAGGTCAGGTAAAGATTTGAGAGATCCACAAGAAAATCTAAAAGGTTTAATTCCTTCAGAATTGGTCTAGTTAAACAAGTCTCCCGGGTAAACATGTTTTTCACAAGATTGGCCCGGTATAGATCCAAATTGAAACAACTTGATCTGTGGATATATGAGATGATCAGAAGAAGAAGTGGACATTATGATTCAACTCTAACATCAATCACAAAGGTATCATAATGATCCAGATGAGTTTCTTCCTCCTTAAACAAGGAAAATAAGGTAAACTGGAATGAATTAGGTTGCGCATTTATTACAGGGTGAAAATTAGGGCTTCTTGGAATAAAAGAGTTCATTCACTTGTCATTTGCACATTTGTACACTCACATGTGAAGAAGAAAGAAAGTGAAGCTCTGCAAAAAATCTCCTCAAAGCTCATCTAAGATCATTTGCAAAAGCCATTTCATCCAGAAATCATCAGGCACTCCGTGGAACCGAAAGATGCAAAAGGTATTTCCCATTTTCAATATCTCTCTGCAAATCTTTTGAAAGATGGCTACTCCAAATATAGTAAAGATTTCTGATAGACCTCACCCCACATTTAAGAAACATCCATACAAGTCCTTGGAGGTAGATCCCCTTGGAGCCTTTTCCAGTGTTCCGCATGGCGTATTGCATATAGAAGACATTAGGGTTTACATACATGCAAATGTTGAAGAGTTTGTGGAATTCAAACTAAGAGATATCTATCACAAACAACTATTAGATGACTCATTTGAGCTCAAGCCCCAATACAAGGGCCTCCGGAATAAACACTTTGCATAATACATACATTTCCCCTATTTTACTGAGGATGAATGGGTCAGGTACATTTTGAGCAGGATACATGACAACTTCATGTGGTTAAACGGACCATTCAGAATCACAAAAGAAGCCATTAGGGTAGTTACCAGATTACACTCATCCGGTGGGATTCCTGTTCTTAAATCTATGAAGAATCAAACTGTGAGTGAGGCTACCTGATCCAAGTTTGACAAAAGAGCAATGACAATAGATGACATCTCTAATCCAGATGTCAAGTTTGCCTCCATGATCATTGGATATAAAATATACCATTCTAGCAGAGAAAATTCAATACCTGGAATTGCCATCTACATTGCTTATGAAATGCTGAGAAAGGATGTAGACTACGATCTTTGTCAGCTTCTCTTGAACCAACTCTTGGAGAATCTACAGAAAATTAAGAAAGACAAAAAGAATTCATTCAAGTATGGTGGATTGATATTGTGCTTATTCTTCTACTTTATGAATGAGCTTCCCAGATCTAGTGGCTGGGTATGGGAAAATGATAGACCGGTAGCTGTTCAAATCAAAGATTATTTGCATGGACTCAGTGATAACCAAGCTCAAAATATAGCCCTATGGGGTTAATTCAAGAATTTTTAGAACTTGATGCAATCAAGAGAGAGAATTCCCCAGTCTCTTGTTGAGAAATACAAAGACACAGTATGCTTTATGGTAGAGATTGATCAGTGCCTAATGGAGGCAGTAGAACCAAGAACTATATGGATCATGCCCATGGGGTATGAGGTTGATGAACAAATTGTAGAGCTGCATGTTCAACACATGCTAAGTCAGCCAAAGGATCCAAAGGCAAAAAGATTTGGAATCTTTGAGGAGCCAAGTGTAAAGATTCATGTGGAACTCAGAGAACCAGAGATCAAGAGGAAGGTGAGAAAAGAAGTAGAACATATTGCCAAAGGCCTTGGCATCTCAAAGGAGGCACTTGATGTCAATAGGGAAAAGAGACAAAAGGCTGAGGAAGAGAAGAAAGAGGTAGAAAAGGGAATCAAGGAAAGTGCTCTGGTAGAAACCTCAACCCAGACTAGATCATCAAAGAGATCTGCACCTGTCACAACCAAAAGCTCAAGAACATCAAAACCGGAAGTCCAGGCATCCGGCAAAGGAGAGAAAAGATCAAAGATAAAAGCCACAAGGGCTTATGCAAGTCAAAGAGATGAAGAGGAAACTGAATCAGATGAGGGGATAAAGGAAATAAAGAAGCAGAAGAAGAAAGGATCCGGTAAACCTTCCACAAGTCAAAAGGAAGAAGAAAAGACAGAGGAATATGTTGAAAAACCCACTCTTGACATTAATGACATAATCAAATCAGTCACTATGGATGGAAATCTTTAGCCAATGGTTGAGTTCTATGATGATTATGGTGAGGCAGATCAGAAGATATTGCAAGATGCTATAGTCAAGTACTTAAATGTCTACAACAAAGCATTTATTGAAATCATATCTCTGATCCCCAAAAGCTTGGAGAAGGAGCTAGAAATAAGAAAGAACAATGCCCAAGCCAAAGACCTAGAAATCTAGGAATAGATAGCTATTCAGCTATATCCTTCAATCAATCCCAAAACAATGAATATGATATTCAAGGATTGCAAGGATGAATTCAGGAGCAAAGCAAGGATGAATCAGCTCATGCTTGGTGAAACCGACAAAGTAGCAAAAGAGACTGAAGAGATCCTCTGAAATGCTCTCAAAAGGTTCAACATTCCCATCACAGAGGACTCTGGTAAAGACAAGGGCTCAGAATCCCCTATTCTAGAAGAGGTGGCTCATGAACAAACAACTATCTCTCCTTCGGTTTCCCCTACAGCCTTCGGATCTAAAGGAGAAGACAAAATACAGGAGAAAGAAGCAGAAATGAAGGAAAAAGAAGTTGACAGTGCCAAGGTTGTAGAGGGAGAGAAGACCTCAATAGAAAAGTCCTCAACTGCTAGTGGTATGAATGTAGAAGGAGAAAAAGCTCCAAGGGACAGCTCTAAAAATGCAGAAGACAAGAAACATCTGTCTCCGACAAGAGACACTGCACAAACCGTCCAAGAATTCCTAAGAAAAGAAACAATGGAGATTGATGAACTGGAGCTTCTACAAGGTCCATTCAATTTTGATTCTCTTTCTCCGGTACAGACAATGAAGATAGCTTCATTTGCTAATGCAAAGGCCAAAGAAAAACTCCTAAAGTCTCATATGGAAGACTATGAGCTGATAGAAGCTGCTTCTGGAGTGCTAGAAAAGATTATGCCATCATTTCAGAAGGATCCCACAACCTCTTCATCCGGTAATCTCAAAACTCTAGTCAATAGTGTTAGCACACATTTTGATTCACTAGAGAAGTCAGCAGAAGATAAGGTCCGGAAGGAATTTCTTGCAAAAAAATTATCAGAGGTTCAAGGGTTGATAAGTGATAGGAGAAATATGAATATTGGGATAAAGAGCTTAGAAAATGCTCTTAAAGATGGTGGTGAAGTATACAAATTTTGTATTTCATGGTCCAAAGCAACAGTGGAGATTGAGAAGAAAATGAAAGAACAGAAGGATAAACTGTTAAAACTTTCTCAAAATTTTGATCCACTTTCTACATCAATAATAAATCAAGAATGTCAAATTATTGCAGTTTTGAATGAGATTAAGAAGCTTGAAAAAGAGAAGAAAAACAGAATAAGCAGGTTAAGTGAGCTCAGAGGGATAATTGTCCCTAAGATAGAGGCCATGCATGAGGCCATCAAAGAAGCTCAAATCACTGCCCAGACCAATGATCCAATAGATCTCAAAAGGGCAGATGCATTTGCATTCCTGTTGAGCAGCCATATATCAATTTTGGATAGAATGAAGCAAAGTTGGGCTATAGAATTCATTCAATTGAAGACAACTTTTGTAGATATCCTTCAGTTTCTGTAAAGTATAGCATGTACAAATACTTATGCGGCTAAGTATAGAAGTGTTTTTGAAAATTTTTGTATGCGGACCCTACCCTTTGCCATTGATGTCAAAGGGGGAGTGAGGAGTAGTGAAAAATGAGGTATCTAACTAAGGGGGAGTTCCAGAAAATGTACATAGAGACAGAGCATCAACCAAGGGGGAGTATAGTGCTACACTTAGTCATTTTTCAACTAAGTGTTGCCATCAATGCCAAAGGGGTAGATTGTTGGCAAGAGACACTATATGGATTCATGAATATTGTCATTGATGGCAACAAAGGTTAGCCCACACATCCGCAGGACATAATGAGTCTTTACCGGAAGACAGATTGCAAAATATTGAGGTCCGGTAAGTAGGAACAGAGCAGTCAGTAAGGTCTGACAGACAGGTCTCTCTCAGAAGAAGTATCTTGGTGAAGTGTGGATTTGAGTAAGTCAAGAGGACTACCTTGAGTGATAGAATCCAAGGATTTAGCCTCCGGTGATAGATGAAGAAAAAGATATGATCACTTGAGTATCGGGTTCTTAATTGGCAGTGTGACAGAGGAAGAACTGACTGGCAGAACATCAGACATCATTCCGGATGTGTTGCTGATGATGGAAAAGGTTCTTAAGGCATAAGTTATGTTTGGTCGACATGATTGATGACTTCTACAAGTATATGCTTGATCCGTATTACTTGGTGTGCAAGGATTCAGCCGACAGATCAAAGGTTGTAAAAAGTTTGACTATTCCAGGTGCCGACTAGAAAGGTGATGAAATCACTTGTGCGGATATATATACAAGATGGATTTAATTGTGAGTGTTGTTGTTGTCATTGGTAATGTGTGAATAAGAGTAGTAGAGCAGAGTAGAAGCAGCAAGGAAGATCTGGTATGTAAGAGAAAAGCAGCATAAAGAAGAGGAAAGATGAAGTGCAGCAGATCAGTATACTGAGCCTAACTGGAACTGAACTCCAACATATGTAGATGCTCCCAATCAGTTCAAATATTGTATAAACACTCTTTTGTAGACAGTGAGTCTCTTGTAGGCAGTGTGCCTCTTGTGAGCAATGTGCTCGGGCAGTGAGCCCTAATTGGCAAGTGCCATTTTTGTATTTCCATTCTTCTAATAGAGAATACAATCTTGGGTTAATCACCCTGTGGTTTTCTCCCTTAACAGGGTTTCCACGTCAAAAATATTGTGTCATGTGTATTTTCCTTTTCATGGTTATGTTTGCTTATTTGAATTAATGCTGCATTGTTATTAAGAAAGTTCAGAAAAAGAAATAATTAGGATAACTGATTCACCCCCCCTCTTAGTTATCAACAATAAAGACCTCACACCACATCCTAAACATTACTTGGAATGTAGCCAAACAACATTACACAAATAGCATTGTGAAACAGACCCAGGTATGACAATCTCACAAAGAACATTTGAATCTTGTAAGCCATTTTATTGTGTGCCTCTTAAAATTCCTAATACATGTTGTTGCAAATACCATATAGAGTTTTCTATGTATCATGAATTATTATGCAATATTTGTTCTACTTTGCACACTAACGAAATGTTATAGGAGTGTGGTGCAATTCAACTACCAAATTCATCTAGGGACTTATTGGATTTATTTTTATGTATTAGAGATGATGGTTGCATTTTCTACAAGAATGATTATTTAAATGAAAACTGTTTACAATGTGGTGGGTTATCAAAGATTATATCATGTATTCATGAGGGCAGCAAGCATGATTTTGGAAAGAAAATGGTTGAGAAAAAGAGATATGAGACAATGCAATACAATTTGAAAAGTGGAGGTGAAGGTTCTAGATGTGAATTGATTGCAAGAGAAGTATTGATGATTTTAAGAAAAATATCTTTTACAAGTATACCAGATAGCCACAGGTCTCGATGGTTAGATCAACAGTTTAGGATGTGTAAAGACTTTTTCCTGATTGCAACTATTGTCTCTATAGTTGATTTTGTAGAAAACTACACGTTGCAACCACAAAATGAAGTGCAATCCCAGTACTACAATTCTATTCAAATTATTATTTTTGTTCACATCACATATAGACATGCCCTTGACAGTACAAAAGAGAACATGAAGATTGTCAGAGAATACCATTTATACATGAGTGATGATCGATCTCATTCATCTAGTATGTGCAATATTGTTTTCAACAATTTTATGGGTTCTTGCAAGAAAAAGATATTAGAATGGATCAACATCTCATTTGGTTAGATAATTGCATAGGTCAATTCAAGAATGCTCGTATGTTCTATTGGTTTAGCAAAATGTATGTAGAGGAGGGTATACCTAATATTTGGAATTATTTTGATGTTGGGCACAAAAAAGTGGAACATGATGGAGCGGGTACATATGTGAAGAAAGAACAACTAAATATTAGAGGTGGTGCTACATACAATGATATAGATTCTATTGTTAAGTGGTGTAACTACGCATTGTCACAATGAGTGGCTCTTGATTCAAAAGCGTGCTGGTTCTTTTGGTTGGTTGATGAGGGGATAGCGAGAGAGAAATTGGATTGTCATAGAATCAATGAATTATCAAAGATACATTCATTTTGAATCTCATAGACAAGTGCATGGACTATTTAGACACGAGAATTAGCTTCTTTTTGTCAGAGTTGTATTAAATGTGATTGGGATAATTGTAAGTCAAGTGAGTGGGTAGATACATGGATTCCACGATATTTAACCCTTTTATCTCAAGGTTATTCATCTTTACTCAATGACATGGAGAGATGGCATCTAGTTGTAGGCCCAAATAGATCATCATATGTGCCTCGAAGTCTGAGAACTACTCTGTCAAAGTTTGATGTTGTTTTCTCTTAGGTCTCTTAAGAGACTTTGCGGATATAGTGTAGCCCGATTTGATTGGGACACCTGGGGAACACAAAAGGGCCTCCACTAGCATAAACCCACCCACCTTGACCTATCGGTGCTGTCAGATAGGTCCCACAAGGTGAAGAATGCAAAATATGGCTCTTGGCACCTTTACACTAAATGTTATTAAGGTATTTTACAAGAATGCATCCATTGTTAGCATGGTCAAACTATGTTGAGTTGGTCAAAACCAAGAGAGGTTATTGTGGAGGGACCTAACATCCAATTGTAGGTGCAAATGGATCATTCATAGGTTCCACAAAGTCTGAGAACTACTTTGTCAAAATTTGGCAATTTTTTGCTCTTAGGTCTCTTAAGAGACTTTGCTGGTACACTGTAGCCCGATTTGATTTGGACACCTCATTGACAAAATAGGGCCTCCACTAGGATAAACCCACCCACCCTGACCTATTGGTGCTATCAATTAGGTCCCATAGGGTGAAGAATGAACAATATGGCTCTTGGCACCTTTACACTAAATTCCACTGAGGCATTTTGCAAGAATACATCCATCGTTGGCACGGTCAAACGATGTTGAGTTGGTCAAAAATGATAGAGGTTATTGTGGAAGGACCTGACATCTAGTTGTAGATCTAAATAGATCATTCATAGGTGCCATAAAATCTGAGAAATACTCCGTCAAAGTTTGGAAATTTTATGCTCTTAGGTCTCTTAAGAGACTTTGCTAGTACAATGTAGCCCAATTCAATTGGGACACCTAGGTAATGAAACAAGGCCTCCAATACCATAAACCCACCCACCTTGATCTATTGACATTGTCAGTTAGGTCCCAAAGGGTGAAGAAAGCAAAATATGGCTCTTGGCACCTTTACACTAAATGCCACTGAGGCATTTTGTAAGAGTGCATCCACCATTGGCATAATCAAACGATGTTGAGTTAGTCAAAAATGAGAGAGGTTATTGTGGAGGGACATGACATATAGTTGTAGGTCTAAACGGATCATTCATAGGTACCATGAAGTCCAAGAACTACTCCATCAAAGTTTGGCAATTTTTGCTCTTATGTCTCTTACTTTGCCGGTATAATGTAGCCTGATTCGATTGGGACACCTGGGGAATGAAACAAGGCCTCCAATAGCATAAACCCACCCATCCTAACCTATCAATGCTATCAGTTAGGTCTCATAGGGTGAAGAATGCAAAATATGGCTCTTGGCACCTTTACACTAAATGTCATTGAGGCATTTTTGAAGAATGCATCTACCGTTGGCATGGTCAAACGATGTTGAGTTGGCCAAAACTGAGAGAGGTTATTGTGGAGAGACTTGAAATCCATAGCTATAGGCCTAAACAAATCTTCATAGGTGCCGTGAAATCTGAGAACTACTTCGTCAAAGTTTGGCAATTTTTTGCTCTTAGGTCTCTTAAGAGACTTTGTCGGTATAGTGTAGCTTGATTCAATTGGGATACCTGGGGAATCAAATAGGGCCTCCACTAGAATAAACCCACCCACCTTGGCCTATCGGCACTGTCAGCTAGGTCCCATAGGGTGAAGAATGCAAAATATGGCTCTTGGCACCTTTACACTAAATGCCATTGAGGCATTTTGCAAGAATGCATCCACCATTATCACGGTCAAAGCATGTTGAGTTGGTCAAAGCCAAGAGAAGTTATTATGGAGGGACCTGACATCTAGTTGTAGGTCCAAATGGATCATTCGTAGGTGTCACAAAGTCTGAGAACTACTCCATCAAAGTTTGGCATTTTTTTTCTCTTAGGTCTTTTAAGAGACTTTGTCGGTACAATGTAGCCCAATTTGTTTGGGACACCTCGTTAATTAAATAGGGCCTTCACTAGCATAAACCCACCCACCCTAACCTCTCGGCATTGCCAATTAGGTCCCACAGGGTGAAGAATGTAAAATATGGCTCTTGGCACCTTTACACTAAATGCCACTGAGGCATTTTACACGAATGCATCCACCATTGGCACGGTCAAAGGATGTTGAGTCGGTCAAAATTGAGAGATGTTATTGTGGAGGTGTTGTTATATGGAGACTAATCACACTTGGAGGTTAAATTTTTCCCATTTCTATCGGCACGATTTCCCCCCAAATTATTTAACGAGGGTTTGGGGGCAACACCCCTGGCGCGCTCCCTATCGCGATACATGGCGGGGTCGAGGGGTAGCACCCTTGAAACCTCAAATGACTTTTATTATTTTATAAAGGCATTGAGAGTTATTTTTATATTGGTTGACATAAAAAAACCCTATTCTGTAACTGACATAAGTCTTGATAAAAAGGCTAAGGGTTAGGGTTTCCATTGATATATTGTATTGTAGCATTTGTAGTGGTATTGAGTTACAAGGATTGTTGGTTGTAATCAGTTCGATTGCTAGATAATAATATTGGACTCTCTATTGGTGGATGTAGCCTGAGTTTGGGTGAACCACGTTAAAAATTATCTCTTGCTGTTATTATTTATGTGTATTTTCATTGCTCTGTTTAATCTTTGTTTGCATTTAATTGATATCTTTTGTATGCAATTCCTAACAAGTGGTATCAAAGCGGGTTGTGTTCGATTATCGTCATCTGCAGGAAGGTCTCATAGTTGAGTGGGAGTCTCACAATTAAGTGGGATCAATATTGGATGAGGGTAAATTGAAGGTAGATAAATTTGATGGGTAGAACTATCAATTATGGAAGATGCAGATGGAGGATTATCTCTATCAGAAATATTTATGGAGGCCGTTGGAAGGAATAGCCAAGAAACTGGCATCAATGACTGATGAGGATTAGAATCTTATAGATAGAAAGGTATTAGGAACCATTCATTTATTCCTAGCACCATCTGTGGCATTCAATATAACAGAAGTGAATACAACAGATGAACTAATGAAAGCTTTGGATAAATTGTATGAAAAAACTCTCAGCCTCAAATAAGGTTTTTCTCATGAAGCAGTTGTTTAATCTGAAAATGATTGAAGGTGGATCTATGACATATATTTAAACAAGTTTAATATGATTACCTATCAATTAACTTCTGTAAAAGTGAAATTTGATGAAGAGGTGAGAGCTCTCTTGGTTTTATGTTCTTTACCAAATAGCTAGAATAGCTTGGTAATGGCTATAAGTAACTCTGTCTTTGGTTCAAATACTTTGAAATTTGATGATGTTGTTGGTGTTATCCTTAGCGAGGAAATGTGATGGAAAAGCTCAGGAGGATTCACATCAGGTAGTGTTTTGAATGCAGAAAATAGGGGCAAATCAAAGGAGAGAGGAAAAGGTTCTAGAGGTCATGGGAAATCATGAGAAAAATTAAAGGACAAGAGGTTCCAATCCAAAGGACATAAGGATTACTGGTATTGTGGAAAACTAGGTCATCTGAAGAAAGATTGCTAGTCTCAGAAGAATAAAGAAGACAAACAAGAAGGCAATAAGGAGGCAAATGTGGTCAGTAATAAATCTGAAGATGATGCTTTGTTTCTTTCCCTAGATAATGCTGATGATTCATGGGTTTTAGATTCAAGGGCCTCATTTCATGCTATGCCCCATAGAAGTTAGTTTCTTGATTATGTCCAAGGAGATTTTGGGCTAGTTTATTTGGGAGATAACGAACCTTGTCAGATTGTTGGAAAGGGAAGAATTGAGATTAAGTTGTAGAATGGGAATCATTGGATACTACATGAGGTAAGGCACATTCCAAGGTTGAGTAGGAATTTAATTTCAGCAGAGCAGCTAGCTGATGAAGGTTGCATAGTTACTTTTAGTGATAGAAATTGGAAGGTTTCAAGAGGTACCTTAATAGTAGAAAAAGGTGTGAAAGTAGGCACCTTATATCTTTGTACAGGTCATACTATTCCTTCTACTTTAGTTGTTGCAGAGAAAAACCAAACAGATTTAGGAACAGTTGCTACAGGTTCGTAGGAAGAGACTAAAACAGTTGCTACAGGTTCACAAGAAGAGACTGAAATAGTTGCTACAGGTTCTGAGACAACATTGTGGCATAACAGACTTGGGCATATAAGTGAAAAAGGTATGAAGCTACTTCATTCTAAGAAAGTTTTATCGGGTCTGAAATGTATTAATATGGATTTCTGTGAAAGTTGTGTGTATGGCAAACAAAAGAGAGTTAGTTTTCACAAGGATGGGAAACAAAAGAAAGATGAAAAGTTGGAGCTTGTGCATACAGATATATGGGACTGGCTCAGGTATCTTCTCTCGGTGGCTCTAAGTATTATGTTACATTCATAGATGATGCAACTAGGAAGGTTTAGATTTATTTCCTTAGGTAGAAATCTGATGTATTTGAAAGATTTAAGAAATGGAGGATCTTGGTTGAGAATGAGATAGGTAAAAGATTAAAATGTCTCAGATCTAATAATGGTGGTGAGTATTGTAGAAAAGAATTTGAGGATTATTGTTCCTTTAATGGAATTCGTAAGTAGAAAATGGTTCCAGGGACTCCATAAGAAAATAGAGTGGCTGAGCGCATGAATAGGACAATAATGGAGTGTGCAAGGAGCATGAGATTGCATGTTGGGCTGCCCTTAAACATGTGGGCAGAGGTTATTAATACCACTGTGTATTTAATTAATGGAGGTCCTTCAGTTCCTTTAGGCTATTGTATTCCAGAGGAAGCATGGACATTTAAGAAGGTGAGTTATTATATTTCTCAAAACCTTTGGATGTGAAGCATTTGCGCATGTAGATTTTGAAAATAGAACCAAGCTAGATGCAAAATCAAAAAAGTGTATCTTCATTGGATATGGCATTGATGAATTTGGTTATAGGCCTTGGGATGTTAAAAATCTAAAAATTGTGAGAAGCAGAGATGTTGTATTCAATGAGAAGGTGTTGTACAAAGATAAGTTGCAGCAACATGAGAAGAAAGAAAAGGATTATGTGGTGCTAGATGATACTCCAGATAGTGATATTCTAGTGGTTCCTCATGTTGCATAACATCAACAGGAAATACCACAAACACTAGTGAATGTTAGACGGTCAACAAGGCTATGCAGACCTCCTAAAAGGTTTTCTCCCTCTTTGTATTCTATTTTGTTAATAGATGCTGGTGAACTGGTAGGGTATGATGAAGCTATGTAGGTGGATACAAATTTTTAGTGGGAGCTTGCAATGAAAGAAGAAATGGACTCCTTGCTGAAAAATTAGACTTGGGAATTATGTAAGTTGCCTGCAAGTAAAAATGCTTTACCAAACAAATGGGTTTATAGGTTGAAAGAGGGAGATGGAGGTAAGAAAAGATTTAAAGCTAGGTTAGTTGTAGAAGGATTTGCACAAAAAAAGGTATTGATTTTGATGAGATTTTTTCTCCGATTGTTAAGATGACTTCTATTCATACTGTTTTAAGTATTATGGTTGCTAAAGATTTGTATTTGGAACAGCTAGATGTGGAAACTATCTTTCTCCATGGTGATTTGGAAGAGAAGATATATATGGAATAACCCCAAGGATTTGAGGCCAAAGTTAAAGAGAAACTGGTGTGCAGATTGAAAAAGAGTTTGTATGGCTTGAAACAAGCACCTCAGCAATGGTATTTAAAATTTGATAGTTTTATGGCTGAGCAAGGCTACAGCCGGTGTAATTCTGACCTTTGTGCTTATTTTAAGAGGTTGAATAATGACAGCTACATTATTTTATGTTTATATGTTGATGACATGCTTGTAGTAGGGTCTAACATGGATCACATAAGAGAGTTAAAACAACAGTTAGCACAATCATTTGCTATGAAGGATTTGTGGGAAACAAAACAAATCCTTGGTATGAAAATTTATAGAGATAGGAAGAACAAAAAATTGACTCTATCTCAAGTTGATTATGTTGAAAAGGTGTTGTAGAGATTCCATATGGAGAATGCAAAAGCTGTCAGTACACCTTTGCCTAGTCATCTGAAATTGACTACGGAGATGTGTCCAAAGACACAAGAGGAAGACAAAATGTCCAAGGTACCATATGCTTCAGTTGTAGGAAGCTTAATGTATGCCATGGTATGCATGAGACTAGATATTGCACATGTTGTAGGATTCATAAGCAGGTATATGAGTAATCTTGGATTGGAGCATTTGAATGCAGTAAAATGGATTCTTAGATATTTGAGAGGTACATCCAGTAAACACTTATGTTTTGGGGGCTCTAATATTGATTTAATAGGTTATGTAGACTCAAATTTGGCAAGGGATATTGATACCAAGTGGAGTACTACAGGTTATGTCTTTACTATAGGTGGGACAGTGGTGAGTTGGATCTCCAGGTTGTAAAAGGTGGTTGCTTTATCCACCACGGAGGCAAAATGTGTAGCTGCAATAGAGGCAAGCAAGGAGATGATATGACTACAATCTTTCATGGAAGAATTGGGCAAACAATAGGCTAACACTTATTTGTTTACAGACAGTCAGAGTGCCATACATCTTGCAAACAATTTTGCCTTACATTCAAAAACCAAACACATACAGTTGAGGTATCACTTCATTCGATCGGTGTTGGATGATGGATAGTTAAGGCTAGAAAAGATACACACAGATGACAATCCAATAGATATGTTTACGAAGGTGGTAACAAGGGAGAAGCTGAGCTCCTCTTCAACTTCGGTTGGTCTTCAAGGCTGAAAACAATAAAATCAGAATAGTAGGGTCCAGGGTGCTTATTTCTAGTGGGAGCTACAGGGTCAGCGATGTTATGATCAGTCTCCAAGTGGAAGGTGATATGGTGTTGAGTCTGATTAGTCTCTAAGTGGGAGATTGTTGTTATATGGAGCATAATCAGACTCAGAGGTTAAAGTTTCCCCATTTTTATTAGCGTGGTTTCCCCCCCAAATTATTTAACAGGGGTTTGGGGGCAGCACTCCTAAGACAGGGTCAAGGGGTAGTGCCCCTTGCGAGGTCTAGGGGTAGCGCCCCTTGCATGCTCCCTATTGCGATACAGGGTGGGGTTGAGGGTGTTGGTGCCTGCATGAGCAGTCAGTTTTTAAGCATTTTAACATGCAGGCACCTTCCTAAAAAATCCAAAGAAGTCCTAAGTCTTTGGGCCTCCTCAGCATGTTTTCAACAGCAGCATCATATTTTCTTCGAGGAGGTCATCATCATCATGTTTCCATCACCCTGATATTTCTTGCGAGGGTCATATTTCACACCAACCTGATCTTCTACCCACGGGGTGATATTTTAACATCGGGTGATCTTAGTCAAGATCATCCTGATGTTAGCGCTATGAAATTTCTAAGTATGACCCACTTTTCATCAGGGTCATCATATTTGAATATTGGGTGATCTTTGTTAAGATCACCCCGATGTTATTTTATCACCTTATGTTTGTTCCAGCATCACGATGATGCTGACATCAGGGTGATATTCACTTTTCTGCTTGTCTGTATCATGATATTTTTGAAGGAGGGGGTGATATTTTCATATCTGAATATCACCCCGATGTATGAATATGGTGGTGACATCATCAGGATCCGGGGGGGTCATATTTCTAACACTAGTCATCTTGTGGAGATCCCCTGATATTTACAAATATGACAATGACGTCATCTGGATATGAGGAGGTGTGTGATAGGTAGATATGCTCATGACGTCAGCAAGATTTTTGTGGACATACAGGATGTTCATCGGCGAGACATTTGGTATCAGCTAAGTAAGAGGATCTTCCTCCAATGCATCAGGTTGTGCCGATGAAGCCGATTATCATGCGGGTGATATTGCAATATGTTGCTGATGTCAAGGTGATATTTCGAGCAACAAGATATCATGCTGAAGGATGATAATGATGAAGGTCTTATACTAGGTGCCATCGGGAGCAAAATCACTGACATCATATATGCTCACGACCTAGCTTATAAAGTGTTAAGGAGAAGGCTGTGGGGTGCATGTGGGATAATTAGATCTTGCATGGTTTGAAATATCAGGATGATACATTTTAACGGGAAAGGTTTGCGATGCACAGTATTCTGCATTTCCCAAGGCTGCTGGTTGGTACGCCATTAATGGAGGTTGTTGTAGGGTATGGGCGAAGATGTGGACGTATCTGGTACCCGACCGAAGATGTGAATTCCTAAGTGGCGGTGCAAGGCTTGAGACTTCCCCTGTCTCCTCCCCTACCTGCTGCATTCAATGTGTTGAGTGCCATTTTCTTAATGTATGGTATCTGGCAATTTTTGAGTCACCCGGTGTTTAATGCTGAGTACCTACCTTGTTGTATATAGCAAGTTGTGTTGCTCATTTGTTGGTTGTTCTATCCCATTTTGGAGTTTATGAGTTACAACATGAATGTATTTTGCACATATGTTCAGTTTCAATGTTGATTTTATATGAGAAATGCTTCATTGCATGTGTTTATCTGCTTGTCTCCATTTGCTGCATGTTATTCTCCTTCTTCTGAATCTGGTTGCTAAGGGTTTTTCAGGTTCTAGGGTATGGTTTTCTGTATCACATGTTTGATCTCTAACTTCCATTCAAGGAGTGGATTAAATTGTTTTAGGTTGAGCATGGGGAAGGTTGCATGTCAGCAAGGATATTTGTAAGTAGAGGTAGTTAGATACCCATTCTTGGGTGATGTTTGTAAGGCAAGCATCAGTCCAACCCCCTGAAACTTGAGTGAAAGTTGCAAACCATCGATTGTATATGTCTAGTTGACTCCTTGCCCAATGGATAGGCACCAGTCTGCTCCTAGGTCAGTAATTATGAGCCAAAACCCCTTGTCTTGCATCCAGGACATTATGTCCACCCATTTCATCACTTCACCCTGTTAGTTGTAGGAGTAGGATTAGGAACCCCCTGCATGCTCTCATACCCACTAGACAATTATGTCCAAGAATGTTGCCCACCTTGTGATCTATCATGCAGATCTTGGTCCATACATGAGAGTATTCTACCTGATGTTGTCAAGCTGAATCTTCATATCATTGAGCTAGTCAAGGTTACATCTTGAGTTATAGGGATACCCCCCTTGGTGCGGTAGAACTAGAAGTGAAGGGGAGGAGCTCACGCAACCTCCTGTATTAGTTGGCTGAATCTGCTTGTGCATTAGAACTGGCAAACCCTAATGTTGATTCAGAAGAAAAAACAACAGAGGGGTAGCACCCCTGAAACCTCAAACGACTTTTATTATTTTATAAAGGCGTCAGGAGTTATTTTTCTATTGGCTAACATAAAAAAACCCTATTCTGTAACCAACATAAGTCTTGGTAAAAAAGGATAAGGGTTAGGGCTTCCGTTGATATATTGTATTGTAGCATTTCCAACGATATCGAGTTGTAAGGATTACTGGTTGTAATCAGTTTGATTGCTAGATAATAATATTGGACTCTCTGTTGGTGGATGTAGCTCGAGTTTGGGTGAACCATGTCAAAAATTGTCTCTTGCTAGTATTATTTCTATGTATTTTCATTCCTCTATTTAATCTTTGTTTGCATTTAATTGATATCTTCTGCATGTAATTCCTAATAGGAGGGACTTGACATCCAGTTGTAGGTCCAAATAGATCATTTGTAGGTTCCATGAAGTTCAAGAACTACTCCATCAAAGTTTGGCAATTTTTTTCTCTTAGGTCTCTTAAGAGACTTTACGGGTACAATGTAGCTTGATTCGATTGGGATACTTGGAGAATGGAACAAGGCCTCCACTAGAATAAACCCACCCACCCAAACCTCTCAACACTATCAATTAGGTCCCATAGGGTGAAGAATGCAAAATATGGCTCTTGGCACCTTTACACTAAATGCCACTGAGTCATTTTACAAGAATGCATCCATCGTTAGCACGGTCAAACGATGTTGAGTTGGTTAAAACTAAGAGAGGTAATTGTGGAGGGACTTGACATCTAGATGTAGGTCTAAATGAATCATTTGTAGGTGCCATGAAGCCTGAGAACTCCTCCATCAAATTTTGGCAATTTTTTTCTCTTACGTCTCTTAAGAGACTTTGCCAATAGAATGTAGCCCGATTTGATTGGGACACTTGGGGAATGAAACAAGGTCTCCACTAGCATAAACCCACATAACCTGACCTGTCAGTATTGTCATTTAGGTCCCATAAGGTGAAGAATGCAAAATATGGCTCTTGGCACCTTTACACTAAATGCCATTGAGGCATTGTGCAAGAATGCATCCACCGTTGGCATGGTCAAACGATGTTGAGTTGGTTAAAATTGAGAGAGTTTATTGTGGATGGACTTGACATCTATATGTAGGTTCAAACAGATCATTCGTAAGTGTCATGAAGTCTGAGAACTACTTCGTCAAAGTTTGGAAATTTTGTGCTCTTAGGTCTCTTAAGAGACTTTGCCAGTATGGTGTAGCCTGATTCGATTGGGACACCTCGTTAACAAAACATGGCCTCCACTAGCATAAAACCACCCAGCCTAACCTGTTGGCACTGTCAGTTAGGTCCCACAGGGTGAATAATGCAAAATATGGCTCTTGGTACCTTTACACTAAATGCCACTGAGGCATTTTGCAAGAATGTATCCGCCATTGGTATGGTCAAACGATGTTGAGTTGATCAAAACTGAGAGAGGTTATTATGGAGGGACCTAACATTCAATTGTGGGTCTAAATAGATCATTCGTAGGTGCCATGAAGTTCAAGAACTACTCTGTCAAAGTTTGGCAATTTTTTGCTCTTAGGTCTCTTAAGAGACTTTGCTAGTACAATGCAGCCCGATTTGATTGGGACACCTAGGAAATGAAACAAGGCCTCCACTAGCATAAACCCACCCACCTTGACCTATCAGCAATGTCAGTTAGGTCTAAATGCAAATCATGCCAAATGTATCTCTCTCCCTATGTAGTCATCTTCATCGTCTGCAAGGGCAAAAAGTTCACTCCCCCACAAACATTAGGACACTCCAAGGGCACAACTCATTCCCAAATTAAAATTTGCAGCCACGTGGCACTGTAGGTTATCCAATGTGGACCCTACACCATCAGAAAATGTGTCTCTCTCCCTATATCTCTTTTTCTCTCTTCCTCTCTACCTCATTTTTCTCTTTACATAACCCATATAGAAGGTGAAATGAGGGTATACTAGACCTATAGACAATGAAATGATGATAGGAAAATCATGTTAAACATATAGAAGGTGACATGAGGGTAAGCAAATAATGTGAAACATAGAAGGTGACTGGACCTCTCGATCTCTCCCTAACTAAACATACAATGTCAAACATATAACTAAGGTGAGATGAAGATAAGAAAATTATGTCAAACATATACAAGGTGAAATGAGGATATGTTATACATATAGAAAGTGAAATGAGGATACGTTATACATAAAGAAGGTGAAATTAGGATAAGCAAATCATGTCAAACATGTAGACGCATGGAAAGTGAGGACATTCAAAGTATGTAGACCATATAGAAGGTGAAATGAGGATATGTGAATCATGCCAAATGTACATATCTCTTCCTATGTCTCTCTCTCTTCCTCTCTACCTCATTTTGCTCTTTTTATAATCTATATAGAAGGTGAAATGAGGGTATGCTAGACCTATAGATGATGAAATGATGATAGGAAAATCATGTTAAACATATAGAAGGTGAATGAGGATAAGCGAATCATGTCAAACATGTGGACCTATGAAATGAGGATATGCATAATGGAGACCATATAGAAGGTGAAATAAGAATATGTGAATAATGCCAAACATGCCTCTCTCCCTATGTCTCTATGTCTTCCTCTCTACCTCATTAGATTCTCTTTCCATAACCCATATAGAAGGTGAAATGAGGGTATGCTAGACCTACAAACTATGAAATAAGGATATGATATTGAAACATGGAATATATGATATTGAAACATACTTCCATTTAAGATGTACACCTATTTACATTTCCAAATGCAACAACTGTTGAATTTGGGTTGTGGATGACATTTCTTTGCATAAACTAGATAACGAAATGAGTAAACACACAAACATGTCTTTTCTCATTAAGACAAAAATAAATATCTTTGATTTAATGAAAATCATCATAAGTTTTGTCATTTTTAACATTTATCTTGCATGTTTAACATGTAAGATGTGAAATTATCAATGATTATCATATCAATTCTAGTAGTTTCTATATTAAACCTAGTAGTTTCTATATCAAACCTAGTAATTTCAGTATCATGATTATTATGAGATGTATACAAAAAGAGTCCAGTACAACAAACATGTTAACTAACACTAAACATCCATGTAATAATTTAGCATAAACAAATTTTGAACAAGTATGTAATTTAGCATAAATTAAAATGAAATGTTAAATATGGATTTCATATGATTGCAATTATGCTTATTTTTATTAATTCTTACTAATTAGGGTATTCATATAGAAATATATAGTAACTCATGTAACTTCTACTTATGTATTATATCTTTGGTTTTATGCTAGTACTAAGATAGTCATCAGTATGAAAACAACAAGGTCTTCTTAATGGTGTTTAGACAATGCATTATCATTTGAAGGAAAAAAGGTCACACGTCATTCTAAGAAAATCCTATATCTAGCTAAAACTACAATCATGTGGAAATTAAGATCAAGTTATGTATTGAGGTATGAAACTGCATATATCATCTTTCTACCAAGAAAAATAATCATATATAACAAGAAATCAATCTATAACATGTTATTGATCATAACTCAACCATTGTAAAGTGATTATATACATTAAACTTTTAAGTTTCAAAGTAGGAATACATGCACATAAGGAATTTAAATTATATTGTATATCAAGGTGTATATATATATATATATATATATATATATATATATATATATATATACAAAAATTTGGCAAATATGCCAAATCCAAACATTTTTTTATAAAATGTGGCATATGCCATCTCAAAATCTATATATAATCTACATGATGAGTAGCTACATCAAATACTAAAGGTCCACTTGACCCTATGTCTCTGATGACTCTTCTACCTGTGATGGATCCTCAAAAAGTGTCCTCTTCATGTCATGATGTCTAGTAGTTGATGGATGCAAAGTTGACTGCATTAACAAGTCAAACCACAAATTTGATTAATTAGTTCACTTGTAAATATAAAGAAGTCAGAGTTAGTAAATATAATCTTCTCTACTACAATTTAGAATTTTCATTTATTAACATACATATAAATAACTATAATCAACTATAAGACCTCTCTAAACTATCAATTATTTAGGAAAATTCAACTCAATTACCTCAACTCTTTCTTGTCATTCAGACTCATTCTACAAATGATTGTCTCTTAAGACGATTAGGTGTCCTACTGAATCATGATGGTAAAGGTGTCACATCACTCACTTTCGCAATAGACTGTAATAGTAAAATAACATTGAAATAAATTAATATAGAATTAATAACAAAAAAGGAAATGCATACATTAAAAAAGTTAGATTTGTTACAAATAAATAATCTATACTGCACTAAACAAAAACTTATCTACTAAAAAACAAGCACATACCATCAATAAGGCCTCATGCATTCATTGAGAAGGACTCATCATGGATGAACCAACTAATATTTCCTATATGAAAAATGACAAGAATGTAAGACTATATGTATGCATATAATCATAATAACTTTTAAATTAATAGATCAACTTAAACAAAACAAAAAAATTGAATTGTAGTGCTTCTGGAAAAAACTGTGTATTGCTTTTTTGCCTACAAAGTTTTTTCCAAAAGCACTACAATTCAATAACATGGACTGTGGAAATATCATGACTACAAAAACAAAAAAATACTCACTAACATTAGGGGAGAGGAGCTATTAGTCATTAGGGATAACTTTACGACCATGTAGAAGTTACATGGACTATTGTAGGACCTCTATTTAAAAAAAATTGATATGGACTCTTATCTATCTACAACTAAGGTTTAGAGGTGTGACTCATTATGCAACTCTCCACATCATCACATCTAGTGAGAAGTGTCCTTAAAATGAATTTTTAAAGATTCAACGCAAACGAGCTATCATGGAATTTTTTTTACAACCTCTAACATTTCATGAGAAAATACAAGGTATTTATTGTACTCACCTTTTACATTTGTCATAGGATAAACATATAATATGAAGTATTCCAATGCATGTCTATTCCCACCCCAGTAGTTCTACACATAAGAATAGTATTTGTCTGCATATTTGGAATGTTTTCATTATTAGCAGATCCTTAAATAGTTTGTTATCTAGTAGAATGTTCCCCTTGAAACCTCAAATTTATAGGAGGCACCAAAACTCACCACTTAGGCCTTTGGAGATGGATAGACCACCATTTTACACTCAAGAATTTACTAATGACAATGATGGAGATGAGCCAATTAAAGTTGTAGTTGAGGATGATGCAGGGTCACAAATGTATATAGAAATTATTGGTAGAAGATGTGTCCCCACTATTATATCCATTAGATGTAGGTAGAGGAGTGGGTTCAAGAGGATCAAAAGGAGGAGGACTAGAAGGATAAATTGAAAAGATACGATGGGAAAATAGGTGGTGACAAGGCCATGGAGGTGGATAGAGGAGAGACAACATTGAATGTATTCCCAATGCAACAAAGAGGAGGAGACTAGGTTTATGATATATAGCCATGCAATATATAATATTTATATTTCATTCCATCACATTATAAATTATATGATATCTCAAGATAAATGACCTAACACATAGATCATGTGTAATATGTAGGTATCTTAGATGAGTGGTTGTATTGACCATAGACCATTTGACAAGTGGTGTTCCTATGATACTGACAAAGTGGATAGTGAAATAATATACATGTTCTAGTCAATTTTATCTACTATTAAATCTTATGAGAAAGGATCATGGTAGTTTGGGAGGAGAGGAATGCAACCTGATAAAGAGAGATGTGTCATTACTATAGCAAGACATGCTTTCTTTGGAGCTAGAACATGTACAAGTGAGGGTAGTCATGTCACCACATATAGACCTTGTCATTATTGGCACAATGATATTCTATAAGTTGATAGTAACACAAGAAAATTCTAGTGTAACAAGTAGATTATAGTGACACAAGTAGATTATAAAACAACATGGGTAGCTCAATTTCCAACCTATGAAAGGAGGTGCGTAGGTTATGAGGCATGATAGACTTTCATGAGCAAGCCTAAATCTAGGAGTAGAATTAGGACTAGGGAAAAATCACCTACAAGGTCTAGGTTGATGGCCAATGTTAGGAGTGAGATGGGGGAGTGACTCTCAATGCTACCTCCCCCCAATTGATATGCACCTAATCATGTTATGATTTTTGTTATGTTGATGACATTTGGTAATGGACACTTTGATATGTATGGTTGGTCTTCATATTTATTGGTTTATGGCATGGGCGACTATATGATCTATATTTTTTATGGAATTTTAGTTTCCTTGTATGTTTATGTATTTTCTATATGTTGATTTGTGTATGTAAATGATATACCATCAATTTATCAATACACACAATTATCTTGGTGATTAATGAACATTGTATGTCATAATGGAATCCTCATAAGATGAATCAATCAATGCACTAAAATGGATCACATAATCATTAGTTGAATCAATTGCAAAATATGTATGAATAAAAGAATAATTGATGTGTTAGTAAAGCTCAAATCTATATGAATAATAGATAATACATGTTTCTTTCTCATTTTCATTATTTTAACCATTATTTTATATGATCAAACATGTAATAAACACCATGATTCTCTATTTTATTATTTATCTAAATGACTATAACCAAATATTTAAATTTTCTAAATTATCAATTAAAATATAGTTCAATTGAATTACCTCTTCCCTTTGTTGGCATTTTGAGAGTCTTTCGGCGAATGATGGTCCCTTGGGTCAATTAGGAGTTTGACTAAAGAATATTGGCAAAGGTGCCACATCATTCACATTTTGGATAGACTATAAAAGTAAAGTAACATCAAGATATAAATTAATATATAATTACTCACAAAAATGAAATGCATACAATAAAAAAGTTAGATGTGTAGAAAAATTTATATTGGCAAGTCTAGGCCAAATTGGATGGCAGAAAGAGTTTCATGATGAACTTCTATCAACTCCTCCTTTGTCATCAACTATTATCCCCCTTACATACATTAGTACTAATCTTTGATTATATTATATTCAAATGGAATACACCATGAAATCTAACTTTAAATTTTACCTCTAAGAAAGATTGGCCTTGCTCATCTCTTTCTCTACCCCCTGATGCCTATGCTTGAGTTCTGGACCCCACTGCCTCAGCTTGTGAAGGTGATGTATGAGGGACATCATACTTTGAAGTGTTAAGGGATGGATCGCTACTCTCCCCGAGAGGACCTAAGCACAACTGGTTGCAAAAAATGCAATTATGAGGAACACAAACATGCGTGGATGAGGAGGGTCTAGTAATCTTAGGTGATCTAATATGACCACCAATATCATGTGGCTATGCAAGCTGAGAGGTTTGTGTAATCAAGTTCTCAGTCAAAGAGTGTATGGAAATGAGGCTCTGTTGTGTTTCATTTGCAACAATGTCCAGGTGTTGAAGTGGAGGTGGAGAAGGGATAGCAGGAGGGGAAATAAAAGGACCTTGCACATGTCTCATTGCCCTAGGTCTATTTTGAGGCATTCCTTTACCTACCCCCTTGAACTCTCTAAAATCAAAATAATTCACATGGTGACCCATTACAAACTCTGCATATAGTTTACGAAGGAAATATAAAGGCACATCAAAATTGTTGTTGGTGGTTTATCAAAAACCATCCACCAATGATCCCAAAAATTCTGAGTAATACCCTGATGTGTACACCATTTGATTGAATACTTAGGCTTATGGACATCAACATGCAATCTGGTTTTAGGGTTGACAAAATATTGGCATAACATAGCTTTGGTAATGTCTAAATCTTTGACTTGGTCATATGATAAACCATTAGAATATTATGCCTTCTTTGCTTCTCACCATTGCCTAAATGATTCATGTTGGCTTGTGAGGGTTCGAACATGAGTAATAATTTCCTCTAAGATTGATGTCATTGAAGACAATCGAGGGTGGTGGTGATAAGTTTCTATAATCTTACTTATTTCATCAATATTTCTTTCAATTTGCTCTTGGATTGTTAGAGGGTTTAGTGGGGAGGGTATGGGTTTTGATGTTCTTCATCCATTTTACCTATTTCAAATTTAAAACATACAAATTTAGGATTTAAAACAAAAAAGAGAAGAATTAGACCCTTACCTCTTCTAATTTGCTCCTCCAAATTGGATATCCATTCTTCTGCAATTAGATATTTGTTTCTC
The DNA here is from genome assembly GCA_027924645.1 of Cunninghamia lanceolata. Lineage (NCBI taxonomy): Eukaryota > Viridiplantae > Streptophyta > Pinopsida > Cupressales > Cupressaceae > Cunninghamia > Cunninghamia lanceolata. Next base: position 5,609,546 of record BSBN01000997.1, on the reverse strand, counting down.
CCTCTCTGTGTTTTGCAAGCCACGGGTTTTGCAAAACACGGGCCTTTTTTTCTCTTTTTATGGTTTACAAAATGAATATCCATTTTGCAAAATGGATATCCGTTTTAGGTTTCACAAAACGGATATTATGTCCAACCCATAAAAAAAGTCAAAGAATCATTTCACAATTTTGGCTATGTAAAACACGTCTTTTCTCTCCTATTGCCACTATTTGGCCCACAATGATCCTGCACTCACCCAGTGTGATAGCCAAAGTAGTCTAGTCAAATGTTGGTTTAATGCCAAAATCAATGTACAAACATACACAAAACCACATAGTGACTAGCTCATATAGACATCACATGTTCACACATAGTGATTTGCTCCATCATACACTACATATACACAATGTGAATAACTTAGGCATGCACCACACATACATAGTGTGACTAACCCATGCATGAAACTCACCTACACAATATAATTAGATTACACATGTATACATCATATGTTACCTATCATAAAACTTAACATACAATTACCCACCCAAACATATATAAAGCTAAACACTATACCATGTTTGGTATTACTTATTGTTACTTGCACACATTCGACATAGGAAATCATAAATCTAAGCACGTATTTATAGTAGGAAAATCATTCACACATACCAAGAGTTGCTTACACCATTAGATCATAATGGATTAATTTAGTGTCATCATTAAATGCAATGTTAGTAGGTTTCCATAATACAATTATAACCATGTCATGACCAAGTTTATCATACCCTTATTTCTTAGAAGAAATAGACCTCTCTAGGGTTTTGAGGATAACATATACTTTTCTATGCTTATTACTGAGCCCAGACACAAACCATAGTTTTCATCACATAAAACTCCAATAATCTTAGTCCCAAAAAGTCTAGAGGAATTCTCATGCATTGACATTAGAGATTAACCATGATGATAGCAACTCTAAATTTCATTAAGGTTAGATTATGGAAGCCAAAATATGCAACGGTTCAATGCGTAAGATTGATGAGAATGGAGTGCCCTTTTATTAGTTCAGACCTATATAGTTAGGACTTATTAATTGAAAGGTGAGTTCATAGCCATCAAATGTAGTTTCAGCCTCAACATGAAACCTACTAAATAGGGAAGGTTGATCAAGTTTAGGAACACTCCATAGCTTGGAGTCATTCCTCCGAGCTATGGACTTGAGGTCTAGGGGCATCCTTCACCCAAGTATTGCTTACATGCTTGCTTCCAAACGGGATTGAAATCACATATAATTCTCCTCACTTAATCTCTTAAGGGTTATACACATAGGTTCCTACACTCATGGTTTCATTATAACCAAAATTTCCTACCCACACTTACTAATATTCCCATAATCAAATCCATACACAGAAATATGAATAACAACATAATTAATATAAAATAAATCTAGTCATAGTAGAACACAAGAAATCATCATACATAATATCTTCACAATGAAACAAATATGCAAAGTCCTAATATGGATCCGCGGGATGTCCTACTACAATATTAATGATATTAAGTATTATAGTCATATTATATTATGATATCCTTCTTAGCAAAACACAACAACATCAATAAGACCGTATAAAAACCATCTGAACTTGGAAAGACTTACACCAATAATTTTAAACTTGATTTAAGTATATGAACCATACCCAAGATACTTGGAAACACTATATAACTGAACTTAGCACTAAGATATTCCTACACTTCCATCATACGCATCAATGGCGGTTAATGATATTAAACAAGATCAATCTCGGCAAGGACCTCTTAGAGAGTCAAAGAATATGATTTTGTTATGATCTTTTTCAAACCAAACTGACTTCCATAATCCTAACCTTGTTCACATCAATAATCCCTTTGTGTATTGATCATATTCAATGATATGATGAGAAACAAGATTGATTACCACTATTGCATAGGATAATGACAGTCAACAAGTTATTCAAAACCCTAAATGCATAATGTTGTGATAGAACAACTTTTCCTTTCTACTCATCCTTATTGCAATGATATCGCTTAAGGAATTTTATACTAACTTCATTTTAGTTTGAAAGGGTAGCCCATAAGTAATGTTCTTATCTTCAACCCTTTAGGACATGCCCTAAGACTTATCATTAGAACTATATACCAATGTCCAACAATTATAATTATTATACGTTTTATAAAGACACCATGATGGTGGTAAACTTAATTATAACTATTCCTGAATATTCTCCAACCATTGAATGTGGGGCATAATGACTACATTAGAATACTCCTAAACATAATTGTGTACATATGCACATTTCAATGTTTGAAATATATTAAAAATAAGTAAGGATGTCAAAGTACAATGATATTCCACCCAAACAAATAGATACACAAAGAAAGAGCATACACTGGGCACACAAATTGTTTGAATTCCTCATGGAAAAGCATCCTCACACATACAAGATGCAATCTATTTGACAAAATGCCTCAAAGAAATGTGGTTTCATGGAATGCCTTATTTTCAGGGTATGTCTGAAATGTTGCTATTCTTAAATATCATCCACTTCAATAGTCAAAGGTCAATTTTGACCAATAAAATAAGACAAACTATTGATTTTTTGACCATTGAAATGGATGATATTTAAGTAGAGTGATAAAATGTTTTGTTAAAAAGACCATGAAAGTTTTCAAGCAGATGCAACTGCTAAGCACAGACTCCTGTCTACAGCGGCACAGCCTTATTGATAGCAATACCAAATATTTATTATGCATAGAACAACCTAGATCTTTTCTTTTTAGCAGCCAGAGTAAATAATTCAAAATTAAATATTGTTTTAGGAAGGTACATTATTCCATAAAACTCTAGGACTTGTCTTTTATGAGAGACTTGCGTGTACAAGGGAGCAACTACCATCCAACGTAAAGAAGGGAGGTGGCAAAAGTCGCTGTGGACCAAAAGGAGGAACACCTTTTGATGCAACATTGTATAAAAAGTCCGATCTTTTTCACTGTAGAGAAATCGGCCATAGAACTAGTGAAGGTTTTACAGCTAGACGAGGACAAATAGATGCTTGGTAGAGGGGAGAAGAGGACGAACTTCTCTGTAGCAGATGATTTTGTATCAACTTGGCCTATAATTCATTGATAAGAATTAGTATGTTTGGGCGGTGGATTTTTTTTAATTGAAGTAGCACAATTAGTCAAATCATAAAGATCTAGTCCATTTCAAACTTAAATTTATGTTCCATTTCTCATGCACTCTATTTAAATATTATTCATTTTAATTGTCAAACAATCAATAGCAATTTTACACCTCATTCACAATAAAAAGTGGTAAATATTTGTCCTATTTTTATTGGCCAAAATTGACATTTGACTGTTGAGATGGATGATATATAAGAATAGCCGTTTTCATGTAGTAAACAACATAAACTTACTATGATCATTATTCAATTTTATTATTCATCTGCACTGGAAGAAATTAAGCTTTATTTGTTGCTTCTGGCTGGATCCATTTTGGAAAGCTGGACAAATAATGGCCACCTAAGACCATTTTAAAATTAAATATTATTTTAAGAAGGTAGATGTGATAGAATAGAGTGTACTTAGCTCTACGAGCAATTGCAAAGATATTCTGATGTCCAAAAGTGGCAGTCATGGAGAGGAATTCTATACATTGATAGGCAGAGCAAGCAGAATCCTCCGTAGATTATCTACAGGATTGTAGATTTTTATGTTGTTTGTATTTGTATAATTATCATTGTTAGAAAAATAAGCAATGCAGAATTGAAATAAACAGTGAACCAGCAATAAAACGTACAAAATAGACAGCACAGATTTACGTGGAAAACTTGTATCAGGGAAAAAACCAAGGGTAAAGATTTCTCAATAATTTTATTCTCAAAAACAATTCGTTGTTACAGAATTTCACAATACATTCACATTCAAGCTCAACTAACTTAAAGAACCACGAAATAACATACAATTAATCATGCATAATCCAAAGAAGGATTTCTATGCATAAATCATTCGAATGGCACTTCCCCATGCACTTAATATTTACTACTTTTTGTTGTGAATGAGGTGTAAAATCACTATTAATTCTTTAACCATTGAAATGAATGATATTTAAGTAGAGTAATACAGTTATCCAAAAATTAGTTACAAACAACAGAACAGAAAATAAAAGCCTTGGAGGCAACAAAAATCAAAAGAAAGACTACTGTCTGGACAGTACAGACACCATTGACCTCAGAGCTGTAGGCCTCTTTTCATACATAGCTTTGTAGTCCATAGTCTCCATCAAATACACAATCTGCATTTAGGAGCACAAAACCAACCACAGTCTTAAAAAATAAAGAACAGCACATCCAGAACACACAACCAATTCCAATAACCACAAATCACAGCCTCACAAACCAACGAAAATCCAGCTTAAACAAAGAGAATAGTGTGCCACCAAAAGTTCCAGATTCTCTGTACTCAAAGCTTGAGCAACAGTTAGTCCAATCTTTCGCTTTTAACTTCTTTTGACTCTTAACTTCTTTCGCTTTTGAGCAACATATACAACCGTTAGTCCAATCTTTCGCTCTTAACTTCTTTTGACTCTTTTGCGTTCAAAACTATTACCTGCAGTAGTCTTGTATAAGCTTCAAGATTATTAGTTTATTGATACACAATTAACTCTTATTCAAACTAAACTAAACAAAGGATAATATCCTAGTTAATGTCTTCCCATGTGAATAGTTTCATATACCTCAACATGTATGTACTGGGTTAAAAGGACTTAAATATTGCATGGTGTATACATATCATTATTTAGATGGATGTCATTTGGTAGGTCTTAATACATGAACTTGAACTTAGGAGATATAATAATGTCGTACTTCTTTTTTGAATGGCATGTCTAGAGACTAGGTATATCATGCAAACTCCTTGTGAGCCATATCTTCACCTTAACATATTATGTTTAAAGAGGTGATAATTGTAATAGTGGATTGAATATAATTATATGATTAATTGGTATCCAATATGACATATTATAAGAGTTAGATTATATGACAACATTATACAAGAATTATATGTTGTTTCATTACGTTCAAGAATGTTGGTTGTTTGATAACTATGGTAAAGGCACTAATATCTTGTATTGGAATTGAAAAGCCATGATTGCCATAATGACTAAAGTAGTTTGCCTCATTGGAATTCCTTATTAGAATGTTGAGGAAAGTTTGATTTACTCTTAAGCAGCTACAAGGCTTTGTATTGGAGTTTTACTAGTGTTGTGATCACCTTTGGTTATGCAAACTATGATTTGAGTAATGGTAATGGGTAAGGCTTATGGGGTCACCACCCCTTCCCTTCTACCCATAATCATCCTACATGTAGAGCTTCGAGTTCAATAAAATTCTAGCAAGACACATATAAGGGAACTTCTTGTGGGTGGCTGACTAATTGAAAATTCTATCTAGTTATGCAAGTGACCTGAAAAGGGTTGCATAACCACATCTTAATTTATCATACAAACTTGGGATTTTGGCTAATAAGTGATTATAGATCTAGTGTTTTAACATTATGATGTTTCCTTGAAGAGGATGCTCTTGGAGTTAAATATGAATATGTTGTGGAGAACTACATTCATCTAATTCTTGAGAGGGGATATGTAGGTAGCTCATGAAGAATGAACACAAGGAATTAGGTCGAGTATAGGGGTTTTTTCTTTTCTAATGCCCTTTTCTATCAAGATCTTTAGATGCTTGTAGTACCCTGCAATCTCTTCTCTTGATCAAGGATTAGCAATGGGGAAGTGTTGGTAAGGACAAGGATTAATGTTTTCAAAATAATCAAGGATTAGCAATGGGGAAGTGTTGGTAAGGACAAGGATTAATGTTTTCAAAATAATTGATCTCAGATTGAGTATTTCAGAATAATGCTTATTTAAAGAATTGTTTACTTAGGTTTATAATTTCTTGGATTATTCATGTGACATGATGCCTTGATGAACATTGTCTAACTATGCAAGTGTCTGTTGACATGGATTGGCCAAACCAAGTCGAAGGGGGTGCTTTATTTCACAAGAGTCCATTAGTGTTAGATGATGATGCATAGGCAAGTCTACCATAAGAAAATAGAGAGGCCCAAGAAGGTAAGATGTCCACTGAAAGAACCAACAAGAGGATCTTGATTGCATGAAATGAATGAATGTGATGAAAATTGAGGGTAATGCATTGGAGTTAATAATCTTGGAGAACCAAAGAATGTCACATGTTTGGAAAAATGTAAAGATCTAAACCTAGATGCACTATTGAGGATCCAACCAATCAAATCAAGCCAAGAACTTGCATGGTAAAGAATCTTAAGGAATAAAACAAATCATGAGGTTCAAAGAAATTAATGCATTGCCCAAACCAACCAATAAAACCTGAAGACAAGAAGAGTTGTGAGACTATATAAATAACTAGAGAAATCAAAGGATGGAGCCTATTGAAACAAAATGCACAAACACAAAATCTATGAAAATAGAGGGAAGGGATTGTTATAAAAGGGGAAACTAAAGAGGCATCAATAAGGCATATGCTCATGACTAGTTTGATAATGTTTAAAGCTTGTGAACATATTAAGTGTGTGTATATAATATGTGAGTCTCGTATAAGTCTAGCTATTCTAAATTGTATGTGTGTGTGTATATAATTGAATGTGTAATTAAGTCAATGTCTTTGGGACCCATAGGACTCAAGGGAATATGTGAATTATTGAGTAACTAAGTGATGGGGACAAGATTACTTTAATAGATAATTGAGTGAAGGGAACAAGCTTCGTCTAATTGATCGATAAAAACTAGCTCAATGTATTAAGTGATGGGGACAAGCTTAGCCTAATTGAGTGGTGCAAACAAGCTCATCATGGCGGTTGTGATTTTTGAAGTTATGAGAAGTTGAGAAGATAGTTGGAGTTCGTCAACTCTTTTTTGTGTGTGTACATGTCGGATGTATGTCTAGTATTTGTTTGATTATTATATCATGTGTGTTTGAATTCTGTGAATGAGTATGTGTTAGTAGTAGTAAGTCTTCATCTCGATGAGAATGGATAGTGGATGCTACAATGATAAGACTTCAAAAAAAGAATCAACATTGACAGACTAGTCATGAATTCTCCAAGCATTGTGCACCTCAATGTCACCCCCATGAAGCTAAGTACCTCACTGTGAGGGTGGCTAGGTGGAAAAGGAGGCCTAAGACTTGGTAATGCAGGAGCATCCGGGTCCATGAGCAATCAACATCAACCAAAAACATTTCAAGTTTTTAGTTTTAGTTTCAATTCAATTTTAGTTGTGCTTTGTCTTCTTTTGTGTTGGTTTTGGTCTTTTGCTTTAGGAGGCAATTTCATATTAATTTGGCCAAGTTAAGAGCATCATCATGTAGAAAATCTTATTGGGTATCTCTAGTTTCATTTTGGTGAGGATTGGGCAAAAATTGACTAAGTTAGAGCCAGTCAGAGAATTTCCCAGTTCGTGAATTGTTTAGCTCGCCGATCCAACAGTTTTCCAACAACCCAGTTAGTTGACAGATACTTTCCCTGACAACTCTTCAATACAAGTTACATTTTAACAAGTTTACTAAGGGGATATTTTGGTCACAAGAGTTCCTAGTTCGTAAATTGTTTAGTTCGCCAACGACTTAGTTCGCCAACAGGCGATTTCACAGACTAAGTCATAAAGGAAAGTTCTCAGGGAGATTTGTCAGGAAATTCTTAGTTCACTGATAGATTAGTTTGTCGATGGGTGATTTCCCTGACTCAACTAAGGGCAAGTTTGCAAGTGCTTATGTTCATTGAAATGGAGCCTTCAGTTGGCAAAAGTTTGAAGTTGCAAACTCAATCAGTAAAGTCACTAGTTTGTGAATCCATAGGTTTTTCGATGGCTTACTTCACCGATGACTCACTTCACCTATAAAGGATTTCAAAGTTGAAGTCAACGTTTCTTTGGTTCACAGGATTGGAAATATCGCCAATCAAAGGAAAATGTTAAGTATCGACTGGTTTGCAGGATCCAAAAGTTATTGATTTGCTGACAAGAATATACAAAAAGCTTTTGAGAAGAAGTCAAAGAGTTTGTAGAAGACAAGTTTCACTGATAAAAGAAGTTGATGTCTTGAGACTTTGTATCAACAAACTTTTAAGTTTGCGAACTAGTTCTTGGTTTTCAAAATTTACCAATAAGCCTATAAAAGGATGGAAAAGGTCAATTTTGTTGATAAAGGGGATCTAATGTCTTAAGGCTTGTATCGGCAAACCTTTAGTTTGCAAACTAACAAATTCACTGCTAGCATGTGATAGTGATATTTTAGTTTTGCAGAGTTCAACTTTTGTCGATAACTATTCATAGTGGTGTATCGGGAATATCTGAGTTTGAAAACTTGACAAAACATCAATAAAGGTGATTGCAGAAAATACTTGGTGGTTTGTGGAAGGGATATTTTGCCTATGAACTATCATGAAGCTCTATTACTGCCGAATATATACATTGGCAACTGTTATACACCAACGAGGATATTTGGGTGATGATACAGTTCTATAAGTGTTCAAATTTCTTGACAGTTCAACTTCTGTTCTGGTATCTCATTCAATTTATTAATGAATGGTGGTGGTTCAATAGTTTTTGAGCTCAGTACCATACATACATTCACTTGGTCCACATTGGGAGTTCTATGGTTGATGGATTGAGATGCCCTGGTGAGGGTTCGTTGCTACCTAAGGAAAAGGCTTGACAGTTTTGAAGTGGAACAGAAGAAGTAGACAATTAGAAGAAATGACAAAAATTGAGAGGAGATTGTGAGGAGAGAAGAGTTGTTGGAGATGAGCCGAATGATGGGAAACATTCTTGAAGGGTAAGCATCAATCTTGGAGAAGAATAAATCAGATTAAAATTGTATAGATTTGTATTTCTCCTTTTATTACATAAATGTATGATGTTGATCTAGATTGAGAGTTGAATAAATTCAAATGGAAGTTGTGTTGTTTTGAATTTGTGTTTCTATTGTGTATTATTGGCTGCATGACTAGGTAGTTTGGTAAGACCCCTTGGTCATGATTGCATCAAGTGGTATCAGAGCAAGTTTTCTTGTTGGGATGTGTTGAAGTAGAGATTGTGAAAAAAGGTTGTTTTCCTAGAACGAATTTAAAAGACAAAGAAAGGGCTCATTAAAGAGAGAAGAAAAGAGAAGTAGAAAAGGAAACACTCACTGATAAAGAGAAAAGAGGTGTTTATATTGTTGTTGGGTGAAAATGCAATTGAAAAGAAGTTGAGAAGATGTTATAGCCTTGAAATTTGGGAGGTGTCTTGAGAAAACCCTAAGTGATTTGTTGCAAAAGAGGAGATTTTGTAACTACAGTTAGCTAGATGCTATGAGGAATTTGTTGCAAGTGAGAAGAGGCATGTAACTATAGAGGACTTGAGTCCTAGATAATTCTATTCTAGGTGTAAGAAGGAGCTTGTAACTACAGAGGGTAGAGAAGGAGACATGAAAAACTAGAAAAGGTATATTTCGTTTGATTGAGGATAGAGAAATATTTTGTTGTAGGTAAAGCCCTATGACTGTAGAGGGTTAATACCCTAGAGATTGTAGAACTTGTTGCAAGTGGGATCTTGTAACTAAAGTAGTGGAGAAGATGTCTTTGAAAAGGAGGACTAGAAGGGTCATGAAGAGACGTGTGAGAATTTTGTTTGTGGAAGAACTGGCAGAAAGTAGGTTTGTTGACTTTGTATCTAAATAGTTAAGAAAAATCCAATCAAGATTGATTGCATTGGAAATTGAGCAAGGGAGAGGAAACATGGTAGATGAGAGAAGATATTTGGAAGAATGTCATGAAATTGACATAATAGAAAAGGATAAACAAAATAATGTTGTCGAATGGAAAGAAGAAAGGTTAGATTGCTATCCTGATGAAGGAGAAGATTTGGAAGAAGGTGATGAGGTAGAAGAGTTTAGTGGAAAGGAAATCCTCCTAGAAGAGGGCGTTGAAGGAAGAAATGATGAACTAGTTTTTACATCAGATATTAATTTCGTGAAGGATATAGTTGAAGAAGGAGATCAGGTTGTAAGATCTCTTGAGGCATTAGATAAAACTTTATTTAAATTGGAAGCATTGAAGGCTACACAAAATGAAGTTGTTGTAGATAGGAGAGATTTTGAAGTCAAATGCTAGGTGATTGGAAAGGAGTAAGAGGAAAATTGATTAATGGCTGAAGAGAGAGGAGAAATTGATGAAATTGAAATCCATGTTTTTTCTGACATTGATTTGTTGGCAGGTGACCTTGAAGGAAGAAATAAATCTTCATGAGGAAAAGCAACGAAAAGGAGAACTAGACCATAAAAATGATTAACAAAACCACATAATGACAACTTGTAAAAGAGGAAAGAGTAAAGGACCTAGTTTGGAGATTGTTGAACTTAAAGTGGAAGTAGATAAAGTGACAGAGAAAATAGTTGAGAAGGATTTTAATTTTGGTGATCATTTGCATGTTGATTTGTTTGTAGACAGTGAAATAGACAAAACAGATGGAGTAAAAAGACAAGTCATTGAAGGTCCTATTTTTGATGAAGAAATGGATGAAGATGAAGAAGATTTCCTATTGAAAGAGGAAATGAGGAAGATAGATAGCCTATTTGAAAGGCAAATTTCAAATGGATATGATAAAGTGTTGGAGAAAATGCATGTGGGAGAAGATGAATCACATGATTGTGCTAACACTATTATGTTTGCAGGTATGAAGAACAATGCAGCAGAAGGTCATGTATGTGACATTGAAGGAGAAATCCTCATGCAAGAGGATGAAGAAGGAAGGAATGTGAATTGTAGAAACATGTCTTAATAAAGGCATGAAGATGAAGATAATAGAGAATGAGCATAGAAGGATTGTTATAGCAGTAGATGAGCAGAAGGAGATAGAGGTAGTTAATAATTTTCATTTATATGATGAAGGAAATAATAGACAGCTCTATAAATATGAAATTATGCACATGGAAGAAGAGATGAAAGGAGGAATGGATGATTCTATTAGTATATATTTGAGTGCAACTTGTGTAGAGAAGGTGATTGTAGAAGGACAAATTACAACAATGGGTGGTCCTTTGAAGGACATTATAATGCTAGAGAAAATGATGCAATCTTGTGTGAAGGAATGGGATGGAGAGGATTATGATATAGATGAAAGAGAGGAATGGGAGATTGCAGTAAGATCATGTCTTATGGGAGGTATGAATTAGCTGATAAAAATTGACAGCAGTGAAGAAGTGAGAAAAGATGATAAGATAATGTTGGGAATTTTTAATTTCCTTAAAACCTATGAAGTTGATGTGTGTGCAGGTATGATGGAGCTTGAGAGGCATAGATTTAGAGGAAGTGTGCATGATGAGACTTAGAATTGTAGAGTAACAAGGTATAACTGAGATGGTGAAGATGGAAATCTTTAATTTCCATAAAGTTGATTATTTCAATTTGCATACCAATGAAATGGAATGGGAGGCAAAAATTTGTTGGAGGTGGTTGGATTATGGTGGGTTGAATCCCACAAGAAGAGGACGTAAATTGGAGAGTGGTAAGATGAAGAGTGATGAGGAGATTAGAATTTGGAGGGGGAGGTCGAAATATGGTGGACATGAGTCCATGGGAAGAAAGAATATTGAAAGGCAAAACAGATGGAGGTTAATAACACTTGTACTAGCTAAATGTTGGAAGAGAAGAAAGAAGAAATTATTCTATTCATCTTTGGAAGCATTAGAGTGTGCCACAGAATGTTTCCATTCTAGAAGTATGGTTTAACCACTCAGCTCCAATTTTGTCATCCCATGCTCACAAATTTTTCACCCAGCATGTCTGATGCAGGAGCATCCAAGTCCATGAGCAATCAACATTAACCAAAAATATTTTAGGTTTTCAATTTAGTTTTAGTTGTGCTTTGTCTTCTTTTGTGTTAGTTTTGGTATTTTGCTTCATGGGGCAATTTCATATAATTAATTTGGCTAAGTTAAGAGGATCATCATGTAGAAGAGATTATTAGGTATCTTTAGTTTCATTTTGGTGAGGATTGGGCAAAAATTGGCTAAGTTAGAGCTAGTCAAAGAATTTCCCAGTTCACAAACTATTCAGTTCATTGATCCAACAGTTTGTTGACAGCCCAGTTAGCTGATAGACACTTTTGCCAATAACTATTCAAGACAACTTACATTTTAACAAGTTGACTAAGGGGAGATTTTGGTTAGCAAAGTTCCTAGTTCATGAACTATTTAGTTCGCCAATAGGCGATTTCACCATCTAAGTCATAAAGGAAAGTTATCAGGAACTTTATTGGGGAATACTTAGTTCGCAAACTAACTAGTTCACCAATAGCTTATTCATTGATGGGCAATTTCCCTAACTCAGCTAAGGGCAAGTTTGCAAGTGCTTATGTTCTTTGAAACAGAGCCTTTAGTCAGTAAAAGTTTGAAGTTGCAAACTCAATCAGCAAAGTCACTAGTTTACAAACCCATAGGTTCATCGATGGCTCATTTTGCCGATAAAGGCTTTCAAAGTTGAAGTCAATATTTATTTGGTTTGTATGATTGGAATATCATTTATCAAAGGAAAATGTTAAGTATCGACTGATTTGCGGGATCCAAAATTTATTGATTCACCAATTCGTTGACAAGCATATAAATGGTTTTTTTGAGAAGAAGTCAAAGAGTTCATAGAAGAAAAATTTTGTCGATAAAATAACTTGATGTCTTGAGAATTTATATCGAAAAACTTTTAAGTTTTTGAACTAGTTTGTGGTTTTCAAAATTTGCCAATAAGTCGATAAAAGGATGGAAAAGGTCAATTTTATCAATAAAGGGGATCTAATGTCTTAAGGCTTGTATTGAAAAACCTTTTAGTTTGCTAACTAACAAATTCATCGATAGCATGTGACGATGAACTTTTAAGTTTGTGGAGTTCAACTTAAATTGTTGATAACTATTCATAGTGGTGTATCAGGGAATATCTGAGTTTGAAAACCTGACGAAACACTGATAATGGTGATTTCAGAAAACACTTGGTGGTTTGTGGAGGGGATATTTTGTCAATGAACTATCATGAAGTTCGAGTAGTGTCAAATATATACATTGGTGATTGTTATACACCAATAAGGATATTTGGGTGACAATACAATTCTATAACTATTCAAATTGCTTGGCTGTTCAACTTCTATTCTAGTATCTCATTCAATTTATTAACGAATGGTGGTAGTTCAACTATTTTTGGGTTGAGTACCATAAATACATTCACTTGGTCTAGATTGGGGGTTGTATGGTTGATGGATTGAGACACCTTGATGAGGGTTCACTACTACCTAAGGAAAAGGCTTGGCAGTTTTGAAGCGGAACAGAAGACGTAGACGATCAGAAGAAATGACATAAATTGAGAGGAGATTGCAAGGAGAGAAGAGTTACTGGAGATGAGCAGAATGATGAGAAATGTTCTTGAAGGAGAAGCACCAATCTTGGAGAAGAAGAAATCAGATTGAAATTGTATATATTTGTATTTCTCCTTTTATTACATAAATGTATGATGTTGATCTCAATTGAGAGTTGAATAAATTCAAATGGAAGTTGTGTTGTTTTGTCTTTGTGTTTCTATTGTGTGTTATTGGATGCATGACTACGTAGTTTGGTAAGACCCCCTAGTCATGACTGCATCACTTGGGATGGTTTTCAAGCAGAGAAACATGATAGAGAATTTGGTGATAACTAATCTCATGTTATAATTCTTAAATAGTTTGAACATTCTAGTAACTAATAATTGATTTAGTCTAAATGATTAAGTTAGGTAGCTAGTAGTTTGAATTTATAGAAGTATTTGGAATCGATGTGTTCTATCTTTCGTGTAGCTACATGAAATAATGACATTAGCTCAACATCTCGGACTCTTCAAAAACAATGCAATAAGAGACTACTAGACCTGTGAAGAGAGAAGGATGAGCTTTAGATTCTTGTCCAAAATCAAGAAGGGGATATAGAAAGATTTTTCCTGAAGCATAGAGTTTATAAGATTGTATGAATTGTTAAAATATGTGACTAATTATCACCTTTGGTATTTTGAATTTAACTAATCAAGTTGGCATTGCAAGTAATCTTGAGCTAATTTGTAGAGACTAGAATTACATTAGTTGTGAATAAAATGCATGTCAACTTATGTCTATTAGACGACTTTCAATGATGAAAAAATTTATATAAAGGTCTATGTCTATGATTCCATGACATCTTGATGTCTATTGGTGAAGCCAATTTGAGAGGAACCTCCTGCAACAATATAATGAAAAATGCATGAAATAACATAAATAGTAGAAACACAGAAGGAATTTATTGATCGCAGGCCACTTCAAGGGGGCAACCTCCTTTGAGCAAGCTCAATACAATAAATTCGTGGATGCCTTCACTAGCCTCAACATGTACTTATATACTAAGTCTAATCTAAACAACTATTACTTTCATGAATGTGGGATAATACAATATACTCACGGGACAACTTACAAAGCATATGTGTCCAAAAGTAATATACTAACAAATTAGAAAAGCTTTGTCCTCAAAGATTAAGTTGTGGAAATTGTTGTTGAATTTGAAGGAGTGGTTCCCACGTAGCATCCTCTGGTTGAATTTCGTGCCACTAAATTAATACCTCTGTGATGGATCGTGAGTGAAGCTGATGAGTCTACCTATCGAGGATTTCCTCCAGCTCCAAAATGATGGATCCTTCGTTATCCAGTTCTAGTAAAATAGTTTTTGCTCTGACGTTAGTGCCAAGAACTTTCTTTAGACAAGAGACATGAAATACTGGATGAACGTGGGAAGAAGGAGGAAGCTCCATATTATAAGCAACTAACCCAATCTTCTAAAGAACCTTATATGGCCCATAGAACTTTGGAGCCATCTTATGACGCCCTTTGAGTTTCAGGGATGATTGTTTGTATAGTTGTAGACGAAGAAAAACCATATCACCTACTTGAAAATTGCATTCAGAATGGTGTTGATCAGCTGCTTATTTCATTTGATTTCTTTCCATGTGAAGATTGTCCTGCAAGATGTGAAGAACCTAATCCAAGGTTCAAAGAACCATGTCAACTGCCTAAACTGGTGAATTGCTGGGGGTTTATGGAAGAAACACTAGTGGTGCCTAACCATAGATTGCTTCATATGGATTCATTTTAGATGCAGTGTGGTAGGAGGTAGTGTACCACCATTCAGCAAGAGGGAGCCACTTTGCTCACTGATGTTGTTTTTTAGAGGTGAAGAAACGAAGATAAGTTTCCAAACATTTGTTGATAATTTTAGTCTGACCATTTGTTTGTGGGTGATACCCAGAACTCATCTTCAGTTTGGTGCTAGTGTGTCGAAAGAGTTCTGTCTAAAAATGAATGGTAAAAGTTGCATCACGATCTGAGACAATGGAAGAAGGGATGCCATGAAGATGGAAGATCTAGTCCATGAAAATGTGTGTGTCTAAGAAGGAGGTATAGGGATGGTTGAGGGCACAAAAATGACTATATTTGGAGAGGTGATCAACCACAACTAAGATCACTGTCTTCCCTCCAGATTTAGGGAGCCCCTCAATGAAATCCATAGAAATATCTATCCAAATCCATGTAGGGATGGGCAAGGGTTTGAGCAATACAAGAAGGAGTGTCGTTTCACCCTTGTTGAATTGGCAGGTATCACATTCAACCACCATTTGTTGAATTGCCCTTTTCATTCCCTTCCAAAATAAGTTACATTGTGCCCGCTCATAAGTTTTTATGAACCGAGAGTGCCCTACCAATGGAGAAGCATGGAGTTCATAAAAGATAGCCTGCTAAAGATTTGTGCTCTGGGGAAGCACTAGACGACCCTTATATCACGGAGAAGCACCATTCCAAGAGTAATGCGGTACAACAAAAGGGTTATTGGCCAATTGTTGAATGATTTGAGATAATGAAGAGTCATTAACATAGCCCTGCTAGACAGATTCCAACCAATTTGGAACATGCATAGAAATAGATAAAAGTGAAGCATGGTCATCAAATGTGTGAGAAAGAGCATCTGCCACAATATTGTCCTTACCCTTCTTGTAAGTGATCTCATAGTCAAAACCCATGATTTTTCTAACCCATTTTTGTTGTGTTGGGAGGAGACCCATTGTTCTAGGAAATATTTTAGACTCTGCTAATTAGTCTTGATGCAAAAATGCTTCCCAAGTAGGTATGGACGCCACTTCTATACTACATGCAAAATAGCCATAATTTCCTTCTCATATGTAGAGAGTACTAAATTCTTGCCAGAAAGGGCTTTGCTAGTAAACACAATAGGATGTTCTTGTTGAAGGAGAATAGGACCAAGTCCATTGTCGCAAGCATCACTCTCAACAGTGAAGGTCTTGGAAAAATCTAGCATAGCTAGAACAGGTGTAGTAAACATAGCTTGTTTTAGTTTTTCAAATGCACACTCAGCAGCATGTGTCCTGGTAAAAGTATCATTTTTTTACATAGCTATTAATGGAATTGCAATCTTCCCATAATCCTTGACAAACTTGCGATAGTAGCCAGTCGGTCCCAAAAAACCATGGAGGCTCTTGAGTGTCTAAGGATGCAGCCAATTTTTCATGGCATCTATTTTTGTAGGATCTACTCGAACCCCTTGGGCTAAAACAATATGCTTGAGATACTCCACTTCCTCCTGGCCAAAAACACATTTAGATTGTTTTTCACAGAGCTGATGATTAGAGAGAAGTTGTAGTACGAGATCCAGATGGTGGAGATGCTCAGCCCATGTTTTACTATAGATGAGGATATCATCGAAGAAGACCAGAATGAATTTCCATAGGTAGGGCCAGAATATTTTATTCATCAATGCCTGGGATGTTGAAGAAGCATTAGTGAGGCCAAAGGGCATGACAAAAAACTCATAGTGGTCATCATGTGTGCGGAAAGCCATTTTAGGGATATCATCCTCATGAACTTGAATTTGGTGATATCTAGAATGAAGATCCAACTTGGAGAAAAAATGAGCGCCATGAAGCTCATCAACAACAGGAATCGAAAACTTATCCCTGATTGTGATGTGATTAAGTGCTTGAAAGTTAATGCAGAGGCACAATGACCCATCTTTTTTCTGGGAAAGAAGAACTGGTGAAGAAAAAGAACTGGTACTAGGGTGAATAATGCCTTGCTTTAATAAGTCTCGAACAAGCATCTCAATCTTTGTCTTTTGGTGAAATGGGTAGCGGTAGGGCCTAATGTTGGGAGGAACGCTTCTAGGAAGGAGTTGAATATGGTGGTCCTTTGGTCGTGAAGGTGGCAATCCCACCGGTTTGGCAAAGACATAAGCATACTTATCCAAAATTCGTTAGATCCAAAGGAGTAGTGGAGACTGCTAATGGTTACATTTGAATGGAATGGAGTTGAGCAATGACACCATGTGAATTCTTCTTAAGAAGATTTTCCATACGATGTGAACTTATGATGCTGAGAGACCCTGATTGTAAGCCCTTTAATGTGTGTTTTTGCCCATTATCTAAAAACTACATCCAAAGTTCAGCAAAATCCCATAAGATGGGTCCAAGTGTGCGTAACTATTGGGCACCCAAAACCACATCACATCCACCTAAGGGCAAGGCAAACATGTCAGAGCGCAAGTTATAATCTCCAATAGAGATACACACATTACGACACTTCCCTTTGCAAGGTAATGTGCCCCCATTGGCAATAATGAATTCAAAGCTGGAGCAAGGATGGACAAAACAATTAGCTTGTTTGGTGATTTGAGGGTCAATAAAGTTATGAGTGCTACCATAATCAATGAGTATTGTAAGAGGGAGCTTCTTGAAGTAACCCTTGACCACATGGTTTGTGGGGTGGTGACTCTTGCTAAAGCATGGAGAGAGATCTCTAGGTGATCTTCTTGAGAAGTAGGGTCAATAAGCGGCTGCTAAGTTTCAACCTGATCATCTATTGTAACCTGAGCATCTGCATAAACTTTAGTTTCAGGTGGAGAATCCACATCTAAGAGATAGAGTTTTTTCTCAACACATCTATGTCCCTGAGTGAATTTCTCATCACAATTATAACAAAGCTCTATTTCTCTACATGCTCGCATCTCTGCTTCAATCAAATGCTTGATAGGAGTTGTTCTAGAAGCTGGTGTTATTTGAGGTCTTTGGAAAACCGTATTTCTGAATGGAACAAAATTGGATTTGGATCATTGTTAAGCTATGATCTTGTCCTTCACCAACTTAGCCAACCCTAGGGCTTCCATCATTATGCTAGGATGGAACATTTTAACCTCAGATCAAATTGCATCCTTCAAACCACTGACAAAACAACTCCTAAAGAATTCATCAAACAATCCCTCTATGTGATTGGCCAGTTTTTCAAATTCGGTCTGATATTCTCTCATAGTGCATGTTTGGCAAAGTTTAGTGACTGCTTCTATGAAGTCATCAAAAGCACTAGGGCCAAATTGTTGCAAAATGAGTTTGCAAAAATTTGTCCATTTTGGCTCTTCATGAGCCTTGATGTACCAACGAAACTATTGAAAGGCTTCATGTTCCAAATGAAAGGATGCAAGTGGGACTTTGTTGACATCAAAAGTATTATGCAGACTAAAATATTGTTCTTCTTGGTATATCCATCCAGTCAAATCATCACCATTGAAGCAAGGAAAATCAAGCTTCGGCCCACGAAAATTGCTAGAAGAAAACCCAGTGCCTGTAGAAGACTCTGGCTACCATCTATTGTTCATGGTTGAATGTTGAAGATTGAGGCTGAGAATTTTTTCATCCAGATCTTGGAGTTTGGTCTTGAGGGCTGTAAATTCATCCTCTATGTTTTTTTCTCCTATTTGGGTGACAACCATAGCCAGGAGATTTTTTTTTTGGGGGGAATGGGTAGAAAAACAAAAATGAAAACTTTTTTAGTAATGGAAAATTTAGATTTGGGAAAAACTCTGATGGGTAATTGGGGTTTAACTAGGTTGTGGACACTTTTTGAGGGAAAGGGGAGAAGAAAATGGGGATTTCAGAAGTGAGGTGAAAGAATGGGAAAATTTGTCCAAGAGGGACAAAGGAGCAAAAATGTGAAATGAATACTATGGTAAAATTTGAAGGCTATTGGGTGAGAATCGAAGAAGTTATGGCAAACCCTAAAAATAGACAAATGTGGGATTTCTAGCTTTGATAAGTGGAATTTGGGATAGGGTCCTCAAGGAAGGAATTATGCTGAATGAAATTTTAGGGGTTCCATTGAATTTTGAGAGAAAACAGAACTAAAGCAAGGAAGATATGGTGGTCTACCAATTTTTTTTTTGGAAATAATCTACCAACTACTCTGGATGGATTCAATCTATGATTTGCCAGCTATCAAAAGATATGGACCCCAAGTATGTTTGGCTTCCTAAAGGTTTAGGGGAGTCACTCAACCACCAATGTTGTCTAACAGCTTGTGTATTGGGGCAGTACCCCTCACTCCACGGCTCAGGTAAAACTGATAACCACTTTGCCACAAATGATAGCTCTTGGTTTACCCCACGGATGGGAACTAGTCAATTAGGTAGGGGTTGTTGCCCTTTTTGCTGGAAGGTCCTCTCAATGGGCTAGCTACTTTGGGGTTCCTGTGGTACTCCTCATAATGAGTTTTAGGGTTATATGCCCAGGCACTTCCCACAATTAAGTGGATAGGGATATTCCCTAATCTGAACCTGCAATTGAAATGAACAATAAAGATGCAAAAAAGAAAGAACTACTTCAATAATAACAGCACCTGGAGGCCACTACAGAAAAAAAAAAAATCAGCAAAAATTCCACCCAGTGAGCCCAAGAAAGCGCTCTGATACTAGATAAGAGGAACCTCCTACAACAATATAATGAAAAATGCATGAAATAACAGGAATAGAAAAAACACAGAAGGAATTATTGATCACAGACCACTTCAAGGGGAAACCTCCTTTGAGCAAGCTCAATACAATAAATTCATGGATGCCTTCATTGGCCTCAACACGTACTTATATACTAAGTCTAATCTAAACAACTATTACTTCCCATGAATGTGGGATAATACAATATACCCATGGGACGACTTACAAAGCATATGCGTCCAAAAGTAATTACTAACAAAGTAAAGGGAAGGGTTAAACACAGGTTCCTAACACAATTCTTAATTCTCTAAGGCCTTGACATCTTGTTGAAGCCTTACTAAATTCCTTGTTTTAGGTATCTATTAAGACAAGTGACATGATTTTGTAATGTTCTAACAAAAGAAGTTAATAAGATTATGGAATAATGACTCTAAGTGTATTTTTCTATGGTAGAATTCCTATAAACTATTCTAAGAACTTAAGCATCATCATGGTGTAATTTGGGGAAACTCCTTGAATTCAACCACCCGTATTAACAAAGCCATAATCTTAATGTAGAAGATTTATAATTCCCCTTAAGCAGTTGATGAATCTTTGAAGTATGTTCTATGCCAGAATTGTGTGACTCTTCTCCATGAATGTCCATTAGAACTTAGTTTAGAAGAGCTCTTGAAGAAGATCTTGAGAGTTCTAGAGTTAGTTTTACATTCTTGATATTCTGAGTTTGATAGAAGGATTAGTTTTTCCCCCTGCTCTATCATAATCCTATTTTCATGGTTAATATTTGATCTAGATAATTTGAGCTCAAGAGATAGATTAGTCTGAGTATCTTGCCCACTAAAAAAAGTAGAAACAAGACCATCCATATTAGGCTCTATAGTACCACCATTGATTGCAACTATTAGATTCTTCCAGAATTTAGGTAAAGAGCATAACAATAAAATACATTTATCCTCCTCATCTAAATTAACATCAATGGTTCCTATATGACTCAAAATAAGATTAAATATATTTTAACTCTTGACTATGGAGTATATTTCCTTCATTTTTAAGGAATACAATCTTCTTTTTAAATAAAATTCATTTATCATACTCTTTATTTGATAAGTCTCACCAATTCCTCTCCATAGACTATGTAGTAATCCCTTTGGAGACATTTAGAAGAATTGAATTGGAGAGACCACCATATTTTCCCACAAGCCTTTTGTCCATCTTTGTCTAATCTAGATATCAAATATATCCATAGAATTATTCTTTTGTGCCACATCTCTCTCTCTCCTCCAAGAGATCCTCCATTTTTAGTTTCCATAACTTGTATCCAAATCCATTAAATTTTTCAATCTCTGATCATGGTGTGCTTTCCATGACTTCTCTAACCACACTTAGATTTATAAAACCACTAAAATAATACTCCCACTACAACCATTAACAACCCAAAAAAAGTACAATAAAGGTGTTCCCTTCTACAATCTAGTCGAGGCTCTGATACTAAATGTTGAAAATATCGGGTAAATGACAAAAAGGAAATAATGAACAATATCTAGAGTTTAATATGATTATAATGTGATTAAGCCAATAAAATTATATCAAAAAATTAATGGAGAAGCAACACAACAAATAAAAAACTCATTAAATTCAAACCATTACACTAGATATATGTGAAGAAACCCTTGTAAGAAAAACTCAACCCTAAAGAGACTCAAGCTTGTCTTATTCTCAAAAGATGAAGTATAATAATACAATCCACTTATTCCTCTAATAGTAGATCAAATGTATAATAGTACTTGTAAAGAATCATGCAATCCACCATCTCATACCTCTAATATATAGGAACTTCGAGACAAGAAACCATCAAGTGGTATCCAAAACCATGAGCCAAAACCATGTGTGATGGAAAAAATTCAAGACCCCTATGGTCATGGTTAAGCATGTTGGAATAGTATGTAACTCCTCTTCCACCTCTTACACACTCCTTATGCATAATATATGTCATAGATTTGGTCCTAACAATCAAATTGGCCAAGATACCAATCCCAAGTACTCTATGAGAGTATCGATTATCTTTTCACAACACCAAATATGAAATATCTAATTACAATGTGCAATCTTGACTAATTATTTATAACCTCCCTCTTAAATGTCTTCTTACACAATGTCCCAAGTATCTCAAAGAATTACAAAAATTCCCTCCCTAACACGGGCATCCAAATTGGCCTCATTCAATGATGTTTAGAAACTAGACATTATTTATCATCTACATAATTAAAATACAATTGTAAGACTTAGGACTTGCAGGAAAAATGGCACACATAGTCCTAAAAATTGTAGCATAGTGATTAAATTCCAACTAGGATTATATATAGTAACACCTAGTATACAAAAGACCATCATACTTAGACTCATAAGATCATGAATGTACTTAAGTATAGTAGTATGAGATTGAGTTCCAAATTGGCTCACTCACTAACCACCTAGTACACTAAACTAGTCATGACTCTAAAACAAGGAACAAACTCACCAAACTACATTGGGAAAACTTAGATGTCAACTACAACTTCCATCCTATGCAATCAAATAAACATTTCAACATATAGAATTATCCACTATTCTATGATAATAAAAATTGACAAAAAAGGCTCTATAAGGCATTTTGGACCCAATAGAAAAATTAAAATGTCAACATACTCAATAATTAGGCACATTCTATAGTGTAGCTAGCCCTATGTGGTACAAATGTCCCATATAGAAAATTGCTTTCACAGACCTACGTGTCAGGGCTTCCCAGTTACCTTGATAGACCCAAAATTTTAAAATAATAAACAAAGAAATGTAGAATAGAAAAACAAGTATCATACACTTCAAAGACACAAATCATAAGAATAAACTCATACCCAAACTTTTATCAAACCTTCCCATTGATCTCAATTAGACAACAACATTCAATTTGACAAAAGGAAATCTCCACTTTGATTATCTTAACAAACTGGTTTCATACTTCCCCAAAAGTCCCAATTTTAATTAATCTCCTAATAAATCAAAAACACACTTTCCAATAGTAGACATACACATCATGTACCATAATAGAAATATAATAGATTTTATTCCAAGTTCCAATTTGATCACATTCTCTTTCCTATGCTCATAGATTCAATACTAGGTTTTTGTATCAATTTCCCTACAACATGAATCCTATTATCTCAATTAAAATTCATCAGTTTTAGATAAAATTTACATAGATTTCAAATTCATTCAGTTTCTCTTATATAAGATTTCCAATTTACCCTAGATTGATCATACTAATTTTCCTAGGTTTCAATTCTCTAAACCTTAGTTTCCTTCACATGAATTTACACATATTTTCAAGATAGAAGCAATTCACAAATTTAATCATGGACTTATCAACACTTAATTCATTTTAATTCCAAATGAAGTATGATCTAAAGAAATTCCATGCTAAGATGCCAACCTCTTCAATAAGTTCAATTTGGTAACCCTGATGATGGATGATAAACCCTTGGATCAAACTCTTGAATCCTTCAACAAGTAATTGCAAACTCTTCAAGCTCTAATACAATCCTTGTTAGTGCACATATAAAAAAATTATTGTGCTCTATTGCTTTCTATGTTTTATAAAAACCCTTATTTTAAAAAGTTCATAGAACCCTAATTAAAGAATAATAAATCTATTCTTTAACTTAAGAATATAAAATAAAATATTACAGTTCAAGTTTATGCACATCACTTAACTAAAGGAATTGCAATAATAAAACAATATTCCCCAGAATGATTTGGTTGGAAACCCTAGCATAGCTAGAAAGGGGAAGGGTAAAGTTGGTAATAAGAAGGTTAATGAAGGGTGTTCAAGCCACAATACTGGTAATTCCCAAGATAAGATTAGGATTTTCTGACAGGTGGGATGTGGAAAATAAGAAAAAAGCTCATGGTGTTAACACTAAAAAAGATCCTCACATTTATAAAGGGAAAGATGTTAAAAACCCTTCATCTCACACTCTGACTCTTAAAGCTGGAAGATCTGTGGTTAGTAGGGATCTTGACTCTGCTGAGAATATTTTACTTTCCTTGAGAGATAAAGGGAAGGGTGGGGCTCCTTCTACCAAAGGCTCAGGTAAGAAAAATAGAAATGTGGAAATTAAATCGGCCTCTGCTAAAGTTAACCTAAATGCTAGGTTTGAGGAAATTGAGCCACCAGATAATATGTAAAATATTTACTCTCATGTTACTTCTATAGATAGAAGGTTAGCTAGGATTGCTAAAGTTACTCTGCAAAAGACTAAAAGCAACACTAAAAATAAAAAAACTTGGGAGATATCTATTGAGGAGATTGCCTCAGACACTATCTCTGATGGCATTCCTTTGATGGCTGATGACTAAGGGGAGGAGTTAGATTTAGATCCTATTGAGGAGATTCAGGTTGAGATGGGCACTGAAGAAGAGGAGAAGGATAATAATGATGACCAAGTGCAACAAGAAGAGGAGGAGATGAGGGAGGATGGTAACATGACATTTCAATTTGATCAAGGGGATATAGGGGGTAACTCCTATGGTAAAAATATTTATAAAGGCGTGGGGAATTATATTGGTACCTTTGAAAATGAGTTAAACAAGAGTGAGATGAATGTAAAAGTTGACAGAGATAATCAGATTAATGAGCTGGCTAAAAGATTGGAAGAGATGGAAAAATTATTTCATAGGAGAGTAGACTGCACCACATGCCAGGACAACTAGATCAATATGTTTGATATTATGCAGATGTACCAACAAAGAATGGTTAAGTTAGAATAGGGTCTTAAGGAACTAGCTCAGTTCTCCAATGACATTATGAGGAAAACAACCTCTAATGTGAAAGATATTTGGGCTTAGTTGAAGACACGTAAGGCTCAGTAGGACAAGGTGCAGGATGCTAGTAAAAGACAAAAGATAGAGAAACAAATGGAACCTCTTCTTGGGAGCATATGATGGCCCAGATGCATAATGATTGGGATAATACTACTATCTAATTTGGTTGTCTATGTTTTGGCTTTTGTTTTTTGTGAACTGTCATGTTGATCGTTGTTTTCTTGCTGTATTTTTGCTAGTTCCCTGGCTCGGTCAGGGTTATTATTAGGGTTTCCTAGTGGTGTTATGATTTACTTAATGGACCATTGGTTCTTTGGTGTCTTACCTAACTCCCTAGCCCAGTTAGGGTTATTATCATGGTTATGGTTGTAATGTTTAACTTGTTGGACTTCTGGTTCTAACTTCTTCTGTATGAGACTGGGACCCTTTTCCTAGCTAAACTTAATAAAAAATAAACTTCTCACAAAACTAATTATAGCTCAAGCTTTTATTCCAATAAACAATTAGCTTTATTCTTTTATCACTTATATAATCTTATATTTAAAATTTGGCATAATAAATAAATAGAATACTACAACTTGGTTGTTACTAATTTGAAAATTAATAATTGCATTCTAATTTAATTGCTTTTCCTTTTAGTCAAATCAAACAAAAATCATGCATTTATTCATAATAATAAAGAATATCCTTTAATCTACTTATTTATTCTAAAAATCTATTTTTTAAACTTGTTTAATGAATCAAGTAAATCCTAGACTTTCTAAGTCAATTGTATTTGACTATTTAATTTATCAAATTCAAACAAATAATTTAGATGGCCACAACTAAATTAAGTTTTTAAACTAATCTAAATACTTATTTTATTTTATCAATTAACTCTCATAATTAGCTAAGTAAGCATAATTATTTATTTTCTCCAAATTAATTTAACTATCTTATTTAATTTATTCAAACAAAGGTATTTCCTTCACAATTTTTTGTTATAGGTTTATCACACTTCAGGACCAAATCTAGTTCCACCTTTTCCAATACCTATTCTTGTAAAAAACACAAGCTCTCGACATCCCTAACTAGAATTTGTTAGCTAATAAGTATCCACATAAACCATATAATATGTTCAATGAATAATTATCAAAGCAATAATGCCAAATACATCTATAGATTAACTATTATATCAATCTAGGAAACAAGATCCATATTAAATTTATAATTCAAATAGGCTATGAGTTAGGGATGTTTTTAATTAAAAAAGGGTAAGATAGGTTTTGAAGGGACCATGGAAACCATTTACAACAACAAAATGTTAGCAGAACCACAGTTGACCCACAACAAAACCCCCAAATAGAAACCTAAAGCATAAAAAATAGAAAAAAATAATCCATGGAGCAAATTATAGGTCCTTCAAGGTGTTGGTAACTTCAAGATCTTCCATATCTTCTTCCAGGCCTTGGATATCCTAGTCTTTTCTATTTCTATCCTCATTATGTTTCTTTGTACTCCTAGTCCTAACATTAGAACCTATGCTTGTGGTAGCCTTCTTCTCCTCTGCACCTTTGGAACTGTGCTTGTTGATCTTATCATTTAAACTTTTAATTTCCCCTACATTAACCTTCATAAACCTATTGAAGTTCTCTTTCATATTTTTGAGCTCATGTTCCAAGTCCATGATTATTTCCTCTTGTTTTCCTTGACCTTTGGTTATTTCCTCCTCCAAGATGGACAATTTTTATTTTTGGTTGGATAGGTCAGTCTGAAGGTTATTAATAAAGGGGATGGCTTCCCAATTTTGAAAAATAATATTTCTTCCTCCAAAAGTACTTGGCTTTCCCCGCTACTCTTCTTGGTGATAACTTCCATTTTAATGTTGATCCTGCTAATCTTGATATAGAACCATTTCATTAGATTGTGATGGATATCAAAGGCTTGGTGCAAATTAAATACGTTTTGGCTTAGGGCATGGATATCATCATTCACTTCTTTCAAAAGTGAGGGGGTAAGGTGGGGAATGGTGGGTTTAGTTGTGACCTAGGGGTAGGGATCATCAACACCTATGAAGAGGATTCCCATAGCATGTGCAAGGAAAAATTAAACTTTTCCTCTCTCTGATAGATATGGGTCTCTTTCTTCACCTAGGTGGTAGTCTCCCCACCTCTTTTCCATTTACTAGTCTTGGGATTATCCCTCCCTACTTCCATGTCTTTGAGGTCTTGGGGATTTTGGCTGCTAAGTTCTAAATTAGGTTTATAACTTGTCTTGTGCCAACTACTATCTTCTTCCTCTATCTCTTCAAAGGATGAGATTAAATAATCCACAATCCATTTTTTCTTCTTCCCTTTCTTGAGAATTGACTAGAGGATAGGGGATTAATCTTGTTAATGTGGCTCACCACTAGTAGCATAAGCCCTTGGTGTAAAGGGAGAGTCATTGGGGCTTTCTTGCAATCCTTCATGGACCCCTCCATAGATGACGACAAATAATATGGAAAATAAATAGGTCTCTATCTCCTAAAGTGATTTAGAAGGACAAAGTGGTAAGAGTAAATAGATTTAAAGAGACCCTCCAAAGTTAAATACCTCATCAAACACATAGCAACTTCATCCAATCGGTATCTGAGCATGCTCTTGGCATAGCTAGATTGTAGCTTGTCTAGTTCCTTATCTTAGAAATATATCCATGGATTCATCTCCCATGCGCCTATCCTTGAAAATCTTTTCTCCCTCTATGGAAATGCTCATAACAACAACCAATAAATCTTTAGTAATCTCAAACTTTAATCCCTTAACCTTGACCCTCTTGTCCTAATTCTTGACAAATTATGTTGTTAGAGTCGTGTCATGTCCCCCAAATCTCTCCTAAAGATAGACAACCCACCTTTTTGCAAGTTACACTAGACCCTAACATCTCTTTTTCATTTTACACAGTTCACTGACTCAACTCTATTTCTATCTCCTCCCATGGCTATGAGTTCCTCTATTTGATATCACTATTAATCTTAACTATTTGTGACCCCATAAAATCTTTGCAGTCTGCTTCTCCTTTCCCAAATTCCTCGAAGCAAGGGTAAAATATTCATTACCTTTTCAAATCTGCACCACATACCATTTCATAATTAATGGTTTCTCAGACATGCATTCTCATAATGTCGATGGCATTCCATCTGTTATGACCTTTGTCACCCATTATTACCATGTCTTTTCCACCCCTCTTTCAAAATTCCCCCATGATTAATGACATCATAAGCACATAAAGTTTCTAAATCCTTAGGAAAAGGGGGTGTCAACCACAAGCAAGATCCTTGTCTGGTCACACCCCAATTGGCAAGGTAGTCAACCACCCTATTTCCCTCATAGAAGACGTGTCTAATCTAGACTAAATTTAACTTCTTAATGGTGTCCAAAGAGTCATTAGTAAAATTATTAATAAACCAAATAGGGGGTCTTCAAAAGGAGGCAATTTATAATGTTGAGAGAATCACCTTCAACAATAAGGTTTTGCACTTGAAGTTGAAGGGCCATTTTAAGGCCATTGTAGGCATCCACAATTTCAGCATAGTGAATGGTTTGGACCCCCAAGTTCACAAAACACATGGAAATTAGCTTACCCTTCTCATTTCTTAGCACACCACCTTCCCCAACAAGGCCCATATTGCCTTTAGTAGCCCCATCGAAGTTGAGCTTCACCTAGCTAGACAAAGGGGGGACCATGAAATATTAATCCTAGGAGAACCCTTTCCCTTGTGGGTCATAGAAATATCAATTTCCAAATTCCATGCTTTAGCAATATTAAGCTCCAAGTCAGAAATAGGAGTTTTAGCAAAAGAGGACAACTTGGAATTAGCCCACACAAGGAAATTCTCTTTAATGGAAGAGTTAATCTGAAGAACACCCTATCTGAGGAGGACTTCTATTCTCTAAATATGCAGTTATTACTCTCTTTCCAAATACACCAACTCACATGGGGGGTAACCAAGTCCCATAAGGCTAACAAAGAAGGGTTCCTAAATGAAGTAGACCATTGTCTAAAAATGTCAAGGGTGTCAAAAGGGATAACCCACTTTAGAGAGAATAGGGAAAGGATATAGCTCCAAAATTCCCAAGAGAAAGAGAAACCAATCAACAACTGGGAAACTGACTCCTCCATGCATTCACATAGGAAGGGCAAGACCTCTTCTAACTAAGTTGTCAATAGTGAGGATTTTGTTTTGGCCCAATGACCAAAAGAAAACACTAACTTTAGGGACTAGGTGAGGCTTTCATAAAGAGGCCCAAAAAGGGGAGGGGCCATAGGCCAAAATAAGGTTAAAGCCTGATGAGATGGTAAAGGAACCTATAGGGGAGGTGGTCCAAACCAACTCATCTTTGCAGGGAACTTGAGGAATGTGAGTGCATAGCAGCATGGGCTCTAGCTTGGACAAGGGTTCAAAAAAGTGACCAACCACAGTAGCCAGGTTCGTCCAAGTCCTAATGCCATTAGCCCTTTGCATATAATCAATCACCTTGTAGCCAAATGTGTTTTTGCATAAGTTGACAATGTTTCTTGTCCAATCAAGGTCTTTTAGGGCCACATCTCCAAGCCAAATATCTTCCTAGAATATGATGCAAGATCCATCCCCCAGTTTCCACTTAGTACACTTGTTAGTGATAAATCTTCTCTATTGAACACTTTTCCATATTGTTGATCCCTGGGGAAGCTCATCATTATCCAATAAATTATATTTAGCTTCCCTAAAGATTTTTTCTGGCCAAGATATTAGTCCATTCCTTTACTTCACTAAGTAGTCTCCAAGTAATTTTGGCATTTAAAGCTAGATTGAACTCTTTGATTTTCCTTAACCCAAGACCACCAAGTATTTGGGTTTGTACATAGAGTCCCATGTTAGCAAGGGGAGGCATTTTCATTCTTTTGAACATGTCCATAGAACTATTTTTAGAATTTTTTTAATTTTTCAATAAACTTTCCTGGCATATGGAATAGGCTCATGCTATAGACTCACAAATTTTGTAAGGTTGCTTTTATAAGTTGCAGCTTCCCAACTTGGGTTAGAAGGGCACCTTTCCATCGTATGAGTTTCCAGTTGAACGTTTCCACCAAATTGTTCCAACAAGCTTCAAGGAAAACCCCAACACATAGAGGTAACCCCAAATAAACTAAATGAAGAGACCCAATCTAACATCCCAGAATAGTTGCAATTTTATGTTGCGTGAAAGGGGGGTATTGAGGAAGAAGAAAGTGCTCTTAGGAAGATTGATTTTCTATTACAAAGCTTTCTCATAGTTTAGGAGGATGTGTTTCAATTCTTGTGTTTCAACAATTGAGGCCTCCCCTAAAACTATAGTATCATAAAAAACTATTGATGAGGGACATGTTTGTTGATTGAAGTTGGTTTCACATCATTTAAGCTCCCAAGCCTCACAACTTGTTGTAAGCTTCTGCCTAGAGATTCAACAAAAATCATGAATAAGAATGGGGAGATAGGGTCCCATTAATGAATTCCTCTAGTACTCTTGAAAAAACCGGAGGGAACTCCATTAATCATCATTGAAAATCAGGGGTAGAGATGCATTTAAAAATGAGATTTCTAAATTTCTTGTCAAAACTAAATTTATCTAGGATTTTCATAAGAAATTCCCATGAGACCCGATCATGGGCTTTCATCCGATCCAATTTGAAGATAAAGCCAACTTTCTTGTTGTTATCAAGGGAGTGAAGAGCTTTCTGGACATAAATTATTGAATCTAGAATTTGCCTCCCTTGGACAAATCTACTTTGTTGATGTGAGATAAGCTTCGAGAGAAGTTGTTGCATCCTTAGAGTGATAATTTGATGAAGATCTTGTAGATAGAATTGCATAAGCTGGTAGGCCTAAAGTTAGTAAAAGAGGCCGCCCTTGAATGCCTAGGAAAAAGGACCAAGAAGTTAGAATTCAACCCTTTAAGGATTTTCCCCTACCCAAAGAATTCTCTAACTACCGCTCTCAAATCTTTAGCCACAACATTCCAATATAATTGAAAGAAAAGGTGGAGAAACCATTTGAGCAAGGTGCTTTATTATGCTCAAAGGAGAACATGGCCAATTTTATTTCTTCCTCTGAAATTGGTTTGAGAAAATCCTTATTAGATCCTGATCATCAATTAGAGAAGGAATCAGATTAAAGATTTAATTTTTCAAGAAGGGATCTTACACATTAGATTCACTAAGAAGGTTACTATAAAATTCAGCCACTTTCTCCCTCATTATACTATCTTCAAAGTAGTTGATGTTATCCACTTTAAATTCTTTGATTCTATTATTGGCTCTGTGCTTGAGTGTGGTCAAGTGGAAGAATTTTGTGTTCCTATCTCCTTTTAACTTTGTGATTTTATGGAGATCACATCAAAGAGTTTTTTCCAGGGTCATACTTTGTTGATTCAACTCTGGCACCTCCTAGATTTCTCTCTGCACCTTTTTTAATCTAGCTTTTATATCATCCTTTCTCTTGAAGATATTCTTGAAGGACTTGGTATTCCATTTTATTATGTTTATCTTGACATTTTTGAGGTTTTTAGCAAGCCTATACATGGTTGAACTGTTAATCTGAAAGTTCCACCATTCCAAAATTAACTCCTTTAATTGTGGATATCTGGTCCACATTTTCTCAAAGTGAAAGGGGATCCTTTTTCTCTTTTCTCTCTTATCAACATTTATCATGATAGGTGAGTGGTCTAACCTAATTCTGGTTAAAGCAGAGAGTGAGAAATTATACTCCTTCAACTAGGAAGGATCTATCGGGTCTCTATCCAATCTAACCTAAATAAGCTCACTACCAATCCTTCTATTGGACTAGGTAAAGTTAGCCCCTTCGAGGTCCAAGTCCATAAGAGCAATATGACTGATGAAGTACGCTAGGTATTCTTTAGTTTATGAGGGAATTTGGGAGCCTCCTTTATTTTTCTTATCCTTCAACATGAATTAATGTCTCCCATGACAAGCTATGAAGGAGTCTTATGAAAGTTCCACAATGAATTTAGTCTCATCCACAAAGACTTCCTAGCACTTCTAGAGTTGGGGGCATAGATATTCAAAAAGATCCAAGAAATTTTTTCCTTCTTATGATGGAAAAGTTTAGTCACATGGTTAGATTCAACCATAAGTAATGTACCTTTAATGTATGAGGAGTTCTAGAGAGAGACAATTCCTCCTAAAGCACCATTTGCATCCACCCTACAATACCCACAATCCTTGAACAATCTGTTCTTAATCTTAACCAATGTGTCAATCAGAAATTTGATTTCTTGAATCAAGATAACATCCAACTTATTAGTCCTAGCTATGTTCGCAAGGACATTATGTTTATGAGGGTTATTCAACCCCCAAACATTTCAAGAGAGAAATTTCATTTTTTAAGTTTGGATGTACTCTTATTGCAAAGATCAATAAGAGATTCTTGGGTTCCATCTGCTACCTCCCTCCTTGCTTCACATTCTCTATAGTCTTTTGATGAAGGGGGTAAATCACAAAACACACAACAACAGAAATGGAACATAGAAAATAGAACTTTCTTTTATTGATCTGGGCAACTCATTACATTATAGAATCCCAATTACAATCAGAGGATGAATCCCCTACTGGTTGCAACACATTACAGCTTTCCCAACCTCAAGACTCTAGAATCTTCAGCATTCTGTAACCCCAAATCTGCTAAGGTTTCTGTTTTCCCTCCTATTCTTGACTCTACACTTGCCCCCTTTACTCTGCTACTGCCCAAGGTTCCCAAAATAGCCATAAATAACACTTTTTGGTAGCCTCCAGCTAAATTTCAAAAATTACAACTCCCTCCAAAAGTAGGTCAACTTCTGGGAAGCATAACTTTTGATCTGGGTGTCCGATTGACGAACCGTTTTAGGCATCGAAAATCTCGCAATGTGAACTATCATGCCAAAAATCCATAAATGGATTTCCATCAACTTTTTGAGACGTTTAGGGAAGTTTTAGTGCCTCATATCTCATTTCAGAAATTTTTTGGGGCTTTTCAGAAAACAAAAACTTTAATATCTTTCAGCTCACAAATGATCTTTGCCTAATTCCTTCACCAAAGTTCTTATATTTCTATTATGTAACTTTCTACAAGTTTTTGCTTCAATCCGTGCCCAACTGTAAACTTTCCAAAAATAGCAGGTAGACTTTTCAAAATAGGCAGGTTGCTATTTTTAATAGTTTTGCAAAAACTGAAAGTCCTACATCATTATTCTAGATATTATGGAACCAGAAACACTAATTATGGAAAGAAATGAAAACAACTACAATGATTTTGAATTAACTTCTTTTTGGGTGATGCAAGATTGCCCTTACACCACTGGATGCTCCTGCATCAGACACCCAAGGTAATTTGAGAAGTGACCCTGTCACGTCTCAGATGTTTGTGTGAGGGAAACCCAAACGATCAACCTCTACTTTAGATAACCAAGAGGAATCTTCAATAGGCCTTCCTTTTCATTTTACCAAATATTCTTCATATTGCTTGTTCTGAGTACTTCCCACACAGCTATCCAAGATCTCTTCTATCTCGTACATTGAAGTAGATGCTGGAATACTCCACTGCGCTTCTGTTGGTCCATCCTCTATTCCACCTTCATGATATTCTGATAAATCAACAATGTTGAAAATAGAAGAAATATTGATCCCATTTGGCAGCTCTACCTCATATGCATTTCCTGAATCATGCTTCTTCAAGATTCTGCATGGTCCAAATTTCTTCATTTTCAACTTATTGTATGTTCCAATTGGGAACCTTTATTTTCTCAAGTGAACCATGACTTCATCTCCTACCTGGAGCTCCTTATACCTCCTCTTCTGATCTACCTTAGCTTTGTACTGAATATTCATCTTATTAATGTGCTTCCTCACCTCTTCATGCAAATTCTTCAAATGTTTTGTAAAGTCTTCAGCTTCAGCACTTGTCTTTTCTCCTTTGTCCAGCTTCCTTAACTCGAAAGCATTTCTCAAGCTATTGCCATATACAACATGGAATGGTGATTTACCAGTACTCCTATTGACAGAATTGTTGTAAGAAAATTATGCCTGTGGTAAAATCAAATCCCATCTCTTGGGCTTATCTCCTACTAAGCACCATAGCAGTTTACCCAAACTCCTATTCACCACTTCGATTTGTCCATCAATCTGTAGATGGTGTGCAGAACTAAACTTCAAATCTGTCTTCAACTTCTTCCATAATGTCCTCCAGAAATAACCAACGAACTTGGTATCTCGATCTGAAACTATGCTCTTTGATAGACCATGTAGTCTCACCACCTCTCTGAAAAATAATTCAGCAATATGAACAGCATCATTAGTCTTCTTGCAAGGAATAAAATGTGTCATCTTCGAGATTCTGTCCACCACCACAAAAATGGATCATGTCCTCTCTGTGTCCTTGGTAAACCAATAACAAAATCCATACTGATATCATCCCATGGCTTCTCTGGTACAGGTAATGCTTGATATAGACCTATGTTTTGACTTGCTCCTTTTGCCATCTGACATACTCTGCAACTTTGCACAAATTTCTGCACATCCTGCTACAACTGTGGCCAATAATAATTTTCACCAACAATAGCAATGGTCTTATCTAGACCAAAGTGTCCAGCCAATCCTCCACTATGCTTCTCCTTAATCAGGTTCTCTCTCATGGAACTCCTTGGAATGCACAATTGGCTTCCTCTAAATAACATGCCATCTTGGATTATGAAATCCAACCATTTTGTCATGTCCAAAGTAATAGGTTCCATACAAGCTTTCCAGGCCTCTACGAAATCTGGATCTTCAGGATACAAACTTTTGAGCTCATCGAACCCAACAACCTCTATCTTCATTTCTGTCAACAAATTTTGCCTTCTACTCAAGGCATCTATAACTCTGTTGGACTTCCCACTCCTGTGCTTCAAAACAAAAGTATAGCTCTACAAAAACTCAACCCATTTTAAGTGCCTTTGGTTCAACTTTCCTTGACTATTAAGATACTGCAAAGCCTGATGATCAGTATATAAAACAAACTCCTTTGGCAACAAATAATGTCTCCATTTCTTCAAAGCCTGAACTATTGCATAAAACTCCTGATCATAAACATAATACTTTTTCTTGGCATCATTAAGCTTCTCACTAAAATAGGCAATAGGCTTACCTTCTTGGCTCAAAACAGCTCCTATACCACTACCACTAGCATCACAATCTACCTGAAATACCTTATTGAAATCTGGAAGTGCCAAAACAGGTTGTTCTACAACTTTCTGCTTCAATGTATCAAAGCTCTTGTCTGCTCCTTTAGTCCATCTAAACTCTTTTCTGTCCCCTCTCATTGTCTCAGTTAGGGGTGCACAAATGCTACAAAAATTCCTGATAAACTTTCTGTAAAAAATTGCCAAACCATGAAAGGATCTTACCTCCGTTGCACTCCTTGACGTAGGCCATTCAATGATAGCCCTTACTTTTTCTGGGTCCATCTTAATACCTTCCTTTGAGACTACAAATCCCAGGTATACCAACTCCCTTGCAAAACTACATTTCTTTAGATTAATCAGCAACTTCTCCTCCCTAAGCTTCTCCAGAACTCTTCTAATATGCATTAGATGCTCATCCCAAGTCTTACTAAAAATCAAAATATCATCCAAATAAACAATAACAAGACTTCCCAAAAATTCTTTCAATACCTCATTCATGAGCCGCATGAATGTGCTCGGTGCATTGGTTAGCCCAAATGGCATGACTAACCACTCATACAAACCTTCCTTTGTCTTGAAGGCTGTCTTCCACTCATCTCCTTCTCTGATACGAATCTAGTGATACCCACTCTTCAGGTCAATTTTCGTGAAGTACTTGGCTCCACTCAAACAATCCATGATGTCATCCATTCTTGGCAATGGAAATCTATACTTGATCATTATCTTATTGATGGCTCAAGAGTTTGTACACATCCTCCATTCTCCATCCTTCTTTGGTGCTAGTACTACAGGTACCGCACATGGACTTAGGCTCTCCCTTATCAATCCCTTCCTCAACAACTCTTGAACTTGTCTGTTTAGCTCTTCATTCTCTGCAGGGGTCATTCTGTGGGTTGCCTTGTTTGGCAAACTGGCTCCTGGTATCAAATCCATTTGATGACTTATCTTCCTTACTGGTGGTAAACCTTCTAGTACATTAGCAGAGATAATGTCTTGGAACTCTTCCAACATATCTGAAACTTCTACCGGTACATCTTCACAGTTCTCTTGACTAATCTTAGGAATCAATGCAAAGCAATGATGCTCATGCTTCATACCTTCCAAAAATTTCCTACCATCTACCAAGCAAATTCTGGCAGTACTACATACCTTTTCTTCCACCTCCTTCAAGGGCTTGAACTTATGACAAACTCCATCCTTTGTTAGGGAATGTGTTTGCACAACCATCATGGACAGCGCTCCTATCATACTACCACGGCCTCCCCAACAGCATATGACATGCATCCATTGGTATGATATCACATAGCACCTCATCATGGTAGTCCCCAATCTTGAACTTCACTAAACATTGTTCATTAACCAAAGCTCGGTGGTCCTTCTGCAACCATGCAATCCGATATGGATGTGGATGCTTTCTTCTTGTCAACCATCTCCTCTAAAACAAGATTATCAGTGTTGCCACTGTCAATAATAATATCACAACACTTACCTTCACATTTGCACCTTGTGCAGAATAAACTCTTCCTCTGATTGGGTTCTTTCTCCTCATTTAGCAAGGTTCTTCTGACAACTAGGGTTTCTCCCCTTTCAGCATCTTCAGAATGCTTAGAATCTGTATCTTCATCTACATGTGCAACTCATGCATTGCCTTCAGGTCTTCTATTTGTCCTTCCTTGATGTTGTAGACACTCGTATGCTCGATGCCCTTCTTCTCCACATTGGAAACAGGTTCCTCTAAAACCTCCTCTTCCAGGTCCTTGCCCAGGTCTACCTCTTCCTCTTCCTCTTTGCTCACCATTGTTCTAGTCACGAGGGTGCTAGGTATTATCTCCTCTCTGATTTTGACTGGTGTCAGCTTCTTCACTTTTCTTTGCATCTTCATTTCGGCCCCCATAGGGTCTTCCACCAACCCTTTCGCCTTGACCTCTTCCCCTTTGCTTGCTGTCAAATCTTTTATTCAGCTTCTCTTCCACCTTCAGGAAAAAATTGGTATGCATCTTCTATGGTGGTCATTCTGACCAGGCTTAGCTCCTCTTGAATACTCGGCCTCAACCCATTAATGTAATGGGCTACCTTCTCCTTGTTGGGCTCTGCATGGCCTGTCTTGATAGTAATCTTATAAAACTCTTCTGTATACTCCTTAACAAACTTGTTACCTTGCTTCAGTCCTTGCAACTTCTTCAGTAACTCCATCTCATAGTCCACAGGAATGAACTACTTCTTTAGTTTCTCCACCATCCGATCCCATCTGGTGATCTTTCCTTTTCCTCTTCTATTCCTCTCTAGTTGGACCTCCTTCCACCAAATATTGGCGTGGCCCTTCAACTTTGTTTTTGCAAACTTGACCCGGTCTGGGTCCTCCACATCTTCATACTCGAAATACTCCATGTCATTGATCCAATCAATAAGTTGTTCTGGATTCAAATCCCTAGAATATGTAGAAACCTCAATCCTAGGCCTCTTTCTGATCTTCAAAATGGCCCTCAACAACCTAACTTCTGCAGGATCTTCGACAACTTCTTGTTCTTCCTCAGATAGCTCTTCTTCAACTTCATCTTCACTTTCGTCTCTTATCCTCGGCTCAAACCCTCTTCGTAGCTCCTCTTGCAATGCATCGATTTGCCTTTGTAGGGCTCTAAAACCCTCTTCTATCAAAGTATTCCTCCCAACATGATTTCTTCGTGGAGGCATCTTGGTCTCCGTAGCAAACCCACAACCTCAGGTCTTGGTGCAAACTACCTCACAGTCGGTGATCTGTCTACACACTCAGGAACCCTTGCTCTGATACCACTTGATGAAGGGGGTAAATCATAAAACACACAACAACAGAAATGGAACATAGAAAATAGAACCTTCTTTTATTGATCTGGGCAACTCATTACATTACAGAATCCCAATTACAATCAAAGGATGAATCCCCTACTAGCTGCAACACATTACAGCTTTCCCAGCCTCAAGACTCTAGAATCTTCAGCCTTCTGTAACCCCAAATCCGATAGGGTTTCTATTTTTACCCCTATTCTTGACTCTACACTTGCCCCCTTTAGTCTACTACCGCCCAGGGTTCCCAAAATAGCCATAAATAACACTTTTTTGCGGCCTCCAGCTAAATCTCAAAATTTACAACTCCCTCCAAAAGTAGGTCAACTTCTGGGAAGCATAACTTTTGATCCAAGTGTCCGATTGATGAACCGTTTTAGGCATCGGAAAGCTCGCGATGTGAACTATCACACTAAAAATCTATAAATAGATTTTTCTCAACTTTTTGGGATGTTTAGGGAAGTTTTAGTGCCTCATATCTCATTTCAAAAATTTTTTGGGGCTTTTCGAAAAATAAAAACTTTAATATCTTTCAGCTCACAAATGATCTTTGCCTGATTCCTTCACCAAAGGTCTTATATTTCCATTATGTAACTTTCTACAAGTTTTCTCTTCAATCCATGCCCAACTACAAACTCTCCAAAAATAGCAAGTAGACTTTCCAAAATAGGCAGGTTGCTATTTTTAGCAGTTTTGAAAAAATTGAAAGTCCTACATCATTATTCTGGATATTATGGAACCAAAAACACTAATTATGGAAAGAAATGAAAACAACTACAATGATTTTGAATTAACTTCTTTTTGGGTGATGCAAGATTGCCCTTACACCACTGGATGCTCCTGCATCATCTTTCAAGGTTGGTCTTCCCTTGCTCTTTTGAACTGAACCACAGTCAGCTAATCTTCTACTTCTAGTCTATCTTGGGGAGAGATTAAAAAATCTTATGTGATATTTCATTCTTGTTCTTAGGAAACTTTCAACAAACTTTATCCCTTCCTTTATCCTATCTTCAACCAAGGAGCTGCTACTTTCTCCTCTCTCATTTTTCTACTTGTTCCCCTTATTATCCTTGCTAAGCAACTTCAATCCATCCTCATGGGGACTATCCAGACCCATACCTAGAGTCTTCAAAGAACCATTTTCTTGAACCAAATATATATCTACGATAGGTTTAACCTCCCTTTCATGTTGGGGTGTCTCACTACCTACCTTTTCACCATCCAAACTTTTCTCCCCCCCTAGTTCCCACTCTTAGGTTGACCTTCCTCTTGTTGTGGATTGTCCTCCCAAATTTGGGGGTACAAGTTGGCCACCAACTTAGGGGAAGGGTAACCTTGAGTCTTTAGAGTTAGGTTGTCCCCCATAATGGGTAGAGTGAGTAACATATCATTAGCACCTTCTAGCTCCTGCGAGAAGTCAATCTCCTTCTCCATAGAAAAAGTTTTAGCCCCATATTCCAAGTCACCTTGTGAGGCTTTGTTTTCCCGTTCTTTCTTGTTTAGTTTCATATTATTCAGAGAACACTCCTTCACCCAATGTCAAAGTATTTTGCATATGTGGCCCCAATGGAGAGTTCTCAACCACCATTAGCTTCTTCCACAACCCACCCTTGGAGGATAAGGATATTTTTGATGAGATAGTAGTGGATACATCCATGCAAATGCATATTCTTATGAACACTAGTCTTTTCCTTATTTTAGTCATGTTATCTATTGTCAGAAGATTCTATGAATTAGGGATGTTACATGCTCCCCCCTTAGAAATAATGTCTGCCTAGACATTACTCACACTCAAGATTACATTTTACCCATCATATTTATCTAACAATAAAAATAGGAAATTCTAACTCTTTCCAAGAACATTTAAAATATAAAAGGGGTGGGGCGGCATACAGAGGTGCATATTTCTGGTGGGGGGTGCTTGCATGCTTACGGGGGGGTTGATTCTTTTTCTTTTGTGTTTTTCTTTTTTTATGGAGTTGCTTTAGTGTTTGTTTTCGCTGCCCCCAGTGATCTGGTTATTAGGATGGGGGTTTTACTTTCTTTCTCATGGAGTTGCATGCATCAGAGGACAAGTCTAATCCAGGTTCTTCTCTTCCTGGAGGAAGTTAGAGCTTTGCAAATTTGGGTAACCTTGGCGAGGGTTTGATGAGGAATGGTGGTGTCTAGCTACACAAAGTAAATGGGTGTTTAGAGAGATTGCAGGAATGCTCGAAGCTTGTGATACAACCAGACTCTATGGCGGAAGACGTGGAATACTACAACAAGCATGTGTTGATTTGCAAGTTCATGGGGATGTGGGCTTTGCTCCCCTTTCTTGATTCATGGGTTCGCAAGACTTGAAACCCTGAAGGGGACTTTGATATTATGTTGGCAGCCAACAATTTCTTTATGGTGGACTTTTCCTGTATTGCTAACAGAAATAGGGCTTTTGAAGGCAGGTCATACGTCTATAACCAGGTGGGCCTATTCATTAAACCTTGGCATGTGGGTTTCAACTCCACGAAGGAGCTCCCTTCTCAAATTCTGGTTTGAGTATGCCTCCCTCGCTTGCCCTTGGAATGTTGGTGAAGTGATATATTACAAATGATTGCTCTATTGCTCGGTAAGCCTTTTGGGCCCTCTCAACAAACCTTGAATAAAAGGGTTCTTTCTTTTGCTCGAGTGTGTGTTGAAATTGACTTAAATAACCCATTGTTGGATTTAGTGGAAATAAGCATTGGGGCAACCTCTTGGACCCAGCAATTGGATTATGAGGCATTACCTTTTCATTGTCAGTTATGTCATGAATATGGCCACCTGTAGCGAAAGTGCCCCAAAGCCGCTTCAACTACTGGTATGGCTAATGCTTCTCATCAGTCTGCCTTGAAGGTGGACAAAGGTAAGGCCCCCATGCAGGAGGTGGAGGTGGATAAGGATGGTTTTGTACCTATTAAGCCTCATAACAAGAATAGAGGACAAAAGAAGACTCTTAAAGACAGGCAGGAAGAGGAAACCCTCAATAGGTTTGAAGCGTTAGAGGACTTGGTTCAAGGGGAAGGTGTTCCCTTTGAAATGCAAGTTGTTGATAGTACGATTGTTGAGAAGTGCCTGGTGGATCAGCCAAATACTTTTTCCAGCCAGGCCCTAGCAGGGGGTCAATTAGCTCAGATGGACACAGATCTCCCTTCATCGGGACTTGAGCTTGGGGGAATTGGCTTGACGATAGACACTATTATGGTTCCTGATTCCCCTAGTTATTGTATCATAATTGAGAAGGTTGTTGGGGACTCTGGTAAAGGCAAGTCTCCTTCTCCTATTTTGGGCCTCCAGTAGAAACCCCCCAAAAAGGGGATACTTGAGAAGCCTCTTAAAGTAGGTAGGAAGAAGGATCAATAAAAGGTAAAGCTAATTGGAGAGATGTTGGTAGAATCTAGCTCAGTGAGGACTATTGACTCTCACTTTGCCCAACCCCAATGATGATTGTGATATCTTGGAATGCTAGGGGTATGAATAGCATCCCTAGACAAAAGGCTATTCATGATTTGATTCGTGTTCACTCTCCTGATTTGGTTTTCCTCCAGTAGACTAAGTTGTCTATTAAAAGTATGTTGAATTTGGCTCCTAAGATCTAGGGTAGAGGTTGTTGTCAATGTGTGGGGGCATAGGGAATCTCAGGGGGACTTGCTTGCTTATGGGATCCGCATAGGGTTTTTCCTCTCTGGGGGTTTTCTGGCAGGTGCTCTATATCTCTTGTTGCTTCTAGTTTAGAGTCTGGTGAGAGAATTCTTCTTTCTAATATTTATGCTCCTACGGATCTCCCTGGTAAGGCTTATTTGTGGTCTCATATTAGATACTTGCATTCTTTGGAGCCCTTTCTCTCTTGGATTCTTGCAAGTGATTTTAATGCTATCTCATCTCTGGAAGAGAAAAGGGGTGGGATTACCCATCTAGATCCTTCCTCGGATCTCTTGAGGGACAATGTGGCTTGTATGAATTTGGTGGATATCAAACTCGTGAATGGGCTATTTACCTGGAACAATAGGAGGACTGGTGATGATGCTATTTCTAAAAGGTTAGATAGGTTTCTAGTGTCTAGTTTTTGGGTTGGTGTCAAATGGATGACTAGCTCTAAGATTTTGGATTGGCGGGGCTTGGATCATTGGCCGATCAAATTCTCTACTTGCCTATCTAGATTCTCTAAAAAATAGTCCTTTAAAATTCATCTTATGTGGCTTCATGATGAGTCTCTTCATGATTTGATCCCAGGATGGTGGAGGGCTAGGAAGCTTGCTTTTGGCACTGCTATGTACTCCTTTGCTAAAAGACTCCAGTATGTCAAATACATGTTGAAATGATGGAACCGACACCATTTCGATAATGTGTTCCGAGCTAAAAGGGTTGCACAAGAGTACTTCAACACCATTACTCAGCAGATCCAGGCTTAGGGGATATCTAAGGAGTTGAGTATGTTGGAAGCTGCAGTTATGAAGGAGGTGGAGGAATGGGAGCTTCGTGAGGAAATTTTTTGGAAGCAAAAATCCCACATTGATTGGCTTCAAGAAGGGGACAGGAATACTTCTTTCTTTCACAATTTAGTTAAGGATAGAAGGCAGGGAAATATCATTTCATCTCTCAAGTCCCTGGATGGTGACCCTCTTCTTTTCTCTGGTGAGATTTTGAAAGAGTCCGTTTGATTCTTCTCTGCTCTCTTCTTTGATGATTCCCCTCCCGCCAGTGAGGAAGAAGATGAAATTTTGGCTTACATTCCTCCCTTGGTGACTGGTGAAATGAACGAGTCCCTTCTCAAGTTGATCTCTCCGCTGGAGTTGGAGAATATTATGTTTCAGATGAGGAAAGGTAAAGCTCCTGGTCCTGCTGGGTTCTCGATTGAGGTCTTTCAAGAGTTTTGGGAGGTTATAAAGCTTGATCTTCTTGAGGTTGTTTAGGAATCTCAAAAGAATAAGAAAATGCTAAAAGCCTTGAATGCCATCTTCTTGGCTCTCATCCCTAAGTGGGAGGGGGCTAATTCTTTGGATCTATTCAGGCCTATTGCCCTTTATAATGTGGTGTACAAAATAATCACCAAGCTGATCGCTGAACACCTGAAGCCATGGTTAGATAGATTAGTTTATGAGGAATAGGGTGGATTTGTGGTTGGTAGGCAAATTTTGAATGGTGTGGTTATTGCAGCTGATACTATTCACTCTATGGCTTCCTCCAAGGAGAAGGCTATGTTCAATAAGCTAGATATGGCCAAAGCTATGACCATGTCAAATGGGACTTTCTAACCAAGATTTTAAGAGCTTTTGGGTTCGACAGTACTTGGATTGAATGGGTTATGAGCTATGTCATGTCTACCTCCTTTTCTGTGCTTATCAATGGAGAGCCTTCTGAACTCTTTGGGGTTTTCAGGGGACTTTGACAAGGGGATCCTTTATCCCCATATTTATTTTGATGGTTGAAGGGCTTCAGAGACTTTTGAAATCTCGTGTGGAGCTTGGTTTTGTTCAGGGTTGGCGATGGCACAATAACATTCCCCCCAATCCCATCTTTAGTTTGTGGATGATACAACATTAATGGGTCTCACTACAGTGGCTAAAGTGGTCAATCTAAGGAAGGCCCTGGACTGTTATTTGGCTACCTCTAGGCAAGGCATCAATGAAGGCAAGTCTTTTATTTATTTCTTTAATACTCCTAACCTTATTTAGTAGAGAATTGCGGGTATCCTCAGGTTTTAAATTGGCTCACTTCTTTTTGTCTACCTTGGTATTCCTCTTGTTGTTCGTACATTACCTCGTGTGTTCTGGCAGGATGTTATTGAGAGGTTTCAAAAAAAGGTAAGTCATTGGACTTGTAGCTGGCTTTCTACTGCAGAAAGAGTGACTCTGTTGAAGTCTATGGTTTAGGCTCTCCCATTGTAGAGGTGCTTTATGTTATCTACCCTTGCCAGCTTTGTGAAAGACTTTGAGAGCCTTTGTCGATAGTTTATGTGGTCTGGTAATCTAATTTCAAGGAAGTGGAGCTTGGTCAAGTGGGATGTTGTGTGGCAGCCAAAGTAGGAGGGTGGTCTTGGGTTGTGTTGGGTTGATTTGGATGGGCAAGCTTTGGTAGCTAAACTCTATTGTAGATGGTGTACTCAGCACCAACAGACTTGGGTTAAGATCATCACCTCAAAACACCTTGGGGAGGTGGATTGCGTGGATGTGCCCAGATACAGCCTAATGGGTAAGTGATGTAGAGAAGGGTATCAAAGATCAAACTCACTCAATCAATCCTTGGCTAAAGTCTTAACACTTCAAATAAAGTGATTTTCTTCACAATCTTCCACTATGCCTTGTAAGACAACAAAAGGGGTATTTTTGACA
The DNA here is from genome assembly GCA_027924645.1 of Cunninghamia lanceolata. Taxonomy (NCBI): domain Eukaryota; kingdom Viridiplantae; phylum Streptophyta; class Pinopsida; order Cupressales; family Cupressaceae; genus Cunninghamia; species Cunninghamia lanceolata. The sequence goes on along the minus strand of BSBN01000997.1, from coordinate 5,565,438 downwards.
TAATTTGAAGGAAACAACTCAAACCCATGAACTAAAAACTATTTTGGATGCCCATTATCCTCTTACACAACATACTTCAAATACATATGGGGGTGTTTTGTAACACAAGGGTCAAAATAGGACTGTTATGCTGTAATTTAAGCCTAATTAGGCTAGTTTAGATGGCTCACCACAGGGTTTTCTAATCCCAGACTTCAAATCTTCACACCAATGCCTCAGACATGTCAAATATGGTCTTTCCAAACAATTCCAACCATTACAAACCTTTTCCCAAGAGCTTTTCTACAAGCCCTAGCTCATTTGCACATTCTATACCCAAAAACATGAGTTTTTCAGCCTAGGGCATCAACCAAACTTGCATTTATCACTCTCCCCTGCTCCTGCAACATTGTAGACACCTAAAATACCCTAACTCCATCCATTCCACCAATTTTTATGAGATTTCACTAGTGGAATGGTGGGTTTTACATTTTTCTTGCCTTCAAGGTAGTTAAACAAGGGTTCCAAACCAGTTTTAGAAAAATTGCTCTAAAATACTCAAAACCCAATGAACAACGATGAAACCAACTGTAAATGAGAGAAGATTCACTACTTCATCAATCCCAATGCATAGATGATCACTTACAGGTCGTACAAGGCCATACTATCTCCTATAGCAGTAAAGTAGTGTTTAGAAAATGCAGAAACAAAGCTTCTTTTATTGATTTTTATGCAAAACTTCAACAACCAAACTTGTGTCGACCATTAAAAGGTTATTACAACATGTTTCATTAGTTTCTAACTGCCTTTCAAGCTTCAACTAGTTTGTTTCTTCAATTACAACATATGACTCTTCAAATTCCACAATTTTTTAACTTTTGACAATTTTGACAATATTTTACAACTTGACTTACCAAAACTTGTAATGACCTAACACAGACTCTAACACATCCAAAATGGTCTTAAAGACCTTATTACACACAAAATGACTCAACTAGACCAAAATACCAACACTTAGCAACTTTACCCATGAACACCTTGGTGCCCTGCACCAGTAAGGGTTCTATGGTTTGGAATACCCTCAAGAGGGGAGCCAAGTTGATTAAACAAGGATTGTTTTGGATTTGCAATAGGGGTTCAGAGGCTCTCTTCTAGTTTGATTTCTGGGATGGGCATCCTCCTATTATGTCTACACACCCTCACTTGCAGGACCTATTTAGGTATTTTTTGGAAGGTGGTTGGACATATGTGATGGATTTTAAATCCCCTCAAGTTCTGAGTCGGGCTACGGTGTACAAGTCGAAGGACCCGCATGAGTGGCTGCCTGGGAGATTGGTGGAGGATCGTTATGAGCTAGCCATCATCTTGGCTAGTAGGGTTTGTAACTCTCTATTGGAGATGGATGTTCTAGCCTGGGGAGGTGACTAGAAAGGCAAGTTCATTGTTGCCTTTGGTTATCAGGTTCTAGATGAGCAAATGTTTGGGTGCACGGGGGTCCCCTAGTGGAAGCAGATCTAGAATAAATTCTCTTGGCCCAAGTGTAATTTTTTTTCTTGGTTGGTGATTTATAATAGATGCCTGACTTGGGAGAATCTTTGGAAGCGGGGATTTCAAGGCCCCTCTATGTGTGTATTGTGCTCTAATAGCGATGAGAACATTTCACATCTCTTCTTCCAATGCTCTTTTGTTAGGGTGATTTGGCATTTTTGGTGGGAAGTCTAGAGGCAGTTGTGTAGGCATGACTCATCTTTAAAGAACTTCTGGAGTAGGCTGGGGAGTTCTCTAGCCAAGACTTCCTTCCTCCACACTGCTTGGACAATTGGTCCCAACTTCATCATTTGGCATATTTGGATAGAGCGTAATCACAGGATTTTCTTGGATAAGAAACTTCAGGTGCAGTAGGTTTGGATGAGAATCTTAGGAGGTCTTCAAGAGACTTTGGCACCTAGGTGTGATCTCTCAGCCTCTGTGGACCCTGGAGATATGGGAATTGTTCAGAGTCTAGGGATTTTTGTTTGGGCCAAGGGGGGACTGGGCTTGGTTTGGGTCGAGGTGCTAGAGGGAAGGTTCAGAGAGATGGTCATTAGAGACCTCCACCTTTGGAGGTTTTGAAGATCAATACTAATGGGTCCTCTAGAGGCAATCCGAGTCACGCTAGTGTCGGAGGCATTGGTAGGGACTATTCTAGAGTGGTTGTGTTCTTCTTCTCAGAGTATCATGGCCAATACTCTAACAATTTCATGGAGGCATTGGCTATTCTCTTGGCTTTAAAAAGGGCTTGTACCCTTGGATAGAGAAGGATAATTTGTGAGTCAAATTCTCAGATTGTGGTAGATTTGCTAAATAAGTAGCAGTTGGAGGATGTAAATTGGCAGTTGGCTGGCATGGTTAGACAAATTATCTCTCTTGGTAAGGTCATGAATTCTATCACCTTTTGCCATATCCCTAGGGAGTGGAATAAGGTGGCTAATGGTTTGGCTAAATGGGCTTCTAAATAGATGGGCAATTGGAAAGTGGATCACTGGAGCTGTCTCCTTGAGGACCTTGATAGGGAGCTTGAGGACTTGGTTATGGAAGATATGAGATGTGTTTTGGGTGTTGCTTGATGTCTCTATTGCTGGCTTGTGACCCTTGATGGGGGGATTGTAATTTCTGGCTTTGTACTACTTTCTTGAATCAATAAAGTTTTTACCCTCTTTATTAAAGAAAAGAACATTTAAAATATCCAACACTTGAAACCAAATCAAATAAGCACAAAGCCATTCTTATTATCAATCTCACACCACTAAGGAGAAACTAAACAAAGTTCTCTAAGCAAGCTATGAAATTAATAAATCATAGTGTTCCAATATTACAAAGCAAGGACTAATCAAAGGAAATACTTCCAAAAGCCTTATCAAACAACCTTTAATTAAATTAGTATCTCAACAATTGACAAGAAATCCTTCAACCAATAATTGATGTAGGTACATTTTTCAACACTAAATAATAATCAACTAATTTTTAAAAAGGTGACAACAATGGAATCTCTCCACTAAAAATGTATAAGCATAAGATAGCCAACAAGTTGTTGCATCAATAAACTTAACATGTCAAAAATCAATATCAACATCAATAGGAGCATCTCAACAACTAAGATCCATGATCAATAGCTTATCAATAGTATTCATAATCAAGATTCAATGATAAATACAAGAAGCATTCAAGTGTAAAGTACAACAAATATGATCACAATTAGATAAAATACACCTCACTAAAACATGGATCTCAAAAAGAGCTTTCCAATGCCTATAAATTTTTTTAAAAAAACTTCTATATAGAAAAGTTATACCCTTCTGAAAAACTATGCTCTAAAAAAGTACCAAAACAAAACAAGTATCTTGTAGTGACTAGTTTCTGCCATTGTAATATAGTTGAAAGTATAGTTGGTAGAAATTATTTAAAGGAGTAGCAAATGTTGATTAGTCTAGTAATGCATTTGTTCTAAAATTTGCAACACAAATTGAAAAAATTCTCTTTTAGCAATACGTTTGAAAATTTACTTATAATGATTTCTTTCCAATCACCTTGCCAATGAAAAGCTAGTGCACTTTCATAACATTTGCTACTTTGAAATATTTAATAAAGTCAAAAAAATATGCTATAAACATCAATTGATAGGTTGCAAGCAAGATACTTTATACTTGATTTGTGGAACTCATATGAATCAAGTGGAAGAGATTCTATGGAAGAGTGCTTTGAATAGCTAGTGTACAATTACTTTATCTCATTTCATAAGCCACCATCACATGCTAAAAAATGTGTTCGGTTATAAATAAGGTCCCCAATTATAAAAATTAAGAACAAAAAAAGACAAGTATAGTTAACAATAAATAGTTTAGAGGGAATTGCTTTTATAAGTGCATTTAGAAAAGTAAAATTATTTCAATAGCTAATAACTATAAGGACCCTTCCTGATACCTAATACAAAAATAATACTTAAACCTAGAAGAGAACATTTATTTTTGTTTCCATTTAACATCAGTGGTTTAAATTTATTAAATACTACTTTATAATAACATGGTAGTCTTTACTCCTCACATAATCCTAGTACCTGTGTATTGGGAACATCCTTCATTTCCCAAATTGCCTACATACCTTGTATTCACAGGATCAAGGTACTTGAAGATTCATATATATGAGCGATATGTAGTTCTGGTTGTTCTATGTTTGTGTAATTGTATGAGTGGGTATGCAACCCTTTCTAGGGTCTAGTTTCCCCAGACAGTTCTTCATCAGCTGTCACTCACTTAGGTGAAACATGGACGGAATTAGTAAAATAAAAAGCAAACACCTAGGAGGGGTGTTTGATGTTTAAGTCTTGCTTGCATGTAATGAAAGGTTTACCTAACGTTTGCATGTCCAAGGAGATTTCTGCTCGCTTGGACTTAGCAATTTGGTTTGGAAGAACGCTTACGGTTTTCTGATCACCAAGGTTCTAGAAGGCGAGGCAAGAGCATATGACATGAAGTGTTCTTGGTTAGATTGACCTTATTTTTCAAAAAAAAATTATGCAGTCAAGTTATTTAACATGCACCATACTATCAATTGATTTCTCATACTTGTCCCTGTTGGCAAGAGACACTATATGGATTCATGGTTGTTGTCATTGATGGCAACAAAGGTCATCCCACATATCCGCAAGTCATGATGTGCCTCTACCGGAAGTCAGAATAAAGAATGTTGTGGTCCGGTGAAGAAGAACAGAGCATGTGGCAAGGTCCGACAGATTGGTCCGGACCTCTCAGAGGAAGTGTCTTGGTGCAGTGCGGATTTGGGGAAGTCAAGAGGACTACCTTGAGTGGTATATTCCAAGGATTTAGCCTCCGGTGATGGACAAGGAAAAAGATATGAATGGTTGAGTACCGGATTCCTGAGAGACAGTGAAAACAGAGGAAGAACTGACTGGCAGAGTATCAGACTGCTTTCCGGATGGGTTACTATTGATGACAGAGGTTGTGAAGGCATGAATCATGTTTGGCCGACATGATTAATGATATCTACAAGTATATGCTTGATCCGCATTGCTTGGTGAGGAAGGATTCAGCTGACAGAATGAAAGTTTATAAGAAACTAGACTGTTCCGGATGCCGACTAGAAAGGTGATGAAATTACTTGTGCGGATATATATAGAGGATGGATTTAGTTGTGAAGGTGTTGTTGATGTGGAGAGATATGCGAATAAGTCTAGAAAAAGAGCAGAGGTAGCAAAAAGGATCCGGTATGTGAAAGATAGCAGAATAAAGAACAGAGGAAAGATGAAGTGCAGTAGATCAGTGTACTGAGCCTAACCGGAACTGAACTCCAGCATATGCAGATGCTTCCAATCAGTTCAAGACTGTGATTCTCATCACTTTGTAGACAGTGTGTCTTCTTGTAGGCAGTGGGCCTCTTGTGAGCAGTGTGCTCGGGCAGTGAGCCCTAATTGGCAAGTGTCATCTTTGTAATTTCCTATTCTTCTAACAGAGAATAATTTTGGGTTAATCACCCCGTGGTTTTCTCCCTTAACAGGGTTTCCACGTCAAAAATACTGTGTCATGTGTTTCTTGTTTTATGGTTAATGTTTTATGTTTGATTTTATGCTGCATCAATTAAAGGGAAAGTTCAATAAAGGAAATAATTAGGATAACTGATTCACCCCCCCTCTCAGTTATCAACAATTGGTATCAGAGCCAAGTTCCTCCTAATAGAGCCTAACAGCTTGAGGAAGATCTGGGATTTCAAATGGATGCATATGGTTTAAGGGAGCAACTCAAGACTGCTCTTGAGGATCTTGAACAGTCGAATTCTGAAGTCAGTGAATTAAAGGAAAGACTCAAACAGGCTGATGAATTCATGAGAGAATTAAAAGACAAATTAAGTCTCTCTATGAAAAAGAGAAAGGAGCTGCTTCAACAGTTGGCAAGACAAAGTGAAGAAAGCAATACAAATGAAGAATTGACTGAGCAAACCAAGTTATGTGAAAAGTTATCAAAAGAAGTCATTATGTTAAGACATGAAATGGAATCAGGAACTATAAAGTTTACTCAAGAGATTGAAGAAAAAAGAAAGGCTGAAGACAATCTAAGACAAACTCTTAAAGATAAATCAGAAGAATGCCACCAGATGGACAGGATTATCAGACATCTTGAATCTGATCTTGAAGATGCCAAAGATAATGAAGGAAAACTTGAGGATCAAATTGCCTCTCTCAAAAGAGACCTTCAAACAGCAAATGAATATAAAGAGAAATTCAAGATAAGTTCTGCTCAACTTGAAGTTCTCCTTGGAAGTCAAAAGAGGACAGATGACAAGTATGGGTTGGGATATGAGAAAGGAGAAAGCTCCGGATCCGGTCAGAAGAATCTTGGATCAGAAAATCCAAGAAGCAGGCCTAGAAGACCTCCGGTAAGACAGCCAAATGCTCAAAGATATCCATCCTTCAATGGATACTGCCACAGCTGCAACCACTTTGGTCACAAAGCTAATCAGTGCAGAATGAGAATGAATCAGATTAATTCATCCTTCTCCGGACAGTGCTTCAACTGCAAAAGGTATGGACACAAATCCCATGAATGCAGAAGAATGCAAGTAAACAAATCATTCAAAGGTAGATGCTTCACATGCAATAGAGTAGGTCATATGGCTAATCAATGCAGATCAAAAGGATATCAGTCAAATATGCAAAGAAATGTTATTTGCCAAATCTGCAATAGGTCCGGTCATAATGCTAAAGTTTGCAGAAACAAGAATCAGGACAAAAGAGGTCCGGTGTATAATCAGAATCAAGACAAGGGTAAACAAAAGATGAATGCGGATGAGGTTAGGAATCAGATGAGCAAGATTTGGGTGAAGAAAAGTTCAGAGAATGTAGAGGTTGGATCCGCACCAGACTCTGGTGCTGATATTTCTTCCAGAAATTAAAAAGTGAGCTCAGGCTCAGGGGGAGACTCAAAGAAAATCTTGTTCCCCCAGCCAAACAAGTGGTGCCGGATGTGGCACAAGATGCGGATCAAAGGGTTTGTAGATATGAGTCTTGAGATACTTCAGTCAAGTTTTCAGAGGTCCGCATGGAGTTATGAAGAAGCTGTGATCGATCAAATAAGACCTGTTCAGGGAGATGCTCCGGTATGATAGAGGATTACAAAAAGGTCCGGAAAGATCCGGAAATGCACTATCTTGTTCTGCGGATTGGACAGAGTGTTTGGGATGCTCGTGTAATATGTTACCTCGATTTATTCATGATTGAATGATCCGGATGATATTCTCAGATCAGAACCAATCCGGGATACTCCAAACTATCCAGACAAGGCAAACCGGAATGATGTAGGTGAAGCATTTATTGCAGACAGATATTAGGGTTCACGGAGCAATTTAAGGGATCTCTCAAAGGTCATTTGCTCATTCTGCACTCGAGAAGAAGCGAAAAGTGGAGCTCTGCAACAAGGTTCATCAAGCACCAAGGATCTCCTGCCGAAGCTAGTGCATAAAGAAATCAATCCAACCACTCCGTGCAAACCGAAGGCGCACAAGGTATTCTCCGTTTTTCATTACCTCACTGCAAATCTTTGAAGAATGGCTACTCCAAACATAGTTAAGATCTCTGATAGACCTCGCCCCTCATTCAAGAAACATCCCTACAAATCATTGGAGGTAGACCCACTAGGAGCTTTCTCTAGTGTTCCCCACGGAGTTTTACACACCGAAGACATTAGGGTTTACATACATGCAAACATTGAGGAATTTGGGGAATTCAAATTAAGAGACCTCTATCACAAGCAGCTGATTGACAATGCTTTTGAGCTTAAACCAGAGTATAAGGATATTCAGAAGAAACAATTTGAGCAATTTATTCATTTCCCCTGTTTTGAAGAGGATGAATGGGTCCGGTATGTACTGAGCAGGATGCATGACAACTTTCTATGGCTAGATAGACCCTGCAAGATCACAAAAGAGGCAATTAGAGCAGTAACTGGCCTATACTCTTCCGGAGGAGTACCTATCCTCAAATCTGTCAAGAACAACATTGTAACTGAGGCCACCGGATCAAAATTTGACAAAAGGGCAATGACCATTGAAGACATCTCTGATCCGGATATCAAATATGCATCAATGATAATAGGATACAAGATCTACCACTCCAGCAGGGAGAATTCTGTATCCGAAACTGCAGTATACACTGCCTATGAGATGCTAAGAAAGAATGCAGAGTATGATCTTTGCGAACTACTGCTAAGCCAATTAATGGAAAATATACAGAAAATCAAGAAGGATAAGAAGAATTCCTTTAAGTATGGTACTCTTATTGTATGTCTATTCTTCTATTTCATGAATGAGCTACCCGGAACAAGTGGATGGGTATGGCAGAATGACAAACCTGTTGCAGTCCAGATAAGAGACTATTTGCATGGACTTGGGGATGCAAAAGCGAGAAATACAGCTCTATGGGGATACTTCAAAAACTTTCAGAGCATGATGCAAGCAAGAGAGAGAATTCCCCAGTCTCTCATTGAGAAATACAAGGACTCAGTGTGCTTTATGGTTGACACTGATCAGTGCCTAATGGAGGCAGTGGAGCCAAGGACTGTCTGGATCATGCCCATGGGGTATGAAGTGGATGAACAGATAGTGGAGCTGCATGTTCAACACATGCTGAGTCAGCCCAAAGATCCTAAGGCAGAAAGGTTTGGAACCTTTGAGGAGCTGAGTGTAAAAATACATGTGGAACTTAGGGAACCTGAGATTAAAAGAAAGGTAAGAAAAGAAGTAGAGCACATTGCTCAAGGCCTAGGTATCTCAAAGGAGGCACTTGATGCCAGCCGGGAAAAGAGGAGGAAGGCCGAGGAAGAAGAGAAAAGCAAAGAAAGTGCTCCGGTTGAAACTCCCACCCGGACCAGATCATCAAAGAGACCTGCACCTTCCACAACCAAAAGTTCAAAACCGGAAGTTCAGGCATCCGGTAAGAGATCCAAGACAAAAGCCACAAGGGCTTATGGAAGCCAAAAGGATGAAGAGGAAACAGAATCAGATGAGGGAGTAAGAGAAGTAAAGAAACAGAAGAAGAAAGGATCCGGTAAGCCCTCCACAGGCCAAGACAAGGATGAAATGGCAGAGGTAACTGTTGAAAAGCCCACTCTGTCACTAGAGAGCATAATCAAGTCGGTCACGGTGGATGGAAACCTTCAACCAATGACTGAATCATATGATGACTTCAGTGAGGCCGACCAAAAGACTCTGCAGGAGGCCACAGTAAAATATCTTAACATATATAATAAGGCTTTCATTGAAATAATATCTCTTATTCCCAAAAGCCTAGAAAAGGAAATGGAAGTAAGAAAGAATAATGCTCATGCTAAAGATCTTGAGATCCGGGAGCAGATAGCTATTCAGCTATATCCTCAAATTGATCCCAAGACAATGAACATTATCTTCAAGGACTGCAAAGATGAGTTCAGAAGCAAAGCCAGGATGAATCAACTCATGCTTGGCGAGACTGACAAAGTGGCCCAAGAAACAGAAGAGATCCTCCGGAAGGCCTTCAAAAGGTTCAATCTTCCGGTTGTAGAGGATTTAGGTACAGAAACAGCTGAGGACTTGGGACCCTCTGCTCCAGAAGAAGTGGCTCATGAACAAACTAGCATCTCTCCTCCGGTTTCCCCTACAGTCTCCGGATCCAAAGAAGAAGAGCAATCACAGGAGAAGGAAGCAGTGGTGAAAGACAAAGAGGTTGACAGTTCTAAGACTGCAGAAGAAAAGAAACATCTGTCTCCGGCAAGAGACACTGCACAAACTGTTCAACAATTTTTGAGCAAAGAAACTCTAGAGATTGATGAACCGGAGCTTCTAAAAGGCCCATTTGATTTTGACTCTCTCTCTCCGGTACAAACAATGAAGATAGCTTCATTTGCAAATGCCAAGGCAAATGAAAAGCTCCTGAAGTCTCATATGGAAGACTGTGAGTTGATAGAGGCTGCTTCCGGAGTACTTGTGAAGATCATGCCATCAATCCAGATAGATCCGACAGCCTCCTCTTCCGGTAATCTAAAAACCTTAGTCAGCAGTGTTGATACACATTTTGATTCTTTAGAAAAATCAGCTGAAGAAAAGGTCCGGAAGGAATTTTTGGATAAAAGATTTTCAGAGATATTAGAATTAATCTCTAAAGATAGGAAGATTGTAAGCATTGGAATAAAGAGCTTAGAGAATGCTCTTAAGGATGGCGGTGACATCTACAAATTTTGCATATCCTGGTCAAAGGCAACAGCAGCATTTGACAAGAAAATAAAAGAGGAACAGGATAAGCTACAAAGCTTATCTCAAAGTTTTGATCCTCTCTCTTCCTCTATAATAAATCAAGAATGTCAGACCATTGCAGTCTTGAATGAAATAAAAAATCTTGAGAAGGAAAGGAAGAACATCACCAACCGGATGGGAGAACTTAGAAGGATTATAATCCCTAAGTTGGAAACAATGCATGAGGCCATCAGTGATGCTCAGACCACCGCCCAAACAAAAGATCCGACAAATCTCAAGCGGGCAGAAGCTTTTGCATTTTTGCTAAGTGGTCACATTTCAATTTTGGATAGAATGAAGCAAAGTTGGGCTACAGAAATGATCCAATTGCAGACATCCTTTGCAGACATTCTTCAGTACATGTGAGTATGTAAATATGCGGCTATATATAGAAAATTTTTGAAAATTTTGGTGTGCGGACCCTACCCTTTGCCATTGATGTCAAAGGGGGAGTGAGGAGCAGTGAAAAATGAGGGATCCAACTAAGGGGGAGTTCCGAAAATTGTATATAAGGACAGAGCATCAGCAAAGGGGGAGCATAGTGAAAACACTTAGTCATTTTTCACTAAGTGTTGCCATCAATGCCAAAGGGGGAGATTGTTGGCAAGAGACACTATATGGATTCATGGTTGTTGTCATTGATGGCAACAAAGGTCATCCCACATATCCGCAAGTCATGATGTGCCTCTACCGGAAGTCAGAATAAAGAATGTTGTGGTCCGGTGAAGAAGAACAGAGCATGTGGCAAGGTCCGACAGATTGGTCCGGACCTCTCAGAGGAAGTGTCTTGGTGCAGTGCGGATTTGGGGAAGTCAAGAGGACTACCTTGAGTGGTATATTCCAAGGATTTAGCCTCCGGTGATGGACAAGGAAAAAGATATGAATGGTTGAGTACCGGATTCCTGAGAGACAGTGAAAACAGAGGAAGAACTGACTGGCAGAGTATCAGATTGCTTTCCGGATGGGTTACTATTGATGACAGAGGTTGTGAAGGCATGAATCATGTTTGGCCGACATGATTAATGATATCTACAAGTATATGCTTGATCCGCATTGCTTGGTGAGGAAGGATTCAGCCGACAGAATGAAAGTTTATAAGAAACTAGACTGTTCCGGATGCCGACTAGAAAGGTGATGAAATTACTTGTGCGGATATATATAGAGGATGGATTTAGTTGTGAAGGTGTTGTTGATGTGGAGAGATATGCGAATAAGTCTAGAAAAAGAGCAGAGGTAGCAAAAAGGATCCGGTATGTGAAAGATAGCAGAATAAAGAACAGAGGAAAGATGAAGTGCAGCAGATCAGTGTACTGAGCCTAACCGGAACTGAACTCCAGCATATGCAGATGCTTCCAATCAGTTCAAGACTGTGATTCTCATCACTTTGTAGACAGTGTGTCTTCTTGTAGGCAGTGGGCCTCTTGTGAGCAGTGTGCTCGGGCAGTGAGCCCTAATTGGCAAGTGCCATCTTTGTAATTTCCTATTCTTCTAACAGAGAATAATTTTGGGTTAATCACCCCGTGGTTTTCTCCCTTAACAGGGTTTCCACGTCAAAAATACTGTGTCATGTGTTTCTTGTTTTATGGTTAATGTTTTATGTTTGATTTTATGCTGCATCAATTAAAGGGAAAGTTCAATAAAGGAAATAATTAGGATAACTGATTCACCCCCCCCTCTCAGTTATCAACAGTCCCAACATCAATCATGTTCTAATTTTAACTTGCTCATTTAACAACAAACTTTGGTTTGAGTAACAAATTCAATACTCACTAATGAAAACCATGCATCTTAGATTAATAAAGTCTTTAAAAAGAATGACTAAAGTTTTACTCCAAGAAAGTTAAATAAACTAATGTAATAGGCAAAATGACTAAGTTTTAGAAACATACTTCAACTTGAGACTTTAGTTATCTATGCCGGGTTTACATCTCTACGACAGTATTTTCATAAGAAATCCCCAAAGATTTAATTTCATAGAAAATCAAATAAGGCCATCCACTAATTTAAGATGAATAAATGATAGGTTACAAATAGAAAATATATTGTTCTAAGATATACTCTCTTAAGCTAATCCCTTAAATTTTACCCACCTAATAAGCAACTAGGAGTTTGGGTAAGTGTAAATTATAAAAGATCTCAAATTAATAACAAGGAATTGTAATTATGGAAAATGTAACAAGCATGGCTTCTCAATACATTTTATTGCTTCTACTATTGACTTAATTAGATGAAAGACACTTACATTCACTCTACCCTATTACTCCACACACAACTCAAACATGACCATTAATATATATATATATATATATATATATATATATATATATATATATATATATATATATATATATATATATACCAAATAATCTGTCAAAGGCTAACAATAATTATACATTGAATACTTATCATCAAGTATACTACATAGACATCCTACATTGAGAAATTATTTTTATCTTTTCTAACTATCACAAAATCACTTATAACATGCCAAACATTTACGTATTATTATAATCTTTTGCAAAAGTAATCAAAAACTCTACGATCCTAACATAATAGAGTTCAAACGTTGAACCAATAAAAACAAGAGTTGCGCAGTAGAAGTCCCTGCCAAATGCTGCCAGCAAAGAGCGTGAGAAGAATATGGGGAAAAATAGATGATCAATAACACCGAAATTATCATTTGTTTTACGTTTATGTTGATCATGTCGAATGGACTCTATGAGATATAAGGAAAATGCATGAAGGAGGTTTAGCAGTACTAAAGGGCAAATCAAGAATGGAAACTAATATTCAAACACAATTTGCATTTATATAAATTTTGAATATTAATGTTAACAAACCAATTGACAAATGGACTATAGTTGCCTGAATACGAAATTGATGAAATAGGAGGTTTAGCAGTACTAAAGGGCGAGTCAAGAATAAAGACTACTATCCAAACACAATTTACATTTATGTAAATTTTGAATATTAATGTCCACAAACCAATTGACAAATGAATTATAGTTGCCTGAATATAGAAGAAAGAAAGAAAGGAGCTGTGCAAAAGTTAAAATTCTCAGTTCTACTTTAATACTATCATTAAAGTTCATAATCTCTTGGAAAAAGAAAATGGTACGTGAGCCACCCGATCAATTGGAAAAAACTGATAAAAATAACACGTATATAACACTTTCATGGATTCACTTCAATATTAGCATGAGTTTCAATTGGAAAAAACTGATAAAAATAACAAGTATATAACACTTTCATGGATTCACTTCAATATTAGCATGAGTTTCAGGATTAAAACCAGTTGACCAAAACAAAATGCATTAATATACAGATGAACAGCTTTATCTGATGAAAAAAAATTGTTTTACAAGAATAATGTTTGTTGTTGAAGCAGGAGTAGTTGAGAGTAAGATATTGTTTGATAGCTTAATAGATTGTTTACCCGCACATTTATTAAAATAAACTAAATTTGAAGAAAAAAGTTGCCTCAAAAAAAATGTGGCCCAAGTTCTTCAACTTCGTTGCCTACATCCTATCATGCCTTGTTTTTAGACTACATCTAGTTCTACTTCTGTTTGGATAGGCTAAATTCAACAGGAGGAGAAGCTGCCGCTATCGGCTTTAACATATCATTGTGCATGTTCAAGGAAATATTAATCTAGGGACAAACTGCTACCATTTTACAAAATTGTCAAAAATATTAATATGTTGTGGACTCTTTATTATTATGTACAAGAATATAAATCATGATGGAGGAGAAGCTGCCACTATAGGCTTTAACATATCATTGTGCATGTTCAAGGAAATATTGATGTAGGGACAAACTGCTACTTCTTTACCAAATTGTCAAAAAAATTAATATGTTGTGGACTCTTTATTATTATGTAGAAGAATATGAATCATGATGGAAGAACTATAAAATTTCCAGGCAAAAATATTTTTAAAATATACTTAACTGCTCTAAGAAGAACCAATCCTACAAGATCTTGGGCAAGCAAATGAATAAGATACCAAAACTTTCTCATAAAGCATTTATATTAATCACAATGAATGCAAATAGAAGGAAAATTACACTCTACAAGCAACTTGTTGAGCTCAGCTGCTTTGCTTACACTCCTGACAAAAATAATGACCTAATTGAAATTCTATGCATTCATTAGATTGTTCAGTTTCCAATTCTTTTCAGACTCGCTAATCTTGATATAGTGCTGCCAGATAAATAATGAATTGACAAAATCAATATTGGTATAACATATTTTTAAAATTAAAGAATTAGAAAAATGTTAAATTATGCATTGTAGCAAATAAAATCTAACTAATCCATGCAATGTCAATTTTTCCTCGTCATCAACATATATCTCCATTTACAGCACATATATCTCCATTGACTGTAAATGGAAACAAACGCAAGGTAAAATTAAGTGAGGTGATTATTAAAGAAAAGTCACCAATGCCAATGCATTCACTTCTCTGGCACCCAAGAAACAAATGTTCAGCACATTTCAGTCCAATTATTCTCTGAATTCTGAATCTAATACTTCACAGTTGTAATGAATTAACAACTGGTGTAATGTCAACTTGGACCATTTGCAGCTAGTATATCCTTTAGATATGCAAAGCTAATTGGCAAATTCGAGGAAATCCACCGCTTTGCAAGTTGTCAAGTAGAGATCTTTCCATGGGAAAGATTATATTAGTTATTATTAGCAGACCACTATGGCTGAGCAATTCATTTAATATCAGAATATTTTAAAATTACATGATTAACGTAGATTGAAATGCATGGTACAGAGATAATTTGCCAGAAATTATAGCCCAAATATAGTCGCCCACATTTCTTCCACATAAAATGCCTCCAACATTGAATGTCCCAGAAGTTAAAACCCATTCCATTTGATCATGAAGCGACAACATATGAAAGAATACCATGAGCACTTCACTATTTATGTTGTAGTAAACAACAGTGACAAGGCAAGCTAGCTGTGACCCATGAAGCTTGAACAAAGAAATTGGGACACGGAACATTACATCTTGCATAAATCTCTTGCAGGCTTGCCAAATTTTTTTGCTCAGAGTTACAGAGAAACTTGTCAAGAATAAAATATCTAACACTTCTAAGATTAAGTTCTCTATCCCTTGGCAATGCCAAAACTCATCCAGGTGTTCCAGTAACAATATGAGGACAATTCATTTTTCAACAATTCCTTGTGAACTCTCACATGCACACCTCCATAGAATACTACAACCTTTATGTCCGGCAAGTAGGTGCTAAGCCTCTCAAATTCATGCCATATCTACATGGAAAAAAAAATTCCCACCACAACCTGAATGTCTAACTATAAAATTGAAACCTTAAATATTTTAAATAGCTAAAAAAATCAAGTATATGTTACCTTGCTAAGTACAATATTATTAGCAAGTTTATACAGCCATTTAAATGGCCCCAGCCAGTTGAAGATACCTTCCACAACTGATGAGGGGCCTAAGTGGAAGGAAAATATTAAATTATTTTATTTGGACTAAACAGTTTGTTTGTGTCAATAGAGCCAATGATGTTTCTATTGTAAGCAGCAAGCACATGTTTGGAATTTTTTTTTTCAATTGAAAATTGCAAGCTGGTTTTTCGGTCAACTGCTGATAGTTTTTAACTAGTTAAAAGACCCAACAATTCAGGTTTAGTATTTCATATTGTTAAAGATAGGTAAACTTACAATGATTGATAAGACTTTCCATGATTCTGAATACCAGTTAGGCCAAGATGTTACCATATTACCTGGCTTTCAAAAATGACAGACCATTGTAGTGCCAATTAGAGATCAGCCTGTGATTTATCTTTAAAAATCATATTTGGGACAGGTTAATCTATATTGAGAGTCTAAAATGCCATATAGTAATTACAAGACAGTGTGTTATATGTATACTCATTTCAGATTTTCAATAATCAACATATGCTTTCAATCTGTGAAGATTAATATTCTCAGCTCCGAATTCTGCAGTATGATGGAGATGTCTACAGCTTGGATCATAAGAACAAAATTCTATGAGATCATAGTAAAATTTTCCAAGCATTTCTGTTTACATTCTGAAATGAAAGTATTGGATACAACACTAACCTAAATCTTGAAAACTAAAATGTGAAGCTAACATGTGTTACATTGTCACATTTGCAATCTAAAAGGAAAATGCAGCAATGGCTAAGAGAAAATGCACAACAATGCACCTTCATGAGAAGAAAACATATTAGGAGATGAGGACTATAAAAGCCATTCTAGAAAATTTACATCTCTTTATTTGTAAATAGTAGTAAAGTATACATATATTTAATCTACAAAAATAAAGGCAATCCACCTTTAATTTAGAGTCAAATGAGGATCTCATCCATGAGGATTGTGAGTTGAGCCTTATTTGTCAGACCCAAAATGCCCTGTAATTTATTCATTGCAGAATCTAAATTATTCTATATTTTTAGGCCAGTTCAAAATTTCTTTCACTGTAAAATACTAAAATTTGAAAACAAAGAACAATGCCTAGTGTAGAGATTCTCTCTCTAATAATAACATTCTAAATATAATCTTGCTTACCTCTATAAAGTTCCTAGTTAAGTTCCAAACTGTAGGGAGTGATTTGCTACATAGAGAGAGGCTTGTTCATAGTGCAAATGATGCTCGCAATGATAGATCACAGCTTTAAAGTCCAATCAAACAAGACCAAGACATACAAACAGGATAAGACTAATAGATGATCAAACAAGATATTGTGATGACTGAAGAAATAAATCACAAACCCAAAAATGCCCTAATGATAAAGTAAAAATTAGCATGGATAGAGCATTACTCCGACAAATAAATTATGAGGTCTTTCCTCTAGCAAACCCATGTTACTGCTCAGTTCTTGGAAGAACATTTCCTAGTTTCACAAAGCGGTTCTGCAATTGCACTCAGTATAAGTAAATCATATAAAAATCAAATATATATATATATATATATCATCATACTCCTATATAAAATTTGACAGTTTGTCCAAAATCTGTCCTTTCATATGATACATTTGTTTTTAAATTTCAATTGTAGTTTACAGCAAAAATGCCTAAATACAACTATACAACTGTCAAATTTAGGCCCTTATGGCATGTTAAGAAAAGAAAACAAACTTTGTTTTTCTTTCATTGCCTTTCTTTTAAAGAAAAGGAGTAGATATCTTTTAGACCTTGAGCTTATTACCATACATGACATTCTTGAGACCGCTTAATCTTTAGGCATTTCTGAAGCAGCACAATGCCATATTTAAGTATCATTTTACCAGCATTATAGATTGATGTTTAAGTGCCATGTTTATTGATATTCTAAGGGCTTAAGAGGTTGCGTGTTGCCTCTAATGTTTTGTCTGGATACAATTATTTAATGTCACAATGTTGATGAATTTGGCGTTCTCTTTGAATCAGCGCAGAAAGGGGGGTAACCATGCACTCATAGGTAAAAATGATTTAATAGTTACTTGGATTTGAAGAACATTTAAACCTCATCTTGTGCATTCCTGAGATGACATCGTTGGATAATCTTTCAAAACAACTCTTGTTCCTTGTTAATAATCTTTCTTCCACTGGCAAGACTGTGGAGATTGCTTCTTACCCTGCCAATGTCAATTGCTACAAGTTCTTATCAAGGAACTTGCTCCTATTAAAGAATGCATTGCTTTAGTTATTTTCAAGGATTTGAAAGTTTTATCCCATTATAAGTTATTCATCCATCTCCTACAACTTATATTTCTAGGCAAGAAGAACTGGACAAACCACTACAAATGATTTTGAGATCATGGGAAGAAGATGAAAATACATATCTGCATGTTGGAAAAATAGCCATTAGTGAGCATTATTGGGCTAAACCTAGCCTAGTCAAGCATGAGGCAAAAAGTATATAAGTGAGAGGCATCAAAGTCATCCTCTCAAGCATTTAAAATTTGCAATGAGTGTGAAAATGATTCATTGTATTATGAGTCTCTTAAGTGCCACCCACAATTAGGAATCTTGTCTAAATGGAAAGGCAATGTGTCAAAGTATTGTAATTATGGCTCTAGTATAATCCATACAAAAAATTCTTGAGCAATGGAGTTGATAAAGGTATCATTCATGTTGGACTGCCAACCTTAATTGTGGTGAGCCTTGCAATGATTCCCTTGGACAACTATTCTCCCTGGCCCACACAATGGCAAACAAAGATACATATGCTCTAGAGATTTACTGTATTCTGCACATTTGATCTAAGAATAGGAACTACGAAACTACTTAATCCCAATTCATGCAAGGGAAGTAGCCGCAAGACTCAAACTATGACAAAATCTGTATGTTTAACTTATATAGAAATATCGTAATAATTGTCCATTAGGTATTGCTGCACAAAATAAACAAATACCTGTAAAACATATCAGTTTACAGACTGCTTTAAAATTCTGAAGCATATCAGTTTACAGCAGTAGCTGAGAATGAAGACATACAGAATCGAACAAGTTGCGAATGTATAGAATTGTAAAATGTCGAGTACAGAACTCTGTACAAACATCAAAGATCTTATTGTTAATAAATAATGATAGTCAAATTTCATTCGCATATACAAGAATCATGTTCTATCAAAAATTGTTTGCTGAACAAAAAACAATTGACACAGCAAAAAAGAATCTTTTAGATATTAATAGATTTCTAGTAACATTACAATTGCAAATCTATAATGATCTCCACTCCAAAAATAAAGTAGCATCCCTAAATTCCCTGCATAGAAAGGATAAAATTATACAAAGGATTCAAGCCTTGGAAGATGGTCTGTGGAACACCAGTTCTTGTTCAAGTGCTGGAAGCTATTTGGCCTGACTTGTTGCTCATATCATTTTACTATTCTAGGAAAGCCCATTTAAATATGTTATGTACCACCTAGAAATGTTATTTCAATTACAATAGGTTTTGTTTGGGTTGTTTCCCAGATTTTGGTAATGGTTTCCTTGGCTACCCAAATGGCAAATACTATGGATCCTTACTCAGAAATTTCACATTCAGTATGAAATATAAAAAATAAATTTTTAGATATTAGTTCATATTTTAGATCTTTTGAATCAGTTATAGACTTATAGTGTATCCTCAGTCAAAAGATAGACAATAGAAGTCTTACAAGACATAAGAGTATTACAAGTTAACAACAGATTTTGTTTCTTTCACTATCTAAATTTTATTTTTTTTGTAAATTCAAGAGGTGGTTTTCTATTATAGCATATTTTGGGCCAGCTTACAGACCTGGTTCATAATAAAATCATCATGTTTCAGATATGGTTCTCTTCTCAGCTTTTTATTCTTACTATGTTCTTTCTCAATCTATTCTCAAGATGAATGCAAGACTTTTTCAATAGAGGTAATATTGGAGGTGTCATAGTAGCATCACAATTACATGGCATTGTCACGACAAACTGAAATGTAAATGGAATTCAATTACAGAGATTTGAATGGGAAAAACATGACAAATTTAAACCTAAAACCTAAAAAATGGTCGATTAACTGACTTTTTCACTGATCTCCTACTCACTCATCCAGCAGTCCCTGCATCATGTCATTTCCTGCTACATTGTATCTCAAATAGAAAATACAGAAGCTCAAAAAAATATGGTTACAAAAGCTCAACAAAAACTCAATTTACACCAGCATATAAAACACGCCCCGATTTACACAAGATGAAGAAAACATGATCCAATTTACACAATCTCAAATAATCATGACCCAACTCAAACGAGCTCCAAAAAATAGAGTCCAAAGGGAAAATTTATTACAGAGGATAAAAAAATATAACCCAAATTGCACAAGCTCAAAAAACACATCTAATTTTTAACAAAAGCTCAAAAAAAGCATAACCGTTCTAGAAAAATAGAATCTCCAACAAAACCATAATTTACAGGAAGCATACCAAATTCTCCTTTAGGGGTTTTGCACTGGCTGGCCACTAAATGCCCTTCTGTCTTGGCATACAGGACCAGATATTGGACTCACTGGACCAGACTGAGAAGAGCCCCTGTTGGGTTGTACTGCTTCAGATACTGGAAGTGCTCGCTTTGTCCCAAGTGCAGGAGGAGAAACTCTCTGTGGTTTCTCTTCTTAGTACTCCAATTTTATGGGTATCTTGTTCTGTCTCACTGAAGCTAGATGGTGAAGATAAAGCTCTGGGCCCATTGTTGATCAGCTAGTTAACATGCTATACCGTTCTCACTTTTTGCCTGAAGCTTGGAGGACGAAAATGAGGTACCCCGTTATGGCTTTGAGCTTCTTGTGAATCAGCCCCACTACCTCGAGCAGGCTCTGGCAAAAGTACCGGCTTCTTGTCATAGAGATTCACCGTTCTAACCACACTTTGTTTCGCCTGTTTCTTTTTATTTCTCTGAACCATGATTGCAGACACAGAAATAGACTACTAACCCAACAAATAGTTCTGCACTTCAAAAATCCCAAATATAGCTAGCAACTAATGTCCCTGATAAGCATATCGCAGTGGGCTAAGTCTGTACATATATCCATAATAAGCTCAAGGAATTGGCTGAGCCTGCAGTACAGAGAAACAAGGCGCCATTTAAGGGGATCAGAAAATGTTTATCTGATACTCAGCAGAATCAGGTTCATTGTTCTAAAGTTTAATCATGTTCTTAAGAAATCTCCACATGACAACCCCATAACCAAACAATTCTAAAATTACAGCATAAAAATACAATAATTTAGGAGGACTGATCACAATAAACAACACAAATTCTGAACTAGTTATATATGATTTATATACATTTAGTACTACAACATGCTTTATTTGATGGTCTGTTATGTTCTAGAAAGCCATTAGCTGCAATCTGATATTTCCAAGGACGTGTAATTCAAGCCATAGAATCACTGGATTTTGAAGTTTTAAGCACAATCCATCCAGTTTTACAAGATATCACTCAAAGTTCACAAACACAAATAAATTGAATATGTCACATACATAGCTGACAGAGTTTGAGTGCCTCATAAGGCAGAAAGCATTGATAAGTTGTCTGAGACTCTGAAGTTTGAGATGGGCTAGTTTTTCAACACATGCATATGAGGATATGGGTTTACAGCATGTGGGCTTCAAGATCAAAGATATAATAGAATTTTTAACAAAATCAGCAGAGAAACAAGCACAACCATTGGGAAAAAGTATTTTACACTCTTAAGCATCTAATTTCACAATATGTACTGCAAATTCAAAAACATATATATATTGTGTACATATATTACATAAATGAAGGACCATCAGCACCCAAGAAACTCGTCAAGTGTCATTCAAAGCTTGGATAAGCTGATTTCTCATGCCATGTAAACCCTAGGCATTGGAATTCTAAAAACAATCCATGCATTGCGATCAGATGAATTTGAATATCACAGACATATCAGAAATATAAGAGCGAAGCATAGCAACCAATTTTATCATGATGATCTCATTTTCATAGACATTTGAGGCAAAACCAATCCATCTAATTTCGTCAATTGGATGTCAAATCACCTATACATCAGAGACTAAATACAGCAACATAGAAACCAAGCAGTCAAACAGGAGGCATCACAACATTGAATGTTTTTTAAGTAGATATTAAAGACACATTCCAAACGATTTTATTATATGGGTTTCATTTTCAGGGCCATGTGAGACAAAACCCACTCAAGAAATATCATCAAATCATAGATATATCACAAATTGCAGACACTAAAACCAATGACTATTCTTCAAACTGGGGATTTGGGTACATTCCAATCAATTCCACGAGATGGGTTTCATTTCTACAGATATCTGACACAAAACCCGCTCGTGCACTTTTTATCAAATGAGCACCAAATCACATAAATACACAAATTAAAAGCAAACAGCCATTGGGTGTTCTTTAAACTGGGGTTTAGGCACAATCCAACCAATTCCATCAGATGGGTACTGCTGCTAGAGACATTGGATTAAAAACCCAAGCAGTAAAACCAGTCAAAACATGTAACAGAACATCAATGTTATGTCTTCCTTAGCATGAATACTCTATTAAACACAACCCCTGAAAGGAAAAAATTCAGGTTTCCTTCTGAGCTTCGGCATCCATAACAACAGAGCATAGATATTTATGTAAACTGAACTGCAATTGCACCCTATTGCTTTGATCCTTGTCCTACTGCAACAAAATCCTCTCTTTTATTGTACTAAATACCCCAAAATACTTAGAGAAAACGGCTTAGCGTGCTTGTCGTTTTAAGACGGGTGTAAATGGACTAACCCGCAAGCGAAGGCATGCCAAGCACGTTAACAACATTATATCAAACAATGGGTAAAATGCAATCCGTTGATTCTTCCTCTTCTCGTTCAAAACTTGCAATTTTCCTGATCAAAGTCAATACGATCAGTCAGTGAAGAATGCAATACATTGATCATTTGATCTTCAAAGTTACGAAGAAATTGAATGAATGGAGAAGATGAAGAACGAGTCAAATGGCAATGCATTACATAGGTTGATAATGATACCAATTTCACTTTCCATTGTGCTAAAATAACAGAAATAAAGGCCAACCAAACGGAGTGAAGTCATTTGCTGGCAATTGCAAAGAAACTTAAAAAGTAAGGACAAAAAATAATTTTTATATATCATTTATTTAATATTTACACATGCTATTCTTGTGGTGCGAAGCTAATAATTTTTAATTTATTTGATAAATTCATAACAGAGTCAACAAACAAGAAAATACAGTAGAGATTGAATTGGAAATGATAAGATGATTTCCTATGCAATTTGAGGTTTCTTTCTAATCACAGTTTTAAAGCAACAGAAACAATCAAAGGTGTATTGATATGATTGCCAGTCCGCGTACACCTGAACTGACTACCATAAAGAAACTAGGTGAACTTACATGTGTCTCTGTTTGTTCTCTTTGTGCTTGCAAATCATGGTCATTCTTTTCGGCTAAGGTTTTAGCCTGAAAACATGGAATGCAACTCCATGAATAAACCAAAATGCATTAAGCTCCCATTCAAGTCCCTAAATGTAGATAGAAACTCATTCTAGAGCATTCAAATATTTATGATATTATCAATTCAATTTAGAAGAAACTTCTACTTTGGGTTTCTATCTGACCCTGCAGAACAAGCCACAAAACTTATTATGAATGATGTAAATAGCAAGAGACCATATCCATGGTTTCTCCACAAGGGGAAGATGAAGCTGATGTTTGCTTCCGTGCCGGCTCTGAGGGTATGTACCTGCCAAAACAAGCAAACAACAAGACCAAAAACCAAATCTCAATATAGGGCACCAAATTAAACAAGACCAAGCACACAAGATGCGGGTAAATCAGACAAGAAATAAATACCTTTATTAATGGCATCTATGCCTGGGGCACGTACAGGAAAAAATTACCAATTAAAAAATTACAGTGCCACTGAATTTTTTTATTGAGTTAAAGAAATAAAAGGTTTAAGGGCAGGCATTGCATGCACAAATGTCTGAGTGTCTAAATAGGGTGACCATCAACACGTATTTCTAGGCCACATGCCGTTGTATGAACCCTCCATTGCCATGCAGAAAAAGAAAATGCCAACAATCAGCCACAACACAATAAAATATTTGAGCCATCAAAAGGGGAGATTAAAATACCAGGAATATAATAAAGCCCCAATGGGAAAATGACATCTGTCTGAGCAAAAAAAAAAAAAAAAAACTTAACTTAGCACACAATATTTCTCAACTTGCAAGCAGCCCCAAGCAAACTAATACGTTTTTTTGTTAGGCAAAAATAATAATTCTCTACTGGACTAAAAAATAGACACCATGTAGCCATACACACACTTAAAACTCACACGACTATTAATATGAAACCTCAAGCATTGATACACATTTTAGATCCACGACCACTATATCCTTCTAGCTAAAACTAAATTGTATAAAAAAATCACAAGGAGAGAAAGGATTAGAACTTGCGACCGTTTGATAATTAGGACAATTTTTATTTGCCCCATCAATCACAATATAGTCGGTGAGACAATCTTCGACGTTACCCATAAAAGACAAAATAGAAATGACTTGTTTACACCATGAACAAAGCTACACAAAAATTCCACCAGCTTGAAATCAAATCTCAAACAACGATCATTATTTTTTCCTTCATGAGATGTTTCTGCCCAACTAGATGGCAGTGCATAGGTAGCCACCCTTTTGGCAAAAAGGCCCAAATTGAAATTTTTTAGTCTTCTCTTTTCTAGAGAGCCAAAAGAATATCTTAAAAACAAATTATAATAGTTACTTAAATTAAATAGGAAAGAAAAAAAAACGCTAAAGGTTAGAATTAGAAAAATCGAGGAGAGGAAATAGAGATATAGAAAAAAAAAAAATCTATTTTCCAATTATAATTCATAATTGCCACTCTATCATGTGGCTCCTTTTTAGAAAAATGAGTTGTCGTATTGAAAAATTAGAAAGATATTTTAGAAAAAAAATGTTTATAAACTTGTATAATCTTTTAATAACTAATTTATTCTACTTTTAAGAAAAATGATTATCTACACAAAGAATTAAATTATTATGTACAAAATTAATAGATCCTAATAAATAATTACTTTAATCCCTTATTACTAGAAATACTATTTGAAGCAACTAATAAATAAATAATTTAGGTAAAGGTAATTAAGATGACTATTAGGGTTATGACAATAGCTTGAACTATTTTTTTCAAAATAAATATCAATTTGTAATCTTAAAGCAAACTTAAATTAGCAAAATCAAAGTTTTATATGAGGTAATAGATCACAAAATAAGATCACACATTTAAATATTGAACCATTTTTCCATCTTTTAAAGGAAGCAATGATAAACGACTTTAGTACCATGGATGGATGACTAGGACTCATAAAGTTGAGGTCAAACTAAAAAGTACATGAAGTGGTGGTGTTGGTGGATGGCTAACTAGTTTGATTGTTTGGTTGTCAATGGTTTGAGGGTGAGGTAATATTAAATGTATAGTTGGAGGTAAAAGTAGTTGAAGTGGCAATACTAGTGGATGATTGATTGGTTATTTCATTTTGAGTCATTTGAGTGTAGGGCAACCATAAATATATATGTGGCAGAGGTGTTGGTTGGATGAGAGAGTTTTGTAGAATAGGAATGGTCATGTTTCTAATTTGATCCTTCCCTAAAGACATGTATGAAATATCCCTAAAATAAATATATAAAATTAGTAAATAATTTAACAATTTGTTTCATAATGTAACACTTTAAAATAAGATGAAATTGTATCTAATAACAAGAGCTCTTATTCAATTACTACATATAATATAGAATTTAAATCCATACAACATGCTTTAACATCTTCTTAAAATTATTTGATGTAAACATTCTAAATGGAAAAATATAGATTCGAAACTATTAAAAATGCAACCATATAACTTTAAACAATCTTAGCCCAAACTCAATCTTTTTCCACAAAGGAATATAAAAAGAATTCAATACTTCTTGTAGGTACTTTTTCTTTCAAATGACCAATGCTCTTAGCTTCCATGTTGGAGTTATTTTTTATGGAATAAGGCAATAAGATAAATGCTTATACACATAATTCAATGTTTAGAGATGTATTTATACAACTATAGTATAATATGAAAACAAAAGATCAATAGTTCATTTCATAATGACTAAGAAGCATTACCAACCTTGAGGAGGGTCTTCCACAATGATTATATCCATGTGAATGTTAGTATGAATTATATGCCCATCAGTACTCTGATAAATAATTCCCCTATACCCATCAAAGAATGTTGTTGTAGAGTTGTATATAATTTAATATAGCTAAGCTAGAGTATCACTAATGCAATTTCAAGAAAAATCCATATAACATCAAAGAAGAGATTGCTTATAAAGAAAGTTAATTCCATCAACTAATTTAAGAAAGCTATTTCCAATAACTCAATAAATAATGCTTTCTAACAGTCTTAGAGTCAATAAGTTAAAAGTAGAAATCATGACACAAGCCTAGAGATGGATTTGCCTTATTTGTCTGGTTTGAACAACTATCTTCACACCTCTCAAATCCCCATTAACAATAGATTTCAAGAATGTGAAATTCTTTTTGTAACTCAAGCAGAATTGATGTCTAAAATAGGTATTGGAACAAATTTACAAGACATATGTAAACTATGTCAGCTAACTAGATGGTCAAGAAAAAAGCATTGTCTTGATCT
This sequence comes from Cunninghamia lanceolata, assembly GCA_027924645.1. Classification (NCBI taxonomy): domain Eukaryota; kingdom Viridiplantae; phylum Streptophyta; class Pinopsida; order Cupressales; family Cupressaceae; genus Cunninghamia; species Cunninghamia lanceolata. The sequence goes on along the minus strand of BSBN01000997.1, from coordinate 5,538,922 downwards.
TCCAACACTTTCATCATTAATTGCATCTAGTAAAAATGAATAGCTAACCAATTCTAAGACTAAAAGAAAACTAATATTTGTGACTAAGAAAATCCATTTACAATGCATTAGAATATTTTTTTCTAGTATTGGAAAAAAGAGGGGGATATTAGAAAAAATAAAGATACAGCCTATCATGAAATTGTTCATCTCTCTTGTGTTAGGAAAGGTGTCTCAACCTTGATCCTAATGTTAAGAATACAAAAAATGCAATTTTCAAGCTATAAAAAAAACTCAATTTCTAGGTTATAGAGGTCATTTTTGGCCAAAATGAATATTGTGGATTTTTCAACAATGATTCCCAAATGCCCAAGACATGGACATCTTTGAGATTTACATTTTAAAAAAAATGAGCCCAATCATCCACCCAAATCAAAAGTTATGGTCTTTGAAAGTTTGGCCTCCCACAATGGAAATGTAACAACATCTATGAACTATAAGAGGGAGTTACACTTGTTGACCAACTTATGATGCATGTTATGACACATCATAAGGCATCTTTGAATGAAGATAATGGAGCCAAAATAGAGTACCCAAGTTGGTGAGTGGATTATGATGAGTTTATGACAAGTGGATGGAATATGTTATTTTTAGCTTGTGGACTCATTTTGGGATTTTGGTGTTAGACTTTTAATTAAGGATTTAAGTGACACATTTTGGGTGGTTTTAGCTCATGGTTTCCTAATTACCATTTGATGGTTTTATGTATTTCCTCTCCTATTTATTGGGTGCTTGAGATGGAGGTTTTGATACTATTTTTTTGTAGGTATTGTTATCCCACCAGAATTACTCTAGAGCTCTAATTGGTGTTACTGCTATAAAGGCTTAGACTTTGCAAGTGTATTGTGACATTTTATTACCGAATAATACAATGTGTTTCTTTGGAGTGTGTGGTTTTTCTCTTGAAAGGATTTTCCCCACGTAAATCATTGCGTTATGGTATATTGCTTTTGTGTTTATTTCCTTATAACTACATGATTAGTTTAATTTTTGCATATACCTCCTCTCATAGATTGGTGTAGGAAGTGTATTCTGCACCTTTGCTTCCTTTCATCTTGAATGATGTGTAGCTATTAATTCTATGAGTTTAGGACTTGAAATTGTTCAAGCATTTTATGGCATAAAGAGTTTTAGATATCTTACTAATAGTTACTGAAATAAAATTAAGAATTAGTTCCAAGAGCAATTTATATGGTATATGTTGATGCTCAACGCCACCCAAGTCAAAACTTGAGACCCTTGAAAACATAAGACATCTTGATCTACCCTAGTTACCTTCAAATCTCTTTGAATATAGTCACGCCTTCTTCAGTTTAGCTAACTCCGCCTGTAGCAATCATCTATACATCCCACACACTTATTTTTGCTCCAGTTATGTCAAGTTTATAAGAAGACATGTCCCCTACACTTTGTTTTGGTTTAGTGGTCACCTCACATACCCACAATGTCAATCCTTGCCCAACCAAGCTTCTTCATGTTGTAGGTGCTAAATAAAACTTTGTAAGCTCTTCAAGTTTTGTTAGAATGAAAGGAAGTTTGCATAGAGTAAAGTAAAAGAGAGTACATTTTTTATTGATAAATAACATGGAATGTTTAGGGAAGAAGAAGAAGAAGAAGAAGAAGAAGAAGAAGCCAACCTCATCATGATGTTCAATAAATAATGCTTGAACTCATCTCCACAATAATAAACAAATAAATTGCAATAAATCCCTGCAACTGGATGAAATATAGTGGGAGGCATAGCTAAAAACTAAAATATAGTGAGATGTAGAGCTAAAAACTAAAGGTGAAGGAGAGTAAGGATGGATGGAATAAGTGAAAAAGACTAAAGTTAACCTTTCATTTTTGTTTGCAAAGACCAGTGATATTCTCAATGCAAACACCTTTCATTGTGATCTGTAATCAAAGCTACGATGGGGAGTTTTGATTTTGTTCCTGTGCCACCTCACTTGGATAAGAAAATTTGGCATAAGTTGGATTACGAAAATGTATATTTGCTAATGTAATCAAATCTACACTTGGCAATCTAAATGGCAGCACGCTAATTTTTATTCAAGTCTAGGTAGGTATTGATTATGGGAATATTTTTTTGATGTAAAAACCTGGTTATTGGTCCATGAACCTTACCAAAGAAATGGGGTAAGTTCACCCTGAGTCCAAGAAGCATATAGTATGAGGACTATTAATGAGAATATAACAACAAAAACCCTATACAATGATACCATCTACCCATAGCCTATCCGTCACATAGCAATTCTACCCTTAACTTCCCAAAACAGAACAAACCATTAGTTCATAAGTTTCAAGCAAGGGTGGGAAAATTACACAGGCCCACACCCTTGTTCATTGCAACAATTACAATTATTATTTCCACCCTGACTATCTAAAATAGTACCTTCATCCTAGACCGCATCGCCATTCAAGTCGCATCTGTAGGAGAAAGAAGTAGTGGGTGTGCGAGCATGATCACTCCAAGCTTCTCTGCAATCAGGTTTAGTGCCACCAACGTGTTGAATTGTCTACCATGCATGTCATGTAAATGACCCATAATAAAATCTATATTTGTATCTGCCTTCCATGAATTATCAATCAAGTCATCATGAAGAAGGATAGAACTACCTGCTATAGAGAGCATGGAAGCTACCAAAATTGATTGTGCCACCTGAAAAACATTCCACTTCTCCCTAGTATGTCCATGATCCAATAGAAGGTTCTCCATAGCCAAACGTATATTAACCTTTGGCTCCCCATCAATTTTTTTGATATCTCCATTATCCTCACCAACCAACTACGAAGAGACGAGTCCTTAATTTCCTTATCCACATAGTTGATAAAATTGGTGGTGGTAGCCTCCCCCATAATCTTCTTCTTCCTCCATCGTTTCCCATCTTCCTTGTCAACCAGCTCCACATCAATCACCTTCTTCCCTCCAATAGAGCTACATGTGGTCATCCTTATTAATTGCCTCCTTGGCCTACTAGGGGAAGCTTTCTTCCCCTTCTCTACCATTGTTCCCCCCGACAATCCCCTTACACCATCTTTGCCATTGCTAGATGTCATCAAACTTGTAGCTCAAACAAGCATGATAAAATAACTGAGATGCTATACATGAAATCAACTAGAAAGGGACACTAAGAATAAGAGGGAAGAATTACTTCTCATGGATCCATCCTTGCCCAGCTATCCGACATCAAATCCACAACACCTCTTACAAATCCAACATTCCTCCTAATTATTACTATCTGTCTCATGGCTCCTCTACTGCCTTTCCACTTACTACTGTCGTCACCAGCTTACCATCACATAATTATTGTTTGTCTAGCCCCTTATTGGGCGGATTATGAGAATATTTTAAATTTGTGTGTCAACCTTCCATTGAATCTACACCTTACACATTTCTAAAAGTCCCCACCTCACCAAAATAATGTCATTTTAGTTAGACAAAGATTAGTGATAGAGTTGGCATTTGAGAACATGGAATTTATTGTAAAAATTTAAACTTTGGTGAAAACATAAGTAATGTAAAAATGTTTTGCACTAATGGTCTTTGCAAGAAAATCATTAAAGTTTAATAAAAAATAGGTTCAAGAGAAGACCTAAAATTGTCATTTCATTTAACATATGTCAATAAAATATAAGAGAATTCATTACTATTACTATTTTTAAAATATAAATAGTATAAAATATTGACACAACTTTAGAAAAAGAAAATTACAATCGCATAATTGATTGAATAAATTTATTTCAAACTTGTATTGATTGCTATAAAATCCCTATCATAACAAAGAAGACCAAATATAATATAGACTGAAAATACACATACTTTCAATGTTCTTAGAAGGCTAAAGATATAAGCACCTCAAAAATCTTTTTACACAATATATGACCAAATTTTTAAAGGAGCCCACTTTAAAAGTCTTAAATTTTTTATTTTAATGTTTTAATTAAAAAACAAAACAAAAAATCTCTCCCTTTCAGTTGACGTTGGTGTGGGTATGTAGGGATAAGCCAAATTTTATTAAAGTTGAATGGAGAACAAAGTAATAACAAGAGCTCTAAAAGAGCTGGAGTCCCTGCCCAAGAGAAGCAATAAGGTAATGGAAATTTGCAATAGATATAGTTAAACTTAGTGCTTAATCTAATTTAAGCAGCATGACTTAATTAACTAATGTGCAAATTCTGAAGTTTTACTCAACATGCACATTTTGAGGTAAAAAGCTATTTAGATATGTTTGGTTTGTATTTTTAATGCAATAAAATGCAGTTAGAGTTAAAACTAGTGTATATAATTGAAATTCATCATTTGCTTATCCTTTATGCAATTACTATTTGAGTATTAGTGAAAGTCATCATGATTGCGTTCTTAGTTGTAACATTTTGTGAAATGAATAATTGTAGTCCCGTTGTGGAGTTAGAGTATGCTAATCGACTAAGAAAAACTAAGTGAAATAGAAATTAGACATATGTAAAAATAAAATAGAAATAGATTGGGGCTTATTTAATTATGGTGTTCAATAAAGAGTTGTTTATTATTTTGACCATAATTTTTTAACATGGCTTAGAATCACTTAAAATTAGATGGTTGGAAGCAAAACATTGGAATCAAAACTAGGTTGCTCTCATAATTTTAGAGGGACATGATCATGCATGGTTTGTCCTTCTCACACAAATTTTCCCTCTATGGAATTTGACCTTTAGTGCATCTGGAAGATGGTTGGCTAATGTACATCTATATAACAAAATACTAGGTGGTTCTAAGAAGCATCATTGAGATCTACTATTACAATGGGGAAAGCAATTGACTTAGTTTTTAGGAGTCAAGATTCATTCAACAATGAATAAACAAATGTGTTGGATGTTGGTGTAGATAGAGTAATTGATAGTGGAACCTACAGATATTTGTGATAAATATGTGAATGTGTTGTCATATCTTGGTTAGATGCTCTCCATATATTTGATCTTAATGTGATCATGTGATAATTGAAATACTAGGATGATGTCTTTGAACATACAACCCTATACATGTTACTTAAGGCCTTAAGGGGTCAAGGCCATTTAATAGAAACATGGAAGCAAATTGCTTAACTGTATAGGGGCATCCATAAGAACAAAAGCATGTGTGCAAAGTCATTTAAAATGAAAGGAGCAAGTACAAGGTCTGCACTTGTCTCCTCTACATTTTGCCCCCACTTTGGTGTATGTGCAATGTGGTGTAAAATGAAAGGGGAGAAAACTGAAGATAATTATGATAAAAAGGATATGAAGCTTTTGGAATTTGAGTTGCCCGAACAAGTATATGCTCCTGACCCATGAAAATTGTGCATGAAATAAAAATGAAATTAGTAATAATATGCCCCCTCAAATTGTGCATTGCAAAGGAGTGCCCATAAATCAAGGAAATAAAATGATTAATGTCATATTCATGTTTTTCTTTTCTAAAAATTTATATTGGTTGCTAGACAATGAGCTTTAGATTCATTCATATAATTTCTTCTATGGAATCTGACCTTTAGTGCATATGGAAGATGGTTGGCTAATGTATATCTCTACAATGAAAAACTAGTTGGTGCTAAGAAACATCACATATATCTACTATTACAATGCGGAGAGCAATTGACTTACTTTTTAGTAGTCAAGATTGATTCAACAATGGATAAAGAATAAACAAATGTGTTGGATGTTGGTGTATATAGAGTAACTGATAGTGGAACCTATAAGTATTAGTGATAAAAATGTGAATGTATTGTCATATCTTGGTTATATGCTCTACATATATTCCATGTCTATGTGATCATGTGATAATTGAAATACTAGGATGATGTCTTTGAATATACAACCATACACATGTTACTTGAGGCCTTAAGGAGTCAAGGCCACTTAATAGAAACATGGAAGCAAATTGACTAACTCTAGATGGGCATCCATAAGAACATAAGCATGTGTGTGAAGTGGTTTAAAATGAAAGGAGCAAGTACAAGGTCTACACTTTTCTCCTTTACAATTTGCCCCCACTTTGGTGTATGTGGAAGGCAGTGTAAAATGAGATAGGAGAAAACTGAAAATAGTTGTGATAAAAAGGATATGAAGCTTTTGGAATTTGAGTTGCGCTAACAAGTATATGCTCCTAACTCATGAAAATTGTACATGAATTAAAAATGAAATTACTAATAATATGCCCCCTCAAATTGTGAATTGCAAAGGAGTGCACATAAATGAAGGAAATAAATTGATCAATGTCATATTCATGCTTTTTTTTTTTGTAAAATTTTATATTGGTTGCTAGACAATGAGCTTTAGATTCATTCATATAATGACATTGCAAATAAAAATGACATAGTACTATGTGAATACTCCGATAAGAAAATGGATGAGTGGCAAATAAAGTAACTGCAATATTTTTGTGGACTATTTATTTGGGCACAATTTGTATGTTTATAAAATTTTCTCAACTGTCCATGTGGAAACATCAAAGGATGCCATAATGCAATAAGGTGAAATTAAACAAACATCCTATGAATATTCATATTAAAAAATCTTTGAACATAAGTATGATGACATAACTTTTTCTCAATTATAAGTTTTATTGACATGAGGATAAATATCTTTCAATGAATTGTCTAAATCAAAAATATGATATTCCATAAATGACAATGAAATATGAAATATCTAATATATAGAATTTCAAATAGTTTTATGTACATTGAATCAGCCAAACTCATGGATGTAGAAATAATAATTTTATTGTGATCATAGCAACGTGGATATGTGATGTGTATAACATGATTAGAAGCAATATGGGAATCTATGCAATGTGTAATGCCCACTGGCAAACTGCATTCGCAATTTTTGAAAGTGGTATTATGGTATCAACAAGGACAAACTGAGTTGCCTCAATAGCAGGCCAACTACCATGGAGAGTGGTTTTATTAGTTGAAGCATCTGGGCAAAGACTGAAGAATAGTAGGGCATCCCCTTTTTTGGGCTTTACTACATACAAAAAAGAAGTTCAAGATAAGTAGAGAACATTGAGCACATTCGATAAATGTCACTGAATAATATATATGTTAAATTAGGTATTAAATTAAAATTTTCAGCAATAATACCTCAATGGCCATGCTTGACACATTGCGAGCATGAACCATCCTTTCAGTGGCTCTGCTTTGCCTAAATATTCAACATATGTATCAACAATACTTGGAAAGCAGAATAAGTAGACTTTGGAATATAAACAAAACATCTAAAAGTTATTAAGCACTTAGAATATGTGATTTTAGGCTGCTAACCTCTGAATTAGGAAACATTAGATAAATCTATGGCTTGATTGAGTTTATTGTAAAAAAAATCAAAATGAGGTTATATCTCTGGCCATTTTCGTAATGAAAAATCTGCATTGCCTCTCCATTTTTTAAATACAACATTTGCAACACAAGTAAGTTGGTAGTATGTTATGAAACTTAGAGTAAAATCTATAACAATCTCATTTCAGTGTAAGCCCAATAAATAAAACCAATTGACTAGCATAAAGAAAAACACATGTCAAGAAGCAAGTAACACATTTGTCACCTTTTGGGAGAAAAGTCCAACCTGCAATGTTGTCTTCAATGCTTGCAACAATTTCATTCTAATAGATGCAAATACACTTTGCAAATAAATAAATCTACTATTAGTTAAAAGAGATGCTTAATAATCAAGAGTCTTAAATTTTAGTTTTAACTCAAAAGTAACCCAAAAAATAAATTTAGGAGGTATGAAGTTTTTTTTGCATAAATCCCTGTTAAACTATTACATATATGTACTGATCATGATACTTCACACAAAAAGTAATTAGGTAAGTCATTGCAAGTGAATGCAAAGAATGGTGCCATGTAAAAAAGAATGATGATTTGAACTAAACAAAACAATAACACAAACCTAAATCCTAGCATGTTGCATAGTCACATGCTCTTTACTCAAGAATATTCTTGAGCTTGTTCTGATTTCAGTCATAACACTTTTCTTTGAGCCATTGTCTACAACCATGGATTTCTCCAACTTGTTTCTTGACTGTAGTTACATAATACAAACAATATGGAAAACAAATTTGAGATATAATTTTATAAATATTATTTTTTGCATGAAACAAGTTGGAATAATTTGCTTGCCAATTCAATGAGATGATCATAGTCTTCATCTGCAAGGAAATTCTTGTACAAAAAGGCCCTGGTCAGCCACAACGCAAATCCAGTATTTAAATGACAATGCATAGAACAAATTGAGTTACAAATCCTAGTATATGTTCAAAACAATACCTAATGTCAATTGAAAATTTTTCAATCCCAGTTACCCACGTAATTCATATTTCACAGGCCTGGGATGCCAGGACAACTGAGTTAGTTGGGCTAGATCAAAGCCAGAAGGTGGGCCAAATTTCAATATGGAAAGTTTAGAAGCATGCTTTTCAATTTTTAATAGCATACTATACTTGCACAAAGGATGTCATGGTCACTAAAAATATAGAGAATGTTCACATATCACAGTAAAACCAAGCTCTAGAAGGGGAACATATATGCAGTCATTTCAGTATTCACTTAACTTGGTGTTAGAGAAATCGAATCATTCATAACTTAAGTAGTTTTGATAGATTATGCACAAGATGCAAGATGCAATATGTGTTGTGAACTATGCAGGTAAAGGATGATTTTTATAGATCTAGGTCTTACGAACACCATTGCTTGATGCAGGAAACCCCTTAAAAAACATGATGAATTTTCAATTCTAACTTATATATTAAACCAAGACTTACCACTTTGTCTAGACTGTTTGAGGTTAGAAAAGTGCTTGCAATGGATTCAAAATGCAATGACAATATAAAGCATCATGACTTGATAAACATACACTTATTAGTCAATCATGACTGCAATGGCTACAAGGAGAAAAAGGCCAATAGTGCAGTAAATACTTGTCATAGAGAAAGTAGGCTACTTCAGAAGTTTTATAAAAAAAGAAGAAATAACTTCCACTCTGAAACTCAATTTACTGGGCCCATCTGATAAGAGACAATAGCACATAGAAAACATTAGTCTTTACATCAGTAATTGTTACAAACACCATGAGCAAGTTATGAAAAACTTTTTGGAGACCCAAAACATCGTTAAAACAACACAAGTGCTTTAAAATGATGTAGATATATTTGTTATAGTATGCATACCAACAGTATAGTTATAAATGCTCTCAACAGGCACTGATTTTACATCTGAAGATTTTGCAATTATTTAGATATGATTTCCATTTGATAGATTGAATTGTAGCTGGCATGCATGCATATAGAGAAAAGACTAGTTCCATTCTTAATTGTGGCCAGTAGAGAAGTTGATATTGATGAATTATGGTACTAATTCTTTAACACAACAATAGAGACTAACACATAGAAGCACTCAAAGATAGGGAAGAGTAGACATTAACCCATAAAATGCAAAGATCAACAAACAATAGACATTAACCCATAAAATGCAGAGGTGTAAAAAACTATAGAACGACACTGTAAAAGATCTTGGAACTTCAACAGACATAGATTCGAACGACATCAAACAATCTAACCAAATGAATAAGCAACACAAAAATGACAGTGTAAAAGATATAGGACTTTTTTGCTTCCAATACGATTGATATAAACCCTATCAATAGACACAGATTTCACCTTCATCAAACAATCTAAGCAAATGAATAAACAATGCAAATAATCCTTTGCTTGATAGACTAAAGACCTCACGCCATAAGCCATTAATGACGCCTACACTTCAGTCTATTCACATCAAATGAAAATTAGAGACTAATAAATGCACAATGTCCTCGTTAAAATGCCATGCATCAACATTTTGTACTTGTTTAGGCCTAATCTTCATATACATTTCATAGATTGAAGTATAGTTGACATGCATGTGTGTAGAGAAAAGATTAGTTCCATTCTTAATCGTGGCCAACAGAGAAGCTGACATTAATGAATTATGGCGTGAAGTCTTTAACTCAACAATAAAGACCAACCCATAAAAGTACTAAAAGATAGAGAGTAAACATTAACATATAAAATGTAGAGAACAACAAACAACATACATTAATCCATAGAATGCAGAGATGTTAAAAGCTATAAAATGACACTATAAAAGATATAGGAACTTACAAGTGCCTCATTTTTTGCTTCCAATGCGATAGACATAAACCCTCTCAACAGACACAGATTTCACCCTCATCAAACAATATCAACAAATGAATAAACAATGCAAATAATCCTTTACTCGGCAGACTTAAAACTTCATAGCATAAGCCATTAATGACATATGCACTTCAGTCTATTGACAATAAATGAAAACTAGAGACTAATAAGCAAGAAAAGAAAAGATTAGTTCCATTCTTAATCGTGGCCAATAGAGAAGTCAACACTAATGCATCAGTAATTGTTACAAACACCATGAGCAAATTATGAGAAACCTTTCTGAGGCCCAAAACATGGTTAAAATAGCACAGGTGCTTTAAAATGATCCAGAGACACCATGAGCAAGTTATGAAAAACCTTTTTGAGACACAAAACATGGTTAAAATAGCACAAGTGTGAATGATTCACAACTTAATTAGTTTTGATAGATTATGCACAAGATGCAAGATGCAATAAGTGTTGTGAACTATATAGGTAAAGGATGACTTTTATAGATCTAGGTCTTACAAACACCCCTGCTTGATGCAAGAAACCCCTTAAAAACATGAGGACTTTTCAATTCTAGCTTATATATTAAACCAAAAGTTACCACTTTGCTTAGATTGTTCGAGGTTAGAAAAGCACTTCCACTGGATTCAAAATGCAATGACAATATAAAGCATCATGACTTGATAAACAAACACATATTAGTCAATCATGACTACAATGGCTACATGGAGAAAAAAGTCAATAGTGCAGTAAATATTTGTCACAGAGCAAGTATGCTACTTGAAAAGTTTTATAAAAAAGAAGAAATAACTTACACCAAAACTCAATTTGTTGGGCCCATCTGATAAGAGACAATAGCGCACATAAAAGAATAGTCTTCACATCAGTACTTGTTACAAACACCATGAGCAAGTTATGGAAAACCTTTCCAAGACCCAAAACATGGTTAAAACAACACAAGTGCTTTAAAATGATACAGATCTGATTTTCATTTGATAGATTGAAGTGCAGTTGGCATGCATGCATGTAGACAAAAGAATAGTTCCATTCTTAATCGTGCCCAATAGACAAGTCGATATTGATGAATTATGGTATTAAGTCTTTAACACAACAACATAGACTAACTCATAGAAGCACTCAAAGATAGGGAAGAGTAGACATTAACCCATAAAATGCAGCTTAAACAACAAACAATAGACATTAACCCATAAAATACAGAGGTGTAAAAAACTATAAAACAACACTATAAAAGGTATAGGAACTTCAACAGACATAGATTCCATTGCCATCAAACAATCTGACCAAATGAATAAGCAACACAAAAATGACAATGTAAAAGATATAGGAACTTACAAACACCTACTTTTTTGCTTCCAATACGATTGATATAAACCCTATTAATAGACATAGATTTCACCTTCATCAAACAATCTAAGAAAATGAATAAACAATGCAAATAATCCTTTGCTTGACAGACTTAAAACTTCATGCCATAAGCCATTAATGACGTCTGCACCTCAGTCTATTCACATCAAATGAAAATTAGAGACTAATAAATGCATAATGTCCTCGTTAAAATGCCGTGCATTGACATTTTGCTCTTGTTTAGGTCTAATCTTCATATACATTTCATAGATTGAAGTACAATTGACATGGATGTGTGCAGAGAAAAGAGTAGTTCCATTCTTAATCATGGCCAGCAAAGAAGCTGACATTAATGAATCATGGCATGAATTCTTTAACTCAACAATAGAGACCACCCCATAAAAGCATGAAAGATAGAGAGGAGTAGACATTAACATATAAAATGTAGAGAACAACAAACAACAAACATTAACCCATAAAATGTAGAGATGTAAAAAAATGTAAAACAACATTGTAAAAGATATAGGAACTTACAAGTGCCTCATTTTTTGCTTCCAATGCGATAGACATAAACCCTCTCAACAGACACAAATTTCACCATCATCAAACAATCTGAGTAAATGAATAAACAATGCAAATAATCCTTTTCTTGGCAGACCTAAAACTTCATAGCATAAGCCATTAATGACATCTGCACTTCAGTCTATTGACAATAAATGAAAACTAGAGACTAATAAGCGTGTAGAGAAAAGATTAGTTCCACTCTTAATCATGGCCAGTAGAGAAGTCGACACTAATGCATTAGTAATTGTTGCAAACACCATGAGAAAATTACGAGAAACCTTTCCGAGGCCCAAAACATGGTTAAAACAACGCAGGTGCTTTAAAATGATGCAGAGACACCACGAGCAAGTTATGAAAAATGTTTTCGAGACACAAAACATGGTTAAAACTGCACAAGTGCTTTAAAATGATGCAGATATATTTGTTATAGTATGCATACCAATAGTATAGTTATAAATCCTCTCAACAAACACAAATTTTACATCAGGGGATTTTGCAGTTATTTAGATCTGATTTTCATTTGAAAGATTGAAGTGTAGTTGGCATGCATATGCATGTAGAGAAAAGGCTAGTTCCATTCTTAATCGTGGCCAGCAGAGATGTCGACATTAATCAATTATGGTGTTAAGTCTTTAACCCAACAACAAACACAAACCCATAGAAGCACTCAAACATAGGGAAGAGTAGACATAAACCCATAAAATATAGAGAACAACAAACAATAGACATTAAGCCATAAAATGCAGAGTTGTAAAAAACTATTAAATACCCAAGATGTGAATACCTTGCACCCAAAGTCAAGAACATAATTCCCTTATGTTCTGTATCCACCTGATCACTCTTTTTCCTCCCCCCTACTACAAAATTTGAGAACCTATAAATAGACACATTATGTCAGGTTAAGATTTCTATAGTACAGTTTGTAGTTACAATACATTTAATAATTGAATTTAGGAAACTACATCTTTTCTCTAATTGGATGAGTTCAAAACCACCTCGCTTTGTCAATGAACCTAGAGCTGATGCCGCTTTAGTGACAACAATATTCTAGGGCCCAAGAATATTCTAGAAGATCATGGAACTTTGTGAAAAGACACCAATTTCTTTGTTGCATGTGATAGGGCATCAAGAAGGCACCATGACTCCCCATCTTTCAATCCCCAATTATTAAAAACCACATGTCTGGAAACCATCAAGAAAAACCATGAGTAGTTGAAGCAGAAACTGATAAAATGATGTCTTTGCCTTCCCAAGGACTTCTTTAAGTTTGTCAACAGAGTCTTATCCATTCACCATTAATTAGACAATCTAGGCGCTATATCCCTCCTCAGTCAATGTCCTTGATGAAGGTCATCAAATGAAGGCAGGAAAAGAGAGACAAATGATGTCTCTCTGCATGAGCACCCAAGGTCATAATCCATCCGGGATCATTGAGATTTCACCGAGCTAGCTGACCATTGACAAGTAGCCTCACATAACTAGAGCTCCTGGCCAACCTCTCCCCTTCCCCACAAGAATAATATTACTCAGCTATGGTTCTGGGAAAGAAATAAGGTTACTGTAGCTAGAAATCCCCATTCTTTCCAGTCCCCCCATTCTTTGTTAAAAATGTCATAAAACAAAAAGGCCTCTGCATAGAAATTATAAGACTAGCTGCATTTACAGTAAAAAATGTATTAAAACCAAAAGGCCAACTTAGGCATTAACTATAATGCTTCCAAAACCCCAAACAAAATTTTAAGCTCCTACAAAAAATATATCCATTAAATGAGCAGCACACCATAAAAACAACGACTATAGAAGATAGCCACATTAAGCAAAACAGAGCAACAATGTACAATTGCACCTCTTCATAAGAAAAAACAAACATAAAGCAATAACTAAAATCCTTCAGAACCCTCAGCTATAACAAATTTCTTATAAACTTGCCTAGGAAAATATGAAGAAGAGAAACACTTTTGTGTATAGTTTAAGATATTAAGTAGAAATCGTAAAAAACTAGAGCCATAACAGAAGGTCCTACACTGTCTCAAGTCATTTACCAGGAAAATAAATGCACAATGTCCTTGTTAAAATGCCACGCATTGACATTTTGCACTTATTGAGGCCTAATCTTTATTTTCATTTCATAGATTAAAGTACAGTTGACATGCATGTGTGCTGAGAAAAGATTAGTTCCATTCTTAATCATGGCCAGTAGAGAAGCCGACATCAATGAATTATGGTGTTAAGTCTTTAACTCAACAACATAGACTAACCAATAAAAGCACTCAAAGATAGGGAACAATAGACATTCACACATAAAATGCAAAGAACAACAATGCATATGTTCTATCTTGTTCCATCATATACAGGCTACAGTAGGATGCAACAGCATATTCATCTAAAATAAATTCCGTATATGTATTTGCATACCATAGTTTGGACACTTTCTTTGCAAAGGCATTTATCCAAATGTCAGATGGGTTTTTTTTCAACATGACAATTTTGCATGACAATGTTGTTTGAAGCATTGTAATGTACTTGATTTCATCCATTTCCAATTCATGCAAGAAACTTTGAAAATGAAATTTCCTTTGTGTAATGTTTGTTTTCCAATTATTTTAAAAAGCTTTCACTCTCTCCTTCATTCTAGCATCGGGCATTGGAAGTGGTTCTACAAATATTGTTTTGCTCATTGGAGGCAAGGGGAAACTAAATCTGCAACTTGAGTTTTTGGATTTTTTACAATTGTTTGCATTTTCAGAAGGTTTGTATCAAGTAGCAATGAGTCACATGAAATATACAAGTCCACAAAGCTTTCTATTTCAGTATTTGAGAAATTGCCATATACAGGTGCATCTTTTATCCATACCAAAAAGTGAACATGCTCATTGCCTTAGTTTTGGAATTCTGTAACAAAAGAATAGTCTGTGGCTTGGCCAAATAGCTCATGGCTTTTTAGCATCATTTTTTGGAATGCATTGACCCTATGGTTGAAATAATGATTGCAAAGCACTGGATTTTTTTTATTTCAAAGTCCAAGTCTCTTCTATAGTTTCATTAAACTTGGATTGTTGCGAAATAGATTTTTGGTGCAAAGTTTTGCACAATGGCTCTCAAAAATGCTCAACACTTGTTAATGTTGCAAAAAAGTTGGAGGTCCCAAATGTCTTATAATTGCAAATATTTTTTTTAGTGTTTTCTAGATAATCTGATGCAGTCCAAATGCTTTTTAATGTTCTATAGCCTAATGGAGATCTTAATATTTTTCTGAGCTTTGCTGGATTGCACACAACTTTTGCAAGCAATTTTCCACCTTTCAATTTAGTTTTTTGTATGCAAATCCATGCCAGTGAGGATACTTGGTGAATAATAATTTTAATAGCTTTAAGAAATATATTTGTTATGTGTGTTGCCACCCTCATCAAACAATCTCAACAAATGAATAAACAATGCTAATAATCCTTTTCTTGATAGACTTAAAACTTCACACCATAAGCCATTAATGACGACTGCAGTTCAGTCTATTGACATTAAATGTAAATTAGAGACTAATAAATACACAATGTCCTTGTTAAAACATCACGCATCGACATTTTACACTTATTCAGACCTGATTTTTTTTAATTTCATTTCATAGATTGAAGTACAGTTGACATGCATTGCGTGTAGAGAAAAGATTAGTTCCATTCTTAATTGTGGCCAGCATAGAAGCCAACATTAATGAATTATGGTGTTAAGTCCTTAACTCAACAATAGAGACCAACCCATAAAAGCACTCAAACATAGGCAAGAGTAGACATTAGGCCATAAAATGCAGAGAACAACAAACAATAGACATTAACCCATAAAATGGAGAGATGTTAAAAACTATCAAATGACACTGTAAAAGATATAAGAACTTATGAACGCTTCATTTTTTGCTTCCAATACGACATACATAAACTCTCTCAACAGACACAGATTTCACCCTCATTAGCTAGTAGAAAAGTTGACATTAATAAATCATGGTGTTAAGTCTTTAACCTCACAACATACACTAATCAATAAAAGCACTCAAAGATAGGGAAGAGTAGATATTAACCCATAAAAGGTAGAGAACAACAAACATTAGACATTAACCCATAAAATGCAGAGATGCAAAAAACTATAAAATGACACTGTAAAGATATAGCAACTTGAACAGACACAGATTCCACCGTCATCAAACAATCTGACCAAATGAATAAACAACACAAAAATGATAGTGTAAAAGATTTAGGAACTTACAAATGCCTCCTTTTTCACTTCCAATACGATAGATACAAACCCTCTCAACAGACAAAGATTTCACACTCATCAAACAATCCAAGCAAATGAATAAACAACACAAATAATCCCTTTCTCGACAGACCTAAGACTTCACACCATAAGCCATTAATGATGCCTGCACTTTAGTCTATTCATAATAAATGAAATAAATGTAGAATGTCCTAGTTAAAACACCACGCATCGATAGAAACACTGAGTGCAAACACAACCATATCAAAGAACATTACAAAGTCATGAAATATTTCCAATAGCAAAAAAAATTAGGATATGAATCGATCAATAGAAAAAAAAATTCCATTCCAAAAATGCAAAACCATGAGGAAAATACCCATAGCGAATGAGAAAATTGCCAAAGAAAACAAAAATTCCACTTTAATAAAAATATAAAAAATAATCCCACAAACTATAGCATAAACATTTACAGCACGATTTCTGATGAAATAGGCATGAAGCAAGGACTAATTAGTCTCCCGCCTTATAAATGAAAATTAGACACTAATAAATGCACAATGTCCTCATTAAAATGCCACGCATTGACAAAAACACTAGGTGCAAACACAACTATATCAAAGAACATTACAAAGTCATGAAATATTTCCAATAGCAATAAAACATTAGGATACGAATTGATTAATAGAAACAAAAAAAAATCTATTCCAAAAAAAATACAAAACCACGAGGAAAATACCCACAGCCAATGAGAAAATTGAAAAAAAAAAAAAAATTCCACTTTAATAAAAAAAATAATCCCACAAACTATAGCATAAACATTTGCAGCATGATTTTCGATGAAACAGGGATGAGGCAGGGACTAATTAGTCTCTCACCTTATAAATGAAAATTAGACACTAATAAATGCACAATGTCCTCATTAAAACACCACACATCGACATTTTGCACTTATTTAGGCTTAATTCTCAATTTCATTTCATAGATTGAAATATAGTTGGCATGCATGCGTGCAGAGAAAAGATTAGTTCCATTCTTAATCATGGCCAGTAGAGAAGCTGACATTAATGAATTATGCTGTTAAGTCTTTAACTCAACAATAGAGACTCATAAAATGTAGACAACAACAAACAATAGACATTAACCCATAAAATGTAGAGATATTAAAAACTATCAAACGCCACTATAAAAGATACAGGAACTTACAAATGCCTAGTTTTTCACTTCCAATACGATAGACACAAACCCTCACAACAGACACAAATTTCACCCTCATCAAACAATGTGAGCAAATGAATAAACAACACAAATAATCCTTTGCTCAGCAGACTTAAAACTTCACACCATAAGCCATTAATGACGTCTACACTTCAGTTTGTTCATAATAAATAAAAACTAGAGACTAATAAGCGTGCAGACAAAAGATTAGCTCCTTTCTCAATCATGGCTACTAGACAAGTCAACACTAACTATGAATTATGGTGTTAAGTCTTAAACTCAACAACAAAGACTAACCCATAAAAGAACTCAAAGATAGTGAAGAGTAGACATTAACCCATAAAATACAAAGAACAACAAATAATAGACATTAACCCATAAAATGCAGATATGTAAAAACACTTCATTTTTCGCTTCTAATATGATTGACATAAACCCTCTCAATAGACACAGATTTCACCCTCATCAAACAATCTGAGCAAATGAATAAACAATGCAAATAATCCTTTGCTTGGCAGACTTAAAACTCCACACCATAAGCCATTAATGATGCCTACACTTCAGTCTGTTCACAATAAATGAAAACTACAGACTAGTAACCATGTAGAGAACTTAACACTAATGAATTATGGTGTTAAGTCATAGACTGAACAACAAAGACTAACCCATAAAATATCTCAAAGATAGCGAAGAGTAGACATTAACCCATAAAATGCAGAGAACAACAAACAATAGACATTAACCCATAAAATGCAGAGATGTAAAAAACTATAAAAGAACACTGTAAAAGATATAGAAACTTACAAACACCTCCTTTTTCACTTCTAATATGATAGATATAAACCCTCTCAACAGACACAGATTTCACCCTCATCAAACAATCTGAGCAAATGAATAAACAATGCAAAAATAACAGTGTAAAGGATATAGAAACTTACAAACACCTCCTTTTTCACTTCCAATACCATAGATACAAACCCTCTCAACAGACACAAATTTCACCCTCATCAAAGAATCCCAGCAAATAAATAAACAACGCAAATAATCCTTTGCTCGGCAGACCTAAGACTTCACAGCACAAGGCATTAATGATGCCTGCACTTTAGTCTATTCACAATAAATGAAATAAATGTAGAATGTCCTTATTAAAACACCATGTGTTGATAGAAACACTAGGTGCGGACACAACTATATCAAAGAACATTACAAACTCATGAAATATTTCCAATAGCAACAAAACATTAGGATACGAATCAATTAATAGAAAAAAAAATACATTCCAAAAATACAAAACCACGAGAAAAGTACCCACATCTAATCAGAAAATTGAAAAAAAAAAATGAAAATTCCACTTTAATAAAAGTAAAAAAATAATCCCACACACTATAGCATAAACATTTGTAGTACAATTTCCAACCAATAGATTAATAGGGATAGATGCATTGAAAATGTTACAACCCCTTTTTGGATTCAATATTACTAAATTTACTTTTTCTTAAATAGTACAGTTATGTGGATATGTTTTTAACATCATAGGAACTGATGATATGAATAGAGAAGGTTAATTTTATGAAATTATAGAATCTATTTGATTATGATCAATATGATGTTATGAATTGGAATGTCTTTTCGATATGAAAATGAAATGATTTGATATAAATGTGTTTTGAGTAGAATATTGGTGCTTTGACCACAAAATTGTATGTGAGATTGTCAATGACAGGAATCGATGGAACATGTTCACCAGGAAGAAAGAAGAAGAGAAAGTATCTTTGAGAAAGAGAGAATAGACTCTGGAATAACCCATGGGTGCTTGCCACTGAAGACGCAAATCAGGTAGACAAACCTAAATGCTTTGAGTTCGGGCTAAGTCAATTTTAGTCGAGATATCGACGTCTGTTAGAATAGGTCTTTCTCTTTTCGTAAGTCATCATTTAGAGTATGGGAAATAGACATCAGTGTCATAATACTCTGAATCGTGTCGTCAAATATGAATGACTGATAAATTGTTTATATGTAAATGTATGTTTATACATATGGTCGAGTTGTAAGTCGTGTCTTGTTATTCGTTTGGCACAAAAGTCAGAAGTTGTGCGTAAGTCGATCTCAAGACTTGTTCTGTGTTTGCGCTCAATTCATCATTATCATCGTAAAGCGCTACGAGCGTATGACGTAAACGTCTCCTTGCGAAATTCGATGGATGTTGAATTGTTCTTTATTGGGCTATTATCGATTACTAAAGGGTTTAAATAATGTTTAATTCTAGAGACCATGGTGTGTAGTACCCTTGGTTGTATGATATTGGAACATGTAATATTTTGTTAGTGTCGTTTTGAGATAAATTCCTTTATTCTTTAGTGATGTCGATAATTAGGCAGAAGCTCAAGAGGAACACACTTATTGTTGAGAGCGTTTAACCAAGCTAAGTCCCGCCTCAACCCCAAGCCCAAAGAAGCTAACCCCTCTACCCTTGTTGTTGCCACTCTCCCCTATATTGAAGGCCTCTCCAACAAAATCTCCAAGATTCTACGTAGGAAAGGCCTCCTATGCACCTTCAAACCCATCTCCACTCTCAAAAACCATATTCCCTATCCTAAAGACCCAAGAGACCTCTTGCTCAACTCTGGCGTCTACAAAATTTTGTGTTCTTGCGGTGCCCCCTATATAGGTGAAACAGGCCGCTCCTTTAGCACTAAGATCAAGGAGCATAGTGCGGACATCAGACATGAACGCATTCATAAATCCGCCCTTAGATAACACTCGGCCTTAACCAAACACCACATATGCTTAGAAGACACTCAAATCCTAGTTAGTGAAGACAACTATTTCAAGAGGAAACTCAAAGAGGCCATTGAAATTAACAACCACCCATCCAATCTCAATCGTGATGAAGGATGGGGTCTCAGCTTATCTTGGAATCCCTTGCTTTCCCACATCAAAAAATGCTCTCGCCCCCCACCTTCTTGAATTCTTCCTCTTTTGTTCCCTTCTCTTCCTTTCTTTTTTCCCCTTGCCTAGACCAACATTGTTTTTTTTTTCCCCCTCTTACCCCTTTTTTAGTTCTCCTCTATTCCTCTCTCGCCCTGGGTAATAATATAATCCTCACCTCTCTTCTTCCTATTCCTCCCTTCTTCTTACCCTTGGGTGATCATCCCCCCTCCCCCCTTCCTCCACCCATCTCGATTGTCTTAGGCCTTCTTTCCTCCGGTTCCTTGACCGTTGAGTTGTTGTTACATGCTACCTTTTTGTCTTATCCCTCTTGATTAGGTGGGTTTCTTGTGTTCTCCTTATCTTGTCCTTATCTTTTCTTTGGGCCCCTCTTCTTGGTTTATCTTTATGTTACTATGTATGGCATGGTTTGCCTTCTATAGTCTTGTCCTCTTATATATATATATATTGTTTTATATTTATTTCTTTGTCTTTTCTATTTTCATTGTTTTCTTTATTCTTCTTGGCATTGGGTTTGTGGTTTCTTTTTGATTTTTTGAATTGCTCTTTGATATTTATATTACTTCCTCAATTAGTTTGTTTGGTAGTTGACTTGTTTTTTCTTGCTTACTAATTTCTTTTCTTTTATTTTCATTCACCTCTCCCTTTCCATCTTGTCTCCTATTCCCTCCTCTCTTTTCTCCCTTCTTTTTTGATGAGTTTTTGCATTTCTTGATTACATTTCTTCTCAATTGCATTCGTTTTTTCTTAATTTATTTATTTTCATCTTTGTTTTCACTCTTGTTCCTCTGTGTTTGTTTATTTTTCTTGTTCTTCTTTTCTTATTTTGTCTCCTTTTATTTTACATATCTTGACATTTTTATTGTTTTTGTTTCTTGTTGTCTTCTTTTGTATTGTTTTTAGTTTTTTGATCTTCCTTTCCTTTCACTTATTTAGTGTTTTTTTTTAATCATATTTTATTCAACTTTTTTCTTAATTTCTTTTTCTATGTGTTTTCTTTTTTCTTTTTGTTTCTCCTATGCCCTCATTTATTTTTATTTTTAATTTTACTGGCCTTGATTGATTTACTTTTTGTGTTCTTGCTTTGCTTGATTGAACTTTGACCCTTTCTAATACATTTAATCTTTTTGATCTAATTATAATTACATTTTTATTGGTTTAATTTGTGTATTTTTTATATTTTTTATACCAATTTCTTATTTTTTATTTTTCCATTTATTGTTCTATTTACTTACCTCTCTAACTATTTTGTGAGTTTTTACTTTTCATATACATTTCTACTTTATCTCATACTTTTATTTATTCTTTTCTTATTGTTTTTATTTTTTGTTTTTTGTTTCTTCCTTGCTCTCCTGTGTTTTGTTTATTTTTTCAAACTTTTTTCACTTTTTATAATTGGGCGACTTAAAATTTTTACATGTTTTTTATATTCCTTTAGTTATTTTTAGGATTGTTTGTAGTTAACTTATTATTATTCTATTTTCCTTATTTTATTAGCTTCATGTGTGATCTTTATGTATCTCTTACCAATTAATTTTCTATTTATTTATCTTTTGTCCTTTTTTGTCTCCAATTCCACTCATTTTACTTACCTTATTTTATTCTTTTTGTTACTTTATGCATTTCTTGAATACATTTCTACACATTCATTTGATTTATTCATTTATATCTATTTTATTTTGTTTTTCTCTCTTGTTTCCCCTTAGTTTACACTTTTTCCTTTATTTTTTGTTTGAGATGTCTTGGATGTGTTATTGGTTGTCCTTCCTTTGAGATAGGAGCCTTCCTTGCAATCTTTTGGTTCCCGCACCAACCCCTCATCTATTTAGCCTCCTAGCTCTAAAAATTACGTTACTTCTCTCTTCTCTTGCTCTTTATTCCACTAATGATGGATCATGGAGTATGATTCGAAACATTGAGTTAAAAAACTCTCACATAGTTAAATCCTGAAGCACTGATTATACATTCATTATGGACTATGGAAATCTGATGTCTATCAAGATATAGAGTAGTTAGAGTCAGTTTTGTAGTTAGTGAACATGGAGGAGAAGCAAAACAAGTCTGAGCAAGGAGCTTCAAGGGGAACGACTGAGATAATAGCAAGTGCCGTGGACTAGTTTGTAAGCGAACTCAAGAGACTAATGATAGGTTCTCTTTCTCTCTTCGCTGCGTAGTTATAGTTTCCTTGTTATGAGTAATGTTTTCACAAGCATTTGCGATGATACATAGATTGTGCTTGAAGATACAAAGTGTTATTTGTTAATAACTATAGCCTGTGTGAGTTTGTCATCGTTAAAATGAGAGCATTGTTTATATCTTCTACACTGCACTACACTGCACCAAAGATGTAAAAACCACAGTTTTTTGTATTGTCCGATGAAGGTCAAGAATAATTGTGAAGCCAATGGTTTCACTTTAGAAGGTTTATAGTTATGTGTAGGGTGCAAATTTGAGTATGAGTTGGACGTAAAACATCTCATAGCCAATACAAGCTGCAGTGGCAAAACATTAGTCGACAGAGAATAAGATCTCTTTGAACAGTCAAATACAATACCTTGGCTCTGTCAAGTTTAAAGGTCAGTTAGTATTAGAATAAAAGACTTGTTTGTCTCAACCGTCGATGAAGGATTATTATTAGGGAAGAGGTGCAGGTCACAACATGCAAGACTTCACTATTATCCTCTTTTTCTGAGTTTTAAACTAGTCGGTCGACCATGGTGAAATTGTTAATCTAGCTACGAATTATAACAAGCTTTAAACTATTTGCTTTTGAAGGTGATTCTTTTGCTATTGAAGTATTTAAACTATTGTTTTTCCGAGAGAAGACCTTATTGTTATACCCATTTATTATTATGAAGTTTTTACAAACAACGCAATGAGTCTTTTGTCAAGTCTCAAGCTTAGACTTACATGTAATCTAAATTGCTAGAAGAAACGATATGACAAGGTTTTCTAATGTATAGATCAACAAGATTAAGTTATGTCAAAGATTTTGACACGTCGAAGTAGTACATTGTGAGTGTTAAATTTTAACGTAGGGTTTTTGAAAATTGTATTCTTTAAATTGACTTTTAGAGAAACCCTTCCAAAACAACAAAGATGAGTTTAGTGACCACTCTTAAGTGGATAAATTAAGCAGTGGGCTAGCTTAGAGAACATTGAAATAACTTTTTAACATTATCTGAAGACTCAATATGCTAGGAAACCATTCTTTTATCATGAAGACGGAGAGGTTTCCATGAGCTTGTAGAAAGAGAGTAAATCTCAATGCCATGCATTAATGCATGATGAATTTCAAACACCTTGACGTTATTGAGGTTGTTATACAGAACTTATAAATAGGTAACTGTAGGATTGTGATTAATTTGAGTCGAGTGGGGTGGGTGAACTTATTACATGCATTGATACAACGCTAATTATAATTAAATCCTTTGGCCAAGGTAATGCATGATCCTTAAGTGCATTGATTGTTCACTGTGACTGGATGGCGTAACTTGTGGAATGGTCATGCTTGACTAGAGGGTATCTAGGGGATTGCATGATAGCAAGTCACATAGGTCACAACACCAGAGCTCAGATGGCAAACACCATTGGTTATCCTAAGTCTATCTTCTTGAGTAGGGTAGGGCCACTTCCAGTTAGGAAGGAGTGCGGGAGACCGATGGTCTGTGGTTGGAGGTTAAGCTCCTTGAAGATACTTTCTCTTCTTAATTCTTGAGGATTGCCGAGACTTGAATTTGGATGGTCGACAATCGAGATGCAATGACATTGGTAAGTTCCTAATTTGGATTTGTTCTATGTAATTTTTAACAACATATTGTTTAAATGTTATGGATGATTATTTCCTTTTGTTTTAAGTTATATATTCATGATTATTGTAAGTCGATGGATGTTCTTCTTGGTTATAAGAATTGGAAACAAACTACTTTTTTGTTTTAAACTTTAAAAAAAAAATTATTACTTTTGGTTAAAACTTAGTTTTTAGGGTGAAATCAAAACTGGGTGTTACAGAAAACATTAGTCTCCCACCTATAAGGTAGGGACTAATAATAATAAAAACATAAAATATATGAGGGGCGCTAAGTACATAGAGCATATTTTAATACCTTAGGCTTCTAGTACAAAGTACAAATAAGATAATGTGAATATGGCACTCCCATGCAATGAGCTCCTTGATAGATGTCAATCAAACATAGACAACTTATTTTTTATAAGATTGTACCCAGTACATTATTTTATATAAAGTTAAATAATTAATTGTAATTTTATATTTTATTCATGATAAAAAAATTTCTTATTTTTATTTCTAAAATTTAACTTTTGATTAAATTTTTTTTGTATATAACAAACATACATACAAATATATAAATAAAATTATAATATATTTATAAATAAATCTATGTATGTTATAGATACTTACAAACATGCATACCTATATATACATAAAATTGTAAAATGTTTATAAATATATCTATGTATTTATAGAAACTTACAAATGTACATGCAAGTGTATATATAAATACACACACACATATGTATGTATGTATGTGTGTGTAAAAATGTATGTCTGTATTTATGCAAGGAAACAAAAATGCAAATAAGAAAGAAAGAAAAAAGAACAAAAATAAAAAGAGAAAAGGCCCCTAAGGCTCACCATGAATGTAAGAATATATTTATCCACATAGATATAAATAAAATCAAAAAAGAATATATAAACGCATGTACACACACACACACACACACACACACATATATATAAAAGAAAATATGTATGAATTTAAAGAAACATACAACCTATAAATATAAAAAATATATACATACGTACAAAAAAATATGAATGTGTGTGTGTGTGTGTGTGTGTGCGCGCGCGCGTGTAAGGACACAAAAAAAAAAGAGGAAAGAAATAAAAAAGAACAAAAATAAAAAGAGAAAAGGCCACTACGGCCTAAGAGGAAAAACAAGCAACAAAGAAAAAGAACTCAGTCATAAAGAAAAAGCTAAAAAACTTACTAAAAGCAAGAGGAACTAAAAGAGGGCAATACCAAAAAATATAGAGGATGAATAAACAAGTCAAGAGATAAGTGAACAAATGACTAAGGGCGAAAAAGAAAAAGACAAACCACTCATAGAAAAAGGCAACCAACGAAGAACAAGGAATGAGGAAGGGTAAAAGGGAATAGGAGGATAAGGAAGAAAAGATGAAAGGGCGAAGAAGGAAGAAGAAAGGAAACCCTGGGGGCAAGACACAAAAAGGAAGCCAAGGAGAGGAAGGGCAAGATGGGGGGGAAAAACCCTAAGGAGGAGAGGTGGGGGGAGAAAGGAATGGAAGAAGAAGAACATTAACAAATGAGAGGGAACAACGAGGGAATAATATCATGGATTGTGGAAATCTGATGTCTATTATTAAGACCTAAAATTATCATTTCATTTAACATATGTCAATAAAATATAAGAGAAATCATTACTATTACTATTTTTAAAATATAAATAGTATAAAATATTGGCACAACTTTAGAAAAAGAAAAATGCAATCGCATAATTAATTGAATGAATTTATTTCAAACTTATATTCATTGCTATAGAATCCCTATCATAATAAAAAAGAGCAAATATAATATAGACTAAAAAATACACATACTTTCAATGTTCCTAGAAGGCTATAGATATAAACACCTCAAAAATCTTTTTACACACTATATGATCATATTTTTAAAGGAACCCACTTTAAAAGTCTTAAATTTTTTGTTTTAATGTTTTAATTAAAAAACATTAAAAAAAATCTCTCCCTTTGAGTTCACATGGGTGTGGGTATGTAGGGATAAGCCAAAATTTCTTAAAGTTGAATGGAGAACAAAGTAATACTAATAATAATAACATTAAATATATGAGGGGCGCTAAGTACATAGAGCATATTTTAATACCTTTGGCTTCTAGTACAAAGTACAAATAAGATAATGTGAATATGGCACTCCCATGCAATGAGCTCCTTAATAGATGTCAATCAAACATAGACAATTTATTTTTTATAAGATTGTATCCAATACATTGTTTTATTTAAAGTTAAATAATTAATGGTAATTTTATATTTTATTCATAATAAAAATTTTCTTTTTTTAATTTCTAAAATTTAACTTTTGATTAATAGTAATTTTATAGTTTATCCACACACAAATTAATAAATAGTTGTTTTATTTTTATTGACAAAAAATTATTTTTGATGGTTAAATCATTTGATATTTAAGAATAATCATAAGACATGGGGTGCTTCTCTTTGCACACATTAAAAAGTGCCTCGGGCCCTAAAACAAAATTGTTTATCTTCCAAACTTTAATATCACCAACAATCTTGTATGGTTGTGAGATTTGGGGACTTGGACTTTGCAATAATAGTTCTATTCAATTTGACAAAGTTCTTATTTCAATGCAATCCAAAAACTTGTGGGTAAAACAGTTAGTTCCACATACATTTTTTTAGCAATTTGTCATTCTTCATTTTCATATTTCAACTATTTGTCATGTATTAGTGTTGCTTCATATATTATGATGTGTGGCATACAACAATTGAGCATACTGGATATCCATTCAAAAACTTTTCAATCTTTTATAAAGTTACGTATGAGTTTCCTATAGGGAATTGGTATTACTATCAATCATCTTCCTCCTACTACCTTCTCTATAAATTCCATCCATGCATTAAAAAGAGATATTTATAGAAGTATTAGGGATGCCATCTATAAAGCCTACATAACGTCAACTTGGACAAAACCAACAAAATAAAAAAAATTGTAGAAGAGCATTTTATTTTTAGGTGTAATGTATAATGAGATATATAGCAAGTTTTACTACCTCTTCAAATAAAATAATGGCTTTCTACAACATCTTA
Source organism: Cunninghamia lanceolata (assembly GCA_027924645.1). Classification (NCBI taxonomy): domain Eukaryota; kingdom Viridiplantae; phylum Streptophyta; class Pinopsida; order Cupressales; family Cupressaceae; genus Cunninghamia; species Cunninghamia lanceolata. The sequence continues at coordinate 5,511,485 of BSBN01000997.1, read as the reverse complement.
TTTATTGTGAGAATAAAAAATGTGTAGCTCTAATCATTAAAGAGGTGACCCAACATAGAGTATATATTCTTAAGAGTCATCAACACAACTCTTTATCTTAGTATTCTCCTTTAGATTCCTTATTTAAATGAGTTCATTATGCATTATGATCTATATTTCTTTTTCTTACAAATTTTTGATAAAATGTACTTTTCTTATAATCCCATTAACCTATCCTATTTTGCTTACTATTAGACATTAATTTATTGATTTAAATGTAATAATTTAAGTATATTATCTATAAACTATAGGAGGATTTAATATTTTAATATTGATGGTTAAGTTTGAAAATTACAACTTAAGGGAGATGATTCATCAGGTTATCAAAGTATTAGCATGTTAGGGTTCAAAACAACAAAAATGTGTTCACTAAACATAAAATTTGAGTCTAGTATTTGGCATCCTTGTTTAAGATATCATTGTTAACATATTTTGCTTCTAGGCCAAAATATGTTATTACAAAGTGTCTTTGAATGGTTAAAGGTGGTGTCTTGATACTAAGTCTTTAAAAATCTTTTAAGAAGGTTTACAAAGGTTCTTTTAAGGGTAAATGATATAAATTTTGTCTTTGTTTTAAGTGATGTTAGAGTCCTGAGCATTATTAAACCTCAAAATATCCAAAAGAAACCTTAATCCCTTTGAAAGCTCCACATACATGTTTGGAGGGTGTTTTTCCTTTAAAAAATGGTCAGTCTTTAAAGATGTTTTCAAGTCTTGTTTTAGGGTTTTACACTAACTCAACAGGTGCCTCAACCCATGAAGGAAACCTACCAGGTGTCTCAGTTCATGAAATCCATGAAGATCGGATTGAAGCCACGAGGCACACTATGGCAGGGATATTTTGAGGCTCTATAATGAAGATTTGTATGAACAGTGGTATAAAGAGTATGGGTATCTCCGAGAGGCGCGAGAACAATGTTGGAATCCCATGGCAGAGAGCATACACGTGAGAAATTCTCCTAAACTCCTCCATGATCACGGTTTCAGGCAGTGTATGATCAGTCCTTTGTGTCAGGTAACAGACTGAAAAGTATGGGGTTGAATGACAATAAGATAAGAGATATAGGTCATGGGTTTTGCAGGTTATGCCAAGAACCATAAGGTTCTCTTAAGCCGTACAGTCATAAGAGTCTCTGCATAACTCTGAAGAATCTTATCAACCTTATGCTAGAAGGGACTGTCACAATAATCATGGAGGTTGGTTGCCTTTGATTTTCAAGCTACATGGTATTTTTAGAGTTGAGAAATATTTTGAGATGATACCATCAGAAATAAGAGGATGCAAAGGTTTACCATACCAGCTTCCTCAACTTTTCACAGGCCAATAATGTGAAAAAGGCTGAAGAGGCTTTCAACAAAGTGAAAGATGCAAAGTTAGGTCTGCCAGATAGTGTATAGAGCTTATCAACCACTCCCAAAGAAGACCCAGCTTGATTAGTAGGAGGGTGATTGTGTAGTGTTTAAGGGTTTTGGGGTATCTGTATTTTGTATGGAAGGCACATTGAAGGAGATGATGAATGGATTAAGTCTACTAGACTTAGATCCCAAGTCCACAGTGGGAGAGGGTGTCCAAGATGTTGCCGTTGAAAACACAATCGTCACTCCCTTCTTGTAGGAGGCTAAGTATAGTGTGCAGGTTTAGAAAGGACAACACATCGGGCAGAGATCTATAATGCAGGTTTCAAGTGTTGAAAGCCTATCAAATCCTACCATAGTCTATACAACAGTAAAAGTCATACACGAATGTGATAGTGGGTAGGGAAGAGATAAGTGAATGTTAGGAATAGATATACATAGTATAAAGTATGCAAAATACTTGGTCTCCATGGAAGATAAAGTCTTACAGTAAGTCTGTTTGACTATTTGAAGGGCATCTTTTATAGTATATGAGTAAAAGGAGATAATAAGGAATTTAAGTTTGTCACAAAAGATCAAACTGCCTACATGTTGTCTCAATCCTGAGTTTTTGTGTTTATCTCTGCCCTCATAAATCCATTATCTCCTTGTTAGCCTCTGAGATTTGTCCATAGCCCTAAGCCTTCATAGAATTCTAAAAGAGTATAAAAATTGTATGAGTCTAGACAAAATCATGAGACAAGAGCCTACAAGCAGCTAAAAGGTCTGTTTACACTGGTAAAGCAAGCAGAAAACAGACCTGCAGTAACAGTAGTCATGAGACTGTCAGAGTTCCTAAACATCTCCACAAAAAAGACCATGTGCAAGCCTTCCATCTGCCCTGGATAGTGATGAAATCCTATACGATATGGTGATAACCATCTTACAACCTCCATTGTCAAGGACTACCTACACACCCATATCATTCATTTTTATAGATAACAGGTTTTTTTCGAAACCAAGATGTGTAAGACTGTGGTAATTCATTTGATCCTCCCATTAGAGAATCAAATCTTAACTCTCTCATCGCCAACTATGCTAGGATATGAGTTGTCACTAAGGTCTACCTTCCCACCATTATATTTATCATAATCTAAAAATCCATTCCTAATGGAGATTCATGTGGAAAGAAGTTCTAGAGTGTATCATCCATGCATCCTCAGATGTGTGCATTTCCAAGGCCCTAGAGTGTATCATCCATGCATCCTCAGATGTGTGCATTTCCAAGGCCCTGACAAAGGCATCTCCTACATTCTTCTGAGAATATTTATCAAAATCATCGCCAGATTTTTTTTTTTTTTCAAATTTTCTCCTTCTTTCATCTCTTTAAAGTGGCCCATCTTGTCGTAGTTCCAAAATTTTTACTTGGGCATTCCAAGAGACCTAGATCTCCCATGAGATTTACATATGCTCGTCCTTCTTATTGCCTTTTTTTTTAGACTTCCCATGAATAGACAAGACCTCCTTGGTGGATTTGGTGGCTTTTCTCTTCATTTAATTTGAGAGAAGAGAAACCACAATCTCATCAATCATAAATTTTGAGATAGTGCTTCCCATAGTTATTACCAAGTTGTCACATGAGTTCGGCAAAGAATACAAAAGGTTCATGCATCAATATTCATGTTCCATCTTCACACCCACAAATTGTAACTAGGTTATAATTATGTCGATTTCATTCAAGTGCTTAACAACAAAATCACCATCATCCATCCTCAAAGTGTACAACTTATTTTATAGAAAAGGATTATTAACCAAAGATTTACTTAGTATAGTTTACCCAACTTTTCCCAAAGGCCTTTTGTGTTGGATTCTTCACAAATATTTAATAACACAAAATCTACCAAGAAAAGCCTAATAAGTCTTCTCACCTTTCTATCCAACACTACCCAATCATCCAACACTATCCAATCATCCAATGATATCTCAACTAGTTTGACTCTAGATACTACAACCCATAGATCACAATCTATGATCAAATCCTCCATCTTGATTTTCACAACTCAAATTTAGTGTTGGAATAAATTTTTCATCTCCAGTCTAGACATGCTTTCCATCTTCCTTGAGACAAATATCTTCTCTGTGCATGCTCCCACTCAAACTAAGCTTAGTAAAAAAAACCTTGTTCCTACCACCTAGGACCTAAGTTGATTGGGTTTTGATACCAAATGAAAGGAAGCTAAGGTTTCAAAATACCTCCTACATTAATCTAAGAGGAGATATGAACTAAAATATAATCTAAAATAATTTACAAGATAGAAACACAATAAAATCATTCACCATAACACAATGATGTATCATGGGAAAACACTTTTGGGAAAACACCCAGTCTCCAAATTTTGAACCAATATATTCATCAACAATGATATTAGTTACAATACACGCTAGGCAATGCACCTTCACATGAGACAACACCAATATTAGATCTAGAGTAATGCTAGTAGCATAACAATACTTACAAAATTACACTTTTCAAACTCCATTCCAAGAACCCAATAAATAGAGAAACTAATACATGAAACCACCAAAGGGGAATTATAAAACCATGAGCTAATACCACCTAAGAGTGGCACCCAAATCTCCTAGTCAAATTCCAACACCCAAATCCTAAGAGAAGTCCTATAAAAATATGTCATAACATGTCATAGTTATCCTCCCAACTTGGGCACTCTAATTTTCCTTGTTCAAACCCTCCAAAGATGCTTTATGACAATCATAATGACATGTCATAGGTTGGTGAATGTTCTTGGTTAATATTTGTAACTCTTTATTACAACTCTACTATGTGTTACACATGCTCTTATATTCTTGATGTGGGAGACCTAACTTTTAAAAGCCATAACTTTTGATGTAAGAACTTGATTAAGCCTTTTTTCTAAAATTAAATATCTCAAAAGCCCCCACATCAACATAACACACATTATTTGGTTAAAGCCCATTTCAATTGTTTTCATGGCCAAAATGACCTATATAGCCTAGAAATTACATTTGAAGATTAGGATGTAAGGTTGAGACACCTTTCCTAATAGGTAACCATAGATTAAGAATAAGACAAGTAAGATTAAAAGGGAAAAGGTAACAAAGAAGAGAAAGAAGAGTGGGAAGATAATAGGGAAGGGAGAGAAAAAGAAAACACATAAACCAAAAAGGGACAAGCATAGATTAGATGTAACAAGAGCATGAATCAACAAGAACTATGGAAGGTTAAGAGAAGATAATCTAATGCAATCATAAGAAAAATTAAATAGATCCTTCAAAATATAAACAATAAAGAATAATAAATCAATTGAAATAATGCAGAAAAGGTGTATTTTTTTTTATAAATACAAATCATGAAAATATACTCATCAAATTTTATCACAATGAATATTACATAAGCTAGTCTATCTAGCTTTGTAATACAATTAGGACATAGTCCTTTTAAAACATCACGACTTCTAGGCTCATTACAAAATATTACATAATACAACATCACCAATCAACAAAACCTGGTGAGGAGAGAGAGTATCATTAAGGCATTTTTCCACCCAACCACGAAGCATTTAGCTTCCCCGGCCTTGCTCCCATACTAGAGAAGCCCACCCTTCACAAAAGGTCTAGCAGATTGTAGACAGCATGCATGATGGAATCTGGTTTACCATGTGTATCACTGACATTCTAGCATTCCTATATGCTCATGCAACATACATCTAATGGTTATGTCCTTTGATGTACATGTTATGAGAGAGAATATAACCAAACAAGAATATACTTATGATTGATTTCAAGCTATGGCCATAGCATCTTTCTATGTTGATCTTAGCAACATATAATTGTAGGCTATAAATAACCTACATTCCCTAATTTGCCATAAAAGACACCCATCCATACTCTCTTAGGTTTACTTACAAAAATAACAGAAGTAAGGTTGATATAATAGTCCACAAGGACAATCAACATCCAAGATGTATTTATAAACATTTAGGCACATACAAAATGAGAATAAAATATCCAAGAAGGCAAGTCGCTAACTGACAATTTTTCACCCAATTTTCAATCAATAATTATTAATCAATTAAAATTCAATCATCTATCATCTAAGATTATAATTCACAAAAATTAGGCATCTTCTCCTTCATAGATATAGTTTTACATTTCCACTCAAATTCTTTGAGGAAGAGATATCTAAGGTTTGAGTATCTCTTGAAAGAAAAACAAATAGCATTCACAAAGAATTCTTCAAGGGTAAACAAGACTTATTCACTTAGATGGTAGAAAAATGGTCTCTCTTAGTATTATGCTTTAACTATTTGCCAATATTTGGAATTCTTCATACAAGGGTGAGTTTATTACTAACCCAAAATCAAATACAAGCATAACACCTTACTTTTGTCTATTACCTTGCACACATGCAAGAAGTAAGAAGTGAACGGAAAAGATAAATCAGTCATTATTGCTCTATACCACTTGATACAACTTAAACCCACTATTCTTTATTTACGTGCATAAAATAGCGAGTAAGGATCAAAACTTATCTAAGTGATAAATACCATAATTCAATGAAAAGGTGACCCATTCTGAGATCACTACGGTCACAGATAAAAGAACAAATCTATCTTTGATTCTATCCATAATTCCCATCGTGGACAAAGCTTGATAGTCATTATCGACAATTTGTTTAAGTAACGACTATATCTTGTCGTTATCAAGAAAGGTTTATGCGCTATTGACACTAGCTAGGAGAGAACTTAATTGTGAAAGGTTATCAGTAAATACTAAGGCAAAGTTGGTAACAATAATCTTATGCCCAAACAATCAATCAAGATTTAGAATTCCTCTCACTGAATCATACAACGTTTAACTTCATTGTTTAAAATTGTAAATGCTAAATAAGCAATGATATAAACAATAATGGTATAAATATTAACATTAGTCTTAATAGTTGCACATGATTACTATCATCGGTGAGGCAATATAAATATCAACCCACAGTTGCTACTAAACTACCACCATGATTTTCTATTATGTTTTACTTCATTCTGCCTTATGTTCCCAAACAATTATAGGCTTAGATTCCTAAATCTACACTTAACCATTGTCCAAACTTAATCACATTTAAGTACAACCCTTTTGAAAAAAAAAACATATTCGTTTATTTCTTGAATCAATCAAATAGATACACATTTGGAGCAAGGTAAACTTGCACTTGTTTATACTCAAATGGTATACATGAAGTGTTCTCCCTCGCTTCACACCAAACCCAAAATAGTCTATCAAAAAAGTTAACCATAGCAACATATTGCCATCTCGCAGTCAATAAAAATAACCACATCAATAATAGAAATCATCTATCCTTTACGAAAAGAGGAGATTTCCTTGTAGCAAAACAAACTAAATGCTAGCCTTTGTTTGAAATGGATGGAGGGTCAACGTCAAGCATTTGGCGTTTACTTCCATTTCATTAACTAAAAAGCATTTTTTATTATATTCCGAAACTTAAGTAGTAGGAATTGAATATAAATCACCTAACTAGAAGTAATGGAGGCATTGTTCCCAATTAAATTAGGCTTAGCCATTTTATGTTTGTCTAGTGAAAGTTCTTCTCTACTTCACACACCTTATACAAATTTAAATGATGGTTGGATAAGCACAACATGAATTTGTAGAGAAGACTTAAGATACTTTCAAGCAAAATAATAAGCAAGTGAATGCCTATTGCCATATTCCCTACCTGTGGCCTCTACACAAGGAAAAATTAATATACAAAAAGTGGATGCACTGTAACACTGTCATGGCCTTCCTTTCAGCTACTAAAGATAAACTCCTCTCTATATTTATATGTTTGTTCAATATTTTCCCAATGTCTACACTTTTATTTTAAAATCTTTCTTCTTGTTATTTGTTTGTATGCATCTCCTCTATAGAAGGGTTAAAGGAAATTATATAGACTCCATCCATTTTCCGCATGCCATAAATTAGAAATTTACTTTCTAAAAATTTATTAATCAATTAAAACTATAACACTATAGTAATAATAAGAATCTAAACATAATGATCAAGACTTTTCTACTACTAATTTTATAAATTAAAATGACAACACTATCAATAGTTAAATCTTTTTCCCCAATATAAAAAGAACACAACACTATTTAGCCATTCTTAGGGTTTGAGCTTAAAGATAGAATGCAATAAATATAGTGTCTGCTTATTTAATAGTAAGAAAGCATAGAATATTTAGTGTGGATAGGCAAAGAGATAAAAGAGACAAGTGTATGGAATGTTGTCCACCACATTCTATCACATATCTCTCATATCTCTTTATAGTCTTATTTATTAACATATAGTGTTTATACTAGTATTTAGTATTGAGCACTAAGTAGTAGAGCATTGGAATCCTGTAGTAGGATTCATTCTACAAGCAAGGAGAAGCTGGACTACATCTGGAAGAAGTCGAAGAAGGTTTGCATTCCTTATTCCTGTACACAAATACTGTGCTGCTGTTCCTACAGGAGCACCTCTAATCATAGGGCAGCAGGCGTTTTGTACTGCATCTCCAGTAACTACGCCACCAACACTATCAAAGCTCATTAACACACACTCCCAGCTTCCCAGCATCAAGTGGGCATTCACTTTCACTCGATGCCATTATCATTGGAATCATACCAATCAACACCATTGCTGCTACTCTTTTCATCATCGTTTTCTATGCAGAGTGGATGAAAAACAATGTGTTTGTTGGTTGCAGAGTATGTGATCATGAGTGAGTATTTATAGCACGTGGCATAGTTAGAGCTTGTCTTTTATAATTATGGAGGCAACCTGACATCGTGCAAATTATTGATTATAAATATGTTAGGTTAATACATGACGTTTATGATGTTTGTCTTTTTACTTCTGGTCAACTATATTATTGGAACTGGGATTTTTTTAATTGGGTATTATTGTTTGCAATTGAGGATAAATTATATATATAAGAATTTTTCAATTTTTAAATTAAAAATATTTTAATGATGATTTATTAATAATTTGATTGGTTAATATCTTTATGCCAAAGGCATTCCCTTTGTGAGTAAGATGAGCTGACTTGGCGGATCGAGGGTTTGCATTGTTCGAGAGGCGTGCAAGATGATTGAAGCGTCTTTGGCCGTTGGATTTCGCTAGTCGTTGTTGTCATTTGCCAGTTTTGTCTTCTATCGTTTGTCCACTATTTTTTTGTCAGTTTTGTGAGGTGTGGGGTGGCAACACATCAGCATTGAAATGGAGACAGATATAGGTTACAAATGCACCTAATCATAAGCAGCCTTGAGACAAAAATGTCAGTTTCGTATGAGATCGCCTTAGTTGAGGCTGGTGCCTTTCTGTTGGAAGCATCGGCTTTGATATGACTGCTAAGTTATTTAAAGAGGATTCAGAACATGGAGCTAATATTTGGCCCAAAATGGCAGCAGAGGAAAAATTAGATAGAAGGAAGAGCACATGGATGAAACAAAATGGCAAGTGGATGAATAAGTGGGATATTAACATGAAAAAGTGTCCAAATATGATTGGTGCAATTAAGCAGTACATCTAGGAAAAAGTCAAAGCAAGCATGTGGATGAGGCAACTTGGGAGGAAAAGAGAGTACTATATCAAACATTTCAATTCTTCATATGACCACACACAAAAGACATATATAGGGACAAAAATAAAATGGAAAGTGAAAATGTTAATATCTCAGATATGGACCAGTTCACACCAGCTTAGGTGTGAAACCGGTAGGTGGACAAGGCCAAAACAGGAGTGGGCAGATATGTTGTTTTTGTACTTTGGGGCTTGTGGAAATAAAATGACACTATATCATGGAATGTTTGGCCTACGAGGATATCTGGGCCATTTGCATTGATATTTTGAATGTGGTCTCCTTGAATAACTTGTTCGAAGAAGAAAAGATAACAAATACTACAATTTATTTGACTAAGATTCATAGAAGAAGGTCGAGGATTCTAAAAGAAAAAGAGGACAACAAGAAGGCATTGTTTGGGAAGCAGACCCATATGGGGCTTTCGTGATTGGCAATGTTGTTGGTATCCGTGGGTCCCATAGGTTTTTTGGGCTCGTGGACGTTATTAAAAATCTTCATTCTTCATTCATTCGCGTATGTGGGAAATATCTTTTTTTCCCGGGGGAAAGCGTAAGTTCTATTCCCTCTGCGGCTTTCTCTTTTTTTGGTTTGTCTGGTCATAAACACATGCAACGTATTACAGGATATATGCTTCGTCGAAGTCACTTTAGGGTACTTTTATTATCCACATCAACACAAGGAAAGGGGACGATTGTTTTAAGTTAAAATCATTCATTTTATATACTAAAAAATGTATTTAAAATATCTAAAATTTTAGATATTATTTTATTTATACTTGAGTCTAACATTTTATTTACTATTTTATTTAATAACTATGTATTTAAATGAATAATATCTATTTTTTAATCTTGAAAAAATTAGATTTAAAATAAATTATGAATGTTTAAATACACATGGTTTTAGATGTCATGCTAAAAAAGGCCACGCAAAAGGGATGGACATCCGTGATGCCAACCTATGAATTGCATCAAAAAGTTCATGGTTTCTCATCATGGGCTGGCATATGGGTCTCCCAAGGAGAAAAGGAGTGAGAGGTATTTAAATGAATAATAACAATTTTTAAAATAGATTTAAAATAAATTATGAATATTTATATACATTTAAAATAAATTTAAAATAAAACAAAACAATTGAGAAAAGGAGGGAGAGGTATTGAAAAAATAGATTTAAAATAAATTATGAATGTTTAAATGAAAATTAATTATTTATTTACTATATGTTTTACATAAGAACTATTTAAATATCAAATGGCATCACTAATTTATTATGTTTATTATTAAATATTAATGCTTTGACGTGTAAATGACTATCAAATTTAAGGTAAAAGGTAAGAGTTTTTATGTACATGGTTACAACATGAGACTCATTATGGCCATTGTAGAGCACCTCTCAGTGAAATAAAGTGAAATATTTAAGGCTCTCATTGCCCTAAAATCATCTGAGGTTCACGAAGCAAATAAGGAAATGGAAAAGTAAAATTGTTGGCCACATGAAGAGGAGTAAACTTAGTGTTTGAGTATGCAAAGAGAGTGGATATGGAGGGAAATTAATCATTGAGTAGCAGATAATTGAACATGGTTGTTGTAGACATTCATTTTCCACTCAAAGTTGTTTCAACAACAATAGTGATCAGTTTTGGTTTTGTTTGTAATGCTAGCATTATTCTGGGTGGATTTATATACATTGTTAATATGACTATATAATTAGTGGTTTTATTTACTTTCTTGTGTTTACCATGATCATTTTAGATTCTATGTTAATCCTCAAATTTGAATAGGTAATTGTCATGAAAAACTGCTTGATATGTAGGATTGACCATCAAATTTAGGCCTTGTGTGAAAGCCAACAATCTTTGAAGTGACCATGACATATACATAATACTATGCATAGTGAGCACTCTTGATAGGGTATGCACATCACCTTTGCCTTAAGGATCTAGATCTAACAATAATCAGTGTCAACTAAAGGATCTCTAACCCATAATTAATATAGAGAGAGAGGGGAGAGGGAGATAGAGAGAGATAGAGATGAAGTGAGAAAGAGAGATAAAATGGGAGAGAGGGAGGGGAAAGAGGGAGAAATGAGAAAGAGAAAAAGAGATAGAGAGAGAGAGAGAGAGATAAGTGATATAGATGGAAAGAGATAGAGAAAAGAGAGAATAACTTTTGATTGATTATTTCATGCTAACAATCCAAATATTGCACATTTCCATGGGGAGTACACTCAAGGAAACATGCTATTTGCATGGGGAAATAGAGAGTTAGAGAGGGAGACAGCGATATATAGAGAAAGGCATAGAGATAGAGAGATATAGAGAGAAAGAGATGAGAGTGATTTGGAAGACATGGTTTTAGATGTCTTGCTAAAAGAGGCCACACAAAAGGGATGGACACCCATGATGCCAACCTACCAATTGCATCAAAAAGTTGATAGATTCTCATTATGAGGTGGAATTTGGGTCTCCCAAGGAGAAAAGGAGTGAGAGGTATTATAGGGGCATATAAGGAACAATAAGTCATCATGACAACACCAATGAATTTGTTTAATTTATTAACCTTCACAATCAATACAGTTTATCGTGAATGCCTCCAACACAATTTCTAAGCCCTTCACATACAAAGGAAACCTTAAGATATTATCCACATTAGAAATATTTAAGATTAAATCAAATTTGATTTCTTATGAAGTGTTATACTTAAGAAGGCATATAACAATTCCATATAGAGAAATTAGGTCTCCATGCTTGTTGTCCAAGCAATAACTTGTAATGATATAATTATATATTGATTTTTTATATAAAATCTACATTTTAGTTATATTTATTATTATTTTCAATATAATATAAATTATTATGTATATAATATATATAATATAATACTATTTAAACTAATTTATAAGATTTTAACAATTTAATTAACCTTCCATGGCTTGAGAGGGAGGGAGATAGGGAGAGAGGCAAGGAGGCAAGGAGAGAGAGAGAGAGAGAGAGAGAGAGAGAGAGAGAGAGAGAGAGAGAGAGAGAGAGAGAGAGAGAGAGAGAGAGAGAGAGAGAGAGAGAGTTATATTCTATTTTGGGATTGTTGACTTCTAATGAGGGGTGTCAAAATTAGCCCATGGTTTTGTTGAAATGACAAGTGGTTTATAGGATAGAATTTTTTTATAAATTTAACCCTTCACATAGTGTTTTGATATCATTTGGATTGTATTGTAGGGATTTGTAGGCTTTTAGTTTAAGTCTAAGTATCAACATGCTATTAAGGTGTTAACGTATGGGCTACAACTTTAGTGGAGTTTCTCAATCTATTGTAATCTTATTTTTAAGGAATATATTAAGGTCAAAAGGGTTTTTCCAAGTATATGTTATCTTATCTTCTCTATCTCCTTCACTTATTCTTCTATGATTAATTAAGGTTAGATGTGTTTTAGATCAACAAAGAGAGATAAAGAGAGGGAGAGATATAGAGAGATAAATGGGTGCTTAGTATTAAACCACTCCCCCCACATTTTTAAAATATAGCATGCTTGTATAAATTTTTATATTTGATAGAATACAAATTTTGGGTCATTAATATTTTTTAAAATACATTTTTTCCTTCTTTATAGGAATTTGTCAGTTTTCCATGAGGGTCATTCCTTGGATGGTGGGCCTCTTTTTGACTAATAATCATGTTCCTTTTACAAAAAAATTTCCAAAGCGAGATTGAACACAATAGGCCCCCATGACATAGAATGCACACCATTTTTGAGGTCTCAAGATTATTCCCATATCATCTGCAAATTTAAACAGATCAAAAGTTTTTACTTGGAAATTTAATATTCATGTCTAAATTTAATTTTAATCCATGTGAAATTATAAAAGCAATAAGGGTCACTAAGTTTGATTGACCTTTGTATCGTGTGATGTCCCATAACAATATGCATGATGGTAGGCAAGATGATAACTAAACATGATGTAGGAGGTGTTGGCAGCATAGTCAAGAGACACTCCTGATATGATTGTGATGTGATGTTGTCATTGATGGAAATAGTAAGATATGAGTGGGAACAGGTCTAAGAAGAATGACCTAGTCAAATTGACTAAGTGTTGGCAAATTACTGAGTTAGCGACAGAGAGTTGGTTGATATTCCTCCGCAGATATAGATTCTGGTATGTGGTCCTGGTATGTTGCACATGGTTGTTTGATGATGTTATATTCCAAGCTTCATGTCCTAGCAATCTCTAGAAGGAACACTTTGAATTGCTTAAGTCCAGGTTAACAAAGTTTAGTCATGAACAATGCAGAATAGCTGAGTATTTTAGTTCGCATTTCTCTGCTATTGGTTGTTTTGATTTGCAGTTTGGAGGTGTTGTAAACACATGTTAGGAGTATCCAATTCTAGATTTGGGGAGTTGGAGCTTTACTGGATGATCGTCTACAAGTGTCTAAGTATCGGCATTTAGGTTGACAGTATTTCACAGTAACAAAGACAGTAGTTCAGAGATCCACATTTTGCCGCATAAGAATATTTCCTCTTGCAGTTCCAAAGGTATTATCTATGGTGTGCAAAGAGTGTTTGATATGATTTTGGAAGAATCTTGTGGTCCATAGTAAAAGTTGCTATCTGAAAGAGGAAGTAAACTAGTGGTATTAGCCGACATAACAGTATGATGTGTGTACGGTAAGTTTCGGTGTTTGGAACTTAATCCTAAGTGGTGAAAAAGTTAAGGCCGACATGTATGAAGGTGTTTCAAATATTTTTTGGGTCTGCCATAGATTTTGGAGAATAAATTTGGCCAACAGAGCACATAATGCATGACTACACGATACACTTTATTAGGCTGACCTAATATGAAGCTTTTGTTTGTTGCGGATATATAAATGGGATTGAATTTGGTGGTTGGGTAGGAGTGTGGCGAATGTGAATGTGTGTAGAATTTTGAACTACAGAGCAGGTGACAATAGTAGAAGAAGAGAGATCTTGTCTAATGTAAAGACAGAGCAGTGAAATAGAGTAGTCAAGATGAAGAGTTTTGAGATAGTATTTTGAGCATTCATTGGAGCTGCATTCATGCATGAGTAGATGTAATATGAGCAGTTCAAATCGATAGTGAGCCACCTTTATTCTTTCTTTCTTTCTCTAGGTAGTGAGTCTTCTTGCAGTGAGCACATCTTTTGGGTAGCGAGCCTTTATTGTAGTTTGGTAGTAATCCTACATAATATATTGTGAGCTAACACTCACCGTGGTTTTTCCCAATTTTGGGTTTTCCACGTAAAAATCTTGGTGTTCATGTGTGATGGATTTTGGTTGTTTGTTCTATGTTTAATTTGCTTTGTTATTGCATATGGTAAAAGGATTATTAGTTTAGCAAGTAAGAAGTTTAATAAAGTACTGATTCACCCTCCCCCCTCTCAGTACTTTGGGTGTTCGACAATTGGTATCAGAGCTTGGTTCCTTGGAAGAAGTCTAATAGCTAGAGGAAGATCTTGGAAAGTGAACACATGGCAGGAAGAAGGTTTGCTAGTCCTCCTAAAGAAATTGATTCATTTGAAACCACAGAAGAAGAATGCTTGCTTGTTAATGAAGATGAATTAAGGGTTGCCCTTAATGACCTTGAAAAGGTTGAATTGGAAAACAGGGATCTGAGAGATAATGTCAAGGAAGTAGATGAGTGTATCAAGAAATTAAGGGAGCAAGTCAAGAGATTCAAATAAAAATACAAGAAGGCTAAGCAACAACTAATATCAACAAATGAGACCTTGAATGATCTAAAAGTGGAGGTTGTGAAAAGAGTAAAAGTAGAAGAATATCTAAATCAACTTGTGAAAGTTAAATCAGAAGAATATGCCAAAGTAGAAAAGGAAGTTGGGAACTTCAAGTGTGATTTGGAAAAAGAAAAGAGTTATGAAGAAAAATTCAAAATAAGCTCTGCAAAACTAGATGAAATGCTTGACAGTCAGAAGAGTACTGATGACAAAGAAGGTTTGGGATTTGAGAAAGGTGAAAGTTCCAAAACCAGTCAAGAAAAGAATGTTGAAATCAAGAAGGACAAAGGTAAACAAATCTAGAATCAAAGGAACAAACCTAAAAGACCACCAATAAGGAAACCAAATGCTCAAAGGTACCGTTCTTTCAATGGTTATTGTAATACATGCAATGTTGGCAAGAGACACTATGTGGCTTCATGAGTGTTGTCATTGATGGCAACAAAGTTCATCCCACCCATCCGCAAAACATGGTGTGCCTATACCGGAAGTCAAATTGAAGAATACTTTGGTCTGGTAAGCAAGAACAGAGCATACAGCAAGGTCCGACAGTCAGGTCTGGATCTCCTATAGGAAGTATCTTTGTAAAGCGCGGACTTGGGGAAGTCAAGGGGAATACCATGACTAATAGATTCTAGGGATTGAGCCCCCAGTGATGAAAGAGTAAAGAGATATGAGCATCTAAGTATTGAGGTCCAGTTTGGCAGAATAGACAGAGGAAGAACTGACTGACAGAGCTTCAAAATTATTCTGGATGAGATATTGACGGTGATAAAGGTTCTTAAGATATCATCAATGATTGGCAGACATGTTAGATGACTTCTATAAGTATCTCCTTGATTCGCATCACTTGGTAAGCAAGGATTCAGCCGACAAACTAGAGTTTGGGAAAATATTGACTATTCTGGATGTCGACTAGAAAGAGGAGGAAATCCTTTGAGCGGATATATATATACCAGATAGATTTGGATGTGACGGTGTGTGTTAAGTGTTGTGTAGTGCGAAGAAAGGCAGAAGACCAGTGCGGAGACAGCAAGACAGGTCTAGAATGTAAAAGGACAACAGCACCTAAGAGAGTAAGAATGAAGTGCAGCAGATCAGTATATTGAGCTTAAACCGGAACTGAACCTTGGCATATGTGGATGCTTCTCATCAGTTCAAGTAACTAGTTTTCTTGTATAAACTATTGTAGGCAGTGAGCCTCTTGTGAGTAGTGTGCTCAGGCAGTGAGCCCTAATTGGCAAGTGCCATTTTGTACTATCTTATTATTCTAACAGAGAATACATTCTTGGGTTAATCACCCCGTGGTTTTTCCCCTAATAGGGTTTTCCACGTCAAAATCATTGTGTCATGTATATTGATGTTATTTCCTTTTCAAGGTTATGTTTACTTATTTGATTTGATACTACACTAATTGATAAAGAAATTTAGAAAGCTGAAATAATTAAGATAACTGATTCACCCCCCTCTCTCAGTTATCAACAATTGGTATCAAAGCCAAGTTCCTCCAAACAAAGCCTAACATCTTGAGGAAGATCTGGGAACTCAAATGGATGTGTATGGTATGAGGCAACAACTTCAGTCTACCCTAGATGATCTTGAGCAATCAAACTCTGAAGTCAATGAATTGAAGGAAAGACTCAAACAGGCTGATGATTTCATAGATGAACTAAAAGGGAAACTGAGTATCTCTATGAAAAAGAGAAAAGATCTACTTCAGCAATTGGCAAGTCAAAGTGAAGACAATGGTACGAATGAAGATTTGAAGGAGAAAACCAAGTTATGTGAAAAGTTATCAAAAGAGGTCATTATGGTAAGACATGAAATGGAATCAGGAGTTATGAAATTCACTCAAGAAATTGAAGAGAAAAGAAAAACTGAAGATGACCTAAGACAATCTCTCAAAGAGAAGTCAGAAGACTGCCACAAAATGGATAGAATAATCAGGCATCTAGAATCCGATCTTGAAGATGCTAGAGATAATGAAGAAGAACTTGAGGATCAAATTGACACTCTTAAAAAGGATCTTCAAACAACAAATTAATACAAAGAGAAATTCAAGATAAGTTCTGCTCAACTTGAAGTTCTTCTTGAAAGCCAAAAGAGGGTAGATGACGAGCGTGGCTTGGGATATGAGAAAGGTGAAAGCTTCGGATTCAGTTAGAAGAATTTTGGATCAGGAAATCCAAGGAACAGGTCTAGAAGACCTCCGGTAAGGCAACCTAATGCTCAAAGATATCCATCCTTCAATGGATACTACCACAACTGCAATAACTTTGGTCATAAAGCTAATCAGTGTAGAAAGAGAATGAACCAGACAAATACATCCTTCTCCGGATAGTGTTTTAACTGCAAAAGGTATGGTCACAAATCTCATGAATGCAGAAATATGCAAATGAACAATTCATTCAATGGTAGATGCTTTACATGTAATAGAATGAGACATATGGCTAATTAATGCAGATCAAGAGGATATCAATCAAATATGCAAAGAAATGTTGCTTGCCACAATTGCAATAGATCCGGTCATATTGCCAAATTCTGTAGAAGCAAGAATCAAGACAAAAGGGGTCCGGTTCATTATAATCAGAATCAAGACAAAGGAAAAGGAATAGTGAATGCAGATGAAGTTAAAAGTGAGATGAACAAGATTTGGGTGAAGAGAAGTATAGAGAATGTAGGGGATGGATCCACACCAGAATCTGGTGCTGATATTCCTTCCAGAAATTAAAAGTGAGCTCTGGCTCAAGGGGAGACACAAGGAAAAATATTTTCCCCCAGCCAGTTAATTGGTGCCTGAAATTGGCACATGGGAAGTTGTGGAATAAAAGGTTTCTCAGAGAAACATCTAAAGAAAGCTTGGTAAAGATATGGAAGATTCGTAAGAAGATTTGAAGAGTCTAATCTTCCAAGATTGATCCGGTAAAACAAGATTATCACAGTTAAATTTGGTATGATTCAAATTCAAGGTATTTTGTTTTGTGGATAGATCAAGTGTTTGGGGAAAGTAAGATAATTTGTTATTATCCACCAAGAGTAACTTTAAGTGTATCTTAGTGATCCAGAAAAATCTCTCAGGACAAGGAGAACAGAGCAACCAGAATACCTTAAGTTGTGCATTTATTGCAATGTGGAATTAGGGTTTGCTCAGAGATAAAAGGGTTCATTTGATCATCATTTACACATTTGCACTCGAGAAGAAGAGAAAAAGAGCTCTGCAAACAAATTGTCTCAAGTCTCTCAAAGATCAATCACAGAAGACAATTCTTCCAGCAATCCGATCTAGATCATCCCGTGAAACCTAAAAGCGTAAAAAGGTATTTTTCACTCTTGATCAAACTTTCTTTGAATCTTTAAGATGTCTACTCCAAATGTTGTAAAGATCTCTGATAGACCTCACCCCAAATTTAAGAAACATCCCTACAAATCTCTAGAAGTGGATCCCTTAGGGGCATTTTCTAGCATTCTGCATGGGGTTTTGCATGTAGAAGGCGTTAGGGTTTACATTCATGAAAACATTGAAGACTTTGGTGAATCCAAGCTGATGGACGTCTACCACAAGGAACTAATAGATGATTCATTTGAACTAAAACCTCAGTATAAGACCATCCGGGAAAAACATTTCGGTTAGTACATCCATTTCCCCTGTTTTGAAGAAGATGAGTGGGTCCGATATGTGTTGAGCAAAGTACATGATAACTTCTTATGGTTGAATAGACCATTCAAGATCACCAATGATGCAATTAAGGCGGTAACCAATTTACACTCTTCCGGAGGGTTACCTATTCTCAAATCTGTCAAAAACCAAATTGTGACTGAGGCCACCGAATCAAAATTTGATAAGAGAGCAATGACCATAGAAGATATCACTGATCCAGATATCAAGTTTGCATCTATGATAATTAGCTATAAGATATATCACTCCAGCAGGGAGAATTTAGTATCCAGAACTGCTGTGTATACTGCTCATGAGATGTTGAGAAAGAATGCAGATTATGATCTCTCTGAACTCCTTCTGAGCCAACTAATGGAAAACTTACAGAAGATAAAGAAGGACAAAAAGAACTCTTTTAAATATGGTGGACTAATATTGTGTTTGTTTTTCTACTTTATGAATGAGCTGCCTAGATCCAGTGGTTGGGTATGGTAGAATGACAGACCTGTTGCAATTCAAGTTAGAGATTACTCACATGGGCTTGGGGATGCTAAGGCCAGAAATACAGCTCTATGGGGTTACTTCAAGAACTTTCAAAATATGATGCAAACCAGAGAAAGAATTCCCCAATCATTGGTTGAGAAGTACAAAGATACAGTATGTTTCATGGTTGACACTAATCAATGCCTAATGGAGGCAGTGGAGCCAAGGACAGTCTAGATCATGCCAATGGGGTATGGAGTAGATAAGAAAATTATAGAGCTACATATCCAACATCTGCTAAGCCAACCCAAAGACCCTAAGGCAGAAAGATTTGGAACCTTCCAAGAGCTGAGTGTAAAAGTTCATGTGGAACTTAGATAGCTTGAAATCAAAAGGAAAGTGAGAAGGGAAGTTGAAGAAGTTGCCAAGAGGCATGGAATCTCAAAAGAGGCACTTGATGTCCACAAAGAAAAGATGGAAAGAGTAGAAAAAGAAAAAGAAGAAGCAGAAAAAGAAAGTGCTCTAGTAAAAGCCCCCTCCCGGACCAGATCTTTTAAGAGCTCTGCACCTGCAACTGCTAAAAGCTCAAAAACATCTAAACCGGAAGCAAAATCATCCGGTAAAGCAGAGAAAAGAACTAAAACCAAGGCCACAAGGTCTTACACAAGCCAAAAGGATGAAGAAGAGACATAATTAGATGAGGAAGTAAGGAAATTAAGGAAAAAGAAGAAAGTATCTGGTGAACCCTCTACCGGTGAAGACAAGGAAGAGATGGCAGAAGAGTTTGTTGAAAGGCCCACTCTGTCCCTTGATGATGTAGTCAAATCAGTCACTGTGGATGGGAACTTGAAACCAATGACTAAATTTTATGATGACTATAGGGAGGCTGATCAGAAGCCATAGTCAGGTACCTTAACATTTATAATAAAGCATTCATTGAGATTATATCTTTAATTCCAAAGAGCCTAGAGAAAGAACTAGAAATCAGGAAGAACAATGCCAAGGCCAAGGACCTTGAGATCAGGGAACAAATAGCTATTCAGCTCTATCCCTCAATCACTCAGAAACAAATGAATATGATTTTCAAAGATTGCAAGGATGAGTTCTGGAGCAAAGCTAGAATGAATCAGCTTATGCTTGGAGAAATTGACAAAATAGCTAAAGAAACTGAAGAAATCCTCCGGAATGCCTACAAAAGGTTCAACATTCCTATCATAGAGGACATAAGTGATGAGCCCTCTGCCATGGATGACAAAGAAAAATCTACTGAGATAGTGGTAGAAGAGGTAAAGGAGACAGGTGAACAAAAAGGTAAGGACTTAGATTCCTCTGCTCCAGAACAGGAGGTCCATGTTCAAGCAAACACCTCTTCTCCGGTTTCCCCTACAGACTCCGGATTCAAAGGAGAAGAAAGAGTAGAAGAGAAGATCAGTCAAGAAGCAAAAGAAAAAGAAGATGACAGTAGCAAGGCTGCAGAAAGAGAGAAAACTCCAACAGAAACGGCCACAGATGATAGTGGTAAGGCTGCAAAAGGGACAAAAATTCTATCTCTGGCAAGAGACACAGCAGAAGAAGTCAAAAAGTTCTTGGCCAAAGAGATGATGGAATTTGATGAACCAAAATTGCTTCAAGGTCCATTCAATTTTGATTCCCTCTCTCCGGTCCAAACCATGAAACTAGCTTCATTCACTCAAGCGGAGGCTAAAGAGAAACTTCTAAAGTCTCACATGGAAGACTATGAGCTGCTAGAAATTGCATCCGGTGTGCTTGAAAAGATCATGCCATCCTTTCAAAAGGATTCCTCAGCTTCTTCATCCGGTAATCTCAAGTCTCTTGTTAGTTCTGTCAGCACTCATTTTGAATCTTTAGAGAAATCAGCTGAGGTAAAGGTCCGAAAAGAGTTTTTGGATAAGAGATTCTCTGAGTTACAAGGCTTTATAACCAATGATAGGAGAAATATGGATATAGGGAGAAAGAGCTTAGAAAATGCTCTTAAGGATGGAGGAGAAGTATATAAATTTTGTATATCCTGGACTAAAGCAACAAAGGATATTGAGAAGAAAGTGAAAGAACAAGAGGATAAACTGTTAAGCCTCTCTCAGAATTTTGATCCTCTCACTGTATCCATAATAAACTAGGAATGTCAAATTATTGTAGTCATGAATGAGATTAAGAAGCTTGACAAGGAAAGGAAGAACATATTAAGCAGGATGGGTGAACTTAGAGGGATGATTATCCCTAAATTAGAGGCCATGCATGAGGCCCTAACTGATGCCCAGACCACAGCCTGAACCAGCGATCCTATAGATCTTAAGAGGGCAGAAGCTTTTGCATTCCTGTTGAGTGGTCACATCTCAATTTTGGATAGGATGAAGTAGAGTTGGGCAACAGAATTTGCCTAGTTTAAGACATCTTTTGCAGATATACTTCAGTATATGTAAGTATAGCATGTATACATACTTATGTGGCTAAGTATAGATTGTTTTTGGGAAATTTTGGTGTGCGGACCCTACCCTTTGCCATTGATGTCAAAGGGGGAGTGAGGAGCAGTGAAAAATGTGGAATCCAGCTAAGGGGGAGCTCCGATAAAATATACAATAGAACAGAGCATCAACCAAGGGGGAGTGTAGTATAACACTTGGTCATTTTTCACTAAGTGTTGCCATCAATGCCAAAGGGGGAGATTGTTGGCAAGAGACACTGTGTGGCTTCATGAGTATTGTCATTGATGGCAACAAAGTTCATCCCACCCATCCACAGAACATGGTGTGCCTACACCAGAAGTCAAATTGAAGAATACTTTGTTCTGGTAAGCAAGAATAGAGCATACAGCAAGGTCCGACAATCAGGTCCAGATCTCCTATAGGAAGTATCTTTGTAAAGCGCAGACTTGGGGAAGTCAAGGGGAATACCATGACTAATAGATTCTAGGGATTGAGCCTCCGGTGATGAAAGAGTAAAGAGATATGAGCATCTAAGTATTGAGGTCCGGTTTGGCAGAATAGACAGAGGAAGAACTGACTGATAGAGCATCAGAATTATTCTGGATGAGATATTGATGGTGATCAAGGTTCTTAAGATATCATCAATAATTGGCCGACATGTTAGATGACTTCTATAAGTATCTCCTTGATTCGCATCACTTGGTAAGCAAGGATTCAGCCGACAGACTAGAGTTTGGGAAAATATTGACTATTTCGGATGCCGACTAGAAAGAGGAGGAAATCCTTTGAGCGGATATATATACCAGATAGATTTGGATGTGAAGGATTGTGTTAAGTGTTGTGTAGTGTGAAGAAAAGTAGAAGAGCAGTGGGAAAACAGCAAGACAGGTCCAGAATGTAAAAGGACAGCAACACCTAAGAGAGTAAGAATGAAGTGCAGCAGATCAGTATATTGAGCTTAAACCGGAACTGAACCTTAGCATATGTGGATGCTTCTCATCAGTTCAAGTAACTAGTTTTCTTGTATAAACTATTGTAGGCAGTGAGCCTCTTGTGAGCAGTGTGCTCGGGTAGTGAGCCCTAATTGGCAAGTGCCATTTTGTACTATCTTATTCTTCTAACAGAGAATACATTCTTGGGTTAATCACCCTGTGGTTTTTCCCCTAACAGGGTTTTCCACGTCAAAATCATTGTGTCATGTGTATTGATGTTATTTCCTTTTCAAGGTTATGTTTACTTATTTGATTTGATACTGCACTAATTGATAAAGAAATTCAGAAAGCTGAAATAATTAAGATAACTAATTCACCCCCCCTTTCAGTTATCAACATGCAATACATTTGGTCATAAGGCAACTCAGTGTAGGAGCAAAGTGCATCAAAATGTTCCATCATTCCCTAGTTAGTGTCTCACTTGCAACAAAGTAGGTCACAAAGCTAATGAATGCAGAGGTTGGATAAAGAATAATTACAACAATAGAAGGAATGTTCAAACTTTCAAAGGTAACTTCTTTAACTATAAGAGGTTTGGTCATAGAGCTAGTGAACGTAGAAGTCAAATTAGGAACAACTATAACAATGGAAGGAATGTTCAATCTTTCAGTGGGAATTGTTTTACATGCAATAGATATGGTCACAAGGATAACCAATGCAGATCAAGGATGAATGAAAGGAACAATGGACAGAGAAATGTTGTATTTTTCAATTACAATAGGCCTAGACACTTTGCAAGAATTTGTAGAAGCAGGAAGGTGAAGACAGATAATTAGGCTAAAATAAAGAAACTGGTACAAAAGGCAGATCTAGCAGAAATCAAGAAAGAGATTAATCAAATATGGGTTAAGAAGGAAGTACATGAGGTCAAGGCTAGATCTGCACCAGTCACTGGTGCAGACACTTCCTCTGGGAAGTAAATTGATAGCTCTGGCTTAGGGGGAGCTTTAATTAAACAAATTTATCCCCTAGCCAGATAGGTGGTGCTGAGATCTAGCACGAGGATATGAGTTAAAGAGCAATTTGATGAATCTTTTGAAGAAGTTACCAATAGAAAAAGATCTAATGTGGTGCATTGCAGAGTAATCTAGATCGACTGTGCTTGACAATGAAGTGTTTGACAGCTTTTTGGAAGTTGACATTTATTGCGATTAGGTTTTGGTGAATAAATGATAAAAGTCTTGCATTTGAAGGAATAATCACTTCACATTCATGTTTTCAAGTATGCGAGAAGATCTGAAGTGAGACCCTAAGCAATTTCAGCAATTCAAAGTGAAGAAACACTAATTTGGTGAAAAGAGGTATTTATAGTTGAAACTTCTTTGTGAAATTGTTTGAATTGTTGAGGAAAAATATCGATCCCTTAAGTAATAGAGATCACAAAAAGGCCCCATCAAAAATTTAAGAAACACCCTTTCAAATCAATGGAAGTTAACCCTAATGGTGCATTTTTGGAAGTGTTGTATGGCGTAATGCATGAGGAAGACATTAGGAAATACATTCATGTTGCCCTAGAAGAACATGGTGATAGAAAACTTGTGGATCTATACCTGAAACATCTGAGTGATGATGGATTTGAATTAAAGGAAGAATATAAGGCATTGGCAGAGAAGAAGTTCATACAATATCTAGACTTTCTAACTTTTTCTAAGGACGCATGGGTCTAGTATGTGCTTAGCAGGATTCATGATGAGTTTTTCTAGCTTGAAACCCCTTTCATGATCACAAAGGAAGCAATAAGGGCTATAATTGGATTGAACTCCACTGGAATTGTACCCGTACTGAAGGCTATGAAAAATGGCACTGTAATAGAGGCTACAGGTGCTTAATTTGACAAAAAGGCATTGACAGTAAACTCCATTGAAGACCATCCAGTGAGATTTGCATCAATGGTGGTCAGGTATAAAGTGTACTTCACCAACTGGGAGAACTAAGTCTCCGGTACCACTATCTACACTGCATATGAGATGGTCAAGAAGAACATTAACTATGACCTCTGTGAGTTGCTCTGGTAATAGTTGATGGAGAACCTGAAGAAGACCAAAGACTCAAAATATCCTTTTAAATATCACTAGTAGAATTTTGGCAAATAAATGATTACGTGACTAAAACTTCTAGACATGACAACTAAAAATGACTAAATTCTACTAATTTTTTGCAACATAGCTATAAATGACTAAATAAATGACTAATTTGATCGTCAGGTAAAAAACACAACTAAATAATTAGTCACACAAATAAAAATTAGACAATATGATATTAAAGTTGGAAAATTATGGGCAGGAAATAGCATAAAATAAAAGAAAATATGGGTGCCAAAATTCAAATGGAGGAAGCTTTCAATTTTGATGTTACAGCCAGATTTCCACTCCCTTACACTTGTGCCGCATTATTCTCCTCTCACCCTGCACAATCTTATCATCTAATCTCCTATACTCGTAATGTTGTCTTGCACATAAATTTGAGCATATCATGTTCAACAATGATGCCTTTTTGGAGTAGAGAATTAGCCATTTGGAATGTGGGTGCAGTAGTTGCAGTTGAGGCAGAGAGGAAGGTGGAGGTTGGTAGGATTATGCTTTTCCCCAACTAATCTACTAGGGTTTCCAACAATAGTAGTCTTGGCCAGCACATCAATAGGCATGACATCCCCAACTCCAATCTTAGCCCCTTCACCAATATTAACATTCCCAAGAAAATCAAAACCCTATTGCCAATATTCGGATGCCTATCGCCACCATGCTTGTCGGTGCCACCGAGGGTAACGTGGTACATAATAGAGACATTATCCCTAATTACAGTGGTCTCACTAATAACAAGCCCTATTGCATGGTCGAGGAGCACGCCCATGCCAATCCGAGCGGTAGGATGCATATCCATGGAGAACACTTCAGAAATCCTGCTCTGGATAGTGAGGGTGAGCGAGAATTAACCCTGTGACCACAGGTGATGCACCACATGGTGTGCCTGACAAGACAGGAAACCCTTGAAATTGAGCAGACAGTGAGGATAGGAAACATAGGCCTCTCTCCTCTTTGCATTCACTGGTCTCACTTTGCCATGATGAAAAGGATAGAGTTGCCACATGCCTGGTTACAAAAACCTATTTTCTAGATCATTCATGTGGCAAAAACAACAGCTAGAGTAGCCACTCATCCTCTACTTTATTTGAAACGCTTTGGGCACCCACTCAAATGATGGGACAATGTGGTAGCCTCCACTATTTGGCGAAGATACAGGAATAGCAAAATGGAGAAATAAGGAAATAGAGCCTATTTGGTCAGAGTTATAGGAGAAGCAAATCACAATAGCCATGGTAAACAACTAGATCCATTAAAATTTCATGGCAAAAAACCTAAAAAAATGTTTCATACTAGAAAAAATAGAAAAAACCCTTTGGTGTTTTTTTCTACTTGATTGTTTCATTCATTATTTGAACAAAAAAAAATTGTGTAGGTGTTTCTCAAGGTGCAAAAGTCTAAGGCCTATTTCAAGAGGTACCAGGTCAAATTCAAGCAAAGGCGAGGTATTTATATATGATATATTTTTAGTGCTTGGGTTGCTTGAGGTTTTTGGTTAAAAAATGTATTTTAGGCTCTACGTACATGAGAAAATGCACGACTCTTTACTTTTATGAAAAAAAATCTATTTCAAGGTTTTATGTTTGGTTAGAGTTGCAAGAGAAGCAAATCACAGTAGTTATAGTAAACAACTAGATCCATTAAAATTTCATGGCAAAAAACCTTAAAAAAATGTTTCATACTGCAAATCACAGCAGCCATAGTAAACAACTAGATCCATTAAAATTTCATGGCAAAAACCCTAAAAAAATGTTTCATATTGTAAATCATAGGAGCCATAGTAAACAACTAGATCCATTAAAATTTCATGGCAAAAAACCTCAAAAATATGTTTCATACTGCAAATCACAGCAACCATACTAGGGTTTTGTAGTTTGTTCCTCTAGCTGATTTAAGATCTATGCAGAGAGGAAGACTGATTATAGAGTGAGAATCCGCTTGATAAATCAGGACAAGAACAGATATAATACACCTAAGTATAGATTTGTAGTACGATTTGTATCCTTTTCAGTGGGTGGGTTGCTCTAGGTTTTTGGTTAAAAAATGTATTTTAGGCTCTACATATGTGAGAAAATGCATGACTCTTTACTTTTATGAAAAAAAAACCCATTTCAAGGTTTTATATTTGGTCATAGTTGTAGGAGAAACAAATCATAGCAGTCATAGTAAACAACTAGATCCATTAAAATTTCATGGCAAAAAACCTTTAAAAAATGTTTCATACTACAAATCACAGCAACCATAGTAAACAACTAGATCCATTAAAATTTCATGGCAAAAAAACCTTAAAAAAATGTTCTGTAATGCAAATCATAGCAGCCATAGTAAACAACTAGATCCATTAAAATTTCATGGCAAAAAACCTTTAAAAAATGTTTCATACTGCAAATCACAACAACCATACTAGGGTTTTGTAGTTTGTTCTTCTAGCTGATTTAAGATCTGTGCAAAGGGGAAGACTGATTATAGAGCGAGAATCTGCTTGATAAATTAGGACAAGAATAAATATAATACGCCTAAGTACAGATTTGTAGTGTGATTTGTATCCTTTTCAGTGCCTGTGTTGCTTGAGGTTTTTGGTTAAAAATTGTATTTTAGGCTTTGCGTACGTGAGAAAATGCACGACTCTTTACTTTTATGGAAAAAAATCTATTTCAAGGTTTTATATTTGGTCAGAGTTGTAGGAGAAGCAAATCACAACAACCATAGTAAACAACTAGATCCATTAAAATTTCATGGCAAAAAACCTTGAAAAAATGTTTCATACTGCAAATCAAAGTAGCCATAGAAAACAACTAGATCCATTAAGATTTAATGGCAAAAAACCTTAAAAGAATGTTTCATACTGGAAAAAATAGAAAAAATCATTCGGTGTTTTTTTTTCTTCTTGATTGTTTCATTCATTATTTGATCAAAAAAAAATTTGCAGGTGTTTGTCAAGGCGCATAAGTTCAAGGCATATTTCAAGAGGTACTAGGTCAAATTCAAGCGAAGGCAAGGTATTTATATATGATATATTTTCAGTGCCTAGGTTGCTTGAGGTTTTTGGTTAAAAATGTATTTTAGGCTCTGCGTACGTGAGAAAATGCACAACTCTTTACTTTTATGAAAAAAATATATTTCAAGGTTTTATATTTGGTTAGAGTTGTAGGAGAAGCATATCACAATGGATATTTATGCATCTCTTGTTTGCTTTTGCAGCATACTATATTGGTCTCTTGTTAGCTTGTCAGGTGCTGAAGCAGTTGGAGATGGATGATGAATATGTTGGCAATGAGAAGGTGATGCATGAGTTATTTGATGCATTTTCTTGTTAAATTTAAAATTGCAAGTCTGATAATAACATATGTAAAATACATGGCTTCAAAATTAGAGATTCTATATTGGGTGCCGTGTGAAGGAATTTTATTTGCATCTGGTATTACTTTTTGAACCTTGCAATTTAATGTTAGATGGTGAATATTACTTGTTTGGCATTAATTTTTTGAATCTTTGTATTTTATCATTAGTTATCTAAGGGACTACCGAGGACTGTTGTACTCTTTGATTTGTCCATGAATCTTGTACCTTGGGGCTTTGATGCTAAGTTTTTGTTGATAATTTTTTAATGTAGGTTACTCAAATGCTCTTTTACATGGGATGTTGTAGTGGGAGTCCCTTCTATAGTTGTATTTATAGTAGGATTCATTTCTATAGTTGTATTTATAGTAGGACTCCCTTCTATACATCAGAGTTCCTTCCATTGCCCTGTTTTTACATCATCTTCATTTTTTTTCCTACTTCCCTAGTTGAACATTTTGTAGGGAATGTGCCATCCTCTTTATGTCAATTTAGGTAAATTCAATACTTTAATTATAATGCTTGTTGTTTTGATATTGTTGGTAGGCCACTGGAGAAGATTACAGTGTGGAGCCAGGTGACTCTAGGAGGCCATTCAGGGCCCTGTTGGATGTGGGTCTTGTTAGGACAACTACTGGAAACTGAGTTTTTGGAGCTCTCAAGGTTGGCTAGTTATTGATTTTTGTTACTTAGAATTACATCTCATAAATGTGAACCAATTGCTACTAAGTCAGGCATTCTGTTAATTGTTATGGAATTCAATTTAGTTTGTATATGTTGTATCTTGTTCTTGAAATTAAGACTGTGATTGGTTTTGTACTTCTAATTATGTAACTCTAAATCCAAATCAGTCTGTTAATTTGTTTGAGTCACATAAGTGTTTTTGGTTGTTTATGTTGATTTATATTTTTTTCTCCCTCTAACAATTGGTTCTTATCCTTCTATGACCATTGTGAATTATAATTTTGTCTTCCTGTTGGCAATGGTATGGCATGTATTTGTGTTGGTAAATATGCTTATCTTGAAATTTAGTTTTAATTTGTATTTTATTTATTTTTAATAGAAACTGAAAGTTTATGTTATGCCTTCTGCACTTGATTAAGTGATTATTTTAATTTAATATATATTGTTAAATTTGGACTAAATGAAATATAATTGTTCCTATTTTACTTTGTTTCTACTTTCTCATTTATGGTGTTGCTGTTTGTATTTAGGGGGCATTGGATGGGGGACTAGATATTCCTCACAGTGAAATGTGCTTTGCTAGATTTAGAAAAGATGATAAAAGTTTGGATGTTGATGTACACCGAAAATATATATTTGGAGGTCATGTCTCTACATACATGAAGGTGAGAAAATTGCCACTGTGATAATGCTCTTTAGTTTTTGTGAATGTCTCACTAGGTAAGATTCTTTATGGAAAAATTACAACATAATTGCCAACTTTGTGAAATTTGGAAAAGCAGGTGTATATTTTAGATGGTTAATGATTAAAAAAATTTAATCTTTGTAGGCTTGGTAAAATTCTCAGAACTTGAATTAGCACCAGAAGAGTCACTGCTATGTGCTAATGCATCACTAAGTAGTATATATGAGATGTTTAAGTGATAGAAATATCTTGGTTATGTTGCACCTCTGATGGGATTAGGATTATTTAATTTCCATATGTCTAATTACACTTAGTGTTATTGCATTGTGTAATTCTTATAGATGTTGAGAGAAGATGAACCAAGTATCAAGCTAAGATTGGAATATTGGTCAGGCTAAATCAATAGTTGCAACATCTTCAACAACTGATATCAATCCTTATTTATAGATTGAAGCTTTGTAAAGCCATGTGTCTACATCCACTGAAAACATATTTGGTGATACATTCTGGGAGAATGGGGGAGTTGTTATAAGTGTACATGATAATATTGATGCGAGAGTCTGGAACTCTAGGAACCAAGGATTCTATCCAATAGTTTGCATGCATTGATTGTAGGTGAACATACCTTCAAAGCACCTTGTGAGATAATTCACCTATTTGGTCTCTACCTTCACATGCTACATGTATTTGTTAAATGGTTTGCGGACATAGACTATGCTTCCATGTTTTATGACCATGTCATCAAATAGGGCAATACTAATAACATATTAGATTTAGAAAGTCCCACATTGAGCTCAAGAACATAGAGCTACTTCTCCAGTCCAAACACCTTACTACTTCCACATTCCTTGTAGTGCTGCTCCCCCTGTCTACTATTTTCTCTGGCTTAGTCATACTTCAGGATTTATAAGTTCAAAATTCTTTTGACCCTTTCCACCACAATCAATTTCAATTTTACTTCTTTGTTGCTATGCATTCTATGATAGAAATGTAGTGATTACCAATATGTCCACTAATTATCTTCTTCTTTGGATTGAAAATGTAAATCTGAATTACCAAATTTGGTAATATAAATTGACTGCTTTTCAGATCACATGTCTGTTACAACTAGGGCTTATACCCTTGACTCCAGGTTCTGAAGGAGTATGAGCATGAGTTAACCATAGCATAGGGTTGACTTGTTTCTTTTAAAACCCTAACCCTGAGCTAGTGACTAATAGTATTTTACTATGATTCCTTTATGTAGCCTATCACTTAGTCCATCATATAAATCTGCCACTTTAAGCATCCCATTCTGTTCTCCCATAGTCATTTTCTTATTAAGCTCATATTTGCTTTCGGGTCCTAATAAGAAATAACCTGTATTGGGGAGACTCTACCATATCGATGAGAGTCATTTTGAAGTCCCTCTAATAAATCAATTTGCATGAAGAAGCATGTTCAAAGACACTACACTATATCGGTAGGAGATACTACAAAGTCCCTCCGATAGAATAATCTGCATGATACATTGTAAGCATCATCAAAGAGACTACACCATATCAGTGGGAGCTACTTCCAAGTCTCCCTGATAAAACAAACATCATCGAAGACACCATACCATATCGGTAAGAGTTGTTCTAAAGTCTCTTTGACAAAATAATTTATATAAAAGAATATCATCGAGGAGAATATAACATATCAGGATAAGAAGTTTTAAGGTCCCTCTGATGGAAGGATCTGCATTTAATAACATGAAGTACATCGAGGAGACTACGTTGTATCAGAAAGGGGGTGTTTTGAAGTCCCTTCGATAAAGAGATTCATATTGACGATCATAAAGCTCATCGAAGAGACTAGATCATATCGATGAGAGTTGCTTTAAAGTCTCTCCGATCTAATAATACAAAAGGTAACTATTACATTGGCCAAAGGATATGATTTAATATAAGTGGGCCCCTAGATGCATCTAAGCACAATGAAAAGTTGAAGAGACAATTATAAGATTTCTCCAATGGAAAGGTTGAAGGGACTTCATGATATCAGATGGAATAATTTCAAGTCCCTTCGATGTAACAAAGACATAAGGACTTAAGGATTTCATCAATGAGAAAGACAAATATCGGCGAGACAGAATATTGGTCCCTTCGATACAATGAAGACCCTTACCCTCCATATTGATATGACATAATGACACAAATATTTTGAAGAGATAAATCAATGATGATGACAGGTTAATCGATGGTCAATGTTCAAATGCATTAATGGCATTTCTGATGACAGAAAAGCTCATGTCGAATAACATTTATGAACAAAATCTGAATGAATTATAAACCA
This sequence comes from Cunninghamia lanceolata, assembly GCA_027924645.1. NCBI lineage: Eukaryota > Viridiplantae > Streptophyta > Pinopsida > Cupressales > Cupressaceae > Cunninghamia > Cunninghamia lanceolata. Next base: position 5,480,031 of record BSBN01000997.1, on the reverse strand, counting down.
AATCTTGATTTTAGTTGGTTGTGAAAATCCTTGAGCATCTAGAAGAGGCAAAGAACTGTAGCAGTGATTGGAGACGAAGAAACCTAAGAAGAAATCACCATTTCAAGTAAGTGTCTGAACCTGAATTGGTTTTTCTAGCATCCAAACTAGTTAAAATAGCAAGTAAAATTTAGGGTCTGGTTCATTCTGTAATTGATATTATGGAAGGTACATTTGAAACGCCTAAGACCAAAAGGTAAAAAATAGAAACCCAACATGCAAATCAAGACTTGATTGATCAATGTCCTGGCTCTGAACCAAGGTCTAGAAGAAGTGTACAATTGAATCTGGGGGCTGAAAAATTAGAGGACAAACAGAAGAATTTGGGTGACACATGAACTCCATGAGGGGTTATGACCTGTTCATATAACATTACAGAAAAATATACAGGCACCATCCTGTGTCCAACCCATGGAGACTAAATTTGGGGAGATTAATAGTATTTATTAATGTGGAATTGATTAGGGTGCTTACAAAAATATATGACCCACAGACACATATGATTTATCTTGTAGACTGGTATGTTTATGATGATTGTATTAAGATCCAGGTGTATGGTTTTGAAGGAACCCCCTTTCTTTTGCCAAAAATTGTTCCAGATAGAATAGCATACTTGGAAATTGTCAGGAAGCTAGCTTATTTAGATTTTATGCATCTCAAATGCTATAACAAACAGTCACTCATGCCTGGTACACTTTGCTTTGGTGATTTTTTTGTTGTTTCTGATAAAGGATATGACCTTATTGATAATAAGTTAGAACATTACAATTTCCAAAGGGAAATGAGAGAAAGGGATTTGATCCTGAACAATTTATCAATAAAAATGAACTGGACAAGAATGTACAACACAATCATAGTTGTGCTGAAGTTGAGGTAATATAATAGTTGTTGTCAGTTATCTATCCCAATGTTTTGTCATTCTTCATGCTTAAAATGTTCTTTTGGACAAAAATTTATAGCTTTTGCATTCTTTAAGTTGTAAGTTAATCTATCCCAATGTTTTGTCATTCTTCATACTTAAAATATTCTTTTGGACAAAAAATTATAGCTTTTGCATTCTTTACTTGACTTATATTAATTATTGCATGGTGATTAAACCACATGCAGAGAAATTATATGAAAGTAAAATGAAAAGAAAAAGGCCCTATCAATAGAGCTCTCTGCAAAGCTACACAACTTCATGTCAATGTCGATAGTGATTATGTTGAACTTGATGAGCATGTGCATGATATTCATAGTAGTAGTGGTGCTTAACTTGAGGTGAGTGCTATGAAACCACATGCAAGTAAGTACTATTCAAGTATGTAATGGTTATTTTATTATGTAAATAAGGGTAATCATTACCTATGTGATAGAAGTTGTTTACAATAGTAGTGAAGTGTAATTAGCTAGTATACATAGATTATGGAAATAAGGGAGAACATATAACTTACATATGGAAGCTTAGAGCTTAGTTGTAATAGAGTGCATACATAGATTTTGACAATGCATTAGTGCATTGTGTTTGGGATGTCATGGTCCTCATTTGGGGGACTTCATTGCCAATCCATGTCTCTTTTTGGAGTACTCATACATTCTATCACTATTGTAGTCTTGCCCTCCATTTGTTTGTACCTCGCAACGGGTTAGTATTTTTTTTCAAAGTTAAAAGTTGCTTCTTTGTTATTCAACAAAATCAAAAAAAGCACATACAAAAATTGATTTGTTCCAAGACATAAGACATTACATTCAACTGTCAAAAATAAAAGACAACACTTTTCCACCGATGTCAAAAACTAATTTTTCCAGGAGACAACACTTTGAGAGAAGGAAAAGACAACTAGATGACAATAACACTGACCTTGAGAAGCATAACAAGTCTAGACTAGAGTTAATCAGAACTCTTTTACTCTTTTCAAACATTCCAACTAGAAGTACCATTACTATCACATGACCCAGCTTTGTTTTTATTTCATTGAGGGATTGTATCTCCAACCACTTTGGTTGTTCCTACACAAATTAAGAATGTATTAGAAAACGTATTTTTGAGTAAAGGTTCCCATTCAAAAGAAAATAATAGGTGGAAGTAATTACCATAACCAAAATATCAGACCTTGTGTATATAGATTTAAAATGATGGGACAAATATAGCTAATACAAAGATCAAACAAGTTGTAAGTCTACTTCTCATGAGAAAACATCCCCTATTAGATTAGATAAGTTAAGGTTTTTTACGCAAGAATTTTCTTGGCTTTGTTTGTGAAAAACAAATTCATTTTTTTTCATAAAGAAGTTGAATCCTTACCTGTTGAGGCACAAACTCATATGTTGGTGTTTCTGGCATTTTTAGGAATGAAATTTCCTTGCAATCCTATTGTTAGATTGATATAATTGACCAACCATGATATTTTATGTAACACGCCTGAGAGGCTCTCCTTCTGCAAAAACAATAGCATCCAAAAGGATATCCACAGTCTCCTCAAATGAACATCTCATCATTGGCCCTGTATCATTACGATTGATACCATGTCGAGTAATAGCCATCAAATGACCTTGATATGTCATTGTATCACATAGAATAGCTAAATTCCTATAGTTCACATATGACCCATCAAAAGATATCACAACTCGAAGCTCACCTGGAAGAGCTTTTCTTAGAGCCTATATTCCAAGAACTTCAATCAAGTGATTACTTGTTGTCCTTGTAGCATCCACATCTTTATGGCACATGAATGCTAACATATTGACACCTTCTATATCTAACATCCATTCTGTATCAAATAGCAGGAAGTTAAGTTTTGTTTAATATTTCAGGTGCATGGTTTTAGGTTTCCTATCATCATTTTCTAGTTTACTATAAATATTTATCGAATGTTTATCTGTGAGTTATCGAATATTTTATATCTCAATATAATGTGTATTTTTTTTGTTTTTGTAGAAATGTATTGATAAACTCCAAGAAGGGGATAAAGTTTGGGTGTTGGATCTATTTGATGGTGCTGCTATGGGCATTGGGCAAATTCACTCACTATCTATTATACATGGAGTCAATTTGAAAGGAACAGGAGATGCAAATGTAAATATTTTAAAGGTCACAAGTAACATACCCCTTTCTTATGAAGACAAAATAGATGGAGTTGACCGTCTAAAAGAGAAAGAAGGAACCTTCACACAGTGGCCACTAAAATATTTACAAAAAATGACATAGTTGATGTTTATCATGTACTAGCTGTTAGACAACTTGGCCCACTACTTTATACAATAGTTGAAATGTGTTGTTTAGGGATCTTTATCATGGTGTATTTACAAGAGTTGGAAACTATTAGACTTTGACATTTTTTATTTTATATATATATATGAACATCTTACAGTTTATCAAAATTGCATTATATTTTTTTTATTGTAGATTACCTTTTTTTATTGTAGATGATACAATGGCTATAGTGTCAATCTTGATTCACAAATCTCACATTTTGTTTCAGTGATAGGATGGTTATGGACAATGTCTATGATCTTTGTATGAGTTTTTTGTACTACTATACAGTGCTAGTATACTGACAGGAATATGGTGATAGTGATTTGCATACTAATCTCGTTCTTAATAGTTGATATGGATTAAAGTGAAAGTATCATCTTGTCTATGCACAATGGAGTGATGGAGTATCATAGTGAATGTATAGTAAATGGTATGCCTAATACAATATTCTATCAATGATCAGTGACAATAGTTGGTATGACAGTGACAATTTGCAATTCTCTAACTGTGACAGTTATGGTCTTATACTTCTTGCTTGTGATAGTGAAAAAGTAGCTTGCTAATGACAGTGGTAAACATCTGCATCATTCTTTGATCATTGGTTGCACATCATTGGTGTCAAAGGTAATGGTGTTTGTTGATGGAAGGTAAGTTTCAAAGGTGTTGATAAAAGTTGATGCAAGGTAAGCTACTTATACATATAAGTATGACAAAGTTGTTTCCTGATCATTCAGATATTCAGTGGAAGTGAGTATTGTTATTTATGCTTTAGAAAGTTGCAAGAGGTGTGATTGTATGATTACAAGAGATACAAGGTTGGGACATGTCATGTTTTGATATGATCAAAGGTGAATAGATATGGTCTTTTGAGATAGTTATATTGTCAATGCATAGAGAACAATGACATATTTACTTTATTTTCTTCTAATAGTGGTTACTTGGTTTCATACATGAATGCTTTCCTCATTGGTTTTAGACATAAGTGTCTTTGTTTGCAGTTGGTTTGTAATGGCAGTGATTACAAAGACAATATACAAATCCATGTGTATTATGCCTCATGTTCCTAATGGCAGTAATTCTTTGATGGTGTGATAGTAAGCCTTCTAAATTGATGGTGCCATTTCATGATTTTATACAGTGCTTCTATATGTTTCTTATCCTTATATCCCTTCTACTTAGATGATTAGTTGTAGGTCTCTACTAGCAGTGTTATGAATATTTGTATATCACAATGGAGTGGTATGTGGAGTAGAGTGGAGTATCTCCAAATAATTGTCCAGGTAAAAATTGTGCACCTTTTATTTATTTTAAACTAATAATGTTGGCTCTAGATGACATTGACAATTGCTCTCTTATTTTTGATGTTAACTTCTTTCATGTCACACACGCTGCCAAGGAATATTCTGAACAATTGGGTGTAGATTCATGTATCAAGTTGTTTGAACAATTCAAGTCTTATGAAGGGCTATATTTCTTCTTGGATGCATATTTGAGCTCCAAGTGATTCGACTTTGGATTTTCACTTGTATCATTTTGTCACTGGTATCATTTTGTCACTGATATTCATTGATCTATTTGAGGAGGTAATTTTGTAGTAACTTGGGAACTTTGTACTTATATGGTAAATTGTATTTTCAATGTTATTGGCAATGAGGATCCTGACATTCACTTCAAATACATTGAAGCAGCAACCAAAACTAGACAAATCAAGGAGGTGGAACATGTACCTAGAGAGTCAAACTTCTATGATGCTGAAAAGATAAAGAACTTTCTTATGGAAGCAAGACTTCCAGATGCTCGTCTACTAATAAATGTTTGTCTCTTAGTCAATTTTAGTTCCTATATGCTCTCCCATTCTTGGGATGAGATATAGGACCCTTAGGCTTCATTTTTCAAGTAGTTATTTCATGTTTTGGAGTTGTATAAGAAAAAAATAGAGCATTGTAACTCAATTTTCTTAGTCACAGCACTAAGAAACACACTTTGCAACATATTTTTCAAAGCAAAGACACATATTTAAGTCTTGTATCTGTTGTAAGAACACCTTTTCTCAATAAAATTTTAGTATTTTGCCTTCTTAATACTTGTTTCATTATGTGTGAATGAATGATTGATTATGTTTTTATGTGTTTTAAGTTTAAAGTTCAAAAGCATTGTCTCATTTCTAGCACTTTTAGGTAGAAATCAGTGAATAAAATGAATAAATGACTAAAAATGGTTTAGCCATAAATTTTTTCACGTTATAAATGACTGAAAATAAACTACTAATGGTCACGTGACCAAGCTTAGTGAATAAATATGATTAAATATATGACTAAATTAACGACTAAATATACTACCAAATTGATCAATCAAAACCACCAATAAATGACTAAAAATGGTTTAGTCATTGATGAAGGGGTAAATCACAAAATGCACAACAACAAAAATTGAACATAGAAAATAGAACTTTCTTTTATTGATTTGGACAGCTTATTACATTATAGAAGCTCAATTACAATAAGAGGAATCAACCCTCCACATGCTGCAACACATTACAGCTTCCTCTTGCAAGACTCTGGAATCATCCACCTTCTGTAACCCCAAATTAGCTAGGGTTTCTATTTTCCTACCTATTATTGACTCTACGCTTCCCCCCTTAACTCTAATACCACCCAGGGTTCCCAAAAATGGTTATTAATAGCCTTTTTGGCAGCCAACAACCTAATTTCAAAATTTACATCTCCCTCCAAAAATAGGTCAACTTCCGGGAGCCATAACTTTTGATCCAGGTGTCTGATTGACAAACCGTTTTATGCGTTGGAAAGCTCACGGAGTGCTCTACACACTAATAACTTGCTTTGCTAGTTCTGGTCATTTTCAAGCCTGTACGGGGCCATTTAGTGCCTCAAACCTAAGTTTGAATAATTTTCAAGCATTTTTTGGGAAACGAAAACTTTAATATCTTTCAGCTCACAAATAATTTTTGTGTGATTCCTTCGCCAAAGGTCTTATATTTTTGTTATGTAACTTCCTATAAATTTTCACTTCAATCCATGCCCAAATGCAAACTTTCTAAAAATAGCAGGTTACTATTTTTAGCAGTTTGGAAAAACTGAAAGTCCTACATCATTATTCAAGCGATTATGGAACCAGAACCACAAATTTTGAAAAGAAATGGAAAGAACATAAACAATTTTGAAACACATCTTTTTTGGGTGATGCAACATTGCCCGTACACCACTAGATGCTCCTGCATCAGACACCCAGGGTAATTTGAGAAGTGACCCTATCATGTCTCAGGTGTTTGTGTGAGGAAAACCCAAACGGTCAACCTTTGCCTTAGACAACCAAGAAGAATCTTCAACAAGTCTTCCTTTCCATTTCACCAAATATTCTTCATATATTCTATTTCAAGTACTTCTTCCCACATGGCTATCTAAGATCTCTTCTATCTCCTCCGTTGAAGTAGATGCCGGAATACTCCACTATTCTTTTGTTGTTCCATCCTCTGTGCCACCCTCATGATATTCTGTTAAATTAGCAATGTTGAACACAGGGGAAATATTAATCACACTTGGCAACTCTACCTCATATGCATTTCCTGAATCATGCTTCTTCAAGATTCTGCACGGTCCAAATTTCCTCATTTTCAACTTATTGTATGTTCCAATTGGGAACCTTTCTTTTCTCAAGTGAACCATGACTTCATCTCCTACCTGGAACTCCTTATACCTCCTCTTCTAATCTACCTTAGCCTTGTACTGAATATTCATCTTATTAATGTGCTTTCTCACCTCTTCATGCAAATTCTTCAGCCTCGGTACTTGACTTTTCTCCTTTGTCTAGATTCCTTAACTCTAAAGCATTTCTTGGACTATTACCATATACAATTTAGAATGGTGAATTACCGGTACTCCTATTGACAGAATTGTTGTAAGCAAATTCTACCTATGGTAAAATCAAATCCCATCCCCTGGGCTTATCTCCTACTAAGCATCGTAGTAGGTTATCCAAACTCCTATTCACCACTTCTGTCTGTCGATCAGTCTGTGGATGGTGTGCATAACTAAAATTCAAATCTATCTTCAACTTCTTCCACAATGTCCTCCAGAAATAACCAACAAACTTGGTATCTCAATCTGAAACTATGCTCTTTGGTAGACCGTGTAATCTCACCACCTCTCTGAAAAATAATTTAGTAATATGAATAGCATCATTAGTCTTCTTGCAAGGAATAAAATGTTCCATCTTCGAGAATCTGTCGACCACCACAAAAATGGAATCATGTCCTCTCTGTGTCCTTGGTAAACCAAGAACAAAATCCATACTGATATCATCCCATGGCTTCTTTGGTACATGTAATGGCTGATATAGACCTGTGTTCTAACTTGCTCCTTTTGTCATCTGACATATTCTGCAACTCTGCACAAATTTCCTCACATCCTGCTACAATTGTGGCCAATAATAATTTTCACCAACAATAGCAATGGTCTTATCTTGACCAAAGTTTCTGGCCAATCCTCCACTATGCTTCTCCTTAATCAGGTTCCCTCTCATGGAACTCCTTGGAATGCACAACTGGCTTCCTCTAAACAATATGCCATCTTAGATTATGAAATCCAACGATTTTGTCCTGTCCAAAGTAACAGGTTCCAAACAAGCTTTCCAGGCCTCTACAAAATGTGGATGCTTAAGATAGAAACTTTTGAGCTCATCGAACCCAACAACTTCTATCTTCATTTCTGTCAACAAATTTTGCCTTCTGCTCAAGGCATCTGCAACTCTGTTGGACTTCCCACTCCTGTGATTCAAAACAAAAGTATAGCTTTGCAAAAACTCAACCCATTTTAAGTGCCTTTAGTTCAACTTCCCTTGACTATTAAGATACTGCAAGGCCTGATGATCAGTATATAAAATAAACTATTTTGGCAACAAATAATGTCTCCATTTCTTCAAAGCCTGAACTATTGCATAAAATTCCTGATCATAAACATAATACTTTTTCTCGGCATCATTAATCTTCTCATTAAAATAGGCAATGGGCTTACCTTCTTAGCTCAAAACAACTCCTATACCACTACCACTAGCACCACAATCTACCTGAAATACCTTATTGAAATCTGGAAGTGCCAAAATAGGTTGTTCTATGACTTTCTCCTTCAATGTATCAAAGCTCTTGTCTGCTCCTTTAGTCCATCTAAACTTTTTTCTATCCCCTCTCATTGTGTCAGTTAGGGGTGCACAAATGCTACTAAAATTCCTGATAAACTTTCTGTAAAAACTTGCCAAACCATGAAAAGATCTTACCTCTATTGCACTCCTTGGCGTAGGCCATTCAATGATAGCCCTTAATTTTTCTGGGTCCATCTTAAGACCTTTCTCTAAGACAACAAATCCTAGCTATACCAACTCCTTCTTTGCAAAACTACATTTCTTCAAATTAATCATCAACTTCTCCTCCCTCATCTTCTCTAGAACTCTTCTGATATGCATTAGATGTTCATCCCAATTCTTACTGAAAATCAAAATATCATCCAAATAAACAATAACAAAACTTCCCAAAAATTCTTTCAATACTTCATTCATGAGCTGCATGAATGTGCTCGGTGCATTGGTTAGCCCAAATGGTATGACTAACCACTCATACAAACCTTCCTTTGTGTTGAAGGCTGTCTTCCATTCATCTCCTTCTCTGATACAGATCTGGTGATACCCACTCTTCAGGTCAATTTTCGTGAAGTACTTGGCTCCACTCAAACAATCCATGATGTCATCTATTCTTGGCAATGGAAATCTATACTTGATCGTTATCTTATTGATGGCTAAAGAGTCTATACACATCCTCCATTCTCCATCCTTCTTTGGTACTAGTACTACAGGTACCACACATGGACTTAGGCTCTTCCTTATCAGTCCCTTCCTCAACAACTCCTGAACTTGTCTATTCAGCTCTTCATTCTCTACAGGGTTCATTCTGTGGGCTGCTTTGTTTGGCAAACTAGCTCCTGGTATCAAATCCATTTGATGACTTATCTTCCTTACTAGTTGTAAACCTTCTGGTACATTATCAGAGGTAATGTCCTGAAACTCTTCCAACATATCTGAAACTTCTGCTTATACATCTTCGTAGTTCTCTTGACTAATCTTAGGAATCAATGCAAAGCAATGACACTCATGCTTCATAGCCTCCAAAAATTTCCTATGATCTACCAGACAAATCCTAGAAGTACTACATACCTTTTCTTCCACCTACTTCAAGGACTTCAACTTATGACGAACTCCATCCTTTGTTAGGGAATATGTGTTTGCATGACCATCATGGACAACGCTCCTATCATACTGCCACGGCCTCCCCAATAGCACATGGCATGCATCCATTGGTATGATATCACACAACACCTCATCATGGTAGTCACCAATCTTGAACTTCACTGAACACTACTCATTGACCAAAGCTCTATGGTCCTTCTACAACCATGCAATCTGATATGGATGTGGATGCTTTTTTCTTGTCAACTGTCTCCTCTGAAATAAGATTATCAGTGCTTCCATGGTCAATAATAATATCACAACACTTACCTTCGCATTTGCACCTTGTGCAGAATAAACTCTTCCTCTGATTGGGTTCTTTCTCCTCATTCGACAAGGTTCTTCTGACAACTAGGGTTTCTCCCATTTCATCATCTTTAGAATGCTCAGAATGTACATCTTCATCTATATGTGTAACTCGTGCATTGCTTTCAGGTCTTCTATTTGTCCTTCCTTGATGTTGTGGACACTCGTATGCTTGATGTCCTTCTTCTCCACAATGGAAACAAGTTCCTTTGAAACCTCCTCTTCTAGGTCCTTGCCCAGGTCTGCCTCTTCCTCTTCCTCTTTTCTCACCATTGTTCTAATCACGAGGGCAGTAGGTATTATCTCCTTTCTAATTTCGACTAGTGCTAGCTTCTTCACTTTTCTTTGAATCTTCATTTCGGCCCCCAAAGGGTCTTCCACCAGTCCTTCTGCCTTGACCTCTTCCCCTTTGCTTGTTGTCAAATCTTTTATTCAACTTCTCTTCCACCTTTAGGGAAAACTGGTATGCATCTTCTATGGTGGTCATTCTGACTAGGTCCAACTCTAAAAGGAAGCTAGGTGTGCAGAAACGCTTCCTACACTAATCTATTGAGGAGAGGGCTATACAAATTCAACTTTATCCTACTATTACAGCAATGTTAAACCATTAACATGAGATATAGTAGCAAAACACAAGATCCAAAAAGAAGAGAGAAGAAGAGAGACAGAGATTTACGGTGGGGAAAACCCTTATCGAGTGAAAAACTCCACACTCAGAAACCTGCACAATGTATTAACAAATCTGAAAGAATGTTTACAATACACTTGCAATGCAAGCTTCAATGGTCTTTGACACTCATGTCTGGAGTCAATCCGGCAGCATTTCATTACCTGTAAACCTGTGATATAAACTCCATCTCCAAGCACCTGTTTAAATAGAACATACAAGGCAATTTTTGGACCTTTCTTGGAATGGGCGTCCAATATGGCATCTTGGACCAAAACCCACACCTCGGGACACTTGGTCAACATTGTAGAATGTGTCTGACACTTGTCCACAGCTTCCATTCCAAAGAGGTCGCCTATTTCCAAAATGGGCTATGACAGATGCTCTTACGACACTTACGACTGTCATAGAATCTGTCATAGCAGTTACAACTTACAGCTATAAGAGAATGTGTCATACACATGCTATAAATAGCATATTCTCTTACAACACATCATATTCCACCTTGGGGTGCCCAAATATGCCTCATTCAAAGATGCTTCATGACACATGTCATTACCTGTCTTACAACCTTCTATTCTTGACTCTTACATGTCATAGATTCGTCATAGGAATCCGTCATAACTGTTTCAGTCAAACATTCCTTACACAACATAGAAGATGCTGACACATGGTAGAATATTCCTACCACTAAGTGGGACGCCTATCTCCTCATGTGAGGAAAAAATAACAAGTTGTCATAATCCATGTAGGATTGACACATCACCATGCCACATCCCACAATATGACAAAGTGGAATTTCAAATTATTTACAACATAGGCAATTGAATAATAAATACAAACATTACAAATGCAGAGAATTACCAAGGTTGAGACACCTTAATTCCCAACATTCTCCCACTTGTCGAACACCTTGTAAGAGCCAATAGAAAAATAGGATTTAATTGCTATACGTCGAGAGGCCCATAGACTCCGAACACCATCTAAACTTCTCTATGCCCACTGGTTTCGTCAATGCATATGCAACATTCTTCAAAGTATCTACCTTCTCCAAATTTACCTTTCCATCCTCAACCATGTCCCTCACGAAGTAAAACTGAACATCAATGTGCTTGGTTCTAGCATGGAAAGTTGGATTCTTTGCAAGGTAAATTGCACTCTGACTGTCACAACTAATCGTGATTTGACCTACATCAACACCAATATCAGAACATAATCTCTTAAGCCAAATGACTTCCTTACAAGCATGAGTTGCTTCCATATACTCTACTTCTATCATGGACAAAGCAACAACTGGTTGTCGTTTACTCATCCAACTAATAGCACCACCAAACAGTGTAAAAACATAAGCACTGGTGGATCTCCTACTGTCAATGTCACCTGCCCAAGCTGAATCCACAAATCCATGAATATCAACAGAATGTGGAGGTCCTGAAACATTACCATGATAGCAAATGGAATACTCAGAAGTACCCCTCAAATATCTAAACACTCGCTTAACTGCATCCCAATGAACCCGTCTAGGATTAGCCATAAAATGACTAAGGACTCCCACTGCTTGGGCAATGTCTAGTCTTGTGCAGACCATAGCATACATCAAACTGCCAATAGCACTAGCATAAGGTACTCTGCTCATGTCCTCCACCTCACTAGGAGATTTTGGACAATCCTCAACAGACAACTTTGTCCCCAAGGAAACAGGAAGACACAATGGTCTACAATCTCGCGTGCTGAATCTGTCCAACACGGTCGTAACATACTTACTCTGACTTAACCAAAGTTTTATGTTGGTTCGGTCTCTTTTGATTTCCATTCCTAGAATGTACCTGGCTGCCCCTAAATCTTTCATTTCAAACTGAGCTAACAACTAAGATTTAAAATCAGAAATCATATTCTTACCCTTCCCAATGAGCAACATATCATCAACATACAGTGCAACAATGAGAATACGATAACCATCAAACTTATATTAAACACAGTGATCCAATTTCGATCTCACAAATTCAATTGACAACACAAAGGCATCAAACTTCAAGTACCATCTCCTAGGGGATTGCTTCAAACCATACAAAGACTTCTTAAGTTTGCAAACCAAATTTTCTTTACCTTTTACCATGTAATGCTCTGGCTGTGACATGTAGATTTCCTCCTCCAAGTCACCGTGAAGGAAATTTATCTTCACATCCATCTGTTCTACCTCCAAGTCATAAGCTGCTGTGAGAGACAACAGGAATCGAATGGATGTCAGCTTTGCAACGGGAGAGAAGATCTCACCATAATCTATACCCTCCACTTGTGAATACCCCTTCGTAACCAATCTGGCCTTATACTTCTCAATACTACCATCTGCACCAATCTTCTTCTTGAACACCCATTTGCATCCAACAGGTTTCCATCCAGGAGGCAAAGGCACCAAGTCCCAAGTTTGATTTTTTTCCAAAGAAGCCATTTCTTCCTCCATGGCCTCCTTCCATGAACTTGCATCCTTCATATCCAAAGCCTCTGATACAGTTCTAGGTTCATCATTGTTAGTGAGCAAAGCATAAGCACAACTAGAATCAAGCAATGTAAAACCAAACCTTTCAGGTTGCTTCCTTATCTGTGTAGACCTCCTCAAGAGATGAGGTTGAGGTTTAGCTTCTTCTTCTGATCTTTCAGAGTTGCTAGAGCCTCCTCAGCATCAGGTCCAACATTGTCTTTATGTTCAGTCTTCTCAGGGGTGAGAGGAAACTGAACAACATCCTCTTTCTTTTCTTTTTCTTCTAGCTGCAAAACAGTGGAAGAAGGTGTAAGCTCTCTGAAGATGACACTTCTTCTATACAACACTTTTTTAGCCACGGGGTCCCAAAGCTTGTATCCTTTCACACCAACACCATAGATGATGAAGATACACTTAACAGCTTGTTCTCCAACTTTGACTGCTTCTCCCTAGGCACATGTGCATATGCCTCGCAACCAAAAACATGAAGATACCTTACTGAAGGCTTTCTACTAGACCACACCTCCATAGGTGTCTATCCAACAAGAGCTGATGTAGGAGATATGTTTACCAGATAGCAAGTAGTGGCAACAGCTTTAGCCCAAAACTTTTGTTCTAGACCAGCTCCACTAAGCATACTCCTAGCCTTCTCCATCAGTGTCATGTTCGTCCTCTCTGCAACTCCATTTTTCTACGGTGTGTATGGAGTTGTCTTGTGTCTTTCAATCCCAAGTTCCTTGCAATACTTATCGAATTTTGTAGAACAGAACTCACCACCATTATCAGTTCTCAAACATTTAATCTTTTTACTAGTCTGATTTTTAGCAAAGGCTTTAAACTCCTTAAACTTGCTATAGACTTCAGATTTGCTTCTGAAAAAATAAATCTATGTCCTACTATAATCATCTATAAAAGATACAAAGTATATAGATTTTGATAATGAAGGAACATTAACAAGACCAAACACATCAGAATGAATGAGGTCCAACACACCAGAAGACTTATGAGAAGTCGAGTAAAACTGAACACGGTTTTATTTTCCATAAATGCAATGTTTGCAAAAGTCAAACTCAAGATTACTATCATCTAACCCCTCAACGAGGTTCTTATTTTTTAGGGTATGCAGACCCTTCTCACCAATGTGGCCAAATCTCTTATGCCATAACATTGTCTTTTCTGCAGGAAGTTTAACTTCCAATGCACGATTACAACCATCAAGACTAGAAACAATAGATTTCTTCACTGCTCGTTCAGATGGTGGGGATGAAGTGACTGCTGCCCTCTTCCTTGAGTCAGAAGAACTATGGTATTGTGCAATGCATGTTTCCAGCTGAAACAGAGTACCTCTCTGAGTACCCTTAGCAAGCACCATAGATCCTCTAGTCATCTTGCATCCTTCTTTGGAAAAGACAACCTGCACACCTGCATCATTCAAACTACTTACAGAAAGCAGGTTTCGTGCTAAGCTTGGGATGTGCATAACCCCAGAGATCCCCTTCACTCGACCATTAGGGAATTGGATAGAGACTCTTCTATGACGAATGATCTTCAGATGAGAGTCGTCACCCAGATACACCTTTCCACCATCAAACTCCTCATACTTAGTGAACCAGTCTCGATGTGAGATCATGTGGAGCGATGCACAAGAGTCGATTAGCCACACATCATCAGATGCATGGGTTGCCAAGGTTGCGATGAATGCATCACTATCATCTTGTGATTTGTCAGAATCTGAATCAGGAGCTTTCTTCTTTTTCTTCTTCTCCTCTTTGCATTCCTTTCAGAAATGCCTGGTCTTGCCACAGTTCCAACAAAGAGCCTTAGAATTTCCAAGAGATTTAGATCTCCCACGGGATTTGGATCTACCCTTCTTAGCTTTCTTGTCCTTCTTCTTTCCTTTCTCCTTGGGTTTTCCACAAACTGCAAGGGCTTCTTTGCCTGCCTCAGAAGACTTTCTCCACATCTCTTTAAATAACAACAAAGAAACCACCTCTTCCATTTTGAATGTGGATGTGGTGGTTCCGATTGCCATGACAAGATGATCCCATGAGTCCGGCAGAGAACAAAGCAGGGTCATACACCGATCCTCCTCCTCCATCTTTACACTGATAAATGTCAATTGTGCAACCAGCATGTTAAAGGCATTCATATGCTCAGCCATAGATCCTTTGTCCTCCATTCAAAGAGAATACAACTTCTTTCTCAGGAAAAGTTTATTGACAAGGGATTTGGCTGCATCCTCATCGACATTTAACAACACAGAATCGGCAAGACTAAGTCTTATGAGACCCTTAGCCTTTTGATCCTGAAGATCCCACTCATCTTGAGTCATTGTAGCTAGTTTAGTTCTGTTCACACTTTCCCAAAGGTCTCGATCAACTAACATGTCTTCCATCTTGAGCTTCCATAGCTCAAAATTACTGCCATTGAACTTCTCTACTTCAAACCTTCCTGATGTGCTTGCCATCTCCTTGCTGCAATAAGAT
Source organism: Cunninghamia lanceolata (assembly GCA_027924645.1). Classification (NCBI taxonomy): domain Eukaryota; kingdom Viridiplantae; phylum Streptophyta; class Pinopsida; order Cupressales; family Cupressaceae; genus Cunninghamia; species Cunninghamia lanceolata. The sequence goes on along the minus strand of BSBN01000997.1, from coordinate 5,464,528 downwards.
ATAGAATGCTCTACACAGACTCCCACTCAACCTAAGATTAGCTCAAAAAACCCCTACCCAACAACTAGGACCAAAGGTGATCAAGCTCTGATACCAACTGAAAGGAAGCTAGGTGTGCGAAAACGCTTCCTACACTAATCTATTGAGGAGAGGGCAATGCAAATTCAACTTTATCCTAACTATTACAGCAATGTTAAACCATTAACATGAGATATAGCAGCAAAACACAAGATCCAGAAAGAAGACAGAAGAAGAGAGATAGAGATTTACGGTGGGAAAAACCCTTATCAGGTGAAAAACCCCACACTCAGAAACTTGCACAATGTATTAACAAATCTAAAAGAATGTTTACAATACACTTGCAATGCAAGCTTCAATGGTCTTCAACACTCGTGTCTGGAGTCAATCCGGTAGCATAACAGTACCTGTAAACCTATGATACAAACTCCATCTCTAAGCACCTATTTAAATAGAACATACAAGGCAATTTTTGGACCTTTCTTGGAATGGGCGTCTAATATGGCATCTTGGACCAAAACCCATGCCTAGGGACACTTGGTCAACATTGTAGAATGTGTCTAACACTTGTCCACAGTTCCCATCCCAAAGAGGTCACCTATTTCTAAAATGGGCTATGACAGATGCTCTTACGACACTTACGACCGCCATAGAATCTGTCATAGCAGTTACAACTTACAGCTGTAAGAGAATCTGTCATACACATGCTATGAATAGCATATTCTCTTACAACACATCATATTCCACCTTGGCGCACCCAAATATGCCTCATTCAAAGATGCTTCATGACACATGTCATTACCTATCTTACAACCTTTTATTCTCGACTCTTACATGTTATAGATTTGTCATAGGAATCCGTCATAACCGTTTCGGTCAAACATTCCTTACAAAACATAGAAGATGCCAACACATGGTAGAATATTCCTACCACTAAGTGGGACGCCTATCTCCTCATGTGAGGACAAAATAACAAGTTGTCATAATCCATGTAGGATTGACACATCACCATGCCACATCCCACAATATGACAAAGTGGAATTTCCAATTATTTACAACATAGGCAATTGAATAATAAATACAAACATTACAAATGCAGAGAATTACCAAAGTTGAGACACCTTAATTCCCAACAAACTCCTCTTGAATACTTGGCCTCAACCCATTAATGTAATGGGCTACCTTCTCCTTGTTGGGCTCTGCATGGCCTGTCCTGATAGTAATTTTATAAAACTCTTTTGTATACTCCATAACAGACTTGTTACCTTGCTTCAGTCCTTGCAGCTTCTTTAGCAACTCCATCTCATAGTCCACAGGAATGAACTGTTTCTTCAATTTCTCCACCATCCAATCCCATCTGGTGATCTTTCCTTTTCCTCTTTTGTTCCTCTCTAACTGGACCTCCTTCCACCAAATATTGGCATGGCCCTTCAATTTTGTTTTTACAAACTTGACCCGATCTAGGTCTTCTACATCTTCATACTCAAAATATTCCTCCATGTCATTGATCCAATCAATAAGCTGTTCCAGATTCAAATCTCCAAAATATGTAGAAACTTCAATCCTAGGCCTCTTTTTGATCTTCGAAATGACCCTCAACAACCTAACTTCTGTAGGATCTCCTACAGCTTCTTGTTCATCCTCAGATAGCTCTTCTTCAACTTCATCTTCACTTTCTTCTCTTGTTCTCGACTCAAACCCTCTTCATAGCTCCTCTTGCAATGCATCAATTTGCTTTTGTAGGGCTCTAAAACCCTCTTCCATCAAAGCATTCCTCCCAATATGATTTTTTTGTGGAGGTATCTTGATCTCCGTAGCAAACCCATAACCTCAGGTCCTGGTGCAAACTACCTCATGGTCGGCGATTTGTCTACACACTTAGGAACCCTCACTCTGATACCACTTGACGAAGGGGTAAATCACAAAATGCACAACAATAGAAATTAAACATAGAAAATAGAACTTTCTTTTATTGATTTGGACAACTTGTTACATTACAGAAGCTTAATTACAATCAGAGGAATCAACTCTCCACATGCTGCAACACATTACAGCTTCCTCTCGCAAGACTCTTGAATCATCCATCTTCTGTAACCCCAAATTAGCTAGGGTTTCTGGTTTCCTGCCTATTATTGACTCTACGCTTCCCCCCTTAACTCTACTACCACCCAGGGTTCCCAAAAATGGTTATTAATAGCCTTTTTGGCAGCCAACAACCTAGTTTCAAAATTTGTATCTCCCTCCAAAAATAGGTCAACTTCTGAAAGCCATAACTTTTGATCCGGGTGTCTGATTAACAAACCATTTAATGCGTTAGAAATCTCACGGAGTGCTCTACGTGATAATAACCCACTCTACCAGTTCTGGCCATTTTCAGGCCCGTACTGGACCGTTTACTGCCTCAAACTTGAGTTTGAATAATTTTCAGGCATTTTTTATGAAACGAAAACTTTAATATCTTTCAACTCGCAAATAATTTTTGCGTGATTCCTTCTCCAAAAGTCTCATATTTTTTTTACGTAACTTCTTGTAAATTTTCACTTTAATCCATGCCCAAATGCAAACTTTCTAAAAATAGTAGGTTACTATTTTTAGCGGTCTGGAAAAACTGAAAGTCCTACATCATTATTCAAGCGATTATGGAACCAGAACCACAAATTTTGAAAAGAAATGGAAAGAACATAAACAATTTTGAAACACATCTTTTTTGGGTGATGCAAGATTGCCCTTACACCACTAGATGCTCCTGCATCAGACACCCAGGGTAATTTGAGAAGTGACCCTGTCACATCTCATGTGTTTATGTGAGAAAACCCAAACGGTCAACCTCTGCCTTAGACAACCAAGAAGAATCTTCAACAAGTCTTCCTTTCCATTTCACTAGATATTCTTCATATTGTATGTTTTGAGTACTTCTTCCCACACAACTATCTAAGATCTCTTCTATCTCCTCCGTTGAAGTAGATGCCGAAATACTCCATTGTTCTTCTGTTGTTCCATCCTTTGTGCCACCCTCATGATATTCTGTTAAATCATCAATGTTAAACATAGGGTAAATATTAATCCCACTTGGTAACTCTACCTCATATGCATTTCCTAAATCATGCTTCTTCAGGATTCTGTACGGTCCAAATTTCTTCATTTTCAACCTATTGTATGTTCCAATTGGGAACCTTTCTTTTCTCAATTGAACCATGACTTCATCTCCCACCTGGAACTCCTTATACCTCCTCTTTTGATCTGCCTTAGCCTTGTACTAAATATTCATCTTATTAATGTGCTTTCTCACTTCTTCATGCAAATTCTTAAGATGTTCTGTAAAGTCTTCAGCCTCGGCACTTGACTTTTCTCCTTTGTCCAGATTCCTTAACTCTGAAGCATTTCTTGGACTATTTTCATATAAAATCTGGAATGGTGATTTATCGGTAGTCCTATTGATAGAATTGTTGTAAGCAAATTCTGCCTGTGCTAAAATCAAATCCCATCCCTTGGGCTTATCTCCTACTAAGCATCATAGTAGGTTAGCCAAACTCCTATTCACCACTTCTATATGTCCATCAGTCTGTGGATGGTGTGCAGAACTAAACTTCAAATTTGTCTTCAACTTCTTCCACAATGTCCTCCAGAAATAACCAACAAACTTGGTATCTCAATCTAAAACTATGCTCTTTGGTAGACCGTGTAATTTCACCACCTCTCTAAAAAATAATTCAGTAATATGAACAACATCATTAGTATTCCTGCAAGGAATAAAATGTGCCATCTTTGAGAATTTGTCCACCACCACAAAAATGGGATCATGTCCTCTCTATGTCCTTGGTAAACCAAGAACAAAATCCATACTGATATCATCCCATGGCTTTTCTGGTACAGGTAATGGCTGATATAGACCTGTGTTCTGACTTGCTCCTTTTGCCATCTGACATATTCTGCAACTCTGCACAAATTTCCTCACATCTTGCTGCAATTGTGACCAATAATAATTTTCACCAACAATAGCAATGGTCTTATCTCGACCAAAGTGTCCGGCCAATCCTCCACTATGCTTCTCCTTAATCAGGTTTTCTCTCTTGGAAATCTTTGGAATCCACAACTGGCTTCCTCTAAACAACATGCCATCTTGGATTATAAAATCCAACCATTTTGTACTATCCAAAGTAACAGGTTCCAAACAAGCTTTCCAGGCCTCTGCAAAATTTGGATCCTCAGGATAAAAAATTTTGAGCTCATCAAACCCAACAACCTCTATCTTCATTTCTGTCAACAAATTTTGCCTTCTGCTCAAGGCATCTGCAACTCTGTTGTACTTCCCACTCCTGTGCTTCAAAACAAAAGTATAGCTCTGCAAAAACTCAACCCATTTTGAGTGCCTTTGGTTCAACTTCCCTCGACTATTAAGATACTGCAAGGCCTAATGATCAGTATATAAAACAAACTATTTTGGCAACAAATAATGTCTCCATTTCTTCAAAGCCTGAACTATTGCATAAAATTCCTGATCATAAACATAATACTTTTTCTTGGCGTCATTAAGCTTGTCACTAAAATAGGCAATGGGATTACCTTCTTGGCTCAAAATAGCTCCTATACCACTACGACTAGCATCACAATCTACCTGAAATACCTTATTAAAATCTGGAAGTGCCAAAATAGGTTGTTCTACAACTTTCTGCTTCAATGTATCAAAGCTCTTGTCTGCTCCTTTAGTCCATCTAAACTCTTTTCTATCCCCTCTCATTGTCTCAGTTAGGGATGCATAAATGCTACTAAAATTCTTGATAAATGTTCTATAAAAACTTACCAAACCATGAAAGATCTTACCTCCGTTGCACTCCTTGGCGTAGGCCATTCAATGATAGCCCTTAATTTTGCTGGGTCCATCTTAAGACCTTCCTCTGAGACAACAAATCCCAGCTATACCAACTCCTTCTTTGCAAAACCACATTTCTTCAAATTAATCAGCAACTTCTCCTCCCTCATCTTCTCTAGAACTCTTTTGATATGCATCAGATGCTCATCCCAAGTCTTACTAAAAATCAAAATATCATCCAAATAAATAATAACAAAACTTCCCAAAAATTCTTTCAGTACCTCGTTCATGAGCCGCATGAATGTGCTCGGTGCATTGGTTAGCCCAAATGGCATGACTAGCCACTCATACAAACCTTCTTTTGTGTTGAAGGCTATCTTCCATTCATCTCCTTCTCTAATATAGATCTGGTGATACCCACTCTTCAGGTCAATTTTCGTGAAGCACTTGGCTCCACTCAAACAATCCATGATGTCATCCATTCTTAGCAATGGAAATCTATACTTGATCATTATCTTATTGATGGCTCAAGAGTTTGTACACATCCTCCATTCTCCATCCTTCTTTGGTGCTAGTACTATAGGTAGCGCATATGGACTTAGGCTCTTCCTTATCAGTCCCTTCCTCAACAACTCCTAAACTTGTCTGTTCAACTCTTCATTCTCTGGAGGGGTCATTCTGTGGGCTACCTTGATTAGCAAACTGGCTCCTGGTATCAAATCCATTTGATGACTTATCTTCCTTACTGGTGGTAAACCTTCTGGTACATTATTAGATGTAATGTCCTGGAACTCTTCCAACATATCTGAAACTTCTGCTGGTACATCTTCATAGTTCTCTTGACTAATCTTAGGAATCAATGCAAAGCAATGACACTCATGCTTCATAGCCTCCAAAAATTTCCTACCATCTACCAGGCAAATCCTGGCAGTACTACATACCTTTTCTTCCACCTACTTCAAGGGCTTCAACTTATGACAAACTCCATCCTTTGTTAGGGAATATGTGTTTGCAGAGCCATCATGGATAGCCCTCCTATCATACTGCCACGGCCTCCCCAAAAGTATATGACATGCATCCATTGGTATGATATCACACAACACCTCATCATGGTAGTCACCAATCTTGAACTTCACTAAACACTACTCATTGACCAAAGCTCTATGGTCCTACAACCATGCAATCCGATTTGGATGCGGATGCTTTCTTCTTGTCAACTTCAACTTGTCAACCATCTCCTCTGAAACAAGATTATCAGTGCTTCCACTGTCAATAATAATATCGTAACACTTACCTTCACATTTGCACCTTGTGTGGAATAAACTCTTCCTCTGATTGGGTTCTTTCTCCTCATTCAGCAAGGTTCTTCTAAGAACTAGGGTTTCTCCCCTTTCAGCATCTTCAGAATGCTCAGAATGTGCATCTTCATCTACATGTGCAACTCATGCATTGCCTTCAGGTCTTCTATGTGTCCTTCCTTGATGTTGTGGACACTCTTATGCTTGATGCCCTTGTTCTCCACATTGGAAACAAGTTCCTCTGAAACCTCCTCTTCCGAGTCCTTGCCCAGGTCGGCCTCTTCCTCTTCCTCTTTACTCACCATTGTTCTGGTAACGAGGGTTGTAGGTATTATCTCCTTTCTAATTTCGACTAGTGCTGGATTCTTCACTTTTCTTTGAATATTCATTTTGGTCCCCATAGGGTCTTCCACTAGTCCTTCCGCCTTGACCTCTTCCCCTTTGCTTGCTATCAAATCTTTTATTTAACTTCTCTTCCACCTTTAGGGAAAATTGGTATGCATCTTCTATGGTGGTCATTCTGACCAGGCCCAACTCCTCTTGAATACTTGACCTCAACCCATTAATGTAATGGGCTACCTTCTCCTTGTTAGGCTCTGCATGGCCTGTCCTGATAGTAATTTTATAAAACTCTTCTGTATACTCCTTAACAAACTTGTTACCTTGGTTCAGTCCTTGCAGCTTCTTCAGCGACTCCATCTCATAGTCCATAGGAATAAACTATTTCTTCAATTTCTCCACCATCCGATCCCATCTGGTGATCTTTCCTTTTCCTCTTCTATTCCTCTCTAACTGGACCTCCTTCCACCAAATATTGGCATGGCCCTTCAATTTTATTTTTCCAAACTTGACCCGATCTGGGTCTTCTACATCTTCATACTCAAAATATTCCTCCATGTCATTGATCCAATCAATAAGCTATTCTAGATTCAAATCTCCAGAATATGTAGAAACTTCAATCCTAGGCCTCTTTCTGATCTTTGAAATGGCCCTCAATAACCTAACTTCTGTAGGATCTCCTGTAGCTTCTTGTTCATCCTCAGATAGCTCTTCTTCAACTTCATCTTCACTTTCTTCTCTTGTTCTATACTCAAACCCTCTTCGAAGCTCCTCTTGCAATGCATCAATTTGCCTTTGTAGGGCTCTAAAACCCTCTTCTGTCAAAGTGTTCCTCCCAATACGATTTCTTCGTAGAGGCATCTTGATCTCCGCAGCAAACCCACAACCTCAGGTCCTGGTGCAAACTGGCTCACGGTCAGCGATCTGTCTACACACTCAGGAACCCTCGCTCTAATACCACTTGATAAAGGGGGTAAATCACAAAGTGCATAATAATAGAAATTGAACATAGAAAATAGAACTTTCTTTTATTGATTTGGACAACTTATTACATTACAAAAGCTCAATTACAATCAGAGGAATCAACCCTCCACATGCTGCAACAGATTATAGCTTCCTCTCGCAAGACTCTAGAATCATCTGCCTTCTGTAACCCCAAATTAGCTAGGGTTTTTGTTTTCCTACCTATTATTGACTCTACGCTTCCCCCCTTAACTCTAATACCACCCAGGGTTCCCAAAAATGGTTATTAATAGCCTTTTTGGTGGCCAACAACCTAGTTTCAAAATTTGCATCTCCCTCCAAAAATAGGTCAGCTTCCAGAAGCCATAACTTTTGATCCGGGTGTCTGATTGACGAACCGTTTTATGCGTCGGAAAGCTCATGGAGTGCTCTACGTGCTAAGTGCCTGCTTTATGGTTTTAGTCATTTTTGGGCCCGTACGGGGCCGTTTAGTGCCTCAAACCTGAGTTTGAATAATTTTCAGGCATTTTTCAGGAAACGAAAACTTTAATATCTTTCAACTCGCAAATGATTTTTGCATGATTCCTTCACCAAAGGTCTTATATTTCTGTTATGTAACTTCCTGTAAATTTTCACTTTAATCTGTGCCCAAATTCAAACTTTCTAAAAATAGCAGGTTACTATTCTTAGCAGTTTAGAAAAACTAAAAGTCCTACATCATTATTCAAGCGATTATGGAACCAGAACCGCAAATTTTGAAAATAAATGGAAAGAACATAAACAATTTTGAAACACATCTTTTTTGGGTGATGCAAGATTGCCCTTACACCACTAGATGCTCCTACATCAGTCATAAATTTGGTTGCATTATAAATGACCGACAATAAACTAATAATGGTCATGTGACCATGTTTAGTCATTTATAAGCAGTTTTTAGTAGTTTTTTTAATCATATATTGTTGTTTTTGTACTAGTATATGATACATTGAATATTTGCCTATTCTTCTATTTTCTGAAAGAACTACCTGGAATGAAGAATTTGGGTTGGTTGGATAGAAAACCTGTTGCGATACAAATTAGGAATCATTTAAACAACATAGGCAGTCATGATGCACAAAATGCAGCCCTATGGGGTTACTTCAAAAAATTTCAAAAGGCCATGCAATCTAAGGCAAGGATACCCAGATCAATAGTGGAAAAGTACAAGGATGATATATGTTTTATTGTGAATAAAGACTGGTGTATGATGGTAGCAGTAGAGCCAAGGACAGTATGGGTCCCTTCTTTGGGGTACGAAGTAACTGAGGATGTGTTGATTGGCTCGGCTGAGCTCATGTTGAGCAAGCCCAAGGACAAAACTGAGGAAAGATTTGGAACATATGAGGAAATTTCAGTGAAGGTACATGTTGAATTGAGGAAGCCTGAATCTATAAACAAGGCTATGAAAATGGCAAAGGAATATGCCCAAAGCAAGGCGTTTACCAAAGAACAAATTGTAGAAGCAAGAGCAAGGTTAGAAGAAGAAAAGGCTACTAAAGAAAAGAAGCAAGATGAACCAAAAAAGGCACCAGAAGATCTCAAGAAGAAATCAGAGGAGCCTGTAGTACCTAAGAGAAGAAAAAGAGGCTCAACCTCTACTAAAATAGCATCTAAGTCCTCTAGTCATACTCCTTCTGTGAGTGTGGAAGCACCTATTGTGCCTTACACACACGCCCCATTTCAAAAAATAGGGACCCCCTCTTTCAAATTTTGGCTTAGAATGTCAAGTGGATTTTCTATCTCCTAAGTTGCCAAAGTGGTCAAAATGCACTTTTTTCCATGTTAGAAATTTTATGTTAATAGGTTAGTTCAAAATCTACCAAGTCCAAGTCCTTGCATTTCATTAAACTAGGTCTGACAGTCTTTTGCGCTACTTTTGCTGTCAACTGACCTTTGCGCCAGAATCCTTTGCCTCCGACCCTAACGTTATATTTCTATCTAACCGACCTTAGCGCCATTTCCTTGCTTGACCGACCTTAGTGCTAGAACTAGTCATCACAGACCTTGCGCTACGATGTGTATTCACTGACTGAGTCAGAGGGTGGTAAATTCTTCACTAGTTTGAGGAACCTTAAACTCCCGCAAAACACACACAATAGGACCAATCACCTTTGCGCTGAAAACATTATCCAACAACTGAGTCAGTGACACCCCAAATCCCCGCCGAGTAGGATGCAACCAAACGTAGCACAAACCCTAATATTCTGTCGAATCTTGCGACTGATACTTCGTATGCTCTACATTAATGGCGATTGATTTAGAAGGATAAAAAGGGATTTTTTGGTTTTTGAAGCTCATTTTGCATTTAACAAATGCTCAAAGAGCTTTTGGTGATAGTTAGATCTATTGCTCTGAACAACCTGCAAAATCAACTCGGAAACCTCCTACACACCTGTGCGTTTCAACTCTTTTCACCTCAGCGAACCAGGTAGGAGATCATTTCCTCACCTAGGTTTTTTATTCAACTAGGGTTTTGTTTTCAATCAAATGCATTTCCTTTCAAAGGCATGGTGAATGCATGAGTGATATGGATTAGGGAACACAAGTTAGGGTTTCTTTGTTGAATAGTTTATTACCATGAAACCCTAGTGTCGAACAGAGGGGAGTTAATCCATTTCTTGAGCATCATTTGAGGTCCTCCCTGTAGACAAAGTGACCAACATTAGCCAAACCCTAACCATACAAAGAATGCTTGCTTTAGCACATTTGATCGATTAGAAAAATGAATGAAAAATGAAGATTGCGCTAAGAGCGCATCCGACTGACTTTTTTAACTTTGCAATCCATTTGGTCAGTCGGCGGACTTGAAAACCCCCGCTGGGACTCAAACCATTATTGCACCAAAAATGTAGTTCTTCAACTTTGCACTGTTCATCTCCTTATCTAACTTAGTCGGAGGGTCCTAGAAGTTCCACACAACCCTAGGATTTTCTTTGTGTTGGTTTTTGATTGCTCTGACCTTGCACTAAAAGATCACCTAGGTCGGATGCATGAAAATGTCCTGCAGGTCTATAATATCCTCAACCTCTGCCAAGAAACAAGAAAGCAACTTTGTGCCAAAATCAACTTCATTTGACCTTGCGCTAAAATGCGCCATCACCGACTTGGTCAGTTGACTTCGAAAACCCCACAAGATCTGACGATATCCAATCCCATGCAAAAGTGGTAAAGTTTGTGTTGTGTAGTTACACAACACGCCCCATTTTGCATTATCAAAATAGGGACCCAACTTTGCTGGCTTTTTCCCTTGCTTTTGTGCTCTGGGCGGTAATGGTAAAACAGTGTCAGTCAGTATGCATATGCCTAATCTCAGGCATATTTGTGATCTTGAAGTCTGAGCCAAATTTGAAAGTCTGAATCTATCCTCAGAAAGCTTACCATGTGAAAGAGCTTGAAATTCTAGGCAGGTTTGCCTTTTACATCACCCTAAAATTTGCCATATTTTGCAAGTTATGATCATTTTAGTAAAATGTACATTCAGGTGTGTCTATCGCTTGGCATATACAAAGTCCTTTGTATATGTAAAGTCACTTTTTTATACTTGGTCACTTTTGCTTTTAGGTTCATATACAAGGCCGGTTGTATGTACATTCAGGCTTGTATATTGGGAGATACAATGGAAAATGTACATGGTCGGACCCGAAAGGATTATCAAATGCTGCAAATTCGTTGTATATTTCGGGCTTGTATATTTTCACATGCAAGCGGAATATACAACACATATACATTGGCGGACCCGAAAACTTATCAAATGCAGAAAAATCCTTGTATATTCGGTGCTTGTATATTTTCATATACAAGCGAAATATACAAGCGGACATACAAAGCGCTGTTCGCATACATGCAACTATTCATATGCAAGCGCTATATACAAGTGCCGGACCCGAAGCAGTTATTCAACCAGGTTAAATCCTTGTATATGCGGGCTTGTATATTGGCGATATACAATCAAAATATACAAACACTGGAATCGAGGGGATTATCAAATGGAATTAATGGCTTGTATATCGCGATATGCATAGGTTTTGAAAGCAAAAAGACTTAGTCAAATGCATTACGAAAAGAGCATCGGTGAAACAAAGGTGATCGGCAGAAAGGTTTTTTGTCCCGCCGATAATAGGACTTAGCCCGATGGAAAGAAACAAAGGAGGAAATAAACAAAAGAGAAAGGCCATCGACCAAACAGCGAGCATCGGCCAATGTATTTTTGGACGCGCCGATGGACAGTTTCACGCCGATGGGCGGGAATGCAAAGCGATAGAAATTTAGATCACCAGAATGCATTTTCTAGTCAACGATGGTTGACCCGGGTGTTTTTGACGCTGTTTATGCATTTAATGCATAATTTCCACTAATTTGGGGCTCGATTGCCTCTAGCTGCACATTTTGAGGCCTGTTTAATAAAATGTTTAAATTCTTGTTGTTTATCAAATGATGCTGGGCTTAATGCTTGTATGTTTATTGCAGGAAGTCTCGGAGCTGTTTGAAGCTGAACATTGCAAAGTTGCACATGGAGGCAACATGAACCAGAAGTGAGGAGGATATTGTCAAATATGTTGTTTGCCAGCTGGAGACCGAATCAAGTTAAAGATGCTGGAATATTCTATGCCAGCTATACATTTGCCAACTGGCAAAGCACGTGCTATTCATCTAGACCATTGATTGTTCTGGGAGGATCCTGATCCTTGGATCATTGTAACTGTTTTCTGGCATTTATTCTATATAAGAGCCAGAGCTTGTAGAATAAAATAGGAAAAAATAGATAGATATATCTGGCAATAAGGCCAATAGGAGGGAGAGACAATAGGAGAGATAGATTGGAACATCTGGCGCAAGAAGGCCAATTACTGTAAAATCAAATAGGAGATCGGATTACTGAGACTAATGAGGATTGAATTGTTGAAATGTCAAGGTTCTTTCTTCAGATCACTATAAATGTACCTGTTCTTGAGCATACTGAATGGATATGAAGTTTCAGATTACATCCTATTGTAAATTTTATGTAATCTTCATGTTGATTTCCAGATATGTACTGGTGAATGTTGTGTTCAACTAGAAGCGCTTTCATTTCATTACATGTTGTTATCAATTTTTCCTTTGAAGATTTACACTGGATCATGCGGATTTGTGGAATGTCCTGGTGAAGTATGATTCTAGTTTCCTTCTTTTCATTGCATGTATGGGAGCTTGTATGTGGATCAGTGATCTCAGTTAGGTAATTTTGGGAATCTCATTCTTTAACCCTTTTCCTTTTTTTAATTTCATAAATTCATCACCATAACTGTAAATCATGACAAATAATAAGCAGAACAGATAAATATGCTGACATCTCGTAGATAATCGAAAATCCTTAGCATATTTGAGTTAAATGCATGTAGTATTGAAAATATCATGCAAAGAATCATAAATACTGGTATAAATCATGTAAATATCAGCCTGTAGGCACATTATTTGAGTGAATCCATCAGTACAGAGGTAGAATTATTGGAGATTTATGTAGAGCAGACATATAGAGTAGGATATTTGGAGAAATAGTGATGAACTTTGTAGAAATACGTAAGGCCCCTGAATGGAAAACAACAACACGCATCAACCACTGAGTAACGTCAGTAGATTAAGACCTAATCAACGGAGACTTGGGATCATGAATTCTCTGAATTCATTATATCTTTCAAGATGAGTAAAGGTTGTTGTGTAACTTTTATTCTATGTTTGTATATGATCAACATCATCATCAACATAAATTGGCGCTAGAAGGAGGGCTGAACAGAGAATTTCTGGATTTCTACAAATATTGCATAAATATTTCAGCATTTGAGTTAAATGTCTACAAATATCTCTTATCTGAGATGTTGTGGTTGTACCTTTGCAAAGATCTAGCTTGAAACATTAAAGATTAGTTTGATTTTCTGAACTTTCAAGTTTTATTCTGAGATATGATGGATCTCCTTAAAATTTCAAAATCTTAAAAAATTGAAAAATAGAGTCTCATTTTGATGGATGCATATGAAAATAATTGTCAAATTAACATTCCTTTATTTCAGGAAACTTTGAATAGGCAGCTTTACCCTTATAGTTTGTCTAACTTTGGTTTATCCACCTGTTGTAGGATACACCAGACAGTGGAACACAACGAAATAAATTGTTTAACTTTCCTTACAAGGTTGGATTTATATTTGAAAGGATTAATATTCTTCTTAGATGTGTTCAGGGCTGAAATTTGCCAGCGAAATGAGGAAATTCTGGAACAACAAACAGAGACAACACCATAAGTTATTAGTTGTCCAGACACTGAAGTGGATCGTTCCGAAGATTTTGAATTGTATTTGTCCAGAAACATACAATGTAGTCAAATATTAGGTTTATCCAATGATGATGTCCTGATTGAAAGTTGGTGCAGATTACATGATGAAGAGCATTCAGAGAGAGATTGCTACCCTTGCTTGGTCATGTTGAAAAAGATTCTAGAAAATAGCTGAATCGGTTATAAAAGGTAATAAAGACAGTGAAACATCTTTCCTTGATTCATTTTATGGTGGTATTGATAGGAGTTCTCTACTTCCTAATACAAGTAAGGACCAGTCAGTATGGAGGTATGAATCCTATGAAAATTCTAGAGAAGAAATCACTCATCAGGATAATATTTTTGATTCTGATCCTAATACTTTTGATAAAGAAGATGAAACATCTTTCTTGGAGTCTTTCTATGGTAAAGAAAAGTGTAAACAAATAGTAGAACAATTTAAATGCACTACTGATGATGAAGTTCCTATGATAGTAACTCAGGGAGTCATAGAAAATAAAATAAATGCTGATTTATTACCTAACTTCTTTGAATTGAGTGGTCAAATACAGGAATGTTGCAGGTTAATGGAACCAGACACTTTACTAGATAGAAGATGTGAATTATTTAATGAACAATTCCTGAAAGATGAAGATGTAGAAGACTTTGGAGTTGTTGTGAATGATCAGATGTCACTCCAAAAATATTTTGAAAATGAAATAGGGAAGTCTTCTTATCAGTTGAATGCCAATTCTCCTTTACAGTCAAGTGATTTAGAAATGATAACTTTCTGTATCTCAGGTTGTGATGATAAAGATGCTTATTTAGATGCTGATGTGCAGGAAATTGAAGAAAATATTGAGAAGTTTCCTAAACTAGAGGATAAATTGAACATCCAGATTGAAGGGATAAAGCTGGATAAAGATGAAGAATTAATACATCAAGAGTCATACATCCTTCAATTTGAAGAGAGACCAGACACTGAGCCAAGCAATGAAAATATAGAATTAAATGGAAGATCGGCTGTCAACAAACAAGCATGTCCAATGGAACCAGAAATACACCAGGTTGTATTTCTCCTTTCCACAGTAAATGATGTTGATTATTGTTTTGATTATGGAAATTCAGGAGATAAGACATGCATATGGATTAATCATGAACATGATGAGCTTCCTCAGTTGCTGATCATCAAGAGTTGTTCTGTTGAATACAGTGAATTCAGAATATCAGAATATTTTTCAGAATATAAAGATAAATTTGCTAGGTTGAGAACCATAACTAATACCTTAATGCTCCTGCACAATCAAAAGAAGTATGCAAATACAGGTGTATTTGGGTCGTTTGCTGGTTTTTGTTTTCCTAGTAGTGGTTTGTATATAATTTTGTAGGTTAGTTGTTTGTACAGTCTGTTTGTTTTGCTGTCTTGTTCTATTTCTGCTGTTTCCTTTTGTAGGTTAGCTGTTTGTACAGGTTGCTTTGTGCTTTGCGTTGTTGAGTCTTTGTTTTGGTTGGGCAAAACTGGTGCACCTTGTTACTTAAGAACACTGCATAAATTGTTAGAATTCAAAAGTTGGATATAAGTTTTTACATAGGTTGTAACTCATGTCAGTATAGGTACTCTTGATCAAGTCTGTGGTATCATATTCATCAGTACTACTTTTCTTGAGTCAAGGCGATCCTCACAATGACACACCTAACAGCCTTGGGTTTATTGAACATATCAATGTAGGTGTTAAGTGAAAAATCTAAAGGTTGCCCTTGCTACCATTGCCATTCTCAACTTAATTTCAACAAGTGACCATTCCTTGTATCATGAAGCTACAACTGTTATATCTTAAGAAATTAAATTCAAAATATAAAATAAATAAAATAATAAAATGGATTTTCTAAAATCCAGATTAAGTCATCTAAGTAACTCTACCGGAGCTATAGATGCCTGCTGGCAGTGGGGCTCTACTTAGGGGAATTGCAACGATAACCTTGCCGGGGCTATGGACGCCTGCTAGCAGCAAGGCTCTATCCGGTTGGCTATGAGGGATGAACCAAACTACGTAGATTAACACCAATCACTGATTTATTCAACTCACTTTCAAGATGAGTAAATGAATCACATGCACACAATTGATCCCTTATCAATTCATTGTTACATTGATGAACATGATACCAGTTAGAAAGGATTAGGATGCTCATGCTTAATAGGAGTTGGAAATTTATGTTTTAATTTATCCTCACCTTTTGAATTATTTAAATTTTGTTGTTTTCTTTGGTGGCAAGTTGTTGTGTGGTTACACAACACGCCCCATTTTGCATTATCAAAACAGGGACCCAACTTTGCTGGCTTTTTCCCTTGCTTTTGTGCTTTGGGCGGTAATGGTAAAACAGTGTCAGTCAGTATGCATATACCTAATCTCAGGCATATTTGTGATCTTGAAGTCTGAGCCAAATTTGAAAGTCTGAATCTATCCTCAAAAAGATTACCATGTGAAAGAGCTTGAAATTCTAGGCAGGTTTGCCTTTTACATCACCCTAAAATTTGCCATATTTTGCAAGTTATGATCATTTTAGTAAAATGTACATTCAGGTTTGTCTATCGCTTGGCATATACAAAGTCCTTTGTATATGCAAAGTCACTTTTTTATACTTGGTTGCTTTTGCTTTCGAGTTCATATACAAGGCCAGTTGTATGTACATTCGGGCTTGTATATTGGGAGATACAATGCAAAATGTACATGGTTGGACCCGAAAGGATTATCAAATGCTGCAAATTCGTTGTATATTTCGGGCTTGTATATTTTCACATGCAAGCGGAATATACAACACACATATACATTGGCGGACCCGAAAACTTATCAAATGCAGAAAAATCCTTGTATATTCGGTGCTTGTATATTTTCATATACAAGCGAAATATACAAGCGGACATACAAAGTGTTGTTCGCATACATGCAACTGTTCATATGCAAGCGCTATATACAAGCGCCGGACCCGAAGCAGTTATTCAACAAGGTTAAATCCTTGTATATGCGGGCTTGTATATTGGCGATATACAATCAAAATATACAAACACCGGAATCGAACGGATTATCAAATGGAATTAATGGCTTGTATATCACGATATGCATAGGTTTTGAAAGCAGAAAGACTTAGTCGAATGCATTACAAAAAGAGCATCGGTGAAACAAAGGTGATCGGCAGAAAGGTTTTTTGTCCCGCCGATAATAGGACTCAGCCCGATGGAAAGAAATGAAGGAGGAAATAAACAAAAGAGAAAGGCCATCGGCCAAACAGCGAGCATCGGCCAATGTATTTTTGGACGCGCCGATGGACAGTTTCATGCCGATGGGCGGGAATGCAAAGCGATAGAAATTTAGATCACCAGAATGCATTTTCTAGTCAACGATGGTTGACCCAGGTGTTTTTGACGCTGTTTATGCATTTAATGCATAATTTCCACTAATTTGGGGCCCAATTGCCTCTAGCTGCACATTTTGAGGCCTGTTTAATAAAATGTTTAAATTCTTGTTGTTTATCAAATGATGCTGGGCTTAATGCTTGTATGTTTATTGCAAGAAGTCTCGGAGCTGTTTGAAGTTGAACATTGCAAAGTTGCACATGGAGGCAACATGAACCAGAAGTGAGGAGGATATTGTCAAATATGCTATTTGCCAGCTGGAGACCGAATCAAGTTAAAGATGCTGGAATATTCTATGCCAGCTATACATTTGCCAACTGGCAAAGCACGTGCTATTCATCTAGACCATTGATTATTCTGGGAGGATCCTGATCCTTGGATCATTGTAACTGTTTTCTGGCATTTATTCTATATAAGAG
The DNA here is from genome assembly GCA_027924645.1 of Cunninghamia lanceolata. Classification (NCBI taxonomy): domain Eukaryota; kingdom Viridiplantae; phylum Streptophyta; class Pinopsida; order Cupressales; family Cupressaceae; genus Cunninghamia; species Cunninghamia lanceolata. The sequence goes on along the minus strand of BSBN01000997.1, from coordinate 5,446,947 downwards.
CCAGAGCTTGTAGAATAAAATAGGGAAAAATAGATAGATATATCTGGCAATAAGGCCAATAGGAGGGAGAGACAATAGGAGAGATAGATTGGAACATCTGGCGCAAGAAGGCCAATTACTGTAAAATCAAATAGGAGATCGGATTACTAAGACTAATGAGGATTGAATTGTTGAAATGTCAAGGTTCTTTCTTCAGATCACTATAAATGTACCTGTTCTTGAGCATACTGAATGGATATGAAGTTTCAGATTACATCCTGATTGTAAATTTTACGTAATCTTCATGTTGATTTCCAGATATGTACTGGTGAATGATGTGTTCAACTAGAAGCGCTTTTATTTCATTACATGTTGTTATCAACTTTTCCTTTGAAGATTTGCACTGGATCATGCGATTTGTGGAATGTCCTGGTGAAGTATGATTCTAGTTTCCTTCTTTTCATTGCATGTATGGGAGCTTGTATGTGGATCAGTGATCTCAGTTAGGTAATTTTGGGAATCTCATTCTTTAACCCTTTTCCTTTTTTTAATTTCATAAATTCATCACCATAACTGTAAATCATGACAAATAACAAGCAGAACAGAGAAATATGCTGACATCTCGTAGATAATCGAAAATCCTTAGCATATTTGAGTTAAATGCATGTAGTATTGAAAATATCATGCAAAGAATCATAAATACTGGTATAAATCATGTAAATATCGGCCTGTAGGCACGTTATTTGAGTGAATCCATCAGTGCAGAGGTAGAATTATTGGAGATTTATGCAGAGCAGACATATAGAGTAGGATATTTGGAGAAATAGTGATGAACTTTGCAGAAATACGTAAGGCCCTTGAATGGAAAACAGCAACACACATCAACCACTGAGTAACGTCAATAAATTAAGACCTAATCAACGGAGACTTGGGATCATGAATTCTCTGAATTCATCGTATCTTTCAAGATGAGTAAAGGTTGTTGTGTAACTTTTATTCTATGTTTGTATATGATCAACATCATCATCAACAGTTTGTTTGATTGCCTTGCGCTGAAACTAAAATCGAATGACCTAAATGATTAAGCATAAGTCAGTCTCATCTCAAACCTACGTAGGTCAGTTGACCACAAAATTTGCGCAAGACATTATGATGACATGAACATAGACAGACTAATTGGCCCAACCATCCTGATTTCTCCGTCAGGTCTGTTGACCTTGAAATCACTGCTTTTCCTGCTGTAGGTCAGTTGACCCCAAATTTAGTGCAATACTATTTTAGGAGAAATTTTCAAAAGGATAAATGTTTGTTAGATAGAAATAATGACTGCACTTGGTGAATTATGATGTTTTACATGTTTTTAATTAGGATTTTGTAGCATTAGAGTATTTATTACATGTATTAGTGTAAGATTGCTCCATTATTTGATCATGTGGTAAATGCAATAGTTAGAAAATTTCAGACTTCTATTCTCATAAGCATATATTGGTAACTTGGTAGGTTTATGCTAGATTCATTTATTATAACATGGTGTTAATAATGTAGAAGTCAACTTGGTAATAAACTTAGGAGTTAGAGAAAACACCTCAAAGGCTTCAAACTTATAAGGTCCAGTCCTGTAGGTTAGATGATTACACAAGCTCAAATCATGAGGTACAAATTCAAAGGTATTCCTCCAGAAACAAAGATTTCTACTAGATGGAAGGACATCGGAGACATAGACTTAGGTCATATTGACCTTGATGATTTTAGAATTACAGTATTTGGCCCAAATCCAACCTCGAGAGCCAAGAAAGTGAAGGACAGTGGGATTGCACAAGTTGTTGCTTTCCCTACATCTGTTTAATGTGTTGAACTTATAGTTGCCTGTGCAGATAGGTGTGATGTCATGACCAGGACAATAAAAACTGCTAGTGGAGATATTTTAGCTGACTTAAGCCCACCCTCCTTGGCTGAAACCTTTGATATTCCATGGCATACATAATGACCATGCCAGATAAGGTAGGATCAAAGGACACCTACAAGAAAGATGAAAATGGATGTAGGAAACATATGAATGAACACTGGGCAAAGAGTAGGAGGTCTGCCTAGGTTAAGTTTCCCCAAGTACTATACAAAAGTGACTTTCATGGTGAAATAGGGGACTTAGTAACTTCTTTGAGTAGAATATATGGACTGTTTGCAGAATCAACCTTTCAGGGATGGATGTTTGTTATAATTAAACAAATATTAAAGGGGACTAAGTTCCATTGGGCACAAATCTTAAGTGACAACATCCATGAAGCATTCAGTAACTTCAAAGAGAAATAGTTCTACAGATGGACATCTTATGTTGTTTATGCTTTGGCAAGGAGGAATCATTATGCTGGTCTGTCCAAGGTGGGGGAAGTAGGAAATGATGAACAAACCTAGATCAAGGTCTATGAATGCTATACACAACTCACATTGACACAATCTCTTATGCATTATAAGAGGGGAAATGATGCCTTTACCATGTACATAACTAGGTTATTGCAAGGTAATACAACTCTAAGAATATCCACAGAAGCTATGAATGAAATCACCAAGTATGGGAGGTGGTATATTCAATTTGAAAAGTTCACATATTTGAGAATAAAGTGCTTCACAGGAATGGCTTACAGACTCCCTAGGTATCCTATAGATAAAGTAGTGCTCTTGGAATTATCTAGACAACTGATGACTTCTGTTGAAAAACTTAAGCAACTGCATAGAACAAATGTCCAATTTCCCATCCTGTTAGGTAAAGGAAATTATGCATGTCCTTCATTGGGGTCAGCTGAACACTCTGACAAAGAACTCCAACTTCTTAAACTTCATTACTACAACAGAAGAGATCATTTTGATCCTAATAAGGTAATGGAGAGGTATGTAAGTAAGAAGTTATTCCATATAATGCATATAGAAGACTTTTGGGCAAATTGTATGGATGAATATGAGGTCATGAAGAAAGCCCATTCTAGATTATCTTTGGCATTTATAAGGAAATTCCATATCATTGTAGTTCCTGACCAATTGGAAGATGATGACAATGTAATGCATAGAGGCACTTGGGAGGCACAATATCACCAGCTAATTCCCCTACCTAATTGGGCAAATGTCAAAGAAAGCTCCCTTGATGTCGTAATGAAAGAACCAATTAGATTAAGCAAAGCATGGGTAAGAGGTCAAATTGCTGCCTTGGAGGGACAAGGAATTCAACTCACATACATTGCACTTGAATTGGAAAAGGAGTATGAAGAAGAAGAGGATAAGCCCATAGAAATCACAGATGAGGTAGAACTAGCCCAGGGACAGAGATCAGACAGTGAAGACCATATAACCTTGGCAGAAAAGGCCAAAGCACAGAAAAGTAAGAAGGTCAGTACAAGGACTAATAAGAAAGAAATGCTTCCTTTTACTAGGACAAGAGCTTCAAAGAAAAGAAATCTGCCTAGTGGTCCCAGAGAAGGACCTAAGATGAAGAAGACTAAGGTGAAGGCTGTTAGAAAAGCTATGGAGGCTGTTGCTACTCATGATGATACTAATCTACCAACTTCTCCATCTCCTTTTGCCCCAGATGTGAATGTTGTTGTACTCTCTCCAACAGTTGCTTCTATTGCATCTCTCTCTATTACTTCCACTGCTGCATCTATGACCTCGGTAACCATTGTCTAGGAAGCTGTTTCTGCTATCATCTCACCTTCCACTGCTATTTCAACTCTCTTATTCATTAGCAATATCTTCTAGCACTCCTAGCAGTCCCATCTCCTCCATTGCTACCACCTCATGTTCTTCTATCACTACTACACCTTTACCTTCCATATCTTCCAACCCACTATCTACTTCCCTTGCATTACCTCCTATTTCTACAATTCTTTCACCTTCTTTTCCCTTGCCTTCTTTGTCCATTTCTTCCCCCATAGTCATTTCCTCCATCTTGCCAACTTCTTCTATCCCATCAGCTTTGGGGTTGGCCATGCTTACCAATTTGACACAAATGAACTTGTCTTCAGTTGCAATGCATATATGCTCTACTACTCCTATCTCTCAAATACCCATGGACCAAAATTCAACTCCCTTGGTTGTGCCATTGCTACCAAGTATTGAGAAGGTATGTGTCGAACTAGGTCTTCAAGAGCAAGAACTGGAGAAAGATGCATTTAACGAGGTAGATAATAAGGTACTTGATGAGCCATTGGCTAAGACAGTTAGTACAAAGATAATTGAAATATCAGATAGTCCTCCAGAGAAAGACCAAACAGAGGCAAGCCTCAAGGCGGCTCAGGAAAATGTAATGATAAATTGGAGAAATCTTACAGATGAAAAAGATAAAGATGTAGATAAAGGATCAGAACAAGAGTAGGGACTACTTGAAGGACCTCCAAATACAAACAACAAAAATCTTGATGGATCTGGAAATCCTTCTTCCTCAGTAGCTAATTGGTTGCAATGTAGAATATCATATCCTGAGCCCCAGGTGGAGATAATGAAATTAGACTTGAGCACAATTTTGTCACAAGCTCAAAAGCCAAAGAAATAGAAGAAAGCAAAGGTACAATCTAGGATTTAGAAGGATGAAACTAGAGCTTTTATAGCTGAGGTAGCTATTCCATTGCCTAATACAAACATAGAACAAGTCAGAGTAGAGGATTATGTCGTAACAACTATAAATTTGGGACCAACTACACAAGCATAAATGGTTGATGAGTTTAAAGGGTCCGTTACTTCAATTCTAGAGCATCTAGATAAGGATGAACTTTCAAAGAAATAATTGAAGCAACAAAATGAGGAGCTCTGAGCATGCCTTCAATTTATGATAAAACCAGTAGATCCTGAAAGGGGGATAAGGACAATACCTACCTTTTTGTCAAGAGACGAAATGTCTAGGCTTGGTGAAGTTTAGACTCTGTCAAAAGACACCCAAAAATGGATGGTCAAGGTCTACAAAAGGGGATGTGAGACAATTGACACTGCAACTGAATCACAAAAGAGTTTGGTCCAACTTCTTGAGCAGTGGAGAGACCCGTGGGAAGAATGTGATTCTTTTGATGAATATTACTCTCATATGTTTCCTCGGGTTAAAGGTATCAAAGATTTGCTTGCCCAAATACTATTGGCTGAGAATATTTTGACTGGTGATAAATTGTGTAAAGCAACTAAATGGTATTAGTAGATAAAGTTGAGGAAAGAAATTGTTGACAGCATCAGGAAGGCCTGCAAGCCAGTAGATGAAAACATATTGGCTCTGATATATGACATAAATGATACTCTAAGGGATTGTCTGGTAATGGACTACAATGTTTTGGCACCATATGATGTGAATGGTTGTAAAGATAAACTGCACAAGATAGTTTTTGAAAATGTTGAGTTAGATGTGGAAGCCAGGATGGATAAGGTCAGTGACCTCAGAGTTGAGTTCAATCCATTTCATAAGGCAAAGGAAGAAATAAAAAGGATATATAATCAACACAGTTGAGAATTGGAAATGTTCAGATATCAGGTCAATCATCTTAAGAACTCGGACCCCATAGATATCAATGCAGCACTTTCAGCCTGGGACGACTACTGCAACAAGCTGGTAGAATAAGACAAAGTAGACTTGGATGGAGAGTCTTAATATGTTTCTCTTAAGCATTTTGGAATACATTCCTATGACTAATGTAAAAAACTATATTTAGAGTGACATGTGACACTATTTTGTCTTTATTATGCCTCGAAATTGACCTTTTCTATATATATATATATTTAGTTGGGTAGTCAAAATGTCTTGATTCAATGTATTTGGGGGTTGTTTTTCATCTTTTTCATAAAGTACAAAATGTAATCCAGGATTTGTTATGAGTTGTCATGAATGCATTTAATGATGTAAATATAGACTGTTGGTGTTGAGTTAATCTCCACCATCCATTCAAAAACTTGGTATGCCGCTTCTCCTATATAAAGGGATACCATTTCCATTATTTGGGAGAGAATTCTTGATGCCGAATTGTTGGCATTCTACCATTTGAAGTAATACAAAGCAAGTTTCTGTAGTTATTTTGAGAATTTGTGTGTTGTATTGGCTTATTTGGTTTCATGGTTCGCTTCTTGATCTCCAATAGTTAGTTAGTTGTGCTTTTGCAATGTTCATGGTTTGCTGAAAGTATTTGATGAATGCTCTTAGTCCATACTTTTACTTATTTGTTGATGGTAAGTAACTGTGCAAAGTTAGTCTGGGCTGATCATTTGTTCTTAAGTTTGATTGCATTTCATAAATTAAAATGCGCCATTTATTGGGTATTTGATGAATGAATGTAATTTGAAAATTTCTCGATTTCCATTGAAGATAGCATCATTTTCTGCAGTGCTGTAACAATCATTTTTAGTTTGGTAACTCAAAAAACTAGTTAAATTTTAGAGCATTTGTCTACTTGCAGTAATCCACATATTGTGAATGTCACTTAGGATTCCCTTAAACCCTATCTCCCTTTTACATTTTCTTTGAAAATAGTTGTTAGTTTAGGAATTTCAGCAACATTTCACACTGTCTTATTAGCTGAAATCACAAAGGGTTTGCAAAAATTGTTGTTCCAACCATTAAAATCTAAAGATGTATGTAAGACCCCTTGTTGGCACAGCCAGAACATTCCAACTGAGAGATTCCAAGCAAGAAAAGACCTAGCTGTAGAAACCTTGGAGTAGTCTTACCTAGGGTAGGATACTTTTCAAGAGAGGTGTGAAACCAATAATCACACCTGCGTTGTTGTGTGCTAAAACACTCATCAACAATACCTACAAAGAAATCTACTGAAAAAGGGCATAAAAGAAAGAAAACTGAGGGCAAAAGGACGTATGTTAGTATTGGAGTTGATGAAGAGGAGACTGAAACAGATGAAGAAGTAGAGATAATAAAGGCTAAGGCTGGTGAAGTCTCAAGGAGTAAATAGGAGAAGCCCTCTGGTAAGGGCAAAAGAAAGAAGAAGCCAAAGAAATCAGAGCCCAAAGAAGCAGAGGCCACAATAACATTAGAAGATACCTTAAATGCTATGGCAGCTCATGGTAATCTAAAGCCAATAGCAGAACTATATGATGAGTATAATGATGTAGACAAAGGCATCATTGAAACTATTGTGGTTATATTTTTGGAGATGTTCAACAAAGATCTTCTTTAAGTGATTATTGATCTACCAGATAGCTTGACCAACATTATGTCTACTAGAAAGGAAGAAACAATGGCCAAAGATTTAGAGTTAAGATAATATGCATTAATAATGTTGTGTCTGGATATAACTGTTGAAGAGAAAACCAAGGTTACCAAGGTGCTTGGGGGAAAGATTGAGATAAAGAAGAGGACTGGTAACACTCTGATGTCTGCATACATAGAGAAATTTGTAAAAGAAATAGAGGAAATAACTCTTGATGTCTTAAGAGAGTTCAACATCCCAACAATTCATGATAAGGAAGGACCAAAAGTTGGTTATGATACTTCTCTTCTGGAGATTAGCACAGAACAGGGCTTGAAACAAACAGAGACAATTCCTTCAGAAAGCTTAGGAAGAGATGAAGAAATGAAAGAGCAAAAAGAGGATAATGCTCTAGAGAATGTTGAAACCCCTCTAGAGCAGAATGTAACTGTTGATAATGGAAATCAAGGTGATATAGAAGAAAAAAACTGGTGAACAAGCTAAGGTTAGTCCTCCTCCAAAGCATAGAACTAATGAGCAAGAAGTCATGGATCAAGATCCTCCAGAGAAGACTAAAGAAGAAGAAGTGTCTCATGACATGGTAAGAGACATTGTTGCATCTACACAAGATCCAGTTGATTCAGTGAGAGAATTCCTAGAGAGGTGGCATGAAGCTCAGATTTTGGATACACCTAAGTTTCTACAAGGAGCAATTAACTTAGCCTCCACGTCCCCTCTACAAAAATTTAAATTAGGGACAATTTTCCAAGCTAAGGCTCAGGAAGAAATTTTGAAGTCTCATATTCAGGATAATGAGCTTATTGGTGAGGCATCTGGTGTTTTAGAAAAGTTGATGCCTAGACTATAGGACACATCTTTAGCCCCTACTGAGAAACTCAAAAATCTAATAAGCTTTGTAAGTATAAATTTTGAGTCCCTTGAAAAGGTTGTAGAAAAGAAAGTAAGGGCAAATATTGATGTTAAAAGGTTAGTGTTACCAAATTATGTTCACACCTAATTTAGTTAGACCTGATTTGCAGATTGTTTCAAAAGGAGTAAAAGAAAACTTTTAAGTTAATGCAATCAGTGAATTTATGATGTCTTGATAAGAGAAAATAAGGATCAATTGATAGGATAATTTGATAGTTCAATTAGGACTGTCAAACCATCATGACAAGTGAATATCTAATGGCAAGATATCAAACAGTCAATGAAAGATAGATAATCTAATTGGTTTTATCTTTCAGTTATAAGATGATTGAATCATTTAAGTGATCACATTTCAGTGTGAAAGAGAGATATTTATAAAACTATCATTTCATATCATGTTTTGAACATATGTTTCATATTAGTTTCAGTTATTCTATCCTATGCATTTTCTTCAAAAAAGTCTACATACATAAATCATTTGCATAAGGTAAAGTAACTGATCATGTTTAAAGAAATGTTTAAATGTGTCCCACACAAGCCATGGGAGTGACTAAATTGAGCAATGTAGACATATGTAAGATATACATCTGAGGATAAAAGGAAAGAGAAAGAACATATGAGAATATTAAATATCCATCATTGCCCTTTTAGGAGGTTGATGTCCTTAGTTGATAGCTGGTCTTCATTTCCTTGTCTTCAACTCCTGATCATGACAGTGTACCTGCAAAATATTGGGGGAAAGCCCTATTAGAAGCTCTGGATATTTAAAATTATCACATGTTTTTATCAACAGACATATCAACTTGTAGATATTATGTGTCTCATGTGAATGGATCAAGTCAAACATATGTAATAAATCAGGTCAACATGAGAAAGATCAATTAACTTCAAGAGGTATGTTTTTTTGCTAACTTGTTTGTTCACTGTGCAAGTATAGGAAAAGTAATGTTGCTGATTTGAAGACATTTAAAGCATCTAGAGAAAATGTGGCTCCAAAAAGGGTTGAGCCCAGCATGTTCAAGCACTATTATTAATGATAGTTTTGACCAAGAAGCATGATTTTTTCAGCCATAATGCCATCAAGAATCATCATGAAACAACAGATAGAGAAAAATGTCATATGGACAGCTATAAGAAATTCACTATGCCATATAGGATAGTCACAGTGTACCTTTAGATCAAGAAGATTATCATTCAAATACCATGCAATGAGGGATACAATGTAGCTACAGATCATGGAGCAGCATTTAAAGACATGTATTTACCAATTTTCTTGTGAATAAAGTATAAAATTTCTATTAGGTATATGAAACAACCTCATTCATCAAAGGTGACAACAACATCAAAACAGACATACCATGTAATAGCATGACAAACAATTCACATTCTTATTGCTGTCATACCTCATAATGAGAGTAAGAAGTGACAAATAGAGAAAGTAGTGTTTCAAGATAGGCATTTCATCTTGGCACAGTGAATAGTCTTTTGCTATAATAGAGATTGAAGTCATTACAACATAGGTTATAGTGAAACAAACCTTGTGGCAGTCATGGTAGCCAACTAGGCATGAATGACCAAGTAGTAATCAATAGCCAAGAATGATGAACATACATTAGTGAACAAGCACAATTATACAACAATCATTGAAGACTGTAGCAGTAATAAAGGCATCATGGTACAATCATATTCCATGAAATACAAGGTACATGAGATAAAATTGCAACAGTATGATAAGGGACAATAATGAACAGTTACCAATAGAGCAGTCATGAACGTATTAAACAGTTACTTCAAAAGATAAAAATAATCATTGCCTTGTTGTTAAGTCATAAGCAAGTAAGTCATTAAGGACAGTCACAGGGGTAAATGACTATGATAGTTAGGATAGTAGAGATATCACTATATCTTTGGAGGTAGCATTCAATAGTAGCCTACAGTGTCAAGAGGCACAAAATAGTCATGTTTGACTATTATAATGAAAGTGGGCAGTCATTATGGAAGTTGTAAACGTCATAGAGACATAGTGAAGTATAGCATGGAGTAAAATCAAAAGTACAACTAAAGGATCTATTCAAAGCCAAGGACAACCATGAAAGTCTTAAATAAAGAGAAACAATGCCACATACCCTGTAGAAATAGTCAGCAAGAATAAGACAAATATTTACCACTTTTTCTTGTGAATGAAGTGTAAAATTGCTATTGAATGATTAGCTATGATAGAACATATATCTTGAAGAATAGTAAAGGAGCAAAGGCATTCATAATGACTGCCTAGATTTAACATAGGGTGAAACAACCTTGAGAGAGCAAAAAAAGCACAGTGTATAAGAAAGGTTGTCATCACAATCATAAAATAAACCCTACAGTTTTAGAGATTAAAGAGTTCAAATCATCAAAGTAAAAGAAGGTTCTACCTAATCTTGTATTGTACCAGTCACTTTCAATTATGGAGCATTTCTTTCGCTAAAAAAACTCAAAGATTTCTATAGATTTTATGAGTGAACCTGAGTAAGATAACTGACAATGGTAGTAGTGGCCCAAAATGGTTGTTTTCTCTGTATCCCTCTATGGCTCATTCTGTTGAAGAGATGGTATCTTAGGTGCAACAGGGCATATTCAAGGCCAAAATGGGAAGGTGGAGCATATGAAGGTAGTGGAGAGAGATCTAGAATATTTATAGATAATAGGCATTCTCAAAATGCAAAGGATAAAAAGAAAGTATTCCTGCAAATTAAAGTACAAACTCTCATTTTTTTTTCAAAACCCTAACATATTTAGGTTTGCAAAAGAGAATGTATAGAGAGAGCAAGATACAGTCATAGCTACGGCCAAGAAGGCCTTATTTTTTGAAAAAATGAAAAATTCATGCTATACTTCTGAAACCCTTATCTTTTCTTCATGTATACAGTGAAAGAAATTATCCAGAGCAAGATAATGTCATGGCCGTGATAGGAAAGTGAAAATTCTTTGTGAAAATCAAAAGCCTTTGCATATATTCTTGAAACTGTGTCTTGTATTATTATATACAGTTGAAAAAAGAAGAGAGTATGTTACAGGTCGTAGCCATTAGAAGAGATTTCTACAAACAAAAAGAATAAAAACCCTCATTTTCTTTTTGAAACCCTCATATCTTTCATAAAAATGGAAGAAGCTTGAAAGACTGTGGATATAGCCAGGCCATTATAAAGGAGCTTATTTCTTCAAAATATAACCAAAACCCATGTCATTTTCTTGAAAAAACCTATCAGCATTGAAGACACAGTCCAATTAAATGAATGGTGAAGGCCAAATAAACTCACCTGAAGAAATTGCAGAGAAGAGTATGCCACAAGCCGTGGGCCTTATTTCCTCAAATCCCTTTGAAATGTATGAAGATATTTTACCAGGGCAAAGAAATACAGAAATACAAAGAATATACAGTAAGAAATGGGTGTGAAACTTATATAATGTTCAGAAATCCATGTAGCAGTGGCCATTAAGGAGACACATTCACAGAAAAAGACCAAAGAAAGCAGTCTTTTCTTTACATAGAACTTACCTTTTTTCATGCCAGGAAAAGTGAAGAAATCGACCAAAAAGGATTAAAAGTTGCAGAGGAAGACAAGTATGCCATCAAAACCCTCGCTATTGGTCAAGGAGTTACAGAGCCAGAACAAGCAGAATGAAAAGATGAAAAGAGAGTTTAGGGTTCGAAACTTTTTTTAGCCAAATGCCCTATTTTGAACCATTGATATTTTTGACTTCTTTTGAGAATCATTGCCAAATCAATATATGTTGTGGTCAAAACATAAAATCATGATACCTAGTGCAACATGAAGGGGGTCATGGGGGTTATATAGAGTATTATGACCTTGTTTTGTGAATGTTGATGATGATTTTTTGCCTTAAAGTCAAATAATATGATGATTATGACTAGGAGGTAAATGGAGCAATAAGGTAAGTGAACAAGGTAATTTCATTATGAGGTCAAATAATGTCAAAGGTGGCAGTGATAAGGACAGAAGGTAACATTGCATGGTAAAAATCAAGTCAAAGATAGTTTTAAATGTAATGATACATAATGCATGCAAAGAAGATATGGTCAAGGCGAAGATATGGTCAAGACAAGGACATGGTAAATAATGGTATGCAATATGAAGGTAATGATATACATATTTTCTTTTGCAATGTAATGAAGTAATAAGGGATAATTATGTCTTGAATACATGTGAATGCAACTTTAGAGCCTTTATTATTTCATGGAGTAATAAGGTGGTCAATATGCATGTTATCAATTTGTGCATACAAGTGACCTAATTTTTGCATGGGAGACATAAGGGGGTAATATTTTTTCTTTCATGTATGAAGACCTAATTTTGGCATCAAAATCATGCAAAATTGTGCAATTAGGAAAATGTAAAAGGAGATATAAGGTATTTCTTTTCTTCCATTTATTTTTTCATAAATTTAGAACTATATACCATGTAAACAAATTAATAAAGTAATATTTGATAAATTACTCTATTATTTTGTCACAAGTTGTAAATTTGGAGAGATTAGACAATTTGAAACCCATAATAAAGTAAGTCATGCAAATGATTACTTTATTAATTTGTCACATGATAAAATCATGCAAAATCATTCAAAATGGATGCGTTAAGTTAACTAAGGTCTTTTGATGTCTTTTGCATGACTTGGGGGATCAAAATAGACAAAATTGGTCAACTCTTGGGTCAAACAAATGGAGACTAGCAGATTGGAGCTATTTTTGCTCATTTTGAGGTAATTTTGACCTTTATTTTTAGGGATTTCTTGGTTTGTTCATGGATCAAATTGGAGAGCTTATTTTTAGAGGTAGTTAGCTACAGTTATTTTTTCATGCCTCTTGGAGAGGGCAAAACTATATATTGTAAAGAAAAACTTAGGTTTTTCTAGTTCTTGCATTCTTTTCTCTTTTACACATTGAGAGACAGAGTTTGTTTGTAACTCATTTTTGTAGTTCTTGCCTTTTTTACTCTTTACACTTTGAGAGAGAAAGAAGGTTTTGTAACTCATTGATTATAGATTTTATAGAGATTATAGCAGGTTATAGGTTCTCTTTTATGCAATTTTTTCCTTTATTTTTCATTGGAATCAAGTGGTTGCCTTTCCATTAATGCTACTTGTATGAGTGATTTGATGAAATTTTATTGTGTTTAAATATCAAAACCTTTAAAATTATTGTCTCATTCTTACTTGCAAGTGTTAAGCGTAGTGATATCACTGGTCTTAGGTTGTGCTACTAAAGTCGTTTTCCTTCATGTTGTGAAAAACCCTTTTTCCTTCATAAAGAAGATAATTTCCAGCCTTCCTTAGAAATATTTTTATGATTACATTGCCAAAAGTGGATTTTGTGGATAAATTTTTGAGATCTATTGTGAGTTAGATTTGTAATTTTTCCATCAAAATTAGGTGCATCACCGCATTTACACTTTCAATTTTAGTGATTCCATTAGATTTTTTTCCCCTTTTCCTACAAATTTATCATTTTATCAAGGGAACCAGCCCATTTGGAGGTTCAAGCTCACCATAGGTCACCCAAAGCCTAAGTTTAATCCAATGTTTTGAAGGATTGTAGAGTTTCACAGCTTTGCATAAGGATGCAATCCTAATCGACAATAGTTAGTAGAGTTAAATAATAAAGCTTCTCAAGATAGTCTTGTTAGATAAAAGTATAGAGTATGCACAAATGACAATTAAGGAAGCTAGTGAAATATACCAACATTGTCTCACTTGGCTGGATAAAACAAAGGACATAAATGAGAAAATAAATGGCTTGGAAGATAAGACCATTGGGATATCTAGCAGCTATGATCTAGTAAAGGATGCCATTGGAACTCAACAAGCTGAAGTAGAAATAGTTCACTCTACTATTCATAAACTACAAACTCAAAGAGAGTTTATCAAAGATAGAATGAGCTATCTCAGGGAGATAGTGAGCTTCAAAATTGCATCAATAGCCAGAGTAGTAGCAGTTGCAGAACAAACAAAGAAAATCACTGAAGTCCCTACTACTCTAAAGAAGGCAAAAGATATGGTGTCCTAGATCAATGGACACATCTTAGTTTTGAGTGATGTCAAAATTTGATGGGATAAAGATGTAGCTCTGCTAAGGTGATTTTATTCTAACATTCTCCTAGCAAAACTGTAAGAATTATTGTTCTTAACTTCACTTGTAAATATGAGGATAGTAGAAAAATATTTTTGAAGTTTTGGCAACTTGTACATACATTTGTATCATATAGCTTTGCCATTGATGTCAAAGGGGGAGAAGAAGAACCAGAGAAAAATAGATAAATATCTAAGTGAGAGTAGAAAAGCAGGGTGTACATAGTAAGGGGGACCGGTATGAACATTTTTCACTAAGTGTTGCCATTAATGCCAAAGGGGGAGATCGTTGGAAACATAGTCAAGAGACACTGCTGATATGATTGTGATGTGATGTTGTCACTGATGGAAACAATAAGATATGATTGGGAATAGGTCAAGGAAGAATGACCTAGTCAAATTGACTAAGTGTTGGCAACTTACTGAGTTAGCAACAAAGAGTCTGTTGGTATTACTCTGCAGATATAGATTCTGGTATGCAGTTTTGGTATGTTGCACATGGTTGTTTGATGATGCTATATTCCAAGCTTCACATCCTAGCAATAACTGAAAGGTACACTTTGAATTGATTAAGTCTAGGTCAAGAAAGTTCAGTCATGAACAGTACAGAATACCTGAGTATTTTAGTCCACATTTATCCATTATTGGTTGTTTCAATTTATAGTTTGGAAGTGTTGTAAACACATGTTAGGAGTATCCAATTCCAAATTTGGGGAGTTTAAGCTTTCTCGGATGATCATCTACAAGTGTCTAAGTATCGACATTCAAGTTGATAGTATTTCACAGTAACAAAGACAATAGTTCAAAGATTCGCATTTTGCCACATAAGAATATTTTTCTTGTGGTTCTAAAGGTATGATTTGTAGTGTGTAAAGAGTGTTTGATATGATTTTGAAAGTATCTTGTGGTCCACAGTAAAAGTTGTTTGATAGAGGAAGTAAACTAGTGGTATTAGCCAACAAAACAATATGATGTGTATGTGGTAAGTTTTGGTATTTTTAATCCTAAGTGGTGAAACAGTTAAGGCTGACATGTGTGAAGGTGTTTCAAATATTGTTTGGGTCCTCAATAGATTTTGGAGAATAAATTTGGCTGACAGAGCACATAATGCATGACTACACGGTACACTTTATTAGGCCGACCTAAAATGAAAATTTTGTTTGTTGTGGATATATAAATGGGATTGAATTTGGTGGTTGAGTAGGAGTGTGGTGAATGTGAATGTGTGTAGAATTTTGAACTATAGTGCAGGTGACAATAGCAGAAGAAGAGAGATCTTGTCTAATGTAAAGGCAGAGCAGTGAAATAGAGCAGTCAAGATGAAGAGTTTTGAGATAGTATTTTGAGCATTCATTGGAGCTGTATTCATACATGAGCAGATGCAATCTGAGTAGTTCAAATCAGCAATGAGCCACATTTCTTCTTTATTTCTTTCTCTAGGAGGTGAGACTTCTTGCAGTGAGCACTTTATTTGGGTAGTGAGACTTTATTGTAATTTGGTATTAATCTTACATAATATATTGTGAGCTAACACTCACCATGGTTTTTCCTAGTTTTTGGTTTTCCACATAAAAGTCTTGGTGTTCATGTGTGATGGATTTTGGTTGTTTGTTCTATGTTTAATTTGCTTGGTTATTGCATGCGGTAAAAGGATTATTAGTTCAACAAGTAAGAAGTTTAATAAAGTACTGATTCACCCCCCAGTACTTTGTGTGTTCAACAGGAGGTGACCACACTTATATTTTCAAGAGAATGCCTATTAAATGTAGGTGTCAAGTTGTTAAATATGAGGCTTGTGATAAACATACATTATTCAAATAATATGCATAGGTAACAACTAATGGATTGTAGCTAAATTTAGGTGCAGTGCATGAACAAGAATATAGAAAGGAGATGCATGGAAATAGAGGCTAGACACCAAACATAAAGCTCACAAATTTGAAGTACCTCACTACACCTAAGAAAACAAACAATGACATGGGCCATAGGGATACAAGAAAATCATCATTCACTTCAAGACATAGCAATTGAACTTCCACAACTCTTCGACGTACCCATTGCACACCAATGTGTGATTGCTAGTTTACTCTTATTCTAATCTTTACCTAAATTTTTAAAAAATAATAATGATTACAATACACAATAGAAATACAAACAAACATTATTATTTGAGCATAAATATATTATATTATTTAACAATAATAATTCATATTATATTATATGGAAAATATGAGATCATATTCCCTCCAACCTCACCAAAGCTATGTGAGCATACTTGGTCTTCCACCTCAAAAATACATGAGCAAAAGGAAATCTCAACCATTGATTTCATCCTTGCATCCTAGGCCTCCATCTCTCATCCAAAAATCTTTTTAAGAGAGGATTGCCCTTCTCATTCCATCAAGTACTCATGCATTATCATCACGCTACAAAATTATATAATGTCCAAGCACTTGAGCAACAACATTACATCATGATACACCACTATAGTCATTGGAGCACATCCACAAGAACAATCAAGGTAATATGGTTTTCTTTGTATCTTGCATTATCAATTCTACTTCTAGTATTGCTCAAATGGAAGGATAGAATACAAATTTCTTAAGGTTTGAGCTTAAAGATAGAATACAAATTTCTAATTTACAAGTCCAAAAATTAGTTACTCCACATGCCATAAATTTCTCCTTATCCCATGCAATATCCTAGATTCCTATAAAATCCTCCTTTTCTAACTAATTCACTTCTCATTAACATGACTAACTCAAAAATCAATAAAATCTATATTTTAAAAGGAAAATCCAAAATAGTTATTATTAATAACAATAATACTTGATCCTAGGGGAAAAGATTTAGTATTTTCTACTTTGCGAGAGCTCTACAACTTACCTACCCAAAATAGCTTTCTTGATTTTGAATCTGAGTAGGAATGGTAGTTGACAGCCCAGGGGGATCCCCATGGTCCCCTCGTCTCTCCCTATGCAAGGCGTGTCCAGTACTTTCACTAGTAGTACCCCAGAACACATGTTTTTAGTCTTGGGTTTAGGACCTTAGGGTTGGAAAGATGTTCTTGTGGAGGAAGACCATGCTAGTCAATCTAGTGGGACTATTGTCCCTCTATTGTCTGAATCTGAGGAAGGAACACCTTTGAAGGTGCCAGACTTGACTATCCAAAGGGTGGTGTCAACAATGGAAAATATGTTGGTGGGTAAGTTTTTTTTCCTATTACCCCAACATTGACCTTGTTATAAGGTGGATAGCATCTCAATGGAAGCTTAAGGGTAGTGTTTTAACTAGTGCCATAGTAGGTGGTATGTTTCTCTTTAAATTTACCTCTAAAAAAGATCTCCTCCATGATTTATCTAGTGGACCATCGCTATATCAGAAGCATTCTCTTTCTATGTGTAATTGGAGACCTAAATTTGACACCAAGGAAGATCTGAACCAATCGGCTCTAGTAGGCGTAAGGCTACCTGGGTTGCCCCTTGAGTACTGGCATGAAGAATTTTTTTCCTAGATTAGAAATTATTTTGGAGATTATGTTATGGTGGATAAGGTCACCAAGGCAAAATCTAGGCTTGTCTACACCAGGTTCTGTGTTAATGTGGACATTCTTAAAACCCTCCTCACTTCCATCATCCTTGAGTCTAAATTTGGAAAATGGACCTAGAGCATTCTCTATGAAAACTCTAGGGTTTTCTGCCAAAATTGCATGAAGCCAGTCCATGTCATAACACAGTGTCATACTACCAAAAATCCTATTCCAAAGCCAAAGGAATATGTGGAGAAGATGATGGATTTTTTGGAGGAATATCCATTCAAAGAGGATATTCTAAACCTTATTAGTTCTCCCCCTGCTTCCCCAATGAATACTATAGATGGAGAACCCAGGGAGGAAACTCTACATGGTCCTACTCAGATTAAGGAGGAGAAAGTAGAGGAGGATCTGGCTCTACTAGACAAACAACGCACAGACAGTGGTAGCTAAGAGAAAGAATTGCAAACTCAGAATGAATATGGTGTAGAAGATAAACAATAGTCCCCAGAAAACTGAATCTACTATTTTGGAGATGCAAGAGACAATCTTTGAAAGAGAAGAGGGTGAGATCCTCCCACAAATGGAAGACTTAAGCTCTGCAGTGAAAGGGACAACAACAAAAAATTTACCAGTGCAGATACTAGAACAAGCCAAAGTTCTTAGTCCCCCTTAGAAGGAAGGAGGTTCTTCAAGGAAGTTATGTATAAGCACATTTTGGGGTGCTTTCTCTCCATCCCTAGGGGTAGGACCTAGTAAACAAAATGATGACATTGAGGGTTGTTCTACTACTAAAAGGAAGGGTAAAGGATAGAGTAGGAAGACCACTGATGTTGGGGTCAACCTAAAGTCTAGGAGACCTTCGCATGTATCCAAACTAGACAGCGTGAGGTTGCTAAGGAGATAACAAATAGAAGGCAGACCATATTGCAGATGCTTCCAGGAAGTTGAAGAGATGAATATTCTCTCCCAGAATATTAGAGGACTAAATAGTCCTCACAAACAGTTTTTGGTCAAAAACTATATTTTTTAAAATAAAATTGATATTTTGTTGTTAGAAGAAATCAAGATGTCTGAAGGTGAATTTAAACTTGTTGCCAATAGCATATGGTCTAATGCTAAATTTGTTGTTAGTGAAGTTCAGTGGATGTCTGGCGGCATCGTTACTATGTGGGGGTACAATGTCAAGGGTTCTGTTGTTACCCACACTAGGCACTATCTTGAAGTCTCTTTCTCCTATCGAGACAACAATTGGTCTGTGGTCAATGTCTACACCCCTAATTCTAGGGTGGGTTGAAAGGAGGTTGGGGATTTTTTGTCTTCCAGAATTAACCATAACAAAATGCTTCATTGGATGGTTGCAGTAGACTTCAATACCCCTCTTTTTCCCTCAAAAAAACTGGGAGACATTATGGACTATTCTGATGGTATGGCCAATTTTGTGGAGTTCCTAAATAATGCCAGCCTTATAGACATTAAACTCTCTTGCCAATCTTTCACTTGGTCCAATATGTGTTAAGGAGACCACCTTATCCAACCTAAGTTGGATAGGGTCCTTATTTCTTCAAACTAGAATATTGTTAATCTTCTCAAACTAGAGGCTCTCCCTAGAATTGGTACTGATCACAACTCTCTTTTGCTAAACTGGTAGGAAAGAACTCATAGAGGACCTTATCCCTTTAGGTTTGAAATGATGTGGGATGTGTTAGTTCCTGAATCGACAGAGGGTTTGGCAGTTCCAATGCACAGGCAGATTTGACCAACAGATACGGGAGGTTGCGTGAGCTGCCTCCCCTTCACTTCTGGTTCTGCCACACCAAGGGGGGTTCCCTATAGCTAAAGATTTTTCTTTGACTCGCCCAATGACAGAAAGATTTACCTTTACAACAATAGACATAATACTCTCATGTTTGGACCAAGATTTTCATGATAAATCACATGGTTGGCACTGTTCTTGGACATATCTAATTGGTTGAGGTATGAGAGTATGCAGGGGTCCTACTCCTACTCCTACAAACTAATAGGTTGGAAATATGGAATGATTTATTTTAATGTTTGGATGCAAGATAGGGCATTTTAGATCATAACTACTAATTCGGGGGCAGACCGGTGCCTATCTTAGGGAAAGGAGTCAACTAGACGTATACAAGAGAATGGCTTGCAACTGGCATTCAAGTTTCAAGGGGTTAGAACTGGTATTTGCCTTACAAACACCACCCAAGGATAAGTATTTAACTGTCTCTACTTACATACATCCCAGCTGACATACAATCTTCTCCATACTCAACCTAAAACAATTTAACCCACTCCTTGAATGGAAGTTAAAGATTAAGCATGTGATACAGAAATCCATACCCTAGAATCTGAGAAACCCTTAGCAACCAAATTCAAAAGAAGAGAATGCATACAACACATGGAGACAGATAGATAAACACATGCAATAATGCATTTTTCATATAAAATGACAAGAAACTGAACATATGTGCAAGGTGCACTCCAATGCAACTCATAAACTCCAACAGAGATGAAATAGCCAGGAAAATGCTTTGTTTTTCATTATTTTTCCCCCCAAAAATGCCCAAGTCTTCAACAAACGAAATGAGTAACACAGTTTACATTTTATAACAAGACTGTGTACTCAACAATAATTACAAGGCAATTCAAAATTCCTGCCAAATACAATGCACCACAGAATGGTGCTCAAATCATTAAAAGTTCCAAGCAAAGAGAAAGAAAGGAGCAGGTGAGATCGAGAACTAAGTCACCGACTGGAGATTTTCCATACAAATTAGGTAGGTGGCCAGTCAATCATTGACCCATATCCTTGCATTTCGCCATTAATGGCCCAGCTACCTGCAGCTCCCTTTGAAATACAGCAGTGAATGCATAAGAAGTTTTCCCGCCTGAAATGCAGCCACAGATACAAAGAAATCCTTCGCTGCTTGAAAGTTTAAAACTGGCTGCTGATCCTCCTCCTATCGCCAAAATTAATGGCGCCAAAACACGCTGAAAAGTCACCAACCAATCAGAACATGCCACGTAGGCACCCTGTGCTTCTATCACTGACTTTTCCTCTTCGCAACATACATTTTTACTTTCCCCCCTGTATATGCAAAAGAACATGCATATACAAACAACTGCCTACATACAAAGCACAGACCCCAAATTGTTATAGAACAAATTGAAATTGCAATCGGGTCCCGCCTTGTACATCTCTCTTTGCATATCTCCTTTGTATATTGCAAATACAAATGCAATATACATTCTGCGGATTTCAAATTTTTATGAAGCATTTTGAAATCACTTTGAAATCTAGCCTGTATCTCTATTTTCTTGTATATCGGCATATACAATGCCATATACATGCAAGCCGCGGACGCCAACCCTGAATTAGCCAAATTTGACTTTTGAATTGGGTCTGGATTGTATCTTAACTTTTGCATCTTCACAATGTATATCGGCACATACAAGCACCCATTATACATGTTGCGGACCCCAAACCTTTATTCACCACAATACATCTTCCTTTTCGCATCTGGGTTGCATGTTCTTCCTTTGTATATGACCAATGTATGTCACATATACAATGTGAACATACAAGCAGATTATACATACAAACATCGGACTTCAACCTTATCAACCAAAATGCATGCTCATTTCAGATCTAGCTTGTATATTTGCGAATGCATATTTGATTGTATGTGCGAACATACAATCACAAAAATATGCAATCGGTGGGCCCCATCTTTTGTATATTGGCCCCTTTAACTTTTCACTTTGCATATAGCGGATGTATATTGCATATACATTCTACCTTGTATGTGAGGTAGATCCCACCAAATGTATCTCCTGCTTTAAATGTTGCTGAATATACAAGACCCCCTGTATCCTTTTTCAATGTATATGCATCGGCCGTCAGGCAAACTTTGGAGTTGACTGCCGATGCATCCTATCTTGCCGATGACTCTCTGTCACTGTAGAAAATGCATGTCGGGTTTCTTTGTATATTCTTCATTGTATAAACCCAATGTATGTTGGACATACATTCACTCTTGGATATGTTTCCCTTGTATGTAGCCATTGTATGTCTAAACATACAAACCCGATATACAAGCAAACTCAACATACAACTGCAGAATATTCTAGGAATCTGCAAAAGATTCCTCAATGTATATGCACCAATTCCAAACCCAATATGCATACAAGGAGGCATATAACTGATTTTTTTCATTTTTTGAAGGCCAATTGAGCATTTTGCAAGCCCGCCAATGTACATTTGCATTTGCACTTACAAACCCCTTTGTATATACAAAGATACATGCATTTAAAACTATTTTTTGCACTTTTCAACTACAAAGGCCAAAAGATTTAGAATTTTTTGGATTTTATGGAAGGTGCCTGCAAATTTAAATGCCTGAAATCTGAATGTTTATGTAGGCACCAACACTGGCTCTGTCTGGGGATGCATGCCTCTTGCAGGCACGGTGAGAACCATAGATCTCTGGGATGCAGACCAGTCCTTTATCCATTGGGCATAGAGTTAAACACTGCACCAACCTCCATCATAAATCACACATTTTTTAAAATTTTCTTAGTGGCCCAGGGACACCAAAAAGGAAAAACCAGAATTTTCCTTTATCAAATAACCTGTTTTCATCTGATATCACTGGATCAAGCCTGAAGATACTGCCATTGTCTGGCCTGAAACAAACCTTGTCATTTGCATATTCAAACATCTGATTGAGCTTACTCTTGTTAACCTTATGCAAACAACCATCAACATCAAGCAACATGTGAATGTCATATTCATTAAACAATGCATTCTCATATGATATACAACACTTATCATCATCTATATCAGCAACATGCATTGTAAAATGATCTCCTAGCTAGACTAAAAATTGAAAGCACTCATAGTCTATCATATAGCTAGGATCATCAGGTATCATTCTATCATAAGCTGGCATATCAAAGATAAAGCTCTCAAATCCACAATTGTGCAATTCATGCACATAATCATTAGCTGCATCAAATTGGAAAGGATCAGACTCAAGCACATCTTTGCAATAACCTTCATGACATATGTTGATTTTTCTTTCATCAGGATGAAAATTAGAATCCTCATCAATAACATTGCTTAGATCCTCACCCTACTCAAATAGATCCTCCTCACTATATGTGTTAAAAAAAATTGATCCAAGTGTTTCCATTTCATTATAGTATGCTACTGGTTCATGGACAATAGAACATGCATTTTCATTACCAATGAATTCTCTTTGTGGAGGAGTATCAGCCTGTGTGTCATAAACAAAACTATAATCAAATAAAGAACAATCATGCTCAACACTAGCACTTGTTTCAATCTCTGATTGTTCCTCATCATCTCCATGTGTTTGAATAGAAGGCAGTGATTCAAACATGGAATTGCTCCTTTGTTTGCTTATTTCTTCTCTATCTTGAGCACAATACTCACAATCATCTCCACAAACCCACTCAAACAAGTATTCATTGTTGTCCATAACCTCATCATTGCTTTCAAAATCAGATACCTCAACCTTGAAATGGGAGTCACCACTGATCCTCTCATTGGCATCCTTGACTGGTGAACAATCCAGTTGAGCATTATTATCAGCAGTATGTTCAAGTATAGCATTCTCAATTTCTATCTTCTCATTTACACATTTATCTTAACATGATGCCTTAATCATTTGGTCATTTGCAGCTACACAATTGCTATTCACACCAAAGCCTGCGGATAGGGAATTCAGTATGTGCTCATTCCTTATTTTTTCTGTATTTTCTAAAAACTTGTATGCCATCTGCATACTTGTTATCTTGAATTCCCTCAACATTTCACTAGATCCCTCCTCAAAAGCTTCAAAATACATACTAATGCATGCTGGAGTATCAGGTCTGAAGTCTTTAGGGATTTGTGAAAGGGCAATTGCAAATCTATGACTGAAATCAATACTGGGCTCTTCATCTTGTCTTCTAATTTTCATTACTCTTGCAACAAGATCAACAGGTTATCTTGCAAATTCTTCTCTAAAATAGTCAACAAGTTCATCCCAATAGGCAAAGGATTTCTTTGGAAAGCTCAAATACCAATCTCTAGCTCTTGCACCAAAGCATCTAACAAAAAACCTCATCCACATATCCTCATCTCTAAATGAATTTTTGTCCATAAAGTTGTGAAAGTTTTGGATATGTGCACCCCCATCACACACACTGTGTCCACTAAATCTAGGCATCTGATTGTAAATTTGAGCAGGCATACTTTCAACTTCATAATCAACCCATGACAAATCTAATTGGTCATACAAAGGATCAAAAGGGCTGACAAGAGGTTTAGCATTCTGACTGGCAGACATAACATTATTACTATTTAACTGAGCTTGCCTAGCCTCTAAGGATATCAACCTATTCTTTATCTCTTCTATTCTTTTACACAACACTTCATCCCCCTCTTGACTGAGTATGGGCAAATACATACTTGGATTCATAAAAATTTCATTCTTAGACAACCTATGTCTACCTATGATCTAAGGCTTCCCCTTGGCATCTAACCTATGCACTAAAACAACAAATGCAAGCGGGAAGAAACCATGTACCTTTTCTCATCCAGACGCTGAAGTCTTGAATAGAATATTTTTAGATCACAACATACATCTGCCTTTCATGTGCACTAAAAATATTTTTGCAGAGTCACCACCTCTCCAAGGAGGATAATTTTTTTTTAAACAACTAAAAGCTCATCATAGAACAAATATTCTTCTGAGTTCATTCCACCAGCAGAGCACCATATTCACATGAAAGAAATGGATATGCAACAATGATTTCACACTATTTGACTCTTGTTCCCCAATAGAGTCGCCATTTCTATTAGTTCTCGAATTGACAGAGGGTTTGCCAGTTCCAATGCACAAGCAGATTTGGCCAATAGATACGAGAGGTTGTGTGAGCTGCCTCCCCTTCACTTCTGGTTCTACCACACCAAGGGGGGTATCCCTATAGCTAAAGATTTTGCTTTGACTCGCCCAATGACATAAAGATTTAGCTTTACAACAACAGGCAGAATACTTTCATGTTTAGACCAAGATTTTCATGATAAATCACAAGGCTAGCACTATTCTTGGACATATCTAACTGGTTGAGGTATGAGAGTATGCAGGGGTCCTACTCCTACTCCTACAAACTAACAAGTTGGAAATATGGAATGATTTATTTTAATGTTTGGATGCAAGACAGGGGGTTTTTGGATCATAACTACTAATCTAGGGGCAGACCGGTGCCTATCTCAGGGCAAGGAGTCAACTAGACGTATACAAGAGAATGGCTTGCAACTGGCATTCAAGTTTCAAGGGGTTAGAACTGATATTTTCCTTACAAACACCACCCAAGGATAAGTATTTAACTGTCTCTACTTACATACATCCCATTTGACATACAATCTTCTCCATACTCAACCTAAAACAATTTAACCCACTCCTTGAATGGAAGTTAAAGATTAAGCATGTGATATAGAAATCCATACCCTAGAATCTTAGAAACCCTTAGCAACCAGATTCAAAAGAAGAGAATGCATACAACACATGGAGACAAACAGATAAACACATGCAATAATGCATTTTTCATATAAAATGACAAGAAACTAAACATATGTGTAAGGTGCACTCCAATGCAACTCATAAACTCCAACAGAGATAAAACAACCAAGAAAATGCTCTATTTTTCATTATTTTTCAACCCAAAAATGCCCAAGTCTTCAACAAACGAAATGAGTAACACAGTTTGCATTTTATAACAAGACTATGTACTCAACAATAATTACAAGGCAATTCAAAATTCCTGCCAAATACAATACACCACAGAATGGCACTCAAATCATTAAAAGTTCCAGGCAGAGAGAAAGAAAGGCGCAGGTGAGATCGGGAACTAAGCCACTGACTGGAGATTTTCCTTACAAATCAGGTAGGTGGCCAGTCAATCATTGACCCATGCCCTTGCATTTCACCATTAATGGCCTAGCTACCCGCAGCTCCCTTTGAAATACAACAATGAATGCATAAGAAGTTTTC
This sequence comes from Cunninghamia lanceolata, assembly GCA_027924645.1. Classification (NCBI taxonomy): domain Eukaryota; kingdom Viridiplantae; phylum Streptophyta; class Pinopsida; order Cupressales; family Cupressaceae; genus Cunninghamia; species Cunninghamia lanceolata. The sequence continues at coordinate 5,421,139 of BSBN01000997.1, read as the reverse complement.
CTGCCTGAAATGCGGCCATAGATACAAAGAAATCCTTCACCACTTGAAAGTTTAAAACTGGCTGCCGATCCTCCTCCTATCGCCAAAATCAATGGTGCTAAAACACGCTGAAAAGTTGCCAACCAATCAGAACGTGCCACGTAGGCACCCTATGCTTCTATCGCTGACTTTTCCTCTTCACAACATACATTTTTACTTTTCCCTCCTATATATGCAAAAGAACATGCATATACAAACAACTACCTACATACAAAGCACGGACCCCAAATTGTTATAGAACAAATTGAAATTGCAATCGGGTCCCGCCTTGTACATCTCTCTTTGCATATCTCCTTTGTATATTGCAGATACAAATGCAATATACATTCTGTGGATTTCAAATTTTAATGAAGCATTTTGAAATCACTTTGAAATCCAACCTGTATCTCTATTTTCTTGTATATCAGCATATACAATGCCATATACATGCAAGCCACGGATGCCAGCCTTGAATTAGCCAAATCTAACTTTTGAATCGGGTCTAGCTTGTATCTTAACTTTTGCATCTTCGTAATGTATATCAGCACATACAAGCACCCAATATACATGCTGCAGACCCCAAACCTTTATTTGCCATAGTACATCTTCCTTTTCGCATCCGGGTTGCATGTTCTTCCTTTGTATATGACCAATGTATGTCGCATATACAACGCGAACATACAAGCAGATTATACATACAAATAGCGGACTTCAACCTTATCAACTGGAATGTATGCTCATTTTAGATCCGGCTTGTATATTTGCAAATGCATATTTGATTGTATGTGAGGACATACAATCGCAAACATATTCAATCTGTGGGCCCCACCTTTTGTATATCGGCCCCTTGCACTTTTCACTTTGCATATAGTGGATGTATATTGCATATACATTCTATCTTATATGTGAGATAGATCCCACCAAATGTATCTCCTACTTTAAATGTTGCCGAATATACAAGACCCCTTGTATCCTTTTTCAATGTATATGCATCGGCCATCGCGCAAACTTTGGAGTTGACTGCCGATGCATCCTATCTTGCCGATGACCCTCTGTCACTGTAGCAAATGCATGTCGGGTTTCTTTGTATATTCTTCTAAACCTAATGTATGTTGGACATACATTCACTCTTGTATATGTTTCCCTTGTATGTAGCCGTTGTATGTCTAAACATACAAACCTGATATACAAGCAAACTCAACATACAACTATAGAATATTCTAGGAATCTGTGAAAGATTCCTCAATGTATATGCACCAATTCCAAACCCGATATGCATACAAGGAGGCATATAACTGAGTTTTTTTATTTTTTGAAGGTCGATTGAGCATTTTATAAGCCCGCCAATGTACATTTGCATTTGCACATACAAACCCCTTTATATATACAAAGATACATGCATTTAAAACTGTTTTTTGCACTTTTCAACTGCAAAGGCCAAAAGATTTAGAATTTTTTGGATTTTATGGAAGGTGCCTACAAATTTAAATGCCTGAAACCTGAATGTTTATGTAGGCACCAACAGGATGTTCACCTCAACTTCAAAGAATATTTATCCAACTGGTGGAGGATTCCAATCCAAGTGCCAGCTATGTTCAGATTGGCCCAAAAACTCATTAATGTCAAAAACCATGTGAAGAGTTGGAATTAGTTCTCCTTTGGGAATGTGTTAGAGCAGAAAAATGTTTTGGCCAATAGACTATCTGAAATTCATACCAGAATGGAGCAGGGGGATAGATCAGAGGGGATTTTCTCTCTGTTAAAATCCTTAAATAAGGAATGGTATTTAGTTCTAAGGAAGGAGGAGCTCTTTTGGAAGAAGAAATCCTGTATCCAATGGTTGAAGGAAGGAGATAGAAATACTTCCTTCTTCCACCAATCTACTATTTAAATGCATAAGACAATTGAGAGGGGGGGTGAATCAATTGTATGTTAAAACTTTAAATCATCAAATCATCAACCACTTATAATGCATTAACAAAATGTAAACATATGAAGCATCAATGCAAACACATTCAAACACATAAGAACACTATATTTACGTGGAAAACCCAATAAGGGAAAAACCATGGTGAGGATTAGCTCACAATATATATGAATAACAACACCAAAAATCAATAGGCTCACTGCCCAGAAGAAAGGCTCACTGCTAGAGAAAGGCTCACTGCCCAGAAGAGAGAAGAAAGAAGAAGTCTATTATAGAGAGATTCACTATCTCAAAGCAATAGGAGAGATCCACCACTAATACTTTTTTCCATCCACAACCTTTGTCTCACTACCTCCAGCAACTTCTGGCACAATAAAATGTAGACACCTTCTACTCACTGCATTCTGAAGTCATAGGCATTTAAGCTCGCACACAATTTACTACCCTTGATTCACATTTAGATCATATTCTATACTTTTCTCCATTCAACTTCATCTTGCATTTATACCATCTATAACCAAGACCTATCTCAATTAGGTTGGTCCTAATGAAGCATGTGTATTACACACATGCAATGTTACATAGGTCGGCACTAATCATTTCCGTTGTGGAAAGAAGTGAAAGTAGACCATGTCAAGGGATAACCGGGACTCATATTTGCATCATCAAGCTGCTTATCACATCCACAATCCATGACATACCTCCGTAAATAGCATTAGCATGCCAAGTCATCCAAGCCTGAGCTAACAATCACATCCACGCTTTTCCAAGTCCAAAAACATTATGCATACCAAAGAGAGACACTCCACATTACTCACACACCTTCCCAAAACATTCAATATCATCAAAATTCTTTGCCACACTACTGCAACTACCTGAAACCAAGAATGTCTTCATTATGCACATTAGGATCCACTGCCACTAAATACTAACACAAGAACTAAGCTTGCAAAGCAACCCATCACTAAAAACTTCAAGGAAAGATAGATGTAAACTGTATAAGCACATTCCTAGCTCCGTAGGTCACGAAATCTCAATGCGAAGAGATGCGGAGCAATCTAATTTCTCCTAGATAGTCTTCTTCATAGTCAAATACTCTGTCAAACACATCTTCTACTTCCACATGATCCAGAACCTAAAACTCTAGATATAATACCTCTAAACACCTTTAATCAACACTTCCAAACTGTATAAGCATATCTTTAATTAGGAAGAAATGCAAAGCATAATACTGATGGTACCTCTGTCATACTGCACACCTTTGTATCAAACTTTCTCAAAAGCACTTGGAAACCAAGTCAACCATTTGTTGGGAGTTGACATCAATGAAAACACTAGCAAGTTTCTAACATCTACTCTAAGACACAGGAAAAGAAACACTATTTCTAGGTTGTTGGATGAGGACGGTATGGAAGCTACTTTGGATGAACAACTTGGGGAATTGACATCCATGTATTTTCAATCTCTGCTGGCAGATCAACGTATTAACTTATCCCCCTTTGAAGAAGAAATATTGTTGAGTCCTATTCCCTCATTCCTATCGAAGGAAGTGTTGATATGATTTTTAGTCACATTAACACAAATAAAAGTTTACACAACAAACCTTTATCATCTTGAAAGATACGACACGTTCAAGATGAATTTATGATGCCAAGTCTCCATGGACCAGGTCTTGGTTGTCTGACATTACTCAAAGGTTGATGTGTGTTTCTGTTAATCAGTTTGGGGCCTTACGTACTTTAGTAATTCCTGCAAAGTTCTTCAATATTCATTCAAATATCGTATCATTTATGCCTGCTTTGCATAAATCTGCAATAAATTCTATCAAATCTTACTCTATTAAGTTAGATTTTAAACAAATAGTCATTAGTTCAATCCTAACATGGAGTAATGCACTAGAATTTGTCTCTAATTTAGACTAATTCTAGATATATTTTCAGATTTAATCAGTTCTAATATTATCTCTATCTGAACTAATATTTGCTGCTACACTTCAAATATGCTCAGATAATATACTTTGCAACATATATTCTACTAATACTTGTGATTATTTGAATGAAATGCATCAACATCTATTATAATTCACTATATATGCTTCAAATTTGTCACTATTTAGCATATATTTACTTGTTTCTACTTATGATTGATCATTATTTGTAGTTGTCCTATGGTTATCTATGAATTGAAAATGAGAAAATAGAGTTTAGACATTGAGATTCCTAAAATTACTTAACTATGACCATTGATCCACATATATGCTCTAATACAGTAATAGAGAAAAGTAAGACTAAATCATACTTCACCAGGATAGTCCACAAATCCATATGATCTAGTGCAAATCTTCAAAGGGAATGTTGACAACAATATGCAATAAAATGAAATCACTTCTATTGAATGCAACATTTCACCATTAAATATCCAACAAATCAACCGGAAGATTACATAAAATTTATAATAAGGATGTAATCTATAGCTTCATCTCCATCAAGTATGCAAAGAACAAGTACATTTATAGTGATATGAAGAAAGAACCTTGCGAGAGGATTCACTAAGTTGCAGAACTTCACAACTTGTGCTTAGAATTTCAACAATTTAGCCTCCCATAATTTCAACAATTCAGTCTCCACTAGTCTCAGTAATCCAGTCTCCTATCAAGTCTACAACAATTTGACCTCTTTCTAGATATGAAAATAATTGGCTCCTTCTCACAAATGAGAAGTCATGGTACTTTATAGAACAAAGGCCAACAAACAATTACATTTGATCCAATGGTTAGGATCCACTCAAAACAATCAATGGTGGCCATTTGAGAGCAGCACATGGGTGACATCAGCATCCTGACAGCTGGCATTTGGAAGATCCTCAGCATATTCCTCTCCTCCAGAAAGGTCCATCTTAAGTTGGCCACAATTTCAATTTCCTCCCACATAAAAACAATTAAATTCATCAAACACCAATACCTTTGCAAAATTAATGTGCATTCACATTTTTAATGTTTATGAATAGTGCTTTGATTTTTTGTGAATTTCAAAAAATGGTTTATGGGTTTTGTTCTCCTTGTCTCAAGCTTTTTGAATCATTTTGAATTTTTAAATTTCATTAAGCAATGAAGGAGATATCATGATTTTAGTGAATATGCAATTAGAGAGGGGATATCAGGATATCTAGTTGGTCAAAATATCCAGTTGACAAATGTCTGGTTGACCATATGGATATGGATATTTGGAAATATTTGGATATTAAGTTGGATGAAATATCCATATGATAAAAATGTGAATTTTGACAAATGATTTATGGGTTTTGTTCCTCACGTTGCAAGGTTTCCAAATTATTTTGAATTATTGAATTTTGTTAAGAAATGAGGGAGCTATGACAATTTTAGTTAAATGTCCATATGGATATCGATATTTGGAAATATCCATTAAGTAAATGTGAACATCCCTATGACCATTTGACGAAACTTTAACCGTGCATAACTTCTTTGTCTTGAAGAATTTCAACATGATTCAAAAGGTAAAGTTTCTTAGAATTTGATTCTCTATCCATCCATCATCTTAGATGAGATAGGTACATAATACATAATTTCATCAGGATTTGGATATTCGGATGTCCAATTGACCATAATTTTAACCAGGCATAACTTGTTTATTTTAAGGAATTTCAACATGATGTAAAAGGCAAAGTTGCTTAGAATTTGATTCTCTATCTAGTGATGACATTTATAGGAAGATATCCTGACTTGGAATTTTGACTTAGATATTGAGGTGACATTTTAGTATTACCACCCAAAGCGAGAAAACACACCAACCAAGCAAAAAGCAAAAGTTGGGTCCATGTTTTGCTAAGGCAAAATGGGGTGTGTTGTGAAACCTCACAATAGGAAGATAACTTCCTTTTGACCAAACTAGTCATGGAAGATGAAGTTAGGGCTGTGGTATTCTCTATGGGGGCATTCAAGGCTCTACGATGTGATGGGTTCCACCCCCCCCCCCACTTTCTTCCAAGAATTATGGGAAATTGTTGGAAAGAATGTTATTGATGCTACTAAAGGTTTCTTTAGGATAGGGAAGCTTCTGTGACAGTTGAACAACACCTTCATAGCCCTTGTCCCTAAAAAGCCTGATCATATTTCCATGATTGATTTTAGACCCATAAGTCTTTGTAATATAGTCTATAAGATATTTACTAAGATCATGGTGTTCAGACTCCGACATCTATTGGACAAAATTATTACTATTAATCAGAAAGGCTTTGTCTTGGGTAGACAAATTCTTGACACGACCATATCCGCTCATGAAGTTATCCACTCCATATCCAAGAGTAATATTCTAGGTGTGGATTTTAAGCTTGATATCTCTCAGGCTTATGATTGAGTCAGTTAGGATTTCTTATTCAAAGTTCTTAGGAGATTTGGGTTTCAAGAAAGAGTATATTAGCCTGATAAAGGAGTGTTTATCCACTATTAGATTCTATGTTCTTGTTAATGGAGCCCCTCATGGGTTCTTTCCAACTAGTAGGGGAATTAGACAAGGGGGCCCCTTATCTCCCTATCTTTTTATCATTATGGTTGAAGTCTTGGAAATAAATGTTTGTAATATGCTAGGAAAGGGTTCCCTTCAAGGTGTCAAGTTAGCTTCCATAGCCAAACCTTCAGTCATTCAACAGTTTGTTGATGATATGATCTTGTTTGGAATTGCTTCAGTAGTTAAGGATAGAAGGTGGAAATATATTCTAAATGACTATGAAATTGTTTCTGGTCAAAGCATCAACTTTGAAAAGAGACAAATTTACTTCCTTAATACCCCAGTTGATCTGTAGGTCAAAATTAGGGGTATCCTGGGATGCTCTAGTGCACTTTTGTCAGCTGCTTATCTTGGGCTCTCTCTCACAATTTAAAAAGTTGCCCCTAACTATTGGCATTCAGTCCTTGAAAGAATTTAGAAGAAATTGGTAGGATGGAAAGACAAGCTTCTTAGTCAAGCTAGGAATTTTTAGCTACTAAAGGATTCTCTTTAGGGAATACCCACCTATTTTCTCAGTCTCTTCAAAATCCATAAATACTTAGCTGAGAAGTTTGATCATATCTAGAAAAAATTCCTGTGGTTGGGTGTGGACAAAAAAAGGGTTAGCCTTGGTCAGTTAGGACAAGGTCTATTTGCCTAAAACCCAAGGAGGCTTGGTTATAAGAAAAATTCACCTCATGAATAAAGCCCTTCTGGCCAAGGTTTAGTGGAACTTGATCAATGACAACAAAGACTGGGGGACATCATGAAATCTAAATACTTCAAGGGTGGCTAGGTCAACAATTTCCTCTCGAAATATAATTTCCCCAAGGGATCCATTTTTGGAATAGTACCCTAAAATCTAGAGGGCTCTTGTACAAAGGTATCAAATGGAAGGTGGGAAATGGTAGGAATATCATTGTTTGGGAGGATAGATGGTTTGGGGAGTAGCTTCTTAGGGAGCTAAGTTTTTGTAGGTTGGCTGATAGAGCAAGCAATTTTCTTGGTTTTGTTGTCTCTTCTTAAATTGGTCACAATGGTTGCTCTAGAAGTTGGAAATGTTTATTAGATTGTTGTCCTAATCAGAATGAGGCTAGACAACTTTCTTTGTAGCTCCAGAGGGAATTGGATAACTATAGACTCTCTCTGTTCCCTAGAGAGAATCAAATTATCTAGGAGAAAGACAATAGAGGTCTTTTTACTATGAAAACAACATATGGTCTGTTGTTAGACCCTATTGAGGATAGATTTTAGCATAAAGTTTGAAATTCTAGGCTCATTCCTAAAATTAATTTATTCTAGTAGATAGCTAATCACAACAAAATTCTCACATTGGACAACCTTAAGAAAAGGGGATTTCAACTTCCTAATAGTTGTGTTCTATGTCAAAAAGCTAAATATTTTGTGTTTCATATGTTCTTTTATTATGAATTTTCTAGGGAATTTTGGGGTTTAACACTGCAGAGGATGGGTGTGGAGTGGGTGTTCAATGAGAATTTGAATGCTTTTGTTAAGGAATAGTTATTGCCCTTTTCCTTCTCTGTGGTCAAAGAGCTTTAGAGACAAATCTCTCCACATCTTGGGTGGAATATCTAGAAGGAGAGGAATAATAGGATTTTTAGGGACACCTCTAGAACCCCCCTTGAAGTCTTTCAAGCTTTTTCCTGACTTCTGATTAAAAATCTGTCCACATGCAAATTTGAGTCTACTGAGTCCCCTCCTAGCCAAGCTTAAATGGATCTTATGAACTCTTGGGATGTTGCGAAGGGTCTTGGTCAAGTGGATAACTCTAGAAAGCTTACAAGAGCCAATACTCATTGGAGACCCCCTCAAAAGGAATTTTGCAAATTAAACTTTGATGGGGTAGCTAAAGGTAATCCGGGATAGGCTAGTGGAGGAGGTATTATCAGATCTAACAAGGGTGCCTTTATGGCTTCTTATGTTGTAGGTTTATGGATCAAAAGTAATAATGATTCTGAGGCTCTTGCTATGTTATGGGTAGTTAAACTAGCTCATTCTTTGGGCATAAAAAAATTCCATGTGGAAGGAGATTCCAAACTCCTTGTTAATGTTGTCCTTGGTATATCAAGTCCTAGTTGGAAACTAATGGATGTGGTAAGGGACTTAAAAATTCTTCTAAGTGGCTTTGAGGAATTTGTTGTCTCCCATATTTTCAAAGAGGGCAATGCTACTACAGATGTTATTTCTAATGTTGGAATTAATAGCTCCTCTAAGAGATGCTGAAGAAAGGCTATGAATCTTCTTAGTAGACTTCAAGCCCTCATTATTAAGGATGGAAGTAGTCCTTGATAATATTTTGGATCACAAGCCTCACCCTAGGAGGATTGGCAACTAGGAGAGACCTAGTTGGGTAATCTGGGTCATGTCTATCTGCTAGGGTGTTGGGAGAAATGTGGGTGTTTTGAGAGGTATGATTGTCGATAGGACTATGGGGGAAAAAGTGTCCTTGGGAATAAAATTCAAATGGAAGATGGAGTCGTTGATAGTAAGATTCAACTACAAAAAAGTGGGATGGTTAATGTGGACTGGGAAGTTAAGAGTCAACAACTTGTTTCTAACTAGACTACTGGGATGGATGGTGGTGTTATGGAGTAAAATGTGTAGCCTTGCCATTTTACACCTAGTTTAGCACCCAGGTGGACCTAAAACAATAAAATCTTGATCCCAATGAATAAACCCAACAAAATAAAGTAGGACTAGTCTAAGCCCACTTTAAATGACACTCCCTAGAGTTTGTGGGGCTAAAGGACTAGGGCACCTAGCACCCTAGTCTCGAATGTTAGCCCCTGCACTATTTTTGTGGTCTCATCTTAGAACACCTCCTTGGCTTGTACATGTCAACCCCATTTGGTTTTATTCATTGTTGGTGAGTGGGAATGCATATATAAGCAAGTTATTTTATTCATTTGAACATTTAAGAAATCAAGGCACACTTGCACTCTCTTCTTCTCTCTCATGTTCTCTATTCTTCTCTAAGGCTCTCTATGGTGGATTATTGTTGTTGCACTAACTTGTTGCAGGTCTTGTGAAGATCTCTCTACTTCTTTGAGGCTACACCAACTTCTTGAGTCAAGTTGTGATATCACATCAAGCAAGCTAGGTTTTCCATGCTCATGGCGACTCCTTTCCTTTATGCTTTGTTATAGCATTCCATTCTACTTCATATTTACATCTTCCCTCCTTGGGCACGCTCTCTTTATCTCTCATCATTGATATTGTGGAGGTGGAAAAACCATTCATAGAGCTTGACTTAGGCAAGCTCCTAAATAGCAACAACCATCTTTCCTTCTTTTGTGTGTGTAGGTTGAAGTAATAAGTTTCGGTAGACAAGATCTCAGAAGAAGGAAGGTTTTGTAGGTATAGGTCGAGTGAAGCTCTAAGTTTCTATAAAATCCTAAATTGGATCTAGGGCACCCAGTTCCATAGTCCTTCTATGCCCCCAAACCCAGATCCAGGTTGTTCTTTGTTCACTAGTCTTTGTTGTGCTTTCAAATTTTCTTTCCCTATTTTTGACAGTCTGTTATTCTTTGATCTGGCTCAATTAGGGTTTCATGTTTTACCCTAGTTTAGTTGGTTGAATTTGGTTTACACTCCTTTATACAAAAAAGGGACAAATCCCCTGCAGTTTGGCTCTCCTTCAAGTGTAGAATCTAAGATTAGCTTGTGTCTCAATGTTAATGGAAGAGGGTTTGACCTAGTTTAACCTTTTAGGCTAGGTCTCTCTTTTCCACATAACATTTTGATGAACCCAACATATCTTGTACTTTGGCATCCTTCTTGCTTTAGATCTAAGTTATTTGTTACCCTGGATCTGATTATGTTACATTCATTCATCATTTCTCATACTTTCAGAGCTTATTTTTACATTGTTTCATTGTTAGGGTTTACAAAAACCTTGCATTCCTGGAAAATCTAGCTAGTCTTGAACCTAGGGTTTGTAGATTAGTGAGTTTTTTTAGATCTTAATAGCATTGTTAGATTGATTAAAATCATTTCATTTTTTGTACCTTATCATTCTTGGTGTTTAGAACATTCTTGCATCTTTGGATTTGAAATTATAAAATTAAGCATTTGATGTAGGTTTAGAAAAAAACATATTTGTCACATTGTCTATATTTCATAAGTTTAAATCATTATAGCATGATATAAATTTCTAATTGTTTGCATTAGATTTGATTTGTATCACATTATTTAATCATTTCCTAGTGGTATATTTTTCATTTTCACTTATTTATTATTAGGGTTTCCAAAAACATTGCATTTTTGGAAAACCTAGCTAGTCTTGCACATAGGGTGTGTTGATATAACACTTGTTCCAAATTTTGTTGATGATAATTAGTGCTCAAATCTGATTTCACATTGTTGTAGCATTTCATAAATGTCATTTGTGGTCAAGTTATGGAATAGAAAGCATTCTTGCATCACTACATTTTGGATTAGGGAATAAGATCTAGGGTTTGATGGTAAACCCTAGATAGTCTTGCATTTAATGGTTATATTTCAAACCTTATTTTCAGATCCTTTCTATATTGAATAATTGATAAATCTGATTTTAGTTTTCTGTAACTCATCATATTTTTCATATTTATTGAAATTAGGAAAAAATAAAGTTCATACGTCTATGTTCTCTTCAAAATAATGAAAGCAAATAGCATATACACAAACTCTCTAATTGCATACCTCATTAGGCACTTGTGCATCCTCATCAAAGCAAAGTTATCAAAATATTTGTTGCATTTAAGTGGATAAGTCATATAGAAACTCCTTTTTCACATACTACACATCATACATTTGCAAGACTTAGTTGTTGTGGTTACCAAAAATATCACATTTTTGAAAAACCCCATTTCTCTTGTACTTGTAGATCTTGGATTACAATCTTACTTTGATATTGGTTGTACTTGATTAATGAATTGTACATTGTTGTTCCATATCATATTTTCATATAGTAGACAAGTCATTTCATCATGGCCTCTTCTAGTTGTTCCTCTTTGGAATCTTTGCATGCATATATTATAGATTTTGAATTTTTTTCTAAATTCATTAATATTCATCCATATGTTTTAGATCACATAGCATCCATGCATGATATTGATATTTTTATATGTTCCATTTATGATATCCATTGTTATATACTTGATTTTGCTAGCTTCATGACTCTCATGAGTAAATATCCTTTCATATTAGAAGTGTTGGCAAGAGACACTGCTCTGATGAATGTTTAATGTTGTCATTGATGGCAACAAGGCTAAGGGAATCTATCGGCATGACAAAGAGACTTTACTCTGGAAGAATAAATGACTAAGTATGAGTAGTATACATTATACAAAGCAAGTGATAGTGTTTGAGATGGTATGCCTCCATAGTTAAAGACACTTGTATGTAGTTCAGGTATGTTGTTCATAGCTACCTAGTGATCACATGTTCCAGTGTTCAAGTCCTGACTTCCTCCAGAAGTCATATGGTGAAGTGTCTAAGTCCGGGTGAACAAAGTTAAGATAGGAACAATGCATAGTACCAGAGTAAAAGGGTCTGCATTCATCCACTATGGCATATTTTGGCTTGCAGTTTTGAAAGTATGTTAAGAGGTCAATGATGAATGTTGGATATGATTTTTAGAGTCTCATATGGTCCACAGTAGAAGTTATGATGTTACAGATGGATTGGTCAAGTGTGCTCTTAAGGGACAAGCCAACAAAAGATCTATATGCAGAGAAGATATATTGTTTAAATAATTAATCTAAGTGGTTGAATTATTGGTGTTGACCTATATGAAGATTATTGTATATTTGTTTGGGTCTGCATTGTTGTTTGTGCACGAGATCAAGCCGACAAGGTATAACAATTATATACACATTTCATGTTTGTCTTGCCAACCTAATCATGAGATAAATCTTATTGCGGATATATATACCGAATGGATTTCAGTGTTGAGTGCGTGTGGATATGTGGAAGTAGTGCAAATTCGATGTGAGAATGATTTCAAACAGTTTGCAGAGCAGAAAAGGATAATAAGAGTAGAAAATAGAGTATATGTAGCAGAGTGAAAAGTAGGGAAAAACTAATGAAGACCTTTGAATCTATGTATTAAACCTTCAATGGAATTGTGATCCAACATGTGGTAGATGCATTTGCAATAGTTCATCTCTAGCAGTGAGCCAATTTCCTTCTATCTTCTATCTTTCTCTCTCAGTGGACAGTGAGTCCACCTGCAGTGAGCCCCATGGTAGTGAGCCTTATGTAATCCAGTATTGTTATCATAATATGTTGTGAGCTAACACTCACCGTGGTTTTTCCCTTTTTGTTTTTTCCACGTAAAAAATCTTGGTGTCTATGTGTTATGTCTCTATGGTTGTTGTTCTCATGTTTATTCTTCTTTTATGTTATTAATTTTGGTAATTGGATTAATGAAATATTGAAGAAGTGGTTTTGTGGAATATTGATTCACCCCCCCTCTCAGTAATCCTTATACTCAATAATTGGTATCAGAGCAAGGTTCCTTGGAAGAAGTCTAACAACTTGAGGAAGATCTGGGAAAGAATACTCATGGTAGCTAGAAGGTACCCTGCTCCAGGCAATGTCACATTTGATCAAGAACAAGAAGCTACTCTTGAAGATCTTGAAAAGTTTGAAGCAGAAGTCAGGGTTCTGAAGGTGAATGTCAAAGAAGCTAATGAATGCATTCTGAAGCTTAGGGAGCAAGTCAAAAAGTTTAAAGAAAAGAGTAAGGAATTAAGTGAACAATTGAATGGAGCAAATGAAACCCTAAACAAGTTAGCATTGGAAATTGAAGAGAAAGAGGAAATTGAAAAACATCTAAATTAAGTTGTAAAAGATAAGTCTGAGGAATGCGAAAAATTGGCTAAAGATGTTTTACTTCTGAAATATGATCTGGAAGCATCAAATAGCTATAAAGAAAAATTCAAAATAATCTTTGCAAAGCTTGAGGAGTTGATTGAAAATTAGAAAAGTTTAGATGACAAGAAGGGCTTGAGATTTGAAAAAGAAGAAAAGTTCTAAATTAGGTCAAGAAAACATCAAGATGAAGAAAAACAAAGGCAACCAATTCAGGAATCAAAGAAGAAGACCTAGAAGACCTCCAGTCAGGCAGCCAAATGCTCAAAGGTACCCATCTTTCAATGGCCATTGTTTTAATTGCAATGAGTTTAGCCATAAGGCTACTCAATGTAGGAGTAGAATGAATCAAAATGTTCTATCATTCTCTGGTCAATGTTTCAATTGCAAGAAAATTGGTCACAAATCAAATGAATACAGAAACCTGGTAAGGAATGGTTTTAACAATACACAAAATACTTAGTCTATGAATGGAAATTTCTTTACATGCAATAGATTTGGGCATATGGCTAACCAATGCAGATCAAGGATGAATCCATTCAATGGAAGTAGTCAGGGACAAAGGAATATTGTGTGTTATAACTACAATAGACCTAGACATATTACAAGATTCTGTAGAAGCAAAAATATGAAAAGGAATAACTCTCCAAAAGGGAAAAATATAGAACAGAGGAATGATAAGGGAAAGGAAAAGGTTGATCCAGTTGAAACTAAGAAAGAGATGGGAAAAATCTAGATAAAGAAAGATGTGATTGAAGTCAAGGATGAATCTGCACCAGCCTCTAGTGCTGATACTTCCTCCAGGAAGTAAATTGGGAGCTCTGGCTCATGGGGAGCTGTATTGAAAATTTGAATGCCCTAGCCAGATAATCAGTGCTAGGATCTAACATGAAGTTATGATAAAAAGCTTCATATGACAAATCTTTTGAAAGTATCTCCGGAAGAAAAGAATCAAATGCAGAACAGTGTGGAGCAATTAGATCGACTGTGTTTAATAGAGAAGGGCTTGATAGATTTTTGAAATATAGCATTTATGGCAATTAGGTCAAGACAAATAAAGGATTAAAAAGGAGTTCATTCGACAGACAATTCATTTTGCACTCAAGCTCTCAAGTGTCTAAGGTAAACTAAAAGCAAAATTTCAAGCAACTATAGTGATTTCCAAAGCAATTCAAGGCAAGATCAAGTAAAACCCTAATTAGGAAAAAGAGGTATTCTTTTGATTGAAACCCTACTATGAATTTGTTTAAGTATTTACAGAAATGGCAACACCACAAGTGATTGATATAACTAAGAGAGCTCAACCAAAATTTAATAAGCATCTATTCAAATCAACAGAGGTCGATCCAAATGGTGTGTTTTCAGAGATTCCATTTGGTGTGATGCATGTGGAAGATGTTAGGGCTTATATTCATGTTTCCCTAGAGGAACACAGAGGTAGCCAACTCATAGACCTATATCTAAAACATCTAAGTGGTGATACATTTGACTTGAAAAAAAGAATATAAGGCATTGGAGGAGAAGAAACTCATTGAGTATATAGATTTTCCATTTTTTACAAAAGATGAATGGGTCCGGTATGTCTTAAGCCGAATTCATGATGAGTTTATATGGCTTAACTCTACATTCAAGATCACCAAAGATGCCATAAGGGAGGTCAAAGGACTAAACTCTACTGATACAGTGCCTCTATTAAAGGTGGTGAAAAATGATACAGTGATGAAAGCTACCAAAGCAAAATTTGATAAAAGGGCATTGCCAATCAGTAATATTGAAGATCATGTAGTTAGGTTTGCATCCATGGTAATTGATTACAAGGTCTACTTCGCAAATCAAGAGAACTCTGTCTCTAGTACTGCCATATATACTGCTTATCAAATGGTTAAGGAAAATGCAGAGTATGACTTGTGTGAACTGCTTTGACAACAGCTAATGGAGAACCTGAAAAGGACAAAAGAAAACAATTATCCCTTCAAGTTCGATATGTTAATTATGTGTTTGTTCTTCTACTTTATGCAAGAGTTACCAGACATGAAGAATGTATTCTGGATTAGAGACAAACCTGTTGCAGTACAGATTAGAAACCATTTGAGAAGCATAGGAAATATTGATGCACAAAACTCATTCCTATGGGGCTATTTCAAAAACGTCCAAAGGTTAATGCAATCCAAGGAAAGGATCCCTAGATCAGTTGTTGATAAATACAAGGACACCATATGCTTCATTGTGACAAAAGACCAATGCTTGATGGAGGTCGTTGAGCCTAGAATACTATGGGTTATGCCAATGGGCTATGAAGTTGACGGAGAAATACTAGAAAATTATGCCCAACATATGTTAAGCAAACCAAGAGACCCCAAAGAAGAAAGATTTGGGACATATGAGGAGCTATCAACAAAAATCCACATTGAAGTAAGAAAACTGGAAATTTCAAAGAAGGCTCAAAAAATGGCAGAAGAATATGCACAAAGCAAAGGATTCACCAAAGAACAAATATTAGCCACAAGAGCTAGAGCTAAGGCAGAAAGAACAGCTAAAGAAAAGGAGAAGGAGCAAGAAAAAAAGTTAATAAAGCTCTGGAAGTTCAAGAGGTACAACAAGAGGCACCTACTGCACCAAAAAGAAGAACAGGAGGTGCAAGTTCCTCTAGAACAACATCCAAATCCTCCAGTATTCCATCCACAACAATTGCAAAGAGAAAATAGGCAAGAGGAAGAAGACCAAAGGTCAGAGAGTGTATGTCAGTATTGATGTAGTTGATGATGAGGAAATTGAGACCGATGAAGAGGTGAAGAAGATGAAGGCATAAAGTACACCTCCCTCCAGTTCTTAGCAGGGCAAACCCTCCAGTGCCATAAAAAGGAAGACCTCTGGTAAGGATATAGGGAGAAAGAAGGTTAAAACTTCAATGAGTCTAGAGAAAGTATTGAAGCCCATTACAATTAATGGCAATCTCAAACTTATTGCCCAATTGTATGATGACTTCAACGATGCAAATAAAAAGGTCATTGAGGCTGCTGTCATCCAATACTTGAATATATACAATAAAGCTCTCATTGAAATAATCTTTGATCTCCTTGAAAACTTGGCAAGTATAATGTATGCAAGGAAAGAAGCTGCTATGGCTAAGGACATTGAGCTTAAAGAGCATACATTAGTAAAACTATGTCCTGAAATCACCCCAGATCAAAAGATAAAAATCTCCAAAGCACTTCATAAAGAATTCAGAACAAAGAGGAGAATGAACACTCTAATGGAAAATGACATCGAGAAAGTAGTGAAGGAGACTAAGGAAATCACTTTGAGAGTGTTAAAGGAATATCATCTTCCAAATATATATGACAGAGAAGAAACAAATACTGGAGATTATACATCTACTCCTGAGGTGAACATGGATCAAGGACTAGACAAAAGTGATGAAAAGATGAAGGAGAAAGAAGATCTAGTCCTTGCTACTGGATTTTGCTGTCAAGGACAAAATTGAGACAAGCCTTCCTCAACAACAAATTGATAACCAATCACACAAGGAGAAGACTGAGGAGCAGAACAAAACTAATGATCAACAATCTGAGATGAGCCATGTACTAGAGCAAAATGTTGATGTGAATGAGACTATGGATCTGAATCCTTCAGAACAAGATAAAGAAGAAGTCTCAAATATAGCAAGAGACACTGCAGAGTTTGTCAAGGAATTCTTAGAAAAAGAAAAACAAGTCTTGGATGAGCCTAAATTTTTACAAGGTCCAATAAACTTGGATTCAATGTCCCCTTTGCAGAAATTTAAATTGGTATCAATTGTGCAAGCAAAGGCAGAAGAAGAAATATTAAAGTCACACATATAGGATAGTGAGTTAATTGGTGAAGCATCCAACATTTTCGAGAAGCTGATGCCATCATATCAAAAGGATACCTTGATGTCTTCAAAAAATCAACTCAAGGGACTCATAAACTCTGTAAGTATGCATTTTGAATCTTTTGAAAAGTCTACAGAAACAAAAGCGAGGAAAGAGTTTGATGAGAGAAGATTAGCTGAGTTGAAGACCACGTTAGTAAATGATAAAACTTTATTAGATAATGGAATAAAAGATATACAAAGTGCTATTAAAGAAGCTTGTGACCTGTACAAATTTTGTTTATCATGGCCGAAATCCATAAGAGAATTAGAAGAAAAGATCAAGGATCTGGAGCTGCAAATGATAAATATATTTGTCATTTGATTCAACAACTAAGTTAGTCAGTATTCATCAATATTCATACTAACTTGAGTGATCTACTAAATAAGAGGGATCAAAAGAAAACTAGAATGTGTCACTTGAGAGGGTTGATAAGTCCTAAGATTGATTCAATGTCAAATCTTGCAACAAAAGCCATGCAAGTAAGGACACTAATTGACACACCCTTTGATATACAAAAGGAAGAGAAATTAGTATTCCTCATAAATGGCCATATTCAAATTTTGGACAATGCAAAGAAGAGTTGGGATAGAGAGCTGGCTCAAATCAAGATCATTTTCAAAGACATCCTACAAACTCTAACAAATTAAGTTGAAAATTGCACCTGTACATATGCGGTAAAGTATGACAGCTTTTGCAGTTTTTGCAGTTTTGGACACAACTTTGACTTCTGTACATACACCTTTGCCATTGATGTCAAAGGAGGAGAAGAAAACCAGTGAAAAATGGGCAAACACCTAAGAAGGAAAAGAAAAATAGAGTATATAGTAAGGGGGAGCAGATAAGCATTTTTCACTAAGTGTTGCCATCAATGCCAAAGGGGGAGATTATTGGCAAGAGACACTGCTTTGATGAATGTTGAATGTTGTCATTGATGGTAACAAGGCTAAGGGATTCTACCGGCATGGCAAAGAGACTTTACTCCAGAAGAATAAATGACTAAGTATGAGTAGTATACATTATATAAAGCAACTAACAGTGTTTGAGATGGTATGCCTCCACAGTTAAAGACACTTCTATGTGGTTTAGGTATGTTGTTCATAGCTACCTAGTGATCACATGTACAGTGTTCAAGTCCTGACTTCCTCCAAAAGTCATATGGTGAAGTGTCTAAGTTCAGGTGAACAGAGTTAAGACAAGAACAATGCACAATACCAGAGTAAAAGGGTCCACATTCCTCCGCTGTGGTATATTTTGGCTTGTGGTTTTGAAAGTATGTTAAGAGGTCAATGATGAATGCTAGATATGATTTTTAGAGTCTCATATGGTCTGCAATAGAATTTATGATGTGACAAATGGATTGGTCAAGTGTGCTCTTAAGGGACAAGCCGACAGATGTGTTAGATATATATGCAGAGAAGATATTGTTTGAATAATTAATCTAAGTGGTTGAATGATTTGTGCTGACCTATATGAAGATTATTGTATATTTTTTTGGGTCTGCATTATTGTTTGTGCATAAGATCAAGCCGACAAGGTATAACAATTGTATACACATTTCATGTTTGGCTTGTCGACGTAGTAATCATGAGATAATGTTGTTACAGATATATATACCAAATGAATTTCGGTGTTGAATGAGTGTGGATATGTGGAAGTAGTGCGAATTCGATGTGAGAATGATTTCAAGCAGTTTGCAGAGTAGAAAATGATAATAAGAGTGCAGAAAACAAAGTATATGTAGCAAAGTGAAAAGTAGGGAAAAACTAATGAAGACCTTTGAATCTGTGTATTAAACCTTCAATGGAACTATGATCTAGCATGTGGTAGATGCATTTGCAACAGTTTATCTCTGGCAGTGAGCCAATTTCCTTCTATCTTATATCTTTCTCTCTCAGTGGACAGTGAGTCCACCTGCATGAGCATTTCTTTAGGCAGTACAATCTAGTATTGTTATCATAATATTTTGTGAGCTAACACTCACTGTGGTTTTTCCTTTTTGGGTTTTCCACATAAAAAATCTTGGTGTCTATGTGTTATATCTCTATGGTTGCTATTTTCATGTTTATTCTTCTTTCATGTTATTAAACTTAGTAATTGGATTAATGAAGTATTGAATAAGTGGTTTTGTGGAATAATGATTCACCTCCCCCTCTCAGTATTCCTTATACTCAATAAGAAGATATTACTAAATTCATCTCCATGAATTGTCATGAGAAAGATTATGGTGAAAGTTCTTCTTCTACTTCTACTACAAGCCATGATAATTCCATGTCTATTTCCATTGATCTCCCCTCTAATACATATGATGGTGACCTAGCTTTGCCTACACCAACCTATGTTTTGAATCCCTCTCCCAAAATGGTTCCCACTCATGAGTATATTTTGGCACAAGAGGATGAAATCATTGATACATTTCTTAACATCACTCTACCTTCTCTTCATTCCAATGCTATCCCTTCAAAATTTGAAGCATTCATGGATGAAGAGCCTTCTCTCACAATAGATCCCCCATGGGTGGATACTGGGAATTCATCTCATCATCCTAAATATTGTATTTCTCATAAAGATAACAATGTCAATTCCATCATCATTAATAGACTTATTCTGCCCACCAATGGGATAGCAAATAAGTGAATTAATGTTCAAAATACTCCTAAAATCATGGTACATAAGGTACCTAATCTGCCTCCTTTCTCTAAACCTGTGATTACGGTTTGATGTGTTCCAAAACCATCTCAACCTCCTAGTTACATCTTCAATTTTGCAATGCAAATTACTCAAAGGAATCAAGGTGTTCAAAATGTGTTACAACAACCTCATGCAGTTGCTCACACATACAACAACCACAATAACAAACAAATTAAGCAAGCACCAAGTGTGCCCACTTCTCTTCCACCTTCTCAACCTATTCTTCCTCAAGCACCTTGTCTTCCTCAACATATTGGTAGAGAATAAGATATTGTCGAGCAACTCCATGCTACTCCAGCTAAGATCTCTCTATTGGATTTAATACAAACATTTCCTACATACCATGGAATGTTCCAAGAGGCTCTACAAAAGGTAGTTGTTGCACCTTCTGTTAGACTAAATGATGTAGCATCTATGTTTAGTTGTATGCATGCGACAACATTAGATGTCTTATTTCAACAACATGAATTACCTCCCATAGAAGTTCAAAACCAATATGAGCCTCTTATGATATTTGTCATTATTAATAAATTGAGGGTAAGATGCACTCTGACTGATGGTGGATCAGGTCTTAATGTTTGTGGCATAGACTTGTTACATAAACTCAATGTTGATACATCTTTCATCAAACCAAATAAACTCAACATTCATGGCTTTGATAATGTTGGTAAACAACCACTAGGTACAATCACCTTAAATGTTAAGGATGGACCTGTCACATTGCCTACCCTTATCCATGTCATTCCTAATTCTCTTTCATATAATCTTCTTCTTGGTAGACCGTGCATTCATGCCATGGGGGCAATCCCATCTAACCTTCATCATTCAATAAAGTTCATTTTTGAAAACAAGCTCCATACAATTGAAGCTGATTTAGTTTTGGAAAGTTTCTTACAAATGGAAGTGAGATATCAAATTCCTTTAAGTAATTCAATCCATTCTTTAATAAAAACCAAAACACTACTCTCCGCTACTAACAACAGTGTTGGTCAGGATAGTGTCATTCTTTTGAATGCATTTTTTGGTAATGATTGGGGTTTGTTAGATTTTACACTCTCCTTTGTGGGTGAATATAAAATCTCACCCTCACACTCAAAAATCTCAAAGGTAACTACAATGTCTTCAACACAATCTCCTACTCCTAGAAAACTTAAACTCAAAAGTAATTACAATGGAATTTTTCATATTGATGAAGATCTGCTTTCTTCTAAAGAAATGGTGGCCATTTGTGATTAAGTATCATCTCAATCGAATGAATCATCTTCTTCTAATGCATGTCCCTTTAGATTTCAACCCCCACGGGCTTGTTGAAACAAAGATTGACTCTCATCACCATGATAAAAAGAATGGTCATTATGCATCTTCTTCAACACATGATGACAATTCTCATTTCAACAAAGATAGTCATATGACCTCTCTACTTCCTTTAGAATTGGAGATGCATTATGGGTGTGGATTAAAAATCCTTTCTAAACTTAGATACAATTGAAATGGGTTAGGATGCAAAGAACAAGGAATTAATGAACCTATGGAACCAATGCCGCACTTGTCTAAAGTAGGTTTAGGTTTTTGACCTTCTCCTACATTCTCTCCACCATGTTCATAACCAAAAGGATTGCTTCCTACTCCATCTATATCTTCTCTTCTATCTCAACAAGAGTGTATGTTTCTGAGTCTACTCAGAGACCACTTAATCATTCTTCCTACTCCAACACACAAAAAAATTCAACAAAATAATCATTCAACACTTCATTACTGTACATATCATCGAGTGCTTGGCTATTCCACTAAGGAATACCAAGTCTTGGATGACAAAATTAAAAAAATTTGAACATGGTATGGCTCTATCACTTTTCACCACACTTGATGTAGTCCCTAGAGCATCTTGTCCTCCATCCATTTTATAATAAGCAAGTTGGGGGAGGATGATTTGTTATAGACCAACTCACCAGTGTGGTCCCTCCTAATTTTGTGTTATGATTGTACGTATTTTTATCCTCGTAGTGTGATGTTTTATTGATGGTTAGTTCTCTCTTGGCACCCTTGTTAGCACAAAGGTACAAGGAGAAAGAATGCATTGTGTCATTCCTCTATATGTATCTTCATTCTTCTATATGTAGTGATTTGCAGTTACCTTATTTTTCTTTTGGATGATTTAGCATCCTTTCATGTT
Organism: Cunninghamia lanceolata; assembly: GCA_027924645.1. Classification (NCBI taxonomy): domain Eukaryota; kingdom Viridiplantae; phylum Streptophyta; class Pinopsida; order Cupressales; family Cupressaceae; genus Cunninghamia; species Cunninghamia lanceolata. The sequence goes on along the minus strand of BSBN01000997.1, from coordinate 5,399,059 downwards.
GATTCAATTTATGTGTACTCTATTTTCATGTGATCTTTCTTCCGTCATCCTCATATTTATGTGGCACCTTGTTTTAATGCTTGATGTCATATCATGATTACACAAGCCATTGTGAATCATGCCTGTAAGCATCGCCATGGTTTGTTCATTTTGGGGCCAACCCCTTCTGGTGATGTAGCTTTTAAAAACACATGTCATTTGGACATGTGATTTTAGAAAACTCTCATGCCTATTTTACACATCTTACTTATTCTACCTTAAAGTAAATTGCTCCCTAATGGAGTTAACAATCACTTTAAGGTGGGGGCATATATCGTGCTATGAGCCTTACTCTCATCTTTCTATCAAAACACTTGTTTATTTTTGTTATTCAACTCTCTTGGAAAGGATTGTGGCACACTTAGAAACAAGATCTTGAGTCTATCTTGTTGAGGTTCCTTGCATGTTTGGGAGAAGGGTTGGAACCACCAACTTTAGTTTGGCTAGAGTATCTTTGGGTATGATTGCAATATCTTCTTATTCTGTAAGGCTTGGTGTATTCCCTTGAGTGAAAACACTTCTTTTAAGATAGATTATTTGTATGATGTGTTGTATCCTCTTGTTCTTCTTATTTCTAACTAACCTCTTCTTAGCATTCTTCTTATTCCATGTGTGTTTCATGTGTATTCTATGTATACTTTTATACCTTATGTGTATGCTTCGTGTCAAGTGTGTATACATAGTGACTTCTCAAGTGTATGCCTTGTGTATGTCTTGTCTTGTCTCATGTCTCTAAAGTGCTTCATGTATGTAGAAATTATGCCTTGTGTCTTATGGATATAGACTCATAGAATCTTGATCACCCCTCAATTTTGGTGACATTCTATGGCTTCTATGTTTGTGGTGATTGAAATATGTCTTATATTTACTTTAGTACAAGTATGAGTGTAAGATCATACCCACACTAAAGTGGGGGCTAAATGTTATGGAGTAAAATGTGTACCCTTGCCATTTTACACCTAGTTTAGCACCCTGGTGGACCTAAAACAATAAAATCTCGATCACAATGAATAAACCCAACAAAATAAAGTTAGGACTAGTCTAAGCCCACTTTAAATGATACTCCCCAGAGTTTGTAGGGCTAAAGGACAAGGGCTCCTAGTGCCCTGGTCCCATATGTTAGCCTTGGCCCTATTTTTGTGATTTCAGCTTAGAACACCTCCTTGACTTGTACATGTCGGCCCCATTTGGTTTTATTCATTGTTGGTGAGCAGGAATGCATGTATAAGAAAGTTTATTCATTTGAACATCTAATCAGTTGAGGAACACTTGCACTCTCTTCTTCTCTCTCATGCTCTCAATTCTTCTCTAAAGCTCTCTATGGTGGATTACTGTTGTTGCACTAACTTCTTGCAGGTCTTTTGAAGATCTTGTTGGTGCCAGCATAAACATTCAGGTTTCAAGTATTTAAATTCACAGGCGCCTTCCATAAAATCCAAAAAATTCTAAGTCTTTTGGCCTTTGCAGTTGAAAAGTGCAAAAAATAGTTTTAAATGCATGTATCTTTGTATATACAAAGGGGTTTGTATGTACAAATGCAAATATACATTGACGGGCTTGCAAAAATTTCAATCGGCCTTTGAAAATGGTGAAAAAATGGTTGTATGCATCTTTGTATGCATACCAGGTTTGCATGTACATTGAGAAATCTATCCTAGATTCCCAGAATATTATGTGCTTGTATATCAGGTATGTATATTACAATATACAACGGAAAGATACATTTAAAACATGCAAGGGACAATGTACATCGGGGAGATACATTTGGTGGGGCCTATAGATATACAAAGGCGAATGTATGTCTGATATACAAGAGGAAATATACAAGTGAACAAGTGCAAGGTGGACGCGGTGAAGATAGTTAATTGCATTTGTAAGGCAGGTGGAGTCCACGCATTGTATGTTGGGTTTGTATGTTCCCAACATACAATCGAAACATGCAAAGGAAAAGATACATTTGGTGGGGCCCACTGATCGCAATACAATGCGATATACATTCACAACATATAGGCTGGACCTGATTTAAAAGTCAAATTTGGCAAGTTCAATGGTGGGGTCCATGGCTTGTATGTTAGGTGCTTGTATGTGCCGATATACAAGAAAAATGAACATACAAGGCCCAGATTTCAAAATTGTTCCAATCCGATGGATAAGTGGCTGGCGTCCACACCTTGAATATTGTGCATTGTATATGTCGATATATAATAAAATATGCAAGGGAAACAAGCAACACCCGGACCCAATTGAAGTTGCAAAGTGCTTTATAAAAATTTGGGGTCCGCCTTGTATGTTGATCAGTTGTATGTATATGCTCTTGCATATACAAAGGATTCAAAAGGGCAGTTGTATATGCAGGTGCTTTTGCATATACAAGGTGGAAAAGGTAAAAAAGGGCGGAGAAGGCAAAATGTATGTTTGCACTGTGGGAAAAGTCAACGATAGATAAGAGGTGCCTACGTGGCGTGATTTCATTGGCCGATGACTTTTCAACATGTTTTTGGGCTATAGATCTTGGCGACAGAGGGGAAATCGATGGCTTGTTTAAAATGTTCAAAATAGGAGGAGATTTCTGTATGTCTACGACTGCATTCCAGGCGGGAAAAATCTTCAGAGCACATAGTAACTGCATCCCGCGGGTAGGTTGATGTTAATGGCAGCATTTGTAGAGGCATGGGTCAATGATTGATGGGCCACCCACCATATTTTATGGGAAAATCTTCAAACGGCCGCACATTTTCCAATCTCACCTGCTCTTCCTTCTTTTTCAGCCTCGATCATTGAATATTTTGAGCGCCAATTCTCATGGTGCAGTGTATCTGGCAAAATTTTGATATGACCCTATAATTAATTGTTGAGTACACTTTCCTACTGTATATAGCAGACTGTGTTACTCATTGTAAGGTTGTTGAAGACTCGGGCAATTTTTTTTGGAAAATAACGAAGAACAAAGCCTTTCTTGGTTGTTCTGTCTCATTTTGGAGTTTATGAGTTGCATTTTGAATGCAGGTTGCAGAAATTTTTAGTTTCATTGTTGTTTTATATGAAAAATGCATTGTTGCATGTGTTTAGTTGTCTGTCTCCATTTGTTGTATGCATAGCTTCTTTTGAATCTGGTTGCTAAGGGTTTCTCAGATTCTAGAATATAGACCTTCTATATTGCATGCTTGATCTGTGACTTCCATTCAAGGAGTGGATTAAATTGTTTTAGGTTAAGTATGAGGAAGAATGTATGTCAGCTGGGATATCTGTAAGTAGAGGCAGCTAAATACTCAATTTTGGGTGGTGTTTGTAAGGCAAATACCAGTCCTAACCCCTTAAAACTTGAGTGCCAGTGCAAATCATTCACTTGTATACATCTAGTTGACTCCTTGCCCTGAGATAGGCACCAGTTTGCTCCCTGTGTTGTGTTATGTTTCCAAAACCCCTGTCTTGCATCCAAAACATTAAACCAAACCATTTCATGATTCCAACCTATTAGTTTGTAGGAAGCAGGAATAGGATCCTTGCATGCTCTCATCCTCAACCAGTTAGATATGTCCAAGAATGTTGCCAGCCTTGTGGTCTATCATGAAAATCTTGGTCCAAAAATGAGAGTATTCTACTTGTTGTTGTAAAGCTAAATCTTTTGTCATTGGGTGAGTTAAGATCAAATCTTTAACTTTAGGGATACCCCCCTTGGTGTGGCAGAACCAGAAGTGAAGGGGAGGCAGCTCACGCAACCTCCCGTATCTATTGGATTCAAGATCCAATAGAATTGGCGACTCTGCTGGTCATATCCATAAAAGTTTGAGTCTAAAAGATTGAAGAATTAGACCTATAAGTGCTTTGTTGCAACAAACAAAAGAATTTTTTTTATATGTGGCTCTGTTGTGGGTGAACCCAGAAAGAAAAGAAATGAGTTTTTGGCTTCATGTTGTTTGAAGCTCATTCCTCTGTCAAGGAAGTGGCGACTCTGCACAAAAAGAACCTGATAAAGGACACAAAAAGGTGTTAGATTTTCATTCTCTCAGTCAGAGAAGAAATTTGCAGCTGCTGCAACATATCCAGGTATTTTCATAAGTTTTAAAGGATTCTCTATTTGGTGAAGTAGCACTAGTTAAAAGGGAAATATTGGTGAGAGATTGCATGCTTTTGTAAGAACCTAGTTTGTATTTTTCAAATGAAGTATGCAATGTTATTGAAAAGACTCATTTAGAGCACTTTAGGAAAGTTGAAGTATAGTTAGTATTTTAAAGGCCTAAGGTCATTATTAATTGAAAATCTGAGTTGAGAAGAGGGTTGTAAAAAACACATAAGATGTATTATCAACCCATGCACCTTGTGAGGTGTCAAATGCGACCATGTATAATAATCAGTCCCAACCCTGTAATAGAAGAAGTTTCAGCATTGACAGATATAAGCCCATAAATTTCAATAGGATTTGTGGTTATCCTAATGCTTTTCCATCCAAAATCAGAAAGTACTTGCCCAAATTCAATGGTGCAAAGGATGAATCAGCTAAAAGACACTTGCAACAGTTTATAAATGTGATAGATGACTTTGAGATTGACCATGAAGATGTAGTTATGAGATTATTTGTTCAATCTCTAGATGAAGATGCAAGGGACTGGTTCTCCTATCTTTCGGCCTACTCTGTCAGCTCTTGGCAAGGATTTAAGTCTGCATTTCTAGAACAATATGGTGAAACAATATCAAAATATGCACTTATCAGTGATTTTATGTACATCCATATAGAAAAAGATGAGTTAATTCCAGCTTTTAACCTTAGGTTTATGAAGACATTGAAAAGAATTCTAGAATGCATGAGACCTAACGATGCATTGTGCCTAGTGGTCTATTTGGGAGTATTTGATAAGAAAATGAGCTATAGATTGAGAGATAAGGAGCCCACCACATTGCATCAGGTGCATCAGTTTGCAATGGACATTGAAAACAATTGGAGGTATGGAATTCAAAAGGGTTATTTCTCTGAAAATATCTGCTGCCCTGTGGTCCCCAATGTTAATGAAAGATACAATTTAAGTGTTGGAGGTGACTGCCAAAGCACTCACACCCCTACTATCCCTATTTATGCATTAGTCCAAGTTAATGATGACTCTATTATAGAGGATGATGTTCTGATTTTCCCAGCAAATGAAGTTGATTGTGATGATTTTTCAAATAATACTGATATGCCAGTCCTAAGCAAAGAGCCTTCTTGTTTAAATGATCCAGTTGTGCAAAGTTGTGATCATATGGATCAAGAGTCAATATCAGTTTCATCAGGAAGCATTAGAGGGCTGGAAAGTGATATAGATAGTTCAGCTTCAGAGTGTATTGAAGTAGCAGAGATCTTGTATGTGGGGCAATCAGATGATAGTGATGATATCCATGATCAGTTCATAGATCAGGTTTGTTCTTCTTATGACTCTAGATCTGATAATGATGAAAAAGAGGTGGATTGTCATGAAGAAGAAACAGAGACCTTTGCAATGAGTATGAATCCCCTTTATGATGAGCCTTTAGATGCATTGGATGTTGTGAGTCATGACCTTCATTGGTGCAGAACTAACCCTTTGTTTGAAAATGAGAATACTAATTTGCAAACTATGGATAATGAATGTCCAGCATCAGTTGGTTCAGACATGTGCAACAATGTGTGTGTGGATCAAGTTTTGCTTTCAATGTCAATAAGTGATATGATTGGTCTCATATATTTTGAATGTTTTCAGTTTCTGGATCAGCTGGGTGAGTGCCTGGTAATGTGCAACAGCCAGGTAGATTATGAGGATATACTGTCTGAGGAATATAATATACATATGTTGCCTAATGCTGAAGAATTTTATAACATGTATGGTTATATGTCTGATTTTGAAATGCAGAATGACAGAGGTAGTGCTGACAGAGGCAGGTTTTCAAAAATGGTAAAGCATGTAATTGAGAAGGTTAGCTTGTGGGTAAGTTTTGTTGATGTTTTCAGTTGTGGTTGGGGTTTTTCAAATTAGATTCAGGCATTTGATAGGAAAAGGTTATGGTTTTTCATTTTTGATTGCCCAGGGCTGCCAAAATGACCTTTAAAAAATGTGATTTGTGATGCAGGTTGGTGTAGCTTCAACTCTGTTGCCCAATGGATAAAGCCCAATCTGTGAAAAGAGAGATTCTGGAGTTCTCGCCATGCCTGCAAGAGGTATGCGTCCCCAGATAGAGCCAATGTTGGTACGTGCATAAACATTCAGGTTTCAAGTATTTAAATTCGTAGGCACCTTCCATAAAATCCAAAAAATTCTAAGTCTTTTGGCCTTTGCAGTTCAAAAGTGCAAAAAATAGTTTTAAATGCATGTATCTTTGTATATACAAAGGGGTTTGTATGTACAAATACAAATATACATTGGTGGGCTTATAGAAATTTCAATCGGCCTTTGAAAATGGTGAAAAAATGGTTGTATGCATCTTTGTATGCATACCGGGTTTGCATGTACATTGAGGAATCTATCGCAGATTCCTAGAATATTTTGTTCTTGTATATCGGGTATGTATATTGCGATATACAATAGATACATTGGAAACATGTAAGGAACAATGTACATTTGGGAGATACATTTGGTGGGGCCCGCAGATATACAAAGGCAAATGTATGTCTGATATACAAGAGGAAATATACAAGTGAACAAGTGCAAGGTGGACGCGGTGAAGATAGTTAATTGCATTTGTAAGGCAGGTGGAGTTCGCGCATTGTATGTTGGGTTTGTATGTTCCCAACATACAATTGAAACATGCAAAGGAAAAGATACATTTGGTGGGGCCCACCGATCGCACATACAATGTGATATACATTTGCAACATACAGGCTGGACCCGATTTAAAAGTCAAATTTGGCAAGTTCAGCGGCGGGGTCCGCAGCTTGTATGTTAGGTGCTTGTATGTGCCGATATACAAGAAAAGTGAACATACAAGGCCCAAATTTCAAAATTGTTCCAATCTGATGGATAAGTGGCTGGCATCCGCGCCTTGTATATTGTGCATTGTATATGTCGATATACAATGAAGTATGCAAGGGAAACATGCAATGCCTGGACCTGATTGAAGTTACAAAGTGCTTTATAAAAATTTGGGGTCTGCCTTGTATGTTAATCAAATGTATATGCTCTTGCATATACAAAGGATTCAAAAGGGCAGTTGTATATGCAGGTGCTTTTGCATATACAAGGTGGAAAAGGTAAAAAAGAGTGGAGAAGGCAAAATGTATGTTTGCACTGTGGGAAAAGTCAACGATAGACAAGAGGTGCCTACGTGGCGTGATTTCATTGGCCGATGACTTTTCAGCATGTTTTTGGGCCGTAGATATTGGCAACAGAGGGGAAATCGATGGCTTGTTTAAAATGTTCAAAATAGGAGGAGATTTCTGTATGTCTGCGACTACATTCCAGGCGGGAAAAATCTTCAGAGCACGCAGTAGCTACATCCCGCGGGTAGGTTGATGTTAATGGCAGCATTTGCAGAAGCATGGGTCGATCATTGACGGGCCACCCACCATATTTTATGGGAAAATATTCAAACGGCGGCACATTTTCCAATCTCACCTGCTCTTCCTTCTTTTCTGCCTGGATCATTGAATATTTTGAGTACCAATTCTCATGGTGTAGTGTATCTAGCAAAATTTTGATATGACCCTATAATTAATCGTTGAGTACACTTTCCTACTGTATATAGCAGACTGTGTTACTCATTGTAAGGTTGTTGAAGATTCGGGCAAATTTTTTTGGAAAATAACGAAGAACAAAGCCTTTCTTGGTTGTTCTGTCTCATTTTGGAGTTTATGAGTTGCATTTTGAATGCAAGTTGCACAAATTTTTAGTTTCATTGTTGTTTTATATGAAAAATGCATTGTTGCATGTGTTTAGTTGTCTATCTCCATTTGTTGTATGCATAGCTTCTTTTGAATCTGGTTGCTAAGGGTTTCTTAGATTCTAGAATATAGACCTTCTATATTGCATGCTTGATCTGTGACTTCCATTCAAGGAGTGGATTAAATTGTTTTAAGTTAAGTATGAGGAAGAATGTATGTCAGCTGGGATATCTGTAAGTAGAGGCAGCTAAATACTCAATTTTGGGTGGTGTTTGTAAGGCAAATACTAGTCTTAACCCCTTGAAACTCGAGTGCCAATGCAAATCATTCACTTGTATACATCTAGTTGACTCCTTGCCCTGAGATAGGCAACAATCTACTCCCTATGTTGTGTTATGTTTCCAAAACCCCTGTCTTGCATCCAAAACATTAAACCAAACCATTTCATGATTCCAACCTGTTAGTTTGTAGGAAGTAGGAATAGGATCCCTACATGCTCTCATCCTCAACCGGTTAGATATGTCTAAGAATATTTCCATCCTTGTGGTCTATCATGAAAATCTTGGTCCAAACATGAGAGTATTCTTTCTGTTGTTGTAAAGATAAATCTTTTGTCATTGGGCGAGTCAAGATCAAATCTTTAATTGTAGGGATACCCCTCTTGGTTCGGTAGAACTAGAAGTGAAGGGGAGACAGCTCACACAACCTCCTGTATTTATTGGATTCAAGATCCAATAGATCTCTCTACTTATTTGAGGCTACACCAACTTCTTGAGTCATGTTGTAATACCACATCAAGAAAGATAGGGTTTCCATGCTCATGGTGACTCCTTTCCTTTATGCTTTGTTATAGCATTCCATTCTACTTCAGATTCGCCTATGCCCTCCTATGGAATGCTCTCCTTATCTCTCATCATTTCTAAAGTTGAGGTGGAAACACCATTCATAGATCTTGACTTAAGCAAGCCCCTAAATAGCATGAACCCTATTTCCTTCTTTTGTGTGTTCAAGTTAAAGTAATAGGTCTTGGAAGACAAGATTTGGGAAGAAGGTAGGTTTTGCAGGTATAGGTTAGGTGAAGCTTTGAGTTTCTGTAAAACCCTAAATTAGTTCTAGGGTGCCCAGTACCTTGTTCCTTTTGTGCCCTTGAACCTAGATCTAGGTTCTTCTTTGTTCACTGGTGTTTGTTGTGCTTTTAGATTTTTTGTATCTAATTCTAACAGTCTATTATTCTCTTATTTGGCTCAATTAGGGTTTCATGTTTTGCCCTAGTTTGGTTGGTTGAATTTGGTCGACACTCCTCTATACAACAAAGGGACAAAGCCCCTGTAGTTTGGCTCTTCTTCATGGGTGGAAGCCAAGCTCAACTTGTGTCTCAATGTTAATGGAAGAGGGTTTGACCTAGTTTAACCTTTTAGGCCAGGTCTCTCTTTTCTACAAAATAGGTGGCCCACTTTCTGGGGATGGCTGGTGGACAGGCTGGTAGAATGGAAATCATAATGATATCATCTACTATAGCATCTGAATTGAATCTGACATGAGGTGGTGGGTGTACGTTCTCCTCCTGGTGACAAAGCAAGGTGGTAGGTGCTCCCCACGTATCATCCATCATTACAACTCCCATCAAATCTAACAGAGCACTCATTTGGGTGATACAATGAGCATGGAAGGATCAAGAATCCACTATGCCCTTTACCACTTAATTTGGTTCAAATCCTGTAGAAAAGACAAGCTACCTATTTCCTCGATGTCCTTGGCTTTGTATCTGCTACTATGTGAAATTAAGAGAAGTGCTACCAAGGGAGGAGATATTGTAAGAACAGAACCCTCTTCCCATAATGAATTTAAGCAAGACCCTACTATTTGGTATATCCTCTAAGATAGTTGATTTATCAGGTGTGGAGTATTGACATGATTGTGTGGGGACCTTGTCCACTCAAAGGGATTGTTGAAGTGTCTTTGTGTGTGAGAATAGACCTTCCTCATGATTATTCCATTAACCAGTCTGCTGCAATGACCTGTCACTAGTGACATATGTGTTACAACAGAGATACATTAGGAGTCTATTGTTGTTGTAAGACCAAGGTAACATGTATGAACCTTGTGAGGGGTTCCCCAAGTCTTGTGAAAGAGTTTTGTGGCATTGAATCATTGATTTGTCCTTGTGACCATCAAGGAATGTTTCTTCCAATAGGAAAGGTCTTAAAACTGATATCTTGGAAGGGTAACATTGTTGAGAACCCACACTTAGGTCTTGAATTTGTCTTCTCAAACCATGGTTAGTTGCTATGAGGTCTAACTCTATCCTCATTAGGATGATCTGAGTCATGTTGGTTGTCTCAAGCCTAGGAACCCAAGTGTGCATCCAAGGGTGTCAAGAAGGATAGAGTATGTGATTATTGGCCTTTTATGTTTGAAAACATTTGAACGCCCTTACCTCTACATCAAATTGGTATCAGAGCATAGGTTGGTTAGAAGAGGGAAAGGTTGAAGTGAAGAGAAACAAGGATGCCTCCAAAAACAAATCTAATTGCTAAAGAAGTGAGTGAGTTGAAGGAGAAACATGCAAGAGAGATGAGAGAGTTGAGAGAAACCTTTGAAGCCATACTTGCTGCACTAGAAAGAAATTAGAAAAGAGGAGTGATCTTAGGAGATCTAAGTGATCAAGAAGAAGAAGAAGAAGACTTGGTGGAAGATAATCCACAAGAAGGATCTCCCAAGAAGATTTGGATCTTGAAGAATTGAAATTTGTAAAGTTGCTAAAGGTAGTCAAAGGAAATGGTTCCAAAATAAAGATGGAACTACTAGTGTATGGAGGAAATCTTAATAGTGAAGAGCCTCTTGATTGGATAAGTGAACTAGATACATATTTTGAATTTGAAAATGTGCTTGAAGAACAACAAGTGAAGTTGGCAAGAACAAAGTTGAAGAGTCATGCATCCCTTTGGTGGGACTATGTGCAATATGAGAGAAGGAAGCGGGGCAAATCAAAAATCACCTCTTGGAATAGAATGGTTGCAAAGTTGAAAGGTAAATTTCTACCTAGTGATTATGCCACTCAATTGCATAGGCAATTACAAAATTTGAGACAAAAAGATGTGGATGTAAAGGCATATACAGAGGAGTTCTACAAACTGAGTATTAGATTAGGTCATCTGGAGGATGAAGTTGATAAGGTTGCAAGATACCTTAAAGGGATAAAGTATAGCCTCCATGATAAACTTAGTCCCACAAGCCCAAGGATAGTAGAGGAATGTTATCAACTAGCTTTGAAGGCTGAAGCAAAGTTGCTAAGGAAGCAAGAGAAGCAAGGTAGAGGTAGGGGAAGGAAAAACTTTAGAGGTAGAGGGACATTTGTTGATTCAAGACAACCACATGGAAGTCAAGGAGAGATAAGTAATACCCAAGAACAAGCTGCAGATTCAAGAGGCAGTTTTAGGGGCAGAAGATCATATTTTAGGGGCAGATTTGGAGGCCAAAGAGGAGGATCAAGTGGCTTCACTGGGAAATGTTATAAATGCAACAAATGTGTAGGCCACCAAGCATGAAAATGCCTTGAGGAGTAGCCATCTACTTCTTTTAGAGGAGAGAGGAGAAATCAGTTTGCACAAGGTGAAGATGATGCTGAAAGTGTTAATTCCCCATCAAAAAATGCAGAACCAAAAGTTGGAGAGTCCTTGCTGATGAGAAGAACATTGATCAAAGTGCCCGTGGAGAAGGAACCACCTCAAAGAAAGTCACTCTTCAGGACTACATGCAAATGCCAAGGTAAGTGTTGTCAAATTGTCATTGATTCTGGTAGCACAGATAACATAGTTTCTATTGAGATGGTTGAAAAGTTGAAGCTACAAAAGTTACCACATGTTGCACCGTATAAGGTTTCATGGTTAAATAAAGGGCAACAAGTGTTAGTGAATGAGCAAAATTGGGTAGAATTACACATAAGGGGATATAAGGACAAAGTTTTGTGTGACATCATTCCCATGGATGTTTGTCATATGCTACTAGGAAGACCATGGCAATATGATAGAAATGCTAAGTATGATGGTAGGAAGAATACTTATGACATTGAGAAAGATGGAATCTCCTATACTCTCACACCTTTGAAGGAGGAAAACAAAGATCAAAAAGTAGGGTCAAGTGTGATGTTAATGAGTCAAAAAGAGTTCCTAAAACCAAAGGAGGAAAAGGTAGATTTTGCACAAATGATCAGACCTATGACAGTCATAACATCAGTACACATTGATGAGTTACCTTGGGACATATAAGACATGTTGAAGGGTAGTGTAAATATTGTTGTTGATGAACCTTTCAATTCTTTACTTCCAATGAGAAGAATCAATCAAATGGAATGCAATATATCTAAGTCTATCATGTATGATAGTAGTAATACAAAGAGGGAGTAGGCCAATTAGTTTACAAAACCCATGGAGAAGACAACAATAGATGACTGTGAGACAAGGCGAGGTGAAAGTAGCCAATTCAATCCCAACATAAGACTTCATAACAATAGACATAAGTACATATACGATAACTGTTCTTTGTGTCCATTCAAGGATGTTCTATCATCATGTTCTCAGTCTGATAATGATATAATGAGGCAGTAGACCAGTCATTCCACAAGGACAGTAGAGAGGGTAGCAGTCAACAAGGTAAATTGGCAAGCCAAAGTTGACATTGTTAATGTCCAAACCATGATTCCTCCATCAAAAGTTGTGACGTTACTAGGGCTACTAGATGAATGTGAAAAATAGAGGATACAAGAAGTTACAGAGGATAGTGTTAAACAAGAAGTTGAACCCTTTCACATCGAGGAGAAAAAGAGATTTGAGTTTGACGTTTTTCCACAATGTAGTGGTGAAGTTTCCATTGTTGAAGCAATGTTGAAAGAGGGATTCATAGGTGTAGATGTAGGTAAGATCATTCCTTTTGTTTGGTTTAAGCACTTTTACCAAGACTTAGATAGACCTAAGGTCAAGATGAGAGAACTCTTGGACTGTTTCATAATAGAAGAGGCACAAGACAGCTTTACACAATACATTTCTTTGGAGCTGATGTTGGATGTTCAAGGAAACACTTTGAAGATTCTAGACAAGAGATTTCAAATAGGGTTACACTGTTGTAGACTTCTATTCAAGTGGAACTTGAATATTTTCCCCTTGGGTGTATGGTGCAGGAGCACCAGGGAGCAGTATCAGGACCTATTATAGATATGTGGTCAATTTTGGGTTTCTAAGTTTGTTTAGGTGGTTTTGGGTCAAATAAGGTCAACTTGGACCATTTTGAGTCATTTTATGAAGTTTGGTGTCCATAGGTTCAAAATTGCAAAAGTCGTCATTTTGGCTTAAAAGTTGTCATTTTGCACAAAATTACAAAAAATGAATGATTTAGTTGTTGGAATCAGTTGGGACAAGTGTGTTGGGGAGAAATATACTTTGAAAACTCATTTTGTACGTTGGTTGGAGAGATTTTGAAGAAATCAATGAAAAAACCTCAATTTTCTGCACTTTTCTAAGTTTTCTAGCATTTTATACCTCCTGTATAGACTGTACGGTTCATGGAGTGATCTAGTACCTATTGGAACTTGTTGGGCATTGAATCTACTTTATTTTCCTTTTTGTTGCAAGGATTTTCATTTGTTTTTGTGAAATTTATAAGCATTTTACCAAATACAGTCCAGAACCCTAGTTAAGGTTACCAATGGGCTAAAATAATGAGTTTCTTGCCATTTCCATGGTAGAAAATCACAAAAAATGGTGGAATGGCAAGTATTTATATGTACGTTCATATTCCATGTTTTTAGGTCTTGAGGGTTTGGCTGGCATGTGTGAAAAAGGACTGTTATGTCTGATATCATCATGTATCAGACTGAGAAAACCAATGAAGGATTTACATTTGCATTATTTAGGGTAAGATAATTGATTTGTCAGGTGTGGAGTATTGACATGATTGTGTGGGGGCCTTGTCCACTCAAAGGGATTGTTGAAGTGTCTTTGTGTGTGAGATAATAGACCTTCTTCATGATTGTTCCATTAACCAGTCTGCTACAATGACCTATCACCAGTGACATATGTGTTAGAACAAAGATACATTAGGAGTCTATTATTGTTGTAAGACCAAGGTAACATGTCTAAACCTTGTGAGGCGTTCCCCAAGTCTTGTGAAAGAGTTTTGTGGCATTGACTCATTGATTTGGCCTTGTGACCATCAAGGAATGCTACTTCCAATAGGAAAGGTTTTGAAATTGATATCTTGGAAGGGTAACATTATTGAGAACCCACACTTAGGCCTTGAATTTGTCTTCTCAAACCATGGTCAGTCGCTATGAGGTCTGACTATGTCCTCATTATGATAATCCAAGTCATGTTGGATGTCTCAAGCCTAGGAACCTAAGTGTGCATCCAAGGGTGTCAAGAAGGATAGAGTATGTGATTATTGTCCTTTTATGTTTGAAAAAATTTGAATGCCCTTACCTCTGCATCACAAGGGTAAAGGGAAGGAGTCTGTGGTGTTTCAAAAAGAGGTGGTAACCTCCTTTGGTATGATCAATGTGCTCAAGGATTGGCCTAGAATTGAGGTGATCCAAGATTACATGTCAGCTGAAACTCCCAATCTCAAACTTGTTTCTAAAATCCCTAAAAGTAAAACCACCCCAAAGAAGCAAAACAAGTGCCCCAAAACTCAAGCTACCACTATTAAGAAGGGGGAGGCTTCCTTAACTAAGAGAGTGATTGAACTGTAAGAGGGAAGGACCCACACCCACAAAATGTTAGGAACCTGTGTTTAACCCTTCTCTTTACTTTGTTAGTATATTACTTTTGAACGCATATGCTTTGTAAGTCATCCCGTGAGTATATTGTTGTTGTTATATGGAGCCTAATCAGACTCGGAGGTTATATTTACCCCACTTTTATTATCGCGGTTTCCCCCCAAATTCCTACGGGGTCAAGGGGCAGCGCCCCTTGCGGGGGTTTGGGGGCAGCGCCCCCAAGACGGGGTCAAGGGGCAGGGTTTTTATTATTTTATAATGCACCGGAAGTTAATTTTTCATTGACCGACATAAGAAAACCCTATTTTGTAACCGACAAAAAGCTTGATAAAAAGTGGCTAAGGGTTAGGGTTTTGATATATTGTATTGTAGCATTTTGCATTGGTATTGAGTTGCAGGGATTGCTGATTGTAATCGGTTTGATTTACTGGATAATAATATTGGACTCTCTGTTTGGTGGATGTAGCCCAAGTTTGGGTGAACCACGTTAAAACTTGTCTCTCGCTATTATTATTTTTGTGTATTTCCATTTCTCTGTTTAATCTTTATTTGCATTTAATTGATATCTTCTGCTGGCTAACCCTAACAGAAATGTTACATTATTTTATGATGTGAGAGGCCATCTTGGGCATCCAAGATCTCCCATGCCCGAATCTTGGGAGTTACAACTCCCATATGCCACTTGGATGCTTCAAACAATGCCCACTGTCCACTTATCAAAGGTGTAGTCCCTATTTTTAGCAAATCTCTTCACAAATTTGCCCCAAATCTCCATAAAATATTCCCTCTCAAATCCAAATGCCCAAAGGGAATATTTGAGCTCTAAATACATTTTATTTAATATTTATTTGTCCTTTAATATTTAAAAATGCATAGGAACAAACATTATATTAAATAATTAATTTCCCTCCAAGCTGCCCTGTAAAGTGACTTATAAGTTTTAGATAGAAGGGACTTACTAAAAATAGAAAATGTTATTTTTGGAAAGGAGACATGACATTATTTCACCTGATGTGTTAATAAAATGTAATATTAGATCTAAAAATCTTAGTCAAGAGGAGATGGAGGTAGCGTTCGGGTCTGGTAAGACTCAACAGATAAATTTTATCTTGAGAGGAGCAGAAATTGATTTAGGCGACACAAAAACCAAGGTTAATCTATTGGTCACAAAGTTAGGGTCTTATGACTTGATCCTAGGAATGGATTGATTTAGGACACACCAAGCTAAACTGGACTACTACAACAAAACAATAGAATGCTTAGATGATCAAGGAAGACTGATGGTACTCCAAGGAATCCAAAGGCCATTAGTAGTGAGAATGATTATAGCTATGCAAGCCAAGAGCCCTGTAAGGAGGGGAATCAACTATATATGGTAAAGATTGAGGAAGGCAGTGAAGACTTAGTCCCTAATATCGAGATCATCTGATTCTTCAAGAATTTCATGATGTCTTTCTTGAAGAATTGCCAAACTTACCCCCTAAGCGGCAACTTGACTTCTCATTTGATATAGTTCGAGGGGTTGATCCTATCTCAAGGGCTCCTTATAGAATGAACTCTATTGAATTACAAGAGCTTAAAATACAACTTTATGATCTAATGGAGAAAGGGCTAATATAGCCTAGTGTGTCACCTTGGGGAGCCCCAGTGTTGTTCATCAAGAAGAAGGATGGGACTCTAAGATTGTGCATCGATTATCAATGTTGAACAAAGTGACCATCAGAATTAGATACCCTCTTCCCCAAATTGATGATTTGTTTGATCAAATGGATGGAGCCATAGTCTTCTCTAAAATAGACCTAAGGTCTAGACACCATCAGCTCTGAATCAAGGAAGAGGATATTCCAAAGATAGATTTCTGAACTAGGTATGGCCCCTATGAGTTTTTGGTGGTACCTTTTGGCTTAACAAATGCTCCATCTACCTTTATGAGCCTCATGAATCATGTATTTCATGACTATCTAGATAAATTTGTGTTGGCATTTTTAGATAATATTCTTATTTACTCCAAGAACTTTCAAGAGCATGTGGACATCTACAAATTGTACTACAGAGGTTGAGGGAGCATAAATTACATGGAAAATTGACCAAATGTTCCTTCTTCTAGCCTAAGATATGTTACCTCAGACACATTGTCTCAGTTGAGAGAATTTCAGTGGATCCATCCAAAATCCAAACCATTGTAGATTGGCCTACTCCTAAGAATGTATCAGATGTAAGAAGCTTTATGGGATTGGATGGATACTAGAGAATGTTTGTGGAGAATTTTTCTAGGGTAGCTAATCCCATAACATCTCTTTAGTGAAAAGGAAAGAAGTTTGAGTGGACTAAAAAGTGTGAAAATGCCTTTAGTAGTTGAAGGAAGCTCTTACCACCACTCCAAACCTACAAGTACTTGATCTTAAAAAGGAATATGTAGTTTGGACAAATGCCTCATTAGAAGGGTTAGGTGGAGTTTTGATGCAAAATGTTCAGGTGATCAATTTTGAATCTTAAAATTTGAAAGATCATTAACTCAACTATCCTACGCAGCAATTGTGCATGCTTTAAAGGTATAGAGGCATTATTTAGTGGGTAGACTATTTAAATTGAATACTAATCATAATGGGCTCCAATATTTATTCACACAACTTGAATTAAATGTCAAACAAAGAAGATGGCTAGAATTCTTAAGTAGCTATGAGATAGACATTTCATATGCTAAAGGTAAGGAGAACTAGGTTGCTAATGCCTTAAGCCATAGAGCCAAACTAGCAACAATCACTCAAGTAAATTTCAGCATGCCTGAAAGTATCAATCAAATGTAAGAAAAAGATCCCTTTTGTCAACAAATAAGGCTAGAAATGTAGTAAGGGACTAGTACAGTGGAGCATCATCTGGGAGATGATGGTCTCCTATGTTTTCAATAACAAATATATGTACCTAAAGAATGAGGCTTTAGAACAAAAATCCTTGAAGAAATCCATAATGTACCATACCAAGCACATCCTGGAGTAACCAAGATGTACACATTTATGAAAATTCATTATTTTTGGCTAGGAATGAAAAAGAAAGTAGAATTTTTTTTGCAAAGTGCCTATAATGCTAGCAAGTCAAGGCTAAACATTGTCATCCAGCAAGAACATTGTACTCCCATGAGTTGCCTTAACACATATGGTTAGTGTTTTTAATGGATTTTGTGCCAAGATTTCCTAAACCCTGCCATCAACATGATAGTATCCTAGTGATAGTTGATAAATTAACCAAGGTAACACACTTCATACCTAGTAATATTAAGGATGATTCTTCAACTTTAGCTAAAAGATTCGTAAAAGAGGTATTCAAGTTGCATGGGATGTCTAAAGTGATTATATCTAATATGGATAAACTATTTACTTCCAGATTTTGGATAGCCCTCATCATTGCTCTTGGTACTAAACTCAATTTTAGTACTGCCTACCACCTGTAAATGGATGGACAAATAGAAAGAGTTAATTAGATCATGGAGGATATGCTTTGAATGTATGTAATGGATCAACCCAATAAATGGGAAGAGTATTTACCCTTAATTGAGTTTGCATATAATAACTCCTACCATTCCTCCATTCAAATAGCTCCTTTTGAGGCACTTTACGGTAGGAAGTGCATAACCCTAATAGGATGGGATGGCTTGGAAAACCATGTAACCGTTGGACCTGAATCACTTCAAGAATATGATAGGAAGATAAAGATCATTAGGGAGAGGTTGAAGGAAGATACAAATCGACAAAGGAGTTATACAGATGTTAAGCGAACACCAAGAGAATTTTTAGAAGGAGACAGAGTATTTCTTCACGTCAAACCTCAGAAAAGTTTAATAAAATTTGGTAAGGATACCAAATTATCCCTGTGATATATCAGACCATTTGAGATACTTGAAAAGATTAGATGTGTGGCTTATAGATTTGCTCTTCCACCATCTCTCTCTCACATACATAATGTGTTTGATGTATCATTACTTAAGAAATATATTATTGATCCCACACATGTAATTGATTGGGAGGCACTACGTGTAGAAGAAGCCAAAGATATCCACCTTGAACTACTCAAAATTATAGACAAATGCAACATACAACTACGCAATAGAACAATACCGCAAGTTAAGGTCCTTTACGACTAGTATAGGGAGCAAGGAGCCACTTGGGAAGATGAAAATGTAATTAGAATAGAATATCTAGACTTATTTTAGCTAGGCTAAGTTGGCTTAATCCTAAGGGGGGAGGCTATCACATCCTTGTATGAACCTATTCTAAGGCCCCATAGTCTCGATGTAATTTGGACTGGGGGTGGGAAATAGAAACTTAATGTTTAACTATATGTATGTGTACTTGTGTGTGTGTTGTGTGTGTGTGTGCTTTGGTGTATGTTTATGAATTCTTATGGTTCCCAATGATAAACATGGAATGAAAATCTAGTTGTGTTTTTCTTTAATTCATAAATACATATATTGGATTACGTTTTGACTAACCTGGACTGACTCAATTGTGAATGCTGCAAGAAATAATGTTTTGTGTGCAAGTGATAGGGTGCATGGTGGAGTGGACTCTACAGATCCATAAATTGAGAATGACTTTAATGTCAAACCTTACCAAAACACTAGTTTAACCTGAGACTCATCTCAAACTTGTTTCTAAAATCCCTAAAAGTAAAACCACCTCGAAGAAGCAAAACAAGTGCCCCAAAACTCAAGCTACCACTGTTAAGAAGGGGAAGGCTTCCTCAGCTAAGAGAGCAATTGAATAGTAAGATGGAAGGACCCACACCCACAAAAAAATGGAGGAGGTTGTTCAGTATGAGGTAGAAGTGTTTAAATTTATGGACTTGGATGTGGTTGCTAAGAAAGGTGGAGGTGGCAACTTGATAGGAATCGCTAGTAAAATGACCCAACAGGTTAGAAGGTCTAGCCACATTGCGGGTATCCATTTTGTAAATCCTCAAGGGATTGAGCTTTTAGGGGAGTCTAAATTTGTAGAAGAGACCCTAGGAGATGAAGATGCAAGTACCCCTGAGGGTTATGTGTAGGAAGAAGAAGGCACCAGTCACTTACCGAAAATGAATACCCCCTACTCAGATGATGAGGAGGACACCCATGTTCAAGAGGAGGCAAAAGTAAATGTGCTTTGTGTGAGAAGACTATGGAGAAGGTTTCTAATCTCAGTTTTAAGGTGAGGGAGTTGCAAAAGAATTGGAGGGTTATGGTTGGTTTCATAGCTAAAGTTTTTCACCTCTCTGCTACAACTTTCTCAGCATTGAAGGAGTTTGAAAACAAGATCCAAGGCATAAGTGTTGATAGTTTGGGAGACTATGAGGAGATGTTCAATTTCCTTACCAATCATGGGGTTGATGGCAATCCTTAGTTGTTTTTTCTGTGTTCTCCGGCATTGGTTTTTGTCTAAGGTCAGTATAGTTGGGTTTTTTGGATGCTCTATGTTCTACTGTTAGTCCATTGTCAATGTGTTGTATCTTTCCTATCTAAGGCTTTTTCTCTACCCTTTGAGCCATTTTGTATAGGGTTCTGGACCCTTTTTCCAATTGATTTTATCAAAACCAATAATACTAACTATTAAGTCTACAAAGAAAAAGGATACTTTTTAGCATAAAGAATAACAAAATATTTCTTTTTATTAACTAAATAAATTAATTATCCCTTATGAACATTTATAAGTAAAGGAAAATCACTTAAATAAATATTCTTTATTCTTGAATAATAATAATAATAATAGTAATAGTAATAATAATCGCAAATGGTTATTTTTCCCATAATATTGTTAAATAAGGAATAACTTATGTGACTTCTAACTATTTTTTGATAATATTGTTGGCAAGAGACACTATATGGATTCATGGTTGTTGTCATTGATGGCAACAAAGGTCATCCCACATATCCGCAAGTCATGGTGTGTCTCCACTGGAAGTCAGAATGAAGATTGTTGTGGTCTGGTGAACAAGAACAGAGCATGTGACAAGGTCCGACAGATTGGTCCAGATCTCTCAGAGGAAGTATCTTGGTGCAGTGTGGATTTGGGGAAGTCAAGAGGACTACCTTGAGTGGTATATTCCAAGGATTTAGCCTCCGGTGATAGATGAGGAAAAAGATATGAATAGTTGAGTACTGGATTCCTGAGTGACAGTGTGAACAGAGGAAGAACCGACTGACAGAACATCAGACTACCTTCTGGATGGGTTACTGATGGTGTTAAAGGCTATGAAGGCATGAATCATACTTGGCTGACATGATTAATTATTTCTACAAGTATATGCTTGATCTGCATTACTTGATGTGGTAGGATTCAGCCGACAGATCAGAATTAGTGAAAAGATTGACTATTCCGGGTGCCGACTAGAAAGGTGATGAAATTACTTGTGCGGATATATATGCACGATGGATTTAGTTGTGAGTGTTGTAGTTGTTGTGTTTAGATATGTGAATAAGTGCAGAGTAGAGTAGAAACGGTAAGAAAGATCCGGTATGTGAGAGGAAAGCAGAATACAAAGAAAAGGAAAGATGAAGTGCAGCAGATCAGTGTACTGAGCCTAACCGGAACTGAACTCTAGCATATGTGGATGCTTCCAATCAGTTCAAGTTTTGTATAACATTCTTTTGTAGACAGTGTGTCTCCTTGTAGGCAATGTGCCTCCTTTGTGAGCAGTGTGCTCGGGCAGTGAGCCCTAATTGGCAAGTGCCATTTTGTAATTCCTTATTCTTCTAATAGAGAATAATCTTTGGGTTAATCACCCCATGGTTTTCTCCCCTAACAGGGTTTCCACATCAAAAATACTGTGTCATGTGTTTTTCATTTCATGTGAATGTCTGCTTTTGAATTAATACTGCATTGATTAATAAGAAAGTTCAAAAAGAAGAAATAATTAGGATAACTGATTCACCCCCCCTCACAGTTATCAACAATTGGTATCAGAGCTAAGTTCCTCCTAATAGAGCCTAACAGCTTGAGGAAGATCTGGGAGTTCAAATGGATGCATATGGTTTAAGGGAGCAACTCAAAACTACCCTTAAGGATCTTGAACAGTCAAACTCTGAAGTCAATGAATTAAAGGAAAGACTCAAACAGGCTGATGAATTCATGAGAGAACTAAAAGACAAATTAAGTCTCTCTATGAAAAAGAGAAAGGAGCTGCTCCAGCAATTGGCAAGACAAAGTGAAGAAAGTAATGTAAATGAAGAGCTGACTGAAAAAACCAAGTTATGTGAAAAGTTATCAAAAGAAGTCATTATGGTAAGACATGAAATGGAATCAGGAGTTATAAAGTTTACTCAAGAGATTGAAGAGAAAAGAAAAACTGAAGACAATCTAAGACAATCTCTCAAAGAGAAATCAGAAGATTACCACCAGATGGATAGGATTATCAGACATCTTGAATCTGATCTTGAAGATGCTAAAGATAATGAAAAAAAACTTGAGGATCAAATTGTCTCTCTCAAAAGGGATCTTCAAACAGCAAATGAATATAAAGAGAAATTCAAGATAAGTTCTGCTCAACTTGAAGTCCTTCGTGGAAATCAAAAGAGGACAGATGACAAGTGTGGTTTAGGATATGAGAAAGGAGAAAGCTCCGGATCTGGTCAGAAGAATTTTGGATCAGAAAATCTAAGGAACAGGGCTAGAAAACCTCCGGTAAGACAGCCCAATGCTCAAAGATATCCATCCTTCAATGGATATTGCCATAGCTGCAATCACTTTGTCACAAAGCTAATCAGTGCAGAAAGAGAATGAATCAGACTAATTCATCCTTCTCTGGACAATGCTTTAACTACAAAAGGTATGGACATAAATCTCATGAATGCAGAAATATGCAAATGAACAAATCATTCAATGGTAGATGCTTTACATGCAATAGAGTAGGTCATATGGCTAATCAATGCAGATCAAGAGGTTATCAGTCAAATATGCAAAGA
Organism: Cunninghamia lanceolata; assembly: GCA_027924645.1. Lineage (NCBI taxonomy): Eukaryota > Viridiplantae > Streptophyta > Pinopsida > Cupressales > Cupressaceae > Cunninghamia > Cunninghamia lanceolata. Next base: position 5,376,493 of record BSBN01000997.1, on the reverse strand, counting down.
GATGTTGTTTGCCAAATCTGTAATAGGTCCAGTCATAATGCAAAAGTCTGCAGAAGCAAGAATCAAGACAAAAGAGGTCCGGCATATAGTCAGAATCAAGACAAAGGTAAACAAAAGATGAATGCGGATGAAGTTAGGAATGAGATGAACAAGATTTGGGTGAAGAAAAGTTCAGAGAAGGTAGAGGTTGGATCCGTACCAGACTCTGGTGCTAATATTCCATCCGGAAATTAAGAAATGAGCTCTGGCTCAGGGGGAGACACAAAGAAAACCCTGTTCCCCCAGCCAATCAAGTGATGCCGGATTAGGCACAAGATGCGGAGTAAAGGGTTTGTAGATATGAGTCTTGAGATGATCTAGCTAAGATTTTAGAGATCCGCATGAAGATGTGAAGAAGTTGTGATCGATCATGTAGAACCTGTTCTGGGAAATGCTCCGAAATGACAGAAGATTACAGAAAGGTCCGGAGAGATCTAGAAGTGCATTGTCTTATTCTGTGGATTGGACAGAGTATTTGGGATGTCCTTGTGATATGTCATCTTGATTTATTCATGGTTGGAAGATCCACATGACGTTCATAAATCAGGACTGATCTAGTTCTTCAAGTCATTCGAATAAGGCAAACCGGAATAATGTAGGTCAAGCATTTATTACAATCAGATATTAGGGTTTGTGGAGCAATATAAGGGATTTCTCATAAATCACTTGTTCATTCCGCACTCAAGAAGAAGTGAAAAGTGGAGCTCTGCAACAAACTTCATCAAGTTCACCAAAGATCTCTTGCAGAAATCATTACATACAGAAATCAATCCAACCACTCTGTGTAACCGAAGGCGCATAAGGTATTTTCCGTTTTCGATATCTCACTACAAATCTTTTGAAAAATGGCTACTCCGAATATAGTAAAGATCTCAGATAGGCCCCGACCTGAATTCAAAAAACACCCATACAAGTCATTGGAGGTAGATCCCTTAGGAGCATTCTCTAGTGTTCCTCATGGTGTTTTACACACGGAAGACATTAGGGTTTACATACATGCAAGTATTAAGGAATTTGGGGAATTCAAATTGAGAGATTTCTATCACAAACAACTGATAGACAATGCTTTTGAGCTTAAACCAGAGTATAAGGGTATCCAGAAGAAACATTTTGATCAATTCATTCATTTCCCCTGCTTTGAAGAAAATGAATGGGTCCGGTACGTATTGAGTAGAATACATGACAACTTCCTATGGCTGAATAGACCCTGCAAGATCACAAAAGAAGCAATTAGGGCAGTAACTGGTCTATACTCTTCCAGAGGGATACTTATCCTGAAATCTGTCAAAAATAACATTGTAACTAAGGCCACCGGATCAAAATTTGATAAGAGGGCAATGACCATTGAAGATATTTCTGATCCAGATATCAAGTATGCATCTATGATAATAGGATACAAGATTTATCACTCCAGTAGGGAGAATTCTGTATCCGGAACTGCAGTATATACTACCTATGAGATGCTGAGGAAGAATGCAGGCTATGATCTCTGTGAACTTCTCTTAATCCAATTAATGGAAAATATACAGAAGATCAAAAAGGACAAAAAGAATTCTTTTAAGTATGGTAATCTTATATTATGTCTATTTTTCTACTTCATGAATGAGCTGCCTAGATCAAGTGGATGGGTATGGCAGAATGACAAACCTATTGCAGTCTAGATCAGAGATTATTTACATGGGCTTGGGGATGCCAAAGCAAGAAATATAGCCCTGTGGGGATACTTCAAAAACTTCCAGAGCATGATGCAAGCAAGAGAAAGAATTCCCCAGTCCATTGTTGAAAAATACAAAGACTCGGTCTGCTTTATGGTGGATATTGATCAGTGCCTAATGGAGGCAGTGGAGCCAAGGATAGTCTGGATCATGCCCATGGGGTATGAGGTTGATGAACAGATTATGGAACTGCATGTTCAACACATGCTTAGTCAGCCCAAAGATCCAAAGGCAGAAAGGTTTGAAACCTTTGAGGAGCTGAGTGTGAAGATCCATGTGGAACTCAGAGAACTTGAGATAAAGAGGAAGGTGAGAAAAGAAGTAGAGCATATTGCTCAAGGCCTAGGCATCCCAAAGGAGACACTTGATGTCAACCGGGAAAAGAGGCAAAAGGCTGAGGAAGAGAAGAAAGAGGTAGAAAAGAAAAGCAAGAAAAGTACTCCGGTGGAAACCTCAACCCGGACCAGATCATCAAAGGGATCTACACCTGTCACAACCAAAGGCTCAAAAATGTCAAAACTGGAAGGTCAGACATCTGGTAAAGGAGAGAAAAGGTCTAAAATAAAAGCCACAAGGGCTTATACAAGTCAGAAAGATGAAGAGGAAACGGAATCAGATGAGGGGGTAAAAGAAATAAAGAAGTAGAAGAAGAAAGGATCCGGTAAACCCTCCACAGGCCAAGACAAGGAAGAAATGGCAGAGAAATTTGTTGAAAAGCCCACCCTGTCTCTAGACAGTGTAATCAAATCAGTCACTGTGGATGGAAACCTTCAACCAATGGCCAAATTCTATGATGACTACAATGAGGCTGATCAAAAGATCCTGCAGGAAGCTACAATCAGGTATCTGAACATCTACAACAAAGCCTTCATTGAAATTATCTCCCTTATTCCTAAGAGTCTAGAGAAGGAATTGGAAATGAGAAAGGCAAATGCCATGGCAAAAGACCTTGAGATCAGGGAACAGATAGCTATTTAGCTATATCCTTCAATTGAACACAAAACAATGAACATGGTATTCAAAGACTGCAAGGATGAATTCAAAAGCAAAGCAAGGATGAATCAGCTTATGCTTGGTGAGACTGACAAGGTAGCCAAGGACACTGAAGAGATCCTCTGGAATACATTCAAAAGGTTCAACATTCCTATTATAGAGGACTTGGGTGTAGGAATAGCTATGGACTTGGAATCCTCTGCTCCGGGAGAAGTGGCCCTTGAACAGACTAGCATCTCTCCTTCGGTTTCCCCTACAGTCTCTGGATCGAAAGAAGAAGAGAAATTACAGGAGAAAGAAGTAGCGGTAAAAGAAAAAGAGGTTGACAGTACCAAGGGTGCAGAGAAAGAGAAGACTCCAACAGAGAAAACCACAACTGATAGTGGTAAGAATGTGGAAGGAGAGAAAATTCCAAAGGACAGTTCCAAGACTGCAGAAGAGAAGAAACATCTGTCTCCAGCAAGAGACATTGCACAAACTGTTCAAAAATTTTTGAGCAAAGAAACAATAGAGATTGATGAACTGGAGCTTCTACAAGGTCCATTCAACTTTGATTCCCTCTCTCCGGTACAGACAATGAAGATAGATTCATTTGCAAATGCTAAGGCAAATGAAAAACTCCTAAAGTCTCATATGGAAGACTGTGAGTTGATAGAGGCTGCTTCCGGAGTGCTTGAAAAGATTATGCCATCAGTCCAAAAAGATCTGACAGCCTCCTTTTCCAGTAATCTCAAAACCTTAGTTAGCAGTGTTGGTACACATTTTGACTCTCTAGAAAAATCAGCTAAAGAAAAGGTCTGGAAGGAGTTTTTGGATAAGAGATTCTCAGAGGTACTAGGATTAATCTCTCATGATAGGAGAAATATGAGTATTGGGATAAAGAGCCTAGAAAATGCTCTTAAGGATGGCGGTGACATTTACAAATTTTGTATCTCCTGGTCAAAGGCAACAGTAGAAATTGATAAGAAAATAAAAGAGGAACAGGACAAACTACTTAGTTTGTCTCAAAGTTTTGATTGTCTCTCTTCCTCCATAGTAAAGCAAGAATGTCAAACTATTGCACTCACAAATGCAATCAAGAATTTTGAAAAGGAAAGGAAGAATATAATTAACCGGATGGGAGAACTTAGAAGGATTATAATCCCTAAGTTAGAAACTATGCATGAGGCCATAAGTGATGCTCAGACTACTGCCCAAACCAATGATTCGACAGATCTCAAGAGGGCAGAAGCTTTTACATTTTTGTTGAGTGGTCACATTTCAATTTTGGATAGAATGAAACAAAGTTGGGCTACAGAACTGGTCTAATTGAAGACATCCTTTGCAGACATTTTTCAGTTTATGTAAGTATGTAATATGTGGCTAAGTGTAGTAAAAATTTTGAAAAATTTTGGTGTGCGGACCCTACCCTTTGCCATTAATGTCAAAGGGGGAGTGAGGAGCAGTGAAAAATGAGGAATCCAACTAAGGGGGAGTTCCAGAAATTGTATATAAAGATAGAGCATCAGCCAAGGGGGAGCATAGTGTAAACACTTAGTCATTTTTCACTAAGTGTTGCCATCAATGCCAAAGGGGGAGATTGTTGGCAAGAGACACTATATGGATTCATGGTTGTTGTAATTGATGGCAACAAAGGTCATCCCACATATCCGCAAGTCATGGTGTGTCTCCACTGGAAGTCAGAATGAAGATTGTTGTGGTCCGGTGAACAAGAACAGAGCATGTGGTAAGGTCTGACAAATTGGTCTGGATCTCTCAGAGGAAGTATCTTGGTGCAGTGCAGATTTGGGGAAGTCAAGAGGACTACCTTGAGTGGTATATTCCAAGGATTTAGCCTCCGGTGATAGATGAGGAAAAAGATATGAATAGTTGAGTACCGGATTCCCGAGTGACAGTGTGAACAGAGGAAGAAATGACTAACAGAACATCAGACTACCTTCCGGATGGGTTACTGATGGTGTTAAAGGCTATGAAGGCATGAATCATACTTGGCCAACATGATTAATTATTTCTACAAGTATATGCTTGATCCGCATTACTTGATGTGGTAGGATTCAGCCGACAGATCAAAATTAGTGAAAAGATTGACTATTCCAGGTGCCGACTAGAAAGGTGATGAAATTACTTGCGCAGATATATATGCATGATGGATTTAGTTGTGAGTGTTGTAGTTGTTGTGTTGAGATATGTGAATAAGTGCAGAGCAGAGCAGAAGCAGTAAGAAAGATCCGGTATGTGAGACGAAAGAAGAATATAGAGAAAAGGAAAGATGAAGTGCAGCAGATCAATGTACTGAGCCTAACCGGAACTGAACTCCAGCATATGTGGATGCTTCCAATCAGTTCAAGTTTTGTATAACATTCTTTTGTAGATAGTGTGTCTCCTTGTAGGCAGTGTGCCTCCTTTGTGAGCAGTGTGCTCAGGCAGTGAGCCCTAATTGGCAAGTGCCATTTTGTAATTCCTTATTCTTCTAACAGAGAATAATCTTTGGGTTAATCACCCCATGGTTTTCTCCCTTAACAGGGTTTCCACATCAAAAATACTGTGTCATGTGTTTTTCATTTCATGTGAATGTCTACTTTTGAATTAATACTGCATTGATTAATAAGAAAGTTCAAAAAGAAGAAATAATTAGGATAACTGATTCACCCCCCCCTCTCAGTTATCAACAAATACATGATTGCATTTAGACAACTACCAATTTGTTGTAATTAAACAAGAAAAGCATAAACTATTTCTACATCTACCTTCTAATATGCACATTTTCCTATATGATTTTCTAGGTGTAGTGTGTGAGAGATTCCATCAAAATCATTTGCCTTCAAGTTTTCTAGACTCTTTCTCCTCAATAATTCTCTCCGTGTCCTCAAGAGAGTGACGGTCATGTCACACTTACAAAATTGTGATTAGTTAGATTAATAATCATAATTAAAACTTTCTAAATAATCATCTAATTTAAGATAATCAATAATAATTCTTCTTGATTATTTCTCATTCAATAATTAATTACATTTATCTAATATTATAATTAGGCAAAATCTTGGTTGTGACAAAAATAGAAGCTACTCTAACTCAAATATATCAAAAAGAAGACTAGTAAACAATGATCAAGTTCACTAAATGAAAGAACCTATAAATAAATATTATTTTTAGATTCTTGATGGATAGGTAAATGTAAATTATAATGCTAAATGCAACTAAATAGTGTAAATTTCATCTTTTAACACTAATCACCCAATCATCAAACCTGGGAAAAACTTTCAAAAAGTGACAAGGAAAATGGCATGAAAATAGAAATAGGTTCAACTAGTGGACAAGTGTCTTAATAGAGAAAGAATAGTGGAAAAATTGATCTAGATGCGCCTATGGAGAAGAGTGTCCATATTGGAAAGTGAAAAGAATAATGTCAATTTCCAAAAAAGAAGAGCTTAAAGACATTGTCATTTAGGGTCAAAATTCCCTACTAGATGATCTTTTCCTAAACTTACACCTAACCTGTCATGTTTGCCCTAGGTGGGTGGCCTAGTCTTGGAATGTGGTATAAAGTTGAACCATGTAGGGAGGTCTTAAATAGTGTACAAAGAATTCTCAAAATTAGACACCTATCAACAAGGAGAAATATGTATGAAAGGTGTAGTAAATGGTATGTAAATACACTTAGTTATAATGATGAAAGAGAAGAACAAGGAATAGTTGGGTGATCCCACAATATTGAGTCCTAAACTTGGGACATCCTAATTTTTTTCTAAAATCACATATTTTTTTAGAAAAATTAATTGTTTAAGCCTTGAGGGGTTCCATATAAAGGGGTTTAATTGAAGGAGGTTATAAAAAAAACCCCTTAGATCAAACTCCCTTGGAAAGAACCAATCAAAACCTTGATGGAGTCTCCTCCACACCTATCAAAATGTTGAGAAAAAACCAATTTTGCTTCACCTTTTACAAATTCTATTTTGTAAGCATGCAACCCTTTGTATATGATTTCCAAAAAGTATGATTTTGAAATATTTATTTGATTATTATATTTATTTTCTATTTTCTAGTGAACATAGGTCTTCACTGAACATCAAGGTCTCTATTCTACACATATAGAAAAATTTAAAAAAATATTGAAAAAAATTCTAAAAAATATCTGCACACTAGGTGTTGACGTCCTTGTTTCAACAAAAAAAGAATTTAATTTAGATATATAAAAAAAAAGTTATGTTCTATAGTATAAACCTATGTCTGAATTATAATTAATCTCACTTCAAAAATTAATTAAAAAAATATATGCAACAAAACAATATGAAAAAATATCTGCACACTAGATATTGGTGTTACAAATTTCTATGTTTAAAATTTTATAATTTGATCCTTTCTATAAAAAAATTATGATCTATGGTATAAACACCTCTTTTAGAAAATACTGTTAACTATAAAAAAATAAGTTATTAAAAGTTACGTAAACAAAATTCACAAGTTATTTCTTCAAATTAAAAAAAAAATACATTTAGAATCTACACACAAAATCTTAAAAATCACTAGTTGATATCATCTTCAAATTCTTAATGGTTTAGTTGCTATAGGTGTCAAAAAGTGAAAATTTGGTTAAAAATGTTGATTTCAATGTCCTACTTTGGCCAAAAAGTGGGACGCAGTCTTGTGAGATCACCTAGTTTCACCTAATTTTGGAATGGTACATGACTAAAAATTTGTAGAGTAGATCATTATATATAAGAGTCTCCCTAAAGATTATATCTATTGACATACAAAAATGAAAGCAAAATGAATAGAAAATTGTCTAAACTTGACTATATGGAAGAGAGAGAAAATGGAAAGGTTTTACCTAATTTTCTAAAGATGTGTTAGTGGATCTAGGGCATTATAAATAAGTAGTGTATAGATCCAAATTGATAAGGCCATTATAAATGAGTAGTGCCCACTAGATAGCCTGGACTTTTTTGAATGCCTTGCTAGATGCCTTTGTCCTACTTAAATGCCCTATTGGATGGCCTAGTCTTCTATAACAAAATGTTCTAAAATTTTACATAGATCTAATTTAGATGATTTCAAACACACTTTCATCTTAGAAATTTGTCTAATTCTTCACCAATTCTTTTGTAAATGACCTACAACACCAAAAACCTATAGAAAACCCTAAAAACAAATGGTTAAGAGGCAATTTGCCTCAACCAATCCCCTTCTGGGATTTCAAGAAAAATCCAATTAAAAAATAAGATGACAAATAATATAAAATAAAATACACTAATAATTTAAACTAATTCAAAGTATAGATAATTAAAAACTAGTAAGTAATGCTAAAGGAAATAAGGAAGACATGGCTAAAAACAATGAGATTGGGAGATAAATAAAACATGTAAATTAGACATAAGGGAAAAGTCAAGGTATGGGTGGAAAGAAGACTCATACAAGAAGTAGAAAACATTAAAATGTGGAAAATTTGGAAGGAATTTGAAAATTAATTAGGAAAGAATAAGAAAACTAGTCAAACTAGGGTTTGGAGGAAAAAGAGAGGGTGGGTACGTCAAATAGTAAAATGAAAAAATAAACTAATATGGAAGTGGAGAGGATTGAAATTAGGGGTAGAAAATAATTGATTAGGGAAATTTTTATGGAATTAAAAATGGAATTGGGAGGAAAATGGGAACTAGGGAAAACTATGGCTTGGAAAGAGAGGAGGAGAAGGTAGAAGATGAAAAATAGGTATGAAAAGGCTACAAAATTTTAGGAAAATGGATCGAATGGAAAGAGGGAAGGTAGGGGTATTATAAATTGTAGATTATATATAAATTATATGATAACCTAATTAAATTTAAATAAGGATAGTGAAAAGAAGGAAAATAGTCACCTAGTGGAGAAGAATTGCTTGTAGTAATGTCTAGGGGCCTCCAAAAAATTGTTATAGAGCTTACGTTGATAGCTATGACACCCCTATATTTGAATCAATTTATAACCCTTTCCTTTTAGAAAAAAGTAGTTCTAATAGAGCAAACAAATAGAAATTTTGTAATTCATGTGTTAAAATAAAGGAGAGAGAGGCCTTATTTATAAATTTTTGGGGATCTATTGGCTACAAAACATAGTATGTTTGAACCAATATCATTTAATGAATCTCTAATTTCATTTTTTAGTTAAGAGGGTGAAAATACATTTCTACCACCTTTTGAAGTTGATTATGCAACCTTGACCCTAAACTTGAGGAAGTCTATTTTTTAGGAAAATCTAAGGTTAAAGGGGGCCATCTAAGGGTGTTGGTTATCAGTCATGAAAATATGTCATGAAAGACTCAAGGAGATAAGGACGAGGTTTGAACATAGGTTAAAAGATAAAAATAAATTTAATCATTCAATCAAAGGAGATAAGGAGATAAGGAATAAAATTATAATAAACAAGAAGGTAAGAGGGACATTAAGAAGGGGGAAAGTAATTATTAATGGGAAAAGAAATAATTGATGAGAGAAAATTAGTAAATGATTGGCTCAAAAGGGGAAAAGCATCATGAGAAAGGACTAGGATGGCTTAGGAAAGGAGAAAAGGGTCAAAATGGGGTAAAAAACATACTAAATCAAAAAGGGGCTAAAATAAGCATAAAATCATAATAATAGAATTGCAGAGTGAAATTTTCATTATTAGACTTTATTTGTCATTATTAGTATGTTGATTAAAGAATGTTTCATTTGGGTTAATTAATGAAATTTTTAGTAAAGGTTACAAATCTACAAATGAATGTGTTTAAAAATATTTGAACATGGTTTTTGTCCTACACAAATTAAAATTGTGTCTTAATTGAATCAACTTACAAATAGAGAATAATTTGTAATTTTAAAAAATTGCAGAAAATGTGAATGTTGAAGAGGAGAAGGTAGATTATAATAATACATTAGAATTATAGAAAATATCAATGTTAAATAGGAGAGAAGAGGATAGGAGGAGAATTTCACAAAACATCCATATTGAAGAAAATATCTAATAACAATAGTTTGAGGGGGGAGAGGACTAGGATCTAGGGCATCTACAATCCAAAATAAATGAATGTAAGATATCTATCTTAATTTTTTCATTATATTAAATGCTAATAATAAAACATAAAATTGGAAAAAGAAACAAGTTAAATATTTGATAGATAGATTGCAATAGAAAATAATAAAAGTTGCTTATATATAGGTTATAATTGTAAAATAGTGATAGTGATGGCATGGAAGTGTTGGGTTGGGTGTTGTATACCTTGTATAATCAGCAGTTAATATTGTTGGTTAAGTGTGATCATCTTAAGATGGACGCTACACTTGGGTAATTCAATATTTTCCTATGTAATTTTTTTATGTAACATTAGAAATATATTAATTAAGAGGCCAAGTGAAGACATGCATCAAGTTAAAATAAGACCACTTCAAGATAGAATATGAAGAGTCAAAAATTGGGCACCATTCTCTAGGTGGTCCTATTTGGCATCAAAATGTGAAAATTCATCTTGGGTGGGTGAAGAAGCATGACGTATGTGAAGGGTCATACTTGGGTGCTCATGGGAAATGTGTAACAATGGTTTTGATGTCTTGTAAAACTTGTAGATACCATTTTTTATTTTGTGTATCTCTCAACTGTATAAATAAGAGTCTTGGGGCAGTGATTTAATAAAGTTTCTTTTGGAGTAAGGAGGTGGTACTGAAATTGCTAGATTTAGAGCAAAGATTGGTGACACCATAAATCAACTTTCTCATTGTATTATAAACCTATTTTTCAAATAATATATTTTATGGTATTATTTTAATGCTATTTTTTCCCGAAAGGCTTTCCTTGTAGTAAATTTGATGTTGTGTCTAGACTATGTTTGATTGCTCTTCTTTCCATTGTTGTTGATTTACTTTTATGTTTTAGATTTGTGGTTAATATAAGTCTAAAATAAATATGATATAAAATATATAATTAACTCATAAATCATATATACATACATTTTTTATCAATAATTATTATTAGAGCTTAGTTATAGATTGATACTTGATAAGGGGAATGCACTAGTCCAAGAAAAAAGTGGTTTTAGTGGGAGCCTTTTTGTGTCTTATTTTTGGATTGGTGTAAATCATGGAAAGTTCACTTGTAATATAGGTTGAAAATTTTAATGGAACTAACTTTGAGTTGGGGATGTTGAAAAGTGCAATACAACTGAGAGGGGGGTGAATCAGTTGTAACCAATATTTCAAAACCAATAACACATTAACCAATCAACATTGTGTTTGTATTTAACCATAAAAGCATGAAACAGAAACTTGAACACATTCAACATAGGAGACACCAAAATTTTTTACGTGGAAAACCCCACAGGGGAAAAACCACGGTGAGTGTTAGCTAACAATATAATATGTTATAACAATACCAAAAATCAGAGACTTGCTGTCTTAAGGCTCACTACCAAAATTGCTTTAATGAAGAAGCTCAATGCCAATGGGATGGCTCACTACCGGTGGGTGGCTCACTGGCAAAGTTGGTGAACTGAGATAATAGAATCTATACTATGCCAAGGTTCAATTCCATTGAAGCACAATAAGTATCCTCTGCAATGTTCTGCTTTTACACTTCACATTATCTTTTCATTTTCGCATCCTCATACAAATTCACAACTTCATTTCATGTTTTTATACAATTCATCAACCTTGGAATTTACATCAAGGTTAGCATTACAATCATCAGCCTTTGGAACAATCTCCAAGGTCAACAAACATACATACATTAAGATAGGTTTAGACCTAAATAGAATTAGGAGAGAAAAGAATGAATGTGAATCATGCCAAGGCTTAGCTAGGACTCAATTGCAATCTTCCACACAGCAACACGCTTCCACAATCTTCAAATCATAACCACAAGTAGTGAGGAAAAAAAGTCAGCTAAGACTAGAGTTAATACTAAGACTTTTAGGAACACGCTTCATGCATGATTCGGATTATATTTTACAGACCAATCCAAAGATAGGAACATGATCTAGATACTCCCACAAGCATATTACAATCACCAAGAACATCTGCACAACCTCTAAACACTTTATCCATAAGATTCTTCAAATCAGAGCACTTGAACATTACTGTCAGCCACTGTCATAAAGGAAAATTGCTTGTGGAGCACCAAATCATGAACCATTTAAGCTAAAGGCACATAACATCATCGTAAACTTAATTCTAGAACTGTAAACTATGAAACTTAAATGTAGAGAGATGTGGTGTAGAATACATTCTCCCTATCACCATTAAATACACAGAAAAATAGTTGTTACTCTGGTGAACACAACTCGCTCAAATCTTCACACCGGAGGCTCAAACTTGAAACATAGCATCTACAGACATCCCTTAACATTACTTCCAATCCATAGGCAAAGATATTCAATCTACAGGTTATGCAGAGCAAAACACTGCACTGTTCTTGAGAGATAAAGCAATTCTACACTTGTACTAATTCCTCATATACTTGTTTGGACTTATTCAAATAACTTCCTTAAGTGTTGACATCAATGACAACACTTACTACTCATACTTGCAACAATCTCCCCCTTTGTCATTGATGGAAACACATGATGTGAAAAGCCATCAAGACATATAATCTTGCTTTGCTTCTTTGCCCCCCCTCACTTGATGCTTTCTTTGTCTGCAATCTTCTTCTTAGGTTTTTCACATGAACTTCTCTCCCCCTTTGACATCAATGGCAAAGGGTACTAGATCTTTTCTTTCTTTTTACTGCACAACTCCCCCTGTCAACAACACTACAACACTTACTACTCTTGATTAGAAACTTCTACCTACTCCCCCTGAGGAGTAGCCTTCAAAACATCAATCCAGATCAAAAGATGAAACTTTAGACACCACTGGATTGATGCATTCCTTATGCATCTTAGTTTAGAGTAGGAGGGGTAATAACCCCTAACTTCTCCCTAAGATACTCAAAAGTATCTTTAGGCAAAGGCTTAGTGAAAATATTTGCAATTTGATCCTCTGTAGACACGTACTCCATCTTTACTTCATTCTCTATTACCTTTTCTCTCAGAAAGTGATACCTTGTTGATATATGCTTTGTCCTTGAGTGCATCACTAAATTCTTTGAAATGTTTATAGCACTTGTGTTGTCATAAAAGATTGAAATTGGTTCTTCATACATAACTCTTATGTCCAATGTTTGCTTCATCCAAAGTACTTGAGTGCAACAACATGCTACAACAATATATTCTGCTTCTACAGTAGACAATGAAACTGATTCTTACTTCTTGCTTAGCCATGAAACCAATCTGTTACCCAAGAGGAAAGCACCTCCACTTGTACTTTTTCTATCATCAGCATCTCCAACCTAATCTACATTTGTATAAGCACTGAGAGTGATATCATTATCTTTGGGATACCACAAACCATAGTCTAAAGTGCCTTTTAAGTATCTCATGATCCTCTTGACTGCCATCACAAATGATTCTTTGGGATCTTCTTGAAATCTTGCCACAAGACAAACTACATGCATTATGTCTAGTCTAGTATGGGTTAGATAGAGAAGTCCTCCAATAATATACCTATATTTTTTCTGATCAGTCTTAGGTGATTCATCATTCTTTCTCAACTTGCAACCAGTTACCACAGGAGTACATATTGGATTAGAATCCTCCATTCCAAACTTTTTCAACAATTCTTTCACATACTTGGACTAAGAAATGAAAATTCCTTTTTTTGATTGAGTAATTTACAGTCCTAAAAATAAATTCATTTCACCAAACATAGACATCTCAAATTCCTTTTACATTTCCTCTACAAATTTTTAACACATACATTCATTGCCTCTAAAGATAATATCATCAACAAAGACTACAACAATCATAATTTGTTCATCATTGGTTTTGAAGTAGATATTATTGTCTGTAGTACCTTTGTTGAACCCTAACTACATCAAATACTTATCCAACCTTACATATCAGGCTCTAAGAGATTGCTTGAGTCCATATAGGGCTTTCCTCAATCTACACACCATGTTACCTTGGTCTAATAACTAAAATCCTTCAAGTTGTTCAATCTAAACTTCTTCTAGCTCTCCATTCAAGAAGGCAAACTTCACATTCATCTAGTATACCTTGAAATCTTTGTGAGCAGCAAAAGCCAAAATTATTCTTATAGATTCAATCCTTGCCATAGGAGCAAAAGTCTCTTCAAAACCTATGCCCTCAACCTGAGAATCTCCTTTGCATACTAGTCTTGCTTTCTTTCTTACCACTTCACCACTTTCATTCATTTTGTTTCTGAAAAACCCATTTTGTTCCAATCACATTTTTATTAGCAGGTCTAGGAACCAATTCCCAAGTTTGATTTTTCTCTATCTGCATCAACTCTTCTTCCATGAATTTTACCCAACTTTCATCTTTACGGGCTTCATTTATAGTTTTAGGTTCAATATGTGAAAGCAAACAATAGTTCACCTATTCCTCTGCATCTCTTTTCCTTGTCAATACTCCTTTACTTTTGTCACCAATAATTTGATCTTCAGAATGATTAATACTTACATACATGGGAGTCTTAGCAGCACTTTCAGGAGCCCTTTCTTCTTCAACTTAATTGTCCTTTTGTTCCACCTTTTTTTCATTGATTATAATAACAAGTTCATCTGATTCATATCCACTTAGGTATGATTTTATCTCCCTATCTTTATCAACCTTCACATTAGCACTCTCAATCATTTTTCTCAATCTCTTATTGTAGCACTGGTAGGCCTTACTCTTAATGGAGTATCCAAGAAAAATTCCTTCATCACACCTAACATCAAACTTGCCTAACTCTTCATCTCTTCTAATATAACATTTACATCCAAAAACTTTGAAATATTTGACTATGGGAACTCTTCCATACCATAATTCATAAGGAGTTTTAGTGCCATTACCTTTGACTTGGACTTTGTTTTGAATGTAGACAACAATGTGTATAGCTTCTCTCCAATGCACTTCTGGTAGGTTAGCCTCCATCATCATTGACCTAGCAGCCTCTTGAACTATCTTGTTCTTTCTTTCAACAACTCCATTTTTCTCAGGAGTCCTAGGAGCAGACAATTGTCTCTTTATCCCATGCTCTTCATAGAAAGTGTTAAATTCATTTGATGTAAACTCACCTACTCTATCAGACCTTAAGTATTTGATCCTTAATTCTAACTCATTCTCAACCATTGCCTTAAAGGCTTTGAACTTGTCTAGTGCTTCTGATTTCTCTTTTAGAAAAGTGACCCATGTCATTCTAGATTAATCATCAATAAGAAACATAAAGTACCCGTCTCCTTGTAGACTTTTTGTTCTTGTAGGACCACATAGATATGTATGCACCAACTCAAGCAATCCAGTAGAAAATTATTCTTTTCTCTTGAAACTTGTCTTTGTCTATTTTCCCAGTTGACATTCCTTGAAAATAGTATTGACAGGCTTCACCAGTTTAGGCAAATCTCTCACAACTTGTACTGAGTTTATCTTAACCAAGTTATCAAAATTGATATGACACATCCTTCTATGCCACAACCAACTCTCATCTATCTGAGCCAGCAAACAACAATTATTAGTTCCCCTCAAGTGATAAATATTACCTCTAGTTTTCTTACCAGTTGCAATCACTGTTCCAAATATTTCCATGATCTTGCATGCATTGTCCCTGAATCTTAGATCATACCCTTTATCACACATCTGACCAACAATTAAAAGATTATGATTTAGACCTTTCACATAGAGAACATTGTCTGTATTATGCTTGCCATCAAAAGAAATAGATCCTCTTCCACAGATCTTACCAGTTGCATTATCTCCAAACCTAACCAATCCACCATCAAGCTTTTCCAAACTTACAAACTTACTTTTGTCACTAGTCATGTGATGTGAACATCCACTATCAACGATCCATTCATCCTTATCCTTCTCAACCTAGACAGACAGAGCACTTTCTTCCACTGGTTTTTCTTCCTTCACACAACTAGTAGGATTAGTAGACATAGGTTCTTCCTTAATAGAAATAAACAAGCATTCATTTGTACTAGTATTATTATCATCAGACTCATCATTTGTTACACCATCATAATCAAGATCTCTAATATAATAGCATTTCTTGACAATTCTAGGTCTGCTTTCAAATTTCTTCTTACCTCTTTCAATTATCTCCGGACATCCAGATGCATAGCGACCAATCTTACCACAAGAAAATCATTTGAATGGTAATTTGCCTTTGAACTTACCATAACCTCTTTGAATTTTGTCCACAAAGTTGGCTTCAACCTCATTTAGGTCATCATAAGATTCTAGAGCATATTTCTGAGCTCTTGAAGCCTTTTCTAAAGTGTTGGCTTTGAAAGAAGTCTTAATCTTTGGCAAAGCATCACCAACTTCTCTCATTTCAAAAATTGTAAGTTTCCTAAGCAACTAATCCTTTGAAACCTTTTGTACACTCATAAGCTCTTCAATTGTTGCCACCTTGTGACTGTAGGATTTAGGCAATGACCTAAGAATCTTCATCACAACCTCATCCTCATTTGTAGTACCTCCAAGACCTTTGATTCCATCGACAATTTCATCAACTCTTTGCATGTAGATAGTTATGTTTTCATCTTCACTCATCTTCAGGACTTCAAACTTCACCTTTAGGTTTTGTAATTTGGCACTCTTTACAGAATCATCTCCTTCAAATAAAATTTTCAACTTATCCCAGATCTCATGAGTAGTCTCCAAATCCATAACTTTCACCAACTCATTGTTAGATAAGGCATTTAATAGAGCATCTCTAGCTTTTCCATTAAATTCATACTATTTGATTTCATCATCATCTGATGGACCATTTTTAGGAATAGTATACTTTTTCTCTGTTATCTTCTAGACATTATAACCAAGAGAGATAAGATAACTTTTCATCTGTACCTTCTAAAGGGCATAATTCATTTCATCAAATTGCAGTGACTCCCTCATGTGCACCATCTCAGATCTACCTCAAGCTATTAGACTCTTTACTGAGGAACCCTTTCTCTGATACCAATTGTTGAAAAGTGCAATACAACTGAGAGGTGGGGTGAATCAGTTGCAACTAATATTTCAAAACTATTAACACATTAACCAATCAACATTGTGTTTGTATTTAACCATAAAAGTATGAAACAGAAACCTAAACACATTCACATAGGAGACACAGAAGACACCAAATTTTTTACGTGGAAAACCCCATAGGTGAAAAACCACAGTGATTGTTAGCTCACAATATAATATGTTATAACAATACTGAAAATCAGAGGCTCACTGCCAAAATTGCTCACTTCAAGAAGAGGCCCACTGCCAATGGGGTGGCTCACTACTGATGGGTGGCTTACTGCCAAAGTTGGTGAACTGAGATAATAACATCTATATTATGCCAAGGTTCAGTTCCATTGAAGCACAATAAGTATCCTCTGCTCTGCTCTACTTTTACACTTCACAATTTTCTTTTCATTTTCGCATCCTCATATAAATTCATGACTTCATTTCATATTTTTATACAATTCACCAACCTTGGAATTTACATCAAGGTCGGTATTACAATCATCAACCTTTGGAACAATCTCCAAGGTCAGCAAACATACATATATTAAGATAGGTCTATACCTAAATAAAATTAGGAGAGAAAAGAATGAATGTAAATCATGTCAAGGCTTAGCTGGGACTCAATTGCAATCTTCCACGCAGCAACATGCTTCCACAATCTACAAACCATAACCGCAAGTAGTGAGAACAACCAAGTTGGCCAAGACTGGAGTTAACACTAAGACTTTTAGGAACATGCTTAATGCATGATCCACATTATACTTTGTAGACCAATCCAAAGATGGGAACACGATCTAGATACTCCCACAAGCATGTTACAATCACCAAGAACATTCGTACAACCTCTAAACACTTTATCCATAAGATTCTTCAAACCAAAGCACTTAAACATTATTGTCGGCCACTGTCATAAAGGAAAAATTGCTTGAGGAGCACCAAATCATGAACCATTTGAGTTGAAGGCACATAACATCATCACAAACTTAATTCTAGAACTGTAGACTATGAAACTTAAATGCAGAGAAATGCAGGGCAGAATACATTCTCCCTATCATCATTAAATACACAGAAAAATAGTTTTTACTCTAGTGAACACAACTCACACAAATATTCACATCAGAGGCTCAAACTTGCAACATAGCATCTATAGACATCCATTAACATTACTTCCAATCTGCAAGCAAAGATATTCAATTTACAGGATATGCAGAGAAAAACACTGCATTGTTCTTGAGAGATAAAGCAATTTTGCACTTGTACTAATTCCTCAAATACTTGTTTATACTTATTCAAATAACTTCCTTATGTGCTGACATCAATGACAACACTTAATGCTCATACTTGCAACAGGGGAAACTAAAGATGGAAGATCTCTTGGTTGAGAGAGATCAATGGGTAGTGGTGAAATGACAAAAACCCTCTGATATGACAAATGAATACTAGGAGAAGCTTAATAGGAAATTTAGAAGCATAATTAGTTTATGTATTTTTGATTCAATATTATTAAATGTCTTGAATAAAATTACATTGTATATTTTGTGGGATAAATTAGGGAACTTGTATCAAGTTAAGTCTCTAGTTTAAAAAAATCTTAAGGATGAAATTGTATTCTTTGAGAATGGGTGATGGAGACTCTATTTTTAATAATTTGAATGCTTTAAATATAATTTTAAGTCAATTAAAAACTATAAAGTATAGTTTGATGAAGAGGATAGATCCATGATATTTGTTCCTTCTAGATTCATGGGATAATCTAGTCATGGCAATTAGTAACTTACTTATACATAGTTACAACTTGAGGAAGTGGTGGTTGCACTATTGTCAAAGGAGATAAGAAGAAATACCATGAATCGTGGTTAAAAAGATGCTCTCATAAGAAAATGAGGATCCAAGAGGAAGAAAAAGATAGGAAAAGGGAGATCTAAACCCAAGGCAAGTGTCCTAATAAGTCAAAATTGAAGTGATAGAAATGTAGTAAAACATGATATTTCAAAAAGTAATGTAAACTCAAGAAACATGATAAGGATCATGATACTTCTTTGGTGCAAGAGCACCTAATGGACTTTATGCCTCCATGAGGCCATTTTGTAAATATTTGATTTATGTTGTGTTTTGAGTATTTTGTCATGTAATAAGGTCTATTAAAGACCACTCTTCATGTTTTAGAGGTCACTTGTAGTGGAGTTTTAAGATTTTGTTAAGTTTAGTCTTTCTATGTTGAGTAGTGTTAGTGGTTTGGCTATTTTTAGTCTCTTCTTTTTGCATGTAAAAGAGAGTGGAGTGATGGAACAATGAAGATGGATGTAAATACATTATTTATGCTTTGACATTTCGTGCAAGAGGTAGAGATGAAGGAAAGATGAAGTTTAGAGAAAAGAAATGAAATAAAAGTTTAGTTTTCTATTTTTTTAACTATTTTTTTCATTGTTCCCGAGGCTGGTATGGCCCTGTATGGACCTCAAATGGCATGAAATTATATTTTTTGGAAATAGCTCTGAGTCTTCTTTCTTTTGGTATTCATTGTATCAATTTTTATTATGTTTTGTGAAAGTTATGATGAATTTAGTGATTGACACTTCTAGTTTTTTTCACTATAACAGTCTTGTTTGGAATGGTACAGACTGTACAGGTCAAGTACAGGTCTGAAACCAATGGAAAAAGATGGAGATATGAGTCTAGTTTCATATTATTTTAGTTTGGGCAATTTTTATTAAGAATTGAGAGAGTTATGCCATTTTTTGGTGAGTGCAGGTTTGCGATCTACTAGGGTTTCCATCTCTGTAACAGTCCATTTTTAAGCATACTTTCAAAAGTAAACCCTACCCATTTTGAGATATGTTAAATAAGGGCCAACTGGGTATTTGAATCAGGTTTGAGTTTTTGGAGATCAGTTCTGGGTCAAAAGTTATGGCTAGGAAAACCTTATTTGGCACTCCATTGCAAAAACTAGGGAAGAGTAGATCAGTCACCTTTTGAGGCATATGTCCAAAAACAAACTATGTTTCATGTGAGATATCTTGTGTAAGAGCAAAAAAGGTATCCAAATCAATTTTTAGATCATGGGTTTGACTTGTATTCTGAAAATTATGTTGAATTTACCTTATTTGCTACTCTCATCAAAGCATAGTAGAAGTTTGTGAGAAAAGTCTTTTGTTTGAAGTGTGTTTGTTTTGGGTGAGTCCTCCACCCTCTGCATCAAATTGTTATTAGAGCTCAGAAGCTCTAGGCAAGAGAGTTTGGTGTTTGTGTTTGTGTGTTTGTGTAGGTTGAAGAGAGAACCTAGTTGCCAAAAGACTAGGTAGAGGAAAAAAGAAGAGACTTAGGTGAGGCAAAGACAAGAAGAAGCAAGGTTAAAGGGACTTTCTTGAAGAGAAGATAGATTTGTTTAGGAGAAACTTGCAGGCTGGGGGTTCACAAAAGAAGAAGTAAGAAGAAAAAGAGAGGAAGAGGAAAAAGGAAAAGATGAGGCAAATAGAGGTTGAGAAAGAGATAAGAGAACTGAGGCAAGCTATGGAAGAGATGGGAAAAAATATGGAAAGAATAGTTCAGCAGTCGCAAAGTTGGCACTTAACAGTGAAGATAAAGGTTACATGGCCCATCAAGAAGATTATGCAAAGAAGAAGAAGACAAGTACAAACAATAGCAAATGAGGTAGAGGTAAAGTTTGAATCTACTGTTCGAGTTGAGCAAGGTAAGTTACAAGTTGAGATGCATGATATTCTAGTTGTGTTTGAAGATGAACAAACCTCTTTGTTTGATGATGAACCAATAGAAGGGCATATTGATGTTGAGATTAATGATATGGTTGTTGAGGTTGCTGATAAATTTTATATTGATACTCAAGTTGCTGATGATAAGGTTGTTGATAACATTGGTGTTGATATTCATGATCAAGTTATTGTTGATAATGAAATTGTTAATAAGGATTTTTTAGATTTGTTTGCTAATGATGTATATGAAGGTTTGCAAGAGTATGACGTAGGTTACACTAATGGTGAATATGTTGTCATATGGTGTTCCAATGATGAGGATGAAGACAAAGATAAAGCTACTGAGGTATATGCACAAGAAATGGAGTTTTGGAGCCTTAAAGTTGAGAAGATGATGGATAAGAGATGGTTTAAGAAGAAGAAAAAGGACCCAAGAGGAGATACAAATATGAAGGACAGGTTACGGAAGAATTGGAGGACTAGGAAGAAAGACGTGACTTGCATTCAATGGGACTTGAATTTTCTTTCCTCTGGGAGTATGGTGCAAGAGCACCTAATGGACTTTATGCATCCATGAGGCCATTTTGTAAATATTTTATTTATGTTGTGTTTTGAGTATTTTGTCATGTAATAAGGTCTATTAAAGACCACTCTTCATGTTTTAGAGGTCACTTGTAGTGGAGTTTTAAGATTTGGTTAAGTTTAGTCTTTCTATGTTAAGTAGTGTTAGTGGTTTGGCTATTTTTAGCCTCTCTTTTTTGCATGTAAAAGAGAGTGGAGTGATGGAAAAATGAAGATGGATGTAAAATGCTTTGACATTTCGTGCAAGAGGTAGAGATGAAGGAGAGATGATATTTAGAGAAGAGAAATGAAATAAAAGTTTAGTTTTTTATATTTTTTAACTTTTTTTTGTTGTTCCCGAGGCTGGTAGAACTATGTATGGACTCCAAATGGCATGAAATTACATTTTTTTGAAATAGCTCTGAGTCTTCTTTCTTTTGGCGTTGGTTGCATCAATTTTTATTATGTTTTGTGAAAGTTATAATGAATTTAGTGATTGACACTTCTAGTTTTTTTCACTGTAACAGTCTTGTTTGGAATGGTATGGATTGTAAGGATCAAGTAAAGGTCTGAAACCAATGTAAAAAGATGGAGATATGAGTCTAGTTTCATATTATTTTGGTTTGGGCAATTTTCATTAAGAATTGAGTGAGTTATGCCATTTTTTGGTGAGGGCAGGTCTGCGATCTACTAGGGTTTCCATATTTGTAACAGTCTATTTTTGAAGCATACTTTCAAAAGTAACCCCTACCCATTTTGAGATAAAATAAGGTCCAAATGGGTATTTGAATCAGGTTTGAGTTTTTGGAGATCAATTCTAGGTCGAAAGTTATGGCCAAGAAAACCCTATTTGGCGCTCCATTTCAAAACCTAGGGAAGAGTAGAACAGTCAGCTTTTGAGGCATATGTCCAAAAACAACCTATGTTGCATGTGAGATAGGTTATGTAAGAGTGAAAAGGGTATCCAAATCAGTTTTTAGATCATGAGTTTGAGTTGTATTCTAAAAATTATGTCAAATTTATCTTATTTGTTGCTCTTATCAAAGCATAGTGGAAGTTTGTGAGAAAAGTCTTTTGTTTGAAGTGTGTTTGTTTTGGGTGAATCCTCCATGCTCTGCATCATTCTTATGATAATTCAAAATACTCTAATAAAGTAGTAAGTGATTCTTTTGTTACTTCCTATAATGTCCATGCATGTGATGATACATTATTAATTGATCTGATAGCATCTTATCACATGACTCATCATAAGGAGTGGTTTGCAAGTTATGAAAATTTTAATGGAGGTGAAGGGTATCTTGGAAATAACATTACCCACAAGAGAATAGGGAGTGGGAAAGTTAATTTTCTACTAAAAAATGGTATAGAAAAGATTCTTTCGAGTGTTTTTCATAGTCCAAGGTTGGCAAGAATTTAATCTTAGTAAGGAAGATGAGAAATGTAGATATTAATGTAATTTTCAGCAAGAAGAGTTACAAAATGGTTAGAGGATATTTAGTTTTGGTTAAGGGAGTTAGGAATGGAACTATTTTTAGATTGGAGGTTAGTACCATGAATGATAAGATAACTCTTCCATGTTCTATGAAACAAACAACAAGTTAGCTATAGATAAAACCATGTTGTGGCATGAGGGACTAGGTCACATTTATGAGAAAAATCTTTTTTACTTTGAAATTAAAGGCTATGGTAGAGAGAATTGAATATTTTTCTCTTAACTTTGATTTTTTTAACATTGTGTTGTGTGTAGGAGTCCAGGACAACACTGAGAGGGGGGATGAATCAATGTTGTATAAATTTTACAATTTTAATTATTTTGACTTACGGGATAAAGAGAGAGAAAGACAAAGTTATATATTAATTCATAGATGTACAATTATAATATTGAAGGCATGAATCAGGACATTAAACACAGATCATGAATACACATAAGAAATATAACACACAATATGATGAGTGGAAAACCCTCACGGGGAATAAAAACCACTCTAAAACTACCTCACTGGCTTATTCAAAACCTCACTAGTTACATGAAGGTTTCACTGACCAGACAAGCCTCGCTAGCTACAAAGAAGCCTCACTAGCTACAATATGTGTCTCACTGACAAATGTAAGGTCTCACTGACCTACAAGCCTCATTGGCATACTGTGCCTCATTGGCAAACACAATCACCATTAGAAGAGATAAACATAATCAGAGGGTTACTCTATTTCCATTCAATTTAGTATTACATCTCTGCATAATACAAACTTCATTTATAATTTCTCCATGTGTGTGTCTTCAACCTGCATCTGATGCTCAATCAATTCACCTAATTTAGATTATCTCTGCAATTACATATTGTCTTCATACTTGATCTTATTCAATTTGTGTCATACAAGTTGTCTTCATATTGGTTCACATCCATTACAACTGTATCATCAAATTATCTTCATCATTGATCTGCACAACAACTCTTACAAACAATGCATCTATAAAACTATTATAAATGAGATGACTTTTCAATTACACTTCTTCAATTTTCCATCTTCTCCATTTCATGAATAAAATAATTCCATATAAAAATAATGTCTTTAGTTTGCTTCAAATAAATCTCTTCATATTCCATTTTCCACAAACCTTCAATCTGCAAAAATAAGAGTTAGAAATCATATTTATTTTTGCACCAATCTACCTTGAAAATATTATCTTTCTCTTCATTTGAATAAAGACCTTTCAAATTCCATCATTCTCCTACAAGAATATAACTCTTCATAGTTATCTCTGCATATTTACTCAAAAAAAAACTTTTTCAAATTCCCCTCTGCAAATATCTTCATAAGATAAAAAATCTTCTCACAAACATAAATCTTCATTTGATGACTCTTTTCTCATCTCCATGAGAATAAGAAAAAGAAAAGGCATTAAACAAAACTTATAATCTTCACTCATATTCATTTTAGAAAGAATAATAAAAACTTCCATAAAAATCTCCCACAAAATATCCTTAAAAACTCCTTAAAAATAGCTTTGAAAATATCCTTAAAAAAATGCAATCTTTGACTTTCTTTTATGTCATAAAGGAGGCCACTAAAATAGGAGATAAGAACAAATTTTCTAAATTAAAAAACAAAGCCATAATTATGGCTTATTCGAACTCCATCCCATACTTTATGCTTTTTAAACAAAGCATATTCAATATTAAAAAAAATCTCCACTTTAAACTATTCGATGGCTCCAAAGTCATTCAATGGCCTTTTAAACATTTTTGATGCCTTTCATGAATAAAATGGTCTCCATATTAATTAAGGCATATTCAAATATATATAATCTTTGATGCATTTTTGTATCACAAAACTTAATCACATGACCAATGCATGATAAAGGTCTTCAAAGGGGTTTTCAAATGTTTATAACATTCGATGCTTTTCATATGCTTTTTGCTGTCCACAACACATATGATGCCTTTCATATAACCGATGCACTTCATAAAATAAATAAGGCATTTATTTGATTTCTACACTGTATCTTTTGACAAGTCTTCAACTCTGCAACTACCTTGTCACCTAAATATGCCCTTTCAAATTCATATGGATCTATGAAGACTCCTTCATGTTAAAGTAAACCAATTACACTATACACCATAACATAGAGTATAACTGACATGATTTTGAGCATCATAACAACAATGGTAAGAATCATGACAACCAAACCTTCAACATTGAACTTTGTCACATTGTGCAACTCCTGATTCAAAAGAACACACATCCTATCATGAAGTATCAAACCCAAAATATTCCAACACCAACACTATCCACACAACATGAAGCCATCTGCAAAAGCCATCTAACATAAAACAATTCTTCATGACATAACACCCTGACAACAATATCAAGGCATCCTGACAACATTAAGATATCCAGTCAACAACTCAACACATTTTTGACATCAATGACAACCTATCTCCATCATTGTGTAACTTAGGGAAATAGAGTAAGCTTTTCTTCTAGGTATTCTAGAGTTGATGGGATTTTAGCTTTGCTACATAGTGATGTGTTTGGTCCTACAATTGTACCTTCTCTTAGAAAATATTTACAATATGCTTTTATTGATAATTTCTCTAGAATGTATTTGGTGTTATTTATTTTAAACATAAATCTAAAGTATTTCTATGGTTGAATTTTCTTGTTGAAAACCAAATAGGAAGGAAGATAAAAAATCATAAGAACATATAATGGAGGAGAGTTTTGCTTAGTTGATTTTGAGAATTTTTGCAAGAATAATGGAATAGAAAGGTAAAAGACCACCTTATACACATCTCAAAAAATGAGTAGCTAAAATATTGAATAGGACATTTATAGAGAAGAATATAGTCATGTTTGTTGGTATGTGGCAACTAGTCATGCAAGTACTGTACACACATAATGTATCCTTACCGGGGTTCAGGGCCGGGCCAGGCCCTAAGTTGGGGTTCGAGGGCGCAGCCCCCAAAAAAAAAAAATTTCCCTCCTTTTTTGCACGTTTGGAGTCGGTTGTTAATTTTTTTAAACTAACAAAATAAAAATGACATTGTAAAACCTTAATTCTAGAAGCTTCCAAAAATCTTGTTATAAGTGGTTGGGATGTATGTTGTGGTATGGAATTCATGAGATTGTAATTTGTTTTGCATTGGATAATAAAATCATTGGATGGCTAAGTTTCTATGGATGTAGCCCATTTTGGGTGAACCACCTTAAATTTCTGTGTTGATCTCTTTTGTGTTGTTCTTCATTGTTATATTTGGGTTATTTAATATGCATATATAATTGTTAGTGTTTATTGCTCTGATCTGCTTGATCCCTAACAATGTTGGGTAGTGTTAGTGTAGAGAACAAGTTTTGGATCGAAGCGATAAGCATTGATTGTTATATTATCAATAGGTCTCCTACTTCAATATTTTTTGATAAGACTCCATATGAGGTTTGTAGTGGTAAGAAAAATTATCTAGTTAATTTAATAATCTTTGGTTTTGATGCATTTTTCCATGTACCTAAGAAGAAAACAACCAATCTAGACAGAAAAGCAAAAAAGTGTATTTTCATTCCTTATAGTGAAAATGTTACTTGGCTTATAAGCTTTGGAATCTTTTTTTTTAAAGTGTTTTATATTAGGAATGTGATTTTGAGATAAATAAAATTTTATTATAATGTTGGACAACTGAATTATAGTGAATATAAAGGTGATAAAAAGGTTGAGATATAGTTTGATGCAAAACAAGAAAAACTAGTATCTAAAAAATGAAGTTGTTGAGGTTAGTGAACAAATCTAGAAGGGGGAGAATTAGATGATGATATAGATGTGAAATTAGAAGATGGAGAGTTTCATACTCCACTCTTGATAAGTTCCACAATTGAAATCTCCTTTGTTATCAAAGGAGAGAAAATTTTGGAAAAGGTCCATGAAGTAAGAGATGGATATCCTTGTTAAAAAATCAAACTTTAGATTTGGTAAAGTTACCTCAAGTAAATAAGTTCATTGGGTTCAAATGGATCTTCAAAAGAAAACTTAGTTCAAAAGGAAAACTAGAAAATTATGAAGCAAGGTTGGTGGAAAAAGGGTGTTCTGAATTTGAAGGAATGGATTATGGGGATATATTTTCTCTTGTTGCTAAGTTGAATTCAATTAGATTCCTATTATGTGTTTCTTCTATTTTTTATTTAGATATAGATGGATGTGTTCAACCAACATTTTTATGTATTAGCATGGTTAAACCTATGTGTTTTGGGGAAAAGGGTAAGGAAAACTTGGTTTGCAAGTTGAGAAGTTATCTCTATAGTTTGAAATAGTCACCTAGAATCTAGTATCCAAAATTTGACACATATGTCTTGAATCTTAGATTTTTCATATGTAGTAGTAAAGTTGATAATTGTTTTTATTACAAGTATTAAGGTGATCACTTTTTTGTCATTATTTTTTAGGTGGATGACATGTTTCTTATTGCAAATAATAAGGGTATGATAAAAAAATTGAATACCCAACTTTCTTTCAATTTGATGTGAAGGAATTAGGGGTTGAAAAATTCATTTTGAGTTCCAATAGAAATAAAGAGGGATAAGGCTAACATAATGATTTGGATTAGTCAAAGAAAGTGTGATGATTCTATGTTGCAAAATTTTAATATGTATGATTGTAAGCCTATCAATGTTCCTTTTCTTGTTAGTACAAATTTATCTTTGGAGAAATTCCTGTTGATAACTGAGAGGGGGGGGGGGTGAATCAGTTATCCTAATTATTTCCCTTATTAAACTTTCCTTTTAATTGAAGCAGCATAAAATCAAACACAAAACATAAACCATGAAATAAGAAACACATGACACAGTATTTTTGACGTGGAAACCCTGTTAAGGGAGAAAACCACGGGGTGATTAACCCAAGAATTATTCTCTGTTAGAAGAATAGGAAATTACAAAAATGGCACTTGCCAATTAGGGCTCACTGCCCGAGCACACTGCTCACAAGAGGCTCACTGCCTACAAGAAGACACACTGTCTTACAAAGTGATTAGAATCACAGTCTTGAACTGATTGGAAGCATCTGCATATGCTGGAGTTCAGTTCCGGTTAGGTTCAGTATACTGATCTGCTGCACTTCATCTTTCCTCTGTTCTTTAGTCTGCTGTCCTTTCACATACCGGATCTTTCTTGTTACTTCTGCTCTACTCTGGACTTGTTCGCATATCCTCACACACATTCGCGCCCTTTACCACTAAATCCATCCTCTATATATATCCGCACAAGTAATTTCATCATCTTTCTAGTCGGCATCCGGAACAGTCTAGTTTCTTACAAACTTAGTTCTGTCGGCTGAATCCTTGCTCACCAAGCAATGCGGATCAAGCATATACTTGTAGATATCATCAATTATGTCGGCCAAACATGATTCATGCCTCCGCAACCTTTATCATCATCTGTAACACATCCGGAAAGTAGTTTGATACTCAGTCAGTCAGTTCTTCCTCTGTTTTCACTGTCTCTCAGGAATCCGGTACTCAACTATTCATATCTTTTTCCTTGTCCATCTCCGGAGGCTAAATCCTTGGAATATACTACTCAAGATAGTCCTCTTGACTTCCCCAGATCCGCACTGTGCCAAGACACTTCCTCTGAGAGATCCGGACCAATCTGTCGGACCTTGCCACATGCTCTGTTCTTGTTCACCGGACCACAACAATCTTCAATCTGACTTCCGGTAGAGATATATCATGACTTGCGGATATGTGGAATGACCTTTGTTGCCATCAATGACAACAACCATGAATCCATATAGTGTCTCTTGCTAACAATCTCCCCCTTTGGCATTGATGGCAACACTTAGTGAAAAATGACTAAGTGTTTACACTATGCTCCCCCTTTGCTGATGCTCTGTCTTTATATACAATTTCCGGAACTCCCCCTGAGTTGGATTCCTCATTTTTCACTGCTCCTCACTCCCCCTTTGACATCAATGGCAAAGGGTAGGGTCCGCACACCAAAATTTTCAAAAATTTTCTATATATAGCCGCATATTTACATACTCACATATACTGCAGAATGTCTGCAAAGGATGTCTGCAGTTGAACCATTTCAGTAGCCCAACTAAGCTTCATTCTGTCCAGGATTGAAATGTGACCACTCAACAAAAATGCAAAAGCTTCTGCCCGCCTGAGATCTGTCGGATCTTTTGTATGGGCGGTGGTCTGGGCATCACTGATGGCCTCATGCATCGTTTCCAACTTAGGGACTATAATCCTTCTAAGTTCTCCCATCCGGTTGGTAATGTTCTTCCTCTCCTTCTCAAGATTCTTTATTTCATTCAAGACTGCAATAGTCTGACATTCTTGATTTATTATAGAGGAAGAGAGAGGATCAAAACTTTGAGATAAGCTTTGAAGCTTGTCCTGTTCTTCTTTTATTTTCTTGTCAATTGCTGTTGTTGCCTTTGACCAAGATATACAAAATTTGTAGATGTCACCGCCATCCTTAAGAGCATTTTCTAAGCTCTTTATTCCAATGCTTACAATCTTCCTATCCTTAGAGATTAATTCTAATATTTCAGAAAATCTCTTATCCAAAAATTCCTTCCGGACCTTGTCTTCAGCTGATTTTTCTAGAGAATTAAAATGTGTATCAATACTGCTGACTAAGGTTTTTAGATTACCGGAAGTGGAGGCAGTCGGATCTATTTGGATTGATGGCATGATCTTTACAAGTACTCCGGAAGCAGCCTCTATCAACTCACAGTCTTCCATATGAGACTTCAGGAGCTTTTCATTTGCCTTGGCATTTGCAAATGAAGCTATCTTCATTGTTTGTACTGGAGAGAGAGAGTCAAAATCAAATGGACCTTTTAGAAGCTCCGGTTCATCAATCTCTAGAGTTTCTTTGCTCAAAAATTGTTGAACAGTTTGTGCAGTGTCTCTTGCCGGAGACAGATGTTTCTTTTCTTCTGCAGTCTTAGAACTGTCAACCTCTTTGTCTGTCACCACTGCTTCCTTCTCCTGCAATTGCTCTTCTTCTTTGGATCCGGAGACTGTAGGGGAAACCGGAGGAGAGATGCTTGCTTGTTCATGGGTCACTTCTTCTGGAGCAGAGGGTCCCAAGTCCTCACTTGTCTGTTCAGGGCTCACTTCTTCCGGAACAGAAGATTCCAAGTCAGCAGCTGTTTCTGCACCTAAGTCCTCTACAACAGGAAGATTGAACCTTTTGAAGGCCTTCCGGAGGATCTCTTCTGTCTCTTGTGCCACTTTGTCAGTCTCACCAAGCATGAGCTGATTCATCCTGGCTTTACTTCTGAACTCATCTTTGCAGTCCTTGAAGATCATGTTCATTGTCTTGGGATCAATTTGAGGATATAGCTGAATAGCTATCTGCTCCCGGATCTCAAGATCTTTAGCATGAGCATTATTTTTCCTCACTTCCATTTCCTTTTCTAGGCTTTTAGGAATAAGAGATATTATTTCAATGAAAGCCTTATTATATATGTTGAGATATTTCACTGTGGCCTCCTGCAGAGTCTTTTGGTCTGCCTCACTGAAGTCATCATAGGATTCAGTCATTGGTTGAAGGTTTCCATCCACCGTGACCGACTTGATTATGCTCTCTAGTGACAGAGTGGGCTTTTCAACAGTTACCTCTGCCATTTCATCCTTGTCTTGGCCTGTGGAGGGCTTACCGGATCCTTTCTTCTTCTGTTTCTTTACTTCTCTTACTTCCTTATCTGATTCTGTTTCCTCTTCATCCTTTTGGCTTTCATAATCCCTTGATGCTTTTGTCTTGGATCTTTTACCGGATGCCTGGACTTCCGGTTTTGAGCTTTTGGTTGTGGAAGGTGCAGATCTCTTTGATGATCTGGTCCGGGTGGGGGTTTCAACCGGAGCACTTTCTGTGCTTTTCTCTTCTTCCTCAGCCTTTCTCCTCTTTTCCCGGCTGGCATCAAGTGCCTCTTTTGAGATGCCTAGGCCTTGAGCAATGTGCTCTACTTCTTTTCTCACTTTTCTCTTAATCTCAGGTTCCCTGAGTTCTACATGTAATTTCACGCTCAGCTCCTCAAAGGTTCCAAACCTTTCTGCTTTAGGATCTTTGGGCTGACTTAGCATGTGTTGAACATGCAGCTCTACTATCTGTTCATCAACTTCATACCCCATGGGCATGATCCAGACAGTCCTTGGCTCCACTGCCTCCATTAGGCACTGATCAGTGTCAACCATAAAACATACTGAGTCCTTGTATTTCTCAATGAGAGACTGGGGAATTCTCTCTCTTGCTTGCATCATGCTCTGAAAGTTTTTGAAGTATCCCCATAGAGCTGTATTTCTCGCTTTTGCATCCCCAAGTCCATGCAAATAGTCTCTTATCTGGACTGCAACAGGTTTGTCATTCTGCCATATCCATCCACTTGTTCCGGGTAGCTCATTCATGAAGTAAAAGAATAGACATACAATGAGAGTACCATACTTAAAGGAGTTCTTCTTGTCTTTCTTGATTTTCTGTACATTTTCCATCAATTGGCTTAGTAGTAGTTCACAAAGATCATAATCTGCATTCTTTCTTAGCATTTCATATGCTGTGTATATTGCAGTTCCGGATACAGAATTCTCCCTGCTGGAGTGATAGATCTTGTATCCTATTATCATTGATGCATATTTGATATCCGGATCCAAAATATCTTCAATGGTCATTGCCCTCTTATCATATTTTGATCCGGTGGCCTCAGTTACAACGTTGTTCTTGACAGATTTGAGGATAGGTACCCCCCCGGAAGAGTATAGACCAGTTACTGCTCTAATTGCTTCTTTTGTGATCTTACAGGGTCTATCTAGCCAAAGGAAGTTGTCATGCATCCTGCTCAGTACATACCGGACCCATTCATCTTCTTCAAAGCTAGGGAAATGAATGAATTGCTCAAATTGTTTCTTCTGGATACCCTTATACTCTGGTTTGAGCTCAAAAGCATTGTCTATCAGTTGCTTGTGATAGAGGTCTCTTAATTTGAATTCCCCAAATTCCTCAATGTTTGCGTGTATGTAAACCCTAATATCTTCAGTATGTAAGACTCCGTGGGGAACACTAGAGAAGGCTCCTAGTGGATCTACCTCCAATGATTTGTAGGGATGTTTCTTGAATGAGGGGCGAGGTCTATCAGAGATCTTAACTATGTTTGGAGTAGCCATTCTTCAAGGATTTGCAGTGAGGCAATGAAAAACGAAGAATACCTTAAGCGCCTTCGGTTTGCACGGAGTGGTTGGATTGATTTCTTTATGCAATAGCTTCGGCAGGAGATCCTTGGTGTGCTTGATGAACCTTGTTGCAGAGCTCCACTATTCGCTTCTTCTCAAGTGTAGAATGAGCAGATAACTTTTGAGAAATCCCTTATATTGCTCCGCAAACCCTAATATCTGTCTGCAATAAATGCTTCACCTGCATTATTCCGGTTTACCATGTCTGGACAGCTTGGAGTATCCCGGATTAGTCCTGATCACTGAATATCATCCGGATCTTTAAATCATGAATAAATCTAGGTAACATATTACAAGAACATCCCAAATACTCTGTCCAATCCGCAAGACAAGATCGTGCACTTCCGGATCTCTCCGGACCTTTTGTAATCCTTTATCATACCGGAGCACCTCCCTGAACAGGTCTAACTTAATCGAACACAGCTTCTTCATAACTCCATGCGGACCTCTGAAAACTTGACTGAAGCATCTCAGGAGTTATATCTACAAACCCTTTAATCCGCATCTTGTGCCACATCCGGCACAACTTGTTTGGCTGGGGGAACAGAATCTTCTTTGAGTCTCCCCCTGAGCCTGAGCTCACCTTTTAATTTCCGGAAGAAATATCAGCACCAGAATCTGGTGCGGATCCAACCTCTACATTCTCTGAGTTTTTCTTCACCCAAATCTTGCTCATCTGATTCCTAACTTCATCCGCATTCATCTTTTGTTTACCCTTGTCTTGATTCTGATTATACACCGGACCTCTTTTGTCCTGATTCTTGTTTCTGCAGACTTTAGCATTATGACCGGACCTATTGCAGATTTGGCAAATAACATTTCTTTGCATATTTAACTGATATCCCCTTGATCTGCATTGATTAGCCATATGACCTACTCTATTGCATGTAAAGCATCTACCTTTGAATGATTTGTTTACTTGCATAATTCTGCATTCATGGGATTTGTGTCCATACCTTTTGCAGTTGAAGCACTGTCCGGAGAAGGATGAATTAATCTGATTCATTCTCATTCTGCACTGATTAGCTTTGTGACCAAAATGGTTGCAGCTGTGGCAGTATCCATTGAAGGATGGATATTTTTGAGCATTTGGCTGTCTTACCGGAGGTCTTCTAGGCCTGCTCCTTGGATTTTCTGATCCAAGATTCTTCTGACCGGATCCGGAGCTTTCTCCTTTCTCATATCCCAAGCCATACTTGTCATCTGTCCTCTTTTGACTTCCAAGAAGAACTTCAAGTTGAGCAGAACTTATCTTGAATTTCTCTTTATATTCATTTGCTGTTTGAAGGTCTCTTTTGAGAGAGGCAATTTGATCCTCAAGTTTTCCTTCATTATCTTTGGAATCTTCAAGATCAGATTCAAGGTGTCTGATAATCCTGTCCATCTGGTGGCATTCTTCTGATTTTTCTTTAAGAGATTGTCTTAGATTGTCTTCAGCCTTTCTTTTTTCTTCAATCTCTTGAGTAAACTTTATAGTTCCTGATTCCATTTCATGTCTTAACATAATGACTTCTTTTGATAACTTTTCACATAACTTGGTTTGCTCAGTCAATTCCTCACTTGTATTGCTTTCTTCACTTTGTCTTGCCAACTGTTGAAGCAGCTCCTTTCTCTTTTTCATAGAGAGACTTAATTTGTCTTTTAATTCTCTCATGAATTCATCAGCCTGTTTGAGTCTTTCCTTTAATTCACTGACTTCAGAATTTGACTGTTCAAGATCCTCAAGGGCAGTCTTGAGTTGCTCCTTTAAACCATATGCATCCATTTGAAATCCCAGATCTTCCTCAAGCTGTTAGGCTCTATTGGGAGGAACTTGGCTCTGATACCAATTGTTGATAACTGAGAGGGGGGGGGGGGTGAATCAGTTATCCTAATTATTTCCCTTATTAAACTTTCCTTTTAATTGAAGCAGCATAAAATCAAACACAAAACATAAACCATGAAATAAGAAACACATGACACAGTATTTTTGACGTGGAAACCCTGTTAAGGGAGAAAACCACGGGGTGATTAACCCAAGAATTATTCTCTGTTAGAAGAATAGGAAATTACAAAAATGGCACTTGCCAATTAGGGCTCACTGCCCGAGCACACTGCTCACAAGAGGCTCACTGCCTACAAGAAGACACACTGTCTTACAAAGTGATTAGAATCACAGTCTTGAACTGATTGGAAGCATCTGCATATGCTGGAGTTCAGTTCCGGTTAGGTTCAGTATACTGATCTGCTGCACTTCATCTTTCCTCTGTTCTTTAGTCTGCTGTCCTTTCACATACCGGATCTTTCTTGTTACTTCTGCTCTACTCTGGACTTGTTCGCATATCCTCACACACATTCGCGCCCTTTACCACTAAATCCATCCTCTATATATATCCGCACAAGTAATTTCATCATCTTTCTAGTCGGCATCCGGAACAGTCTAGTTTCTTACAAACTTAGTTCTGTCGGCTGAATCCTTGCTCACCAAGCAATGCGGATCAAGCATATACTTGTAGATATCATCAATTATGTCAGCCAAACATGATTCATGCCTCCGCAACCTTTATCATCATCTGTAACACATCCGGAAAGTAGTTTGATACTCAGTCAGTCAGTTCTTCCTCTGTTTTCACTGTCTCTCAGGAATCCGGTACTCAACTATTCATATCTTTTTCCTTGTCCATCTCTGAAGGCTAAATCCTTGGAATATACTACTCAAGATAGTCCTCTTGACTTCCCCAGATCCGCACTGTGCCAAGACACTTCCTCTGAGAGATCCGGACCAATCTGTCGGACCTTGCCACATGCTCTGTTCTTGTTCACCGGACCACAACAATCTTCAATCTGACTTCCGGTAGAGATATATCATGACTTGCGGATATGTGGAATGACCTTTGTTGCCATCAATGACAACAACCATGAATCCATATAGTGTCTCTTGCCAACAATTCCTTGTGACTCAAGAGGACATAGAAGACTTGTCACATGTTTTATATGCTAGTGTATGAGAAGCCTCATGTACACCATGGTGTGTACAAGACTAGATATTGCTCAATCAATGGGAGTTTTAAGTATGTTCATGTCTAACCAAAGTAAACAACATTATAAAATGGTAAAAATGGTCTTTAATTATCTTCAAAGAACTTTAGATTCTTCTATTTTCTATAGTGG
Source organism: Cunninghamia lanceolata (assembly GCA_027924645.1). Classification (NCBI taxonomy): domain Eukaryota; kingdom Viridiplantae; phylum Streptophyta; class Pinopsida; order Cupressales; family Cupressaceae; genus Cunninghamia; species Cunninghamia lanceolata. The sequence continues at coordinate 5,341,548 of BSBN01000997.1, read as the reverse complement.
GAAACCTCAAAGTAGGATGTTAGATTTATAGGCATTTGTAGATGCAATTTAGGGAGGTGATGTAGATTGAAGGAGGTCCACAAGTGGCTACATATCCACTTTGTTTGGTGGGGCTATTAGTTGGATGAGTAAAATTCAATCAATAGTTTCTCTTTCCACTACAAACTTGCATGAATATATGACAACACATGCTTGCAAAGAAGTAGTTCAATTAGATAGATGATGGCTTCATTTAGACAATAGTGAGAATTGACTATGATGGATAGAATGCTATCTATTTAGACAAGAATCCTATACTTCATGCTAAGACAGCATGTAGAGTTCTAATATCACTTTGTTTGTAACATAGTGGAGGATAAGAAGGTGTTGTTAGAGAAGGTTAACACCTTTGAAAATGTTACAAATTCTCTTAAAAAGTTGGTTAGCATAGAAACATTTGTTTAGTGCAAGAATTTTATGGGCATTACCCATGGGAACTATTTCATGGTTAATAATGGTTGTGACCTCTTATGTAATGCATACAATATTTGTACACCTTGAATAATCAACCATTAATGTTGGTAGTTAAGTGTGTACATCTTGGGATGGAGATTACATGGGTAATTCAATATTTTTCTATACAATTGTTGTATGTAATAGTAAAAATATGTATTTAATTAAGGCACCACATGAAGACATGCATCAAGACTAAAGAAGACCACTTGAAGCCAAAATATGAAGAGTCGTAGAGTGGGTGTCATTCTTTAGATGGACCTATTTGACCTTAGAATGTGAAAAGTGACCTTGGGTAGGTGACAAGTTATGGGGCATGTGAAGGCTCATACTTGGGTGACATCGGGAAATGTCTAACCATGGTTTTGGTGTCTTGTTTTTAGATGTCATTTGTGGTTTTTCATATCTCCCAACTTTATAAATAAGGGTCTTTAGGTAGTGGTTTGATAGAGTTTCTTTTAAAGTAAAGAGGTGATGTCAAAATTATGTTAGATTTGGAAAAAAGGGCGATGACACCATAAATTAGCTTTCTCATTGTATTGTAAACCTATTTTATTGATAATATAATGAGTGGCACAAATTGAATGGTAAGTTTTTTTGAAATGGTTTTCCTCGGGTAAATTTGGTGTTGTGCCTATGCTTTATATGATTGCTCTTATCTACATGTTATTGATTTACTTTTATGCTTCATTTGTGGTGATTATAAGCTTGATTTAGAATAGAAAATTACCACCTAAAGCAGATTCCATACATTTTTTCCCAGCAAATAGAAGGCAACGAAGTAGATGATCTAGAGGAAGCTAATATGAACCACCTAATAGATACAAACCAAACACAAATATCTAGATTAGATGGTGGGTTTCAAAGAGGACAAATATAGAGGATGGAAGATGCAACAATAGAGTAGAAGGGGTTTATACTGGGAGGTAGGGAAGATGGCAAGGAATTCTTTGAAAAACATCTTATAGAAGGCATGACTTTTCTATAGTCCAAGAGGAATTCTTTGAAAAACATCTGTCATGGATTGTGGAAAACTCATGCCTTCTATTGCTTCCCTTCATGGGAGGGAAATTGTTTTCAAAGTGAATCTTCTTGAGAAGCTGAGGATAAAACTTTCAAAGAGGATTACAGAATTGACTTTCTTAAAGTGATGTTGAGACCACCGCATTATCCCCTCCTTTGTATAGGTATTGAATCATTTCTAGAACCAGCACAATGCTCACATCTTTGAACGAGCAGGTCTTGCCCTACTCAGGTCAGTAATCCAAGGAACGAGAGTTTTAATCAACTAGATTATTCTACCTACACCTTGAGCTAGCAGCCTCGTTACACCTAGATCTGTGGTCCTTACTTGATACTCAATCCCATGCCAGAGCTCAGGGGTTGAAAATTGCTTGTGAAGATAGACAAAAGAACAAATTTTCAAGACTATTTCACAAGAAGTTTCAGGCTTCCCAATTGTTTTCTTTTGGTCTCTCCAGGCACACCCCATGGCATTTTTCCTCCTCCTTGTCACATGAATCTCTTGCTCCTTCCTCAGTAAAGGAGCCTTCATCTTGTATCATCGCTAACCATATTGTTGTGCCATCAATATCCATGAAACCTCTGTGTTCTCATAGTCACGTGACTACTTCTGTAAAGGTGACCTCATCTTCTAGTAGTGCCCCACCTCACTCTCTCTCCTCATGTCCACACACCTTGAGTTCTCTAGTTTTATCAGGTAGTAGCAGGTCCATTTTTCCAACACAGGGTGCACCTCACATCTTTCCACCTCCCGAGAGTTCGCAACAAGCATCTTACTCTTTGTTGTCAATCAAACAACACTCTCCATCCGATAACAACCATTTTATTGTGGCATTAAGCACCCATGCCAACTCCCTCCTTTTGCCCCGTGCCTCCTCTGAACCTGTTTTATCTTGCATTACCCAATCCCCATTTAGCTGACCCTCTTTGCCACACCTCTATGATCAATTCTCTTGTTTCTTGCAATCTTCCATCCCCATCCTCCTCCACTTGTCTGTCACATGCAACCTACTCCCCTAACGTGGATTCTGCCATGTCTCTTCCCACCATCCCAATCCCGTCTTTCGTACCTGCTGACTTGTCCTCTCTTCATGTCTCTCAGCCACCTATCAGAGCTCTTCCCACTCTACTATCTTCTAGCTCCATCATTATTGACGTTTTATCAAGCAGCTATTCTGTTGACCCTCTTTTCCACACCTCTATAGTCAATGTTTCTTGCAATCTTCCGTCCCCATCCTCTTTGCCTTGTATGTCACACACAACCTACTCCCCTAATGTGAATTCCACCACGTCTCTTCCAACCATTCCAATCCTGTCTCCTATACCTGCCAACCCGTCCTCTCTTCATGTTCAGTCACCTTTCGGAGCTCTTCCCACTTTACCCTCTTCTTACTCCATCATTAATAACGATTGTGATTACACCTCCAAGCCTCACTTCAATGGTGGATCCCCCAATGTAATTAAAAATTGGGAGGACAAGATGGTCCTTAATCTCTCTAGTCTCCACATTGACCCTCTTGCACTCAACTTCTTAAAAAGAGGCTTGGGCTTTGTTGTCACCCCTTCGACCATGGTTGACTTTTTTATTGCAATAAAAAATGTCATCCGCATGCTCCCCAAATCCATAGTTGATGATATCAGACAGGACTGTGCAGTGGCATTGAGACATGCTAAGCATCCCCTTTGGAATGTTCCCAAATATGAGTTTTTTGCCTTCAAAAAACTCATGAAGAACAATGATATCATCATTACCAGAGCCGACAAGGGGAATGCAACCGCCATCCTTAACAAGCATGACTACATCACTAAGATGCTTGACCACCTCACCAATAGTGGGAGCTACATCGTCCTTCCCCATAACCCCATCTCAAAGGTTTGTAAAAAAGTTAAACAAGCTATTTCCCTTTCTTCTTTCGATGACCTCACCAAGAAGCAGCTCTTTCCTAATAAAGAAATCACCCCTCGAATCTATGGGGGTCCCAAAATCCACAAAACTAGTGTTCATCTCTGTTACCAAGAAAAATTTAAACCCAAGATATTTAATTTTTTGCACCTAAGGACTGATACAATCATCGCTTTGCCCCAGTTCGGTCATTTTCCTGCCCCAAAAATTTTGAAGTCTTGAAAACTTTTCTATAAGTCTTTGTTGTCGGGCAGTTTTCAAGTTTGTGAAATCTTTGGTTTACCCAACTCATGTTCTTAATTTTGAGAAATGACCGACTTCCCGACTTCTCCTTTGTGTCGGGGAAGTTCAAAAATTTTGAACATTACTCTAATAGTTCAAAGAACCTCATTGTCAGAAACTTGCAAGTCTTGTGAAATCTTGCTCTAAGTTCAAAGTTCTGGGTCTACTCCGACAGCTAACTAGTCTGCATCTTTGCGGTGCCTATTTTTCAAGGTATTGCCAGCTCATCAGATTGCTCGTGTGGTATACAATGAGAATGTCTTTTTAGCAGCTATAGAATGCAGGTTCAAATATTCAGATCCATTCCTGAGATATAAAATTAATGATGCATTAATGACAAGTGTAGTGAATTTCATTAAGATAGTGGCACGACATTAATAAGTTTGAAAGACATCATTACCTATTGACATAATTAGGTGAAGGTGGCGGTGCTCTCTATGTTTATTTTTCTTGCCAACCAAGCTATTTTTTAGAATGGAACTTCTAGCAAACAATGAAATCTGGGATGATGAACCTATGCCTGTTCTGCAACCTGATTTACAATGGCCGGAGAAGGAGCAGATTGACATCATCTCTCAGCTGCGTATAGTCACATGGAAGGAGAAAACCAGTTATGTTGAATATCACAGGACAATTGATGTCCTGGAGGAAGAAGAAGAGCATGCTGAGCTACGCTAACTTTTTATAGAGATATGCCTAGAATTGGGGGAAGATTAATGCCACATGTCTTGCATATTTGAAGTCTTTTTGTATTTAGCGATGATTACTACAATTTTGGTATAATGTAACCATTTTCTATTTTGAGAAATCACTTTCTTGATTACGATTACTCAAAAAGGACTTTTTTTGAATAGTTATGATTTTCGGGAAGTTATATAAGGAGGAAGAATTCCAATGAGGACATCTTTTTCTAGTGGCTATCTGTGAACAGTGGGGAAGAAGAGCAAGTTGTTTTGTATTAATTCCCAGATATACTTTTCTTAACTCTGTTTATGTATAGAAGCATTACAGAAACTTTGAGTTTTGGTGATATTGAATAAATGAATAATTACTTACAGAACTTTGTGTCTCCAAGTGTCTTATGTGATTGCAATTGTTCTTATGTCAATTAGTAACCTATCTTCAATATTGCTTCTTTTATGTTGACATGTGTTAAGGTGGAATATAACTGTATCTCTCAATTAATTTATCCTTGTTTATGAATGTTCGATAAGTGGCTTGTGTATCGTTTATCTACATTCATTTCTTTCCTTCATCAGTCATGCACATCTATTTCATGGTGATGGGTAGATATTAGTACACCTTTTCTGCTTTCTAGTTAAAAGCACACCCCATGTTTTTATTCGTTGCATATCTTAAGAGGGAGCTGTACCTCTAAAATTCAGAGGAAAGTTGTCAATCCAATGACAATTTCTCCAACTGTTAGTACTATTTGTTCTTCTTCTTTGGGCATTTTGAGTTGTTTTCTACATTTATTCTCAAAGGACAAATCTATCAACTAACAGATTTTTGGCGACTCTACTAGGGATTCGAAAGTGAAGAACAGTGCCTTTGTTTTCCCAAATATTTAAAGGTGCCTCCCCGAGGATGGAGGCTAGTGGCTCTGTTTGATGAATGCACTCAGAAACATTTATGTTCCAACGAAGACCTATGTTGATTTAATTTTCAGATTTGTAGTATGGCATTGGTTTCCTCCCAGCCATGGGGAAATCACTTTGGCCCCCTCTTTTTGTCTTAGTTTTCACCTTTGCCTGAAGGATCAAGAAAGCATTTTTCAAAGTTCAATGGAGAAGGCTCTCAAGATGTTGAAAACCATATCCTGGCATTCACAGTTGCATGCGGCATTTTGGGGGTAAGTGAAGAAGATGTTTTTGTCTGGTTATTTATTGAATCTCTTGTTGGACCTACAGCAGATTGGTTTTGCCGCTTAGAAGATAAGTGCATAACATATTGGGATTCATTGAAGAAGAAGTTCTTAGTGAGATATAAAGGTCCAGTTGATGAAGCTACCCTGTTGTATCAATTTTTCAACATTCAAAAGCAAGAAGGTGAATCCATAAGAGATTTCGTGGATAGATTCAACTAGATGCTCAAGAAGATTCTAGCCCTCCTTCAACCAAGTGAGCAACTTCAACTTTGTATTTTCATTTCCTCTTTGCATCCAGATGTTCAATTTAAGTTGAAGAGGAGTAAGGTAAATGATATAAAGATTACTCAACAAGACGCTATGAAAATTGAAGATGACTTGAGTACAAGTGGTTTATGGAAAATACATCAGGTTGTGAATAATTTGAATTGTGAACCTATACCTATAGGTTCCCATAATATCCTATCTCCTTCTATTGAATGTTCTAATCTCTCTATTTTTTATTCCAAATAATTTGGTAGAAGTGAGATAAGTGTTGCGGGAATTAAATCTCACGTGAAAAGGAGAGTTGAAGCTTATTATGTGCATTATGAGGAAGATAATGATAAATCTATAGTTTTCCCATGCAATACGGAAGATGAGCAACCTGAAGCTATACATCATGAAGAGGAAGTGTTGAGCACCTTTTCTCTGGTATATGAAAACCTCACGTCTCCTGAGTCAAATAATGTAGAGATACGGTTGCAAGAAGAGGTTATAAATGCCAAAATTTTAAACAAGAATTGAAAGTCACTTGTGCTTCCCATGATAAGAGAATGGATGAATTGCATTCCCCATCTATCGATCCTTCCACAATTCCAGCATGAAATGATCAGGTACTTGATGATCCTGCACAAGTGAGCTTCTTAAAGAATTTTTATGGTAATATGCAATTTCAATCTGATAAAGTACACTTAGCCTTTCTTAGAACTTTGCAAGAAATTGAACAAAGAGATAGGAAAGATACGCATTTTCTTACTTACAGCCGTGAAGAATCTCATCCTTGGCATAAAGAGGACCATGATATGAAAGCTAAAAATTCTTTCAAAATGCCCTCCAAAGCAGTGAAAGCATGTGAAGAAAGGGTGAAGATGAAGTTGTTTCCCTAATGCATATACAGCCAAAGGAGGAAAGGAATAGTCAAGTTGATGAAGGTTCACAGCCCCAAGAATTTTTGGAAGCTCTAGATGGTGACCTGCTTAGTGAAGAAGATGATGTGCTCTTTCCTATACTTAAAGAAAAAGGCCTTGCTGAAAGTGATTGATGCAGAGGCATCCACACTATAACCTTCGCATATAGCATGAATGTCTGCAGACCAACCTCATCATCATCATCTTCGCCATCATCATCATATTCCCTAAAACTACCAATAGCATCATCATGTTCTGCATTACACAGTCAGCATCATCATATTTCGGACACTCGCAATTGTCCTCCTGCCGACTACTATTCACCTCCTCCGCTTTCCTCCTAACATCATCATCATGATGTTCAGCGGGCGAACACATCCTCCGGTTGCACTGTTCATCGGGCTCTGAACTCCATCGTCATCATCATATGCAACACTTCCTTCGTCAGCAGGATATTCAACATCCGGTTGTCCCAAATATCCTGATGACGTTCACCTTCAGCAGCTTACCTTCGATGCTCCGCTACCCGACGACACAAGCAACAGCATCATGATCTACTTTATCCGGTTCTCTTCGAAACCTCCTGATGACGCTAATACACTTTCTGCCGATGCCGATACTTTAACGACGGCAGGATAAACTCGCATAAGGGGGATATCTCAATATCCTGATGACGATGACATCATATCCTGATGACGATGACGTCACCCAATATCCTGATGACCTCTTCAACACTTAGCCAAAAACACGAACTTTCTCTTCCGCATCTACTCGCGATATGCGGATGTTTGGCACTTCCGATATGATGATCCTGATGCCGATACACTCCTCGGCTCCTCCTGCTGATGATCACCCCGACGAACTCACACTTCATGCAATCGACAACATCATGCCGATCTTCTCCACTTATCCGGATGACGATGTCTGAACTGTCTGCAGGATATTCACCAAGATATCCTGATGATGCCGTCTTCACGAACTTCTTCACTTAGCGAAATTTCCCTTCGCCGATCCACCAGGGATGACCCGATCCAACCTCAGGGTGATCTTCCAACTCCAGTTTATCAACTTGACCTAGCACATGAGGATGCTAGGCTTCTCAGCATCTGTCGACCGCGATCCTGCACACCTGCATGTAAACAGAAAACAAACTACAATCTAACCTACTGTACATTACCATTCCACCGATCAGATGAGTCAACCGGTGGAATGGATCAGGAAATCCATGACACCCTCTCAAACCAGCAGATCAATCAAGTAATGGAATGCAACCAGAGCAAGAACACAAACAGGATCACTTTATTGATTTCAAAGATGCAATACAATATGATCAATCTCTCTCTTAGTCTCACTCAAGCTCGATCGATGATATCTGTCTGTCTGTCCAACATCAACCGATCTCATGCTTATAAAGACTTTTCCTACGAGTACTACTGACCTGACTCCAAGCGGCTGGGAACTCTCCAAGCGGCTGGGAGATCCCACCGAACATACATCATGACAGCTGTTATAACTAACTAGCTAAAAATAGCAAAAGCCTGGTCAGCATGATCTTATCATGATCAGCATGACCTTATTACATGCAATTGGTCTAACAGACCTTCTTGGAAACACAAACATGACCTAAACTACTAACTGCCTCATCAAGACCAGCTGTCAGGTAGGTGCTCCTGCACCATACTCCCCAACAGAAAAGAACTCATGTCCCATGAGTTTAGCATGTGGAAGTCCTCCACCTTTACACTTTGCTTTGTCAATAGTCTGACCTGCTCCAGCTTTATCTGCTGCTGGCTCTTGGCTTCTCCAAGACTTCTGAACTGTAACTTGCTTGCTGGCAAGTAAATCCTCATGCCTGCTGATGTAGGCCCTTCTCAGGTTGTCTCTGTGTTTGGCAGATTGTCTAACCAGAACCTCTGTCTGAACTGCCTCTGTGGTGTTCAACTGTACCTTTCTTTCAATCTTCATAGGACAAGCAATAGTCCCAACTATGACAACATCCTTGTCATGCCTCTCAACTGATGGTTGCTGTGTGCAAACCTGTTGCTGAACCTGCTGCTGACCTCTGTCAGTCACAACTGAAACTTTCTTCATCTGATTATCTGTAACAACTCCTGTCCCTGCAGTATCCTGAACTGCCTTCATGCCTGCTCCTCTAGGCATCTGCACAAACTCCTTCTTTCCCATTAAAATGAGTTGAGCTGCCTACTGTACTGCAGCTGTGGCCTGCAATGGCATCAACTTAATAATCTTCCCATCCTTCTGAATGGTGTAGGTGTTAGCATACCCATCATACAGTACTCTTCTGTCAAATTGCCATGGTCTACCCAACAGTAGGTGACAACATTCCATAGGCAATATGTCACACAAAATTCTATCCTGATATGGTCCAATCTGGAAATCCACATATGCCTGCTCAGAGACAAAAAGTGATTGCCTATCACTCACCCAAGATGCCTTGTAAGGGTGTGGATGTGGAATCCTTTCCAGCTTCAGTTTATCAACCATCTCCTGAGATACCATGTTGTCTGTTGAACCAGTATCAATGACAACCTTACATACCTTACCTTTGCTCTTACATGTGGTTTTGAAAAGAGCTCTTCTTTGCATCATATCCTTTGATGCCTGCCAACTAATTCTCCTTAACATCAATGACTCTCCACTCTCTGGATAGCCAAAATTCTCAGGACCTCTGTTGGAACTCTGTGCACTTTCTTCTTCCTTCTCTTCTTGTACCAATTGTAAATCTTATCACTTGTTCTATCATTTCTGGATGATGAACCTTTGTTTTCTGGACATTTGAAAGATGGATGACCAAACTCTCCACAGGTGTAACACTTTCCTGAAAATGTAGTAGAACCTCTACCACCTCCAAATCTTCCTCTATTACCTTTCCATCCACCTCTGAAATCAGACTGTCCCTGTCCTTTACCAGTGTCTTCTTGAACCTCATTGGTTTGCTTTTGTGCAGGGGCTGCTCCTCTTCCCCTATTGTTTCCTCTTCCTCTTATGGACTTATCATGTCCTCTATTCAGCTTTTCTTCAATCCTGATTGCCATCTGATAACAATCCTCCACATTCTTAGGGTTAGCTAACACTAACTCATCCTGTATGTTAAACCTCAAACCAGCCAAGTACCTAGCCACCTTTTCTACCTCATTCTCATGATGACCAGATCTCATACTCAACAGATAAAATTCCTCAGTATAGGCTTTCACATCCCTGTCTTTCTGCTTTAAAAATTGCAGCTTCTTAAACATCTGGATTTCATAATCCCTTGGCAAGAATTTCCCTTTTATCCTTGCTACCATCTTATCCCATGAAGTGATCTTAGACTTCCCTTGTTTTCTTCTCTCAGATTGTACATAATCCCACCATACCAAAGCATGACCTCCTAACTTGGTCTTTGCAATCTTGACTTTCTGATCCTCAGCAACATCTTCACATTCAAAGTGATTATCCAGTGCAGCAATCCAGTCCAACAACTCATCTTCATTCAAGCTTCCAGTATACTTGGAAACATCAACCTTTACCTTAGGTTTTTCACTCTGCACTGCCTTTAACAGTTTTGCCAATCTCTGGTCTTCAGCATCCAGATCTTCAGCTACCTCTTCATACTCTTCAACAGTATCTGCATCTTCTTCAGACTCACTGTCTTCTACCTCCCTCTTTTTGTTCTTTTCTAGGGCTGTCAGCCTGGCTTGAAGTGCTTCAGCAAGCTCCTTCATCTTCCTCATTTCTCTAGCATGTTTCTCCTTCATCTCCTGCAATTCCCTTGCAGTACCACTACCTTTAGGAGGCATTTTGTCAACCTCTCAATCTACACACAACACAATCAACTCTATCTCTGCCCTTTCAGTGACAGAATCAACACACGACAGCCCAGACCTTTTGCTGAGCTCTGATACCACTATGATGCAGAGGCATCCACACTATAACCTTCGCATATAGCATGAATGTCTGCAGACCAACCTCATCATCATCATCTTCGCCATCATCATCATATTCCCTAAAACTACCAACAGCATCATCATGTTCTGCATTACACAGTCAGCATCATCATATTTCGGACACTCGCAATTGTCCTCCTGCCGACTACTATTCACCTCCTCCGCTTTCCTCCTAACATCATCATCATGATGTTCAGCGGGCGAACACATCCTCCGGTTGCACTGTTCATCGGGCTCTGAACTCCATCGTCATCATCATATGCAACACTTCCTTCGTCAGCAGGATATTCAACATCCGGTTGTCCCAAATATCCTGATGACGTTCACCTTCAGCAGCTTACCTTCGATGCTCCGCTACCCGACGACACAAGCAACAACATCATGATCTACTTTATCCGGTTCTCTTCGAAACCTCCTGATGACGCTAATACACTTTCTGCCGATGCCGATACTTTAACGACGGCAGGATAAACTCGCATAAGGGGGATATCTCAATATCCTGATGACGATGACGTCATATCCTGATGACGATGACGTCACCCAATATCCTGATGACCTCTTCAACACTTAGCCAAAAACATGAACTTTCTCTTCCGCATCTACTCGCGATATGCGGATGTTTGGCACTTCCGATATGATGATCCTGATGCCGATACACTCCTCGGCTCCTCCTGCTGATGATCACCCCGACGAACTCACACTTCATGCAATCGACAACATCATGCCGATCTTCTCCACTTATCCGGATGACGATGTCCGAACTGTCTGCAGGATATTCACCAAGATATCCTGATGATGCCGTCTTCACGAACTTCTTCACTTAGCGAAATTTCCCTTCGCCGATCCACCAGGGATGACCCGATCCAACCTCAGGGTGATCTTCCAACTCCAGTTTATCAACTTGACCTAGCACATGAGGATGCTAGGCTTCTCAGCATCTGTCGACCGCGATCCTGCACACCTGCATGTAAACAGAAAACAAACTACAATCTAACCTACTGTACATTACCATTCCACCGATCAGATGAGTCAACCGGTGGAATGGATCAGGAAATCCATGACACCCTCTCAAACCAGCAGATCAATCAAGTAATGGAATGCAACCAGAGCAAGAACACAAACAGGATCACTTTATTGATTTCAAAGATGCAATACAATATGATCAATCTCTCTCTTAGTCTCACTCAAGCTCGATCGATGATATCTGTCTGTCTGTCCAACATCAACCGATCTCATGCTTATAAAGACTTTTCCTACGAGTACTACTGACCCGACTCCAAGCGGCTGGGAACTCTCCAAGCGGCTGGGAGATCCCACCGAACATACATCATGACAGCTGTTATAACTAACTAGCTAAAAATAGCAAAAGCCTGGTCAGCATGATCTTATCATGATCAGCGTGACCTTATTACATGCAATTGGTCTAACAGACCTTCTTGGAAACACAAACATGACCTAAACTACTAACTGCCTCATCAAGACCAGCTGTCAGGTAGGTGCTCCTGCACCAGTGATTGAATGGATGAATGTGATGATCCTAATGCTGTTCACATTCCCAATTGGTGCCTCAATACAAGTGAGGATGAATTTTTGTGTGGAGAGGAGGTTGCAGTGGCTAATCTACAAGATATAAATAGAAATGATGAAGTGTGTCATGGCATTGTTAGGTCAAATCTTGTAGAGGAAAATGAGATTGTTCTAGTTGGAAGTGATTTTCAGCCTAATGAAAATATTGTTTGCAGTTCAAAATTGCAGTCTAGTTCACTTCCAATTTTACATAATACATACATAGCTGATGGTTGGTCATCCAATGGTTCAAGTGATTTCTTTCAGGAATGGAATATCAGCTTACCTCCTACAGACAAAGATGGTTATATACAGAAAAGTGATGGGGCAGCCAGAGAAATTTCTTTATCTTATGATTTGTGTATGGGTTGTCCAATTCGGGGGTTGGTTCATTCTTGCTTACAAAATCAAGTGCATTCTGATATCCCATATGAGGTTATATAGGCATATGTTGGTAATCATATGCCGAGTAATATTGATAGGAGTCGTCCAATTGAAGAAGCATACAATGAAGAATGGCTTCTCGAGCATCAAGTCATATCCAGAGGATCTTTGTCTAAAGTCATATCTAGAGGATCTTTGTCAAAAGTCATTTTTATCAGTTTGATCATGCCGATCACAAGTTTGCAATTGGTCACTTGTGGGATTTTTGTGCATTTGGCATTATTTCACACAGGTGCCTATTTCTCTCGGCGAGTTAATGGATTTGCATGACTATTTTGAAGTTAGTAGGAGGTAGGATCTTCCTGCCATGTATATATTAGGAGTTTTTGTTGTGTTGGTAGTCTAGTTTCCTTTCCTGTTTGCCCTATTTTTGGCTTGTTCTGGCTCCTTTGTTCCCTGTGCTATTCGACTCTGCTACCCAATGGATAAGACACTGGTCTTTACTTATGATTCTGGGTTCCTTGCTTCATCCTTTGCAGTCCTCGTCCCCAATCAGAGCCTGTTGTTACCCCAAAAATTTTAAACCCAAGATGTTCAAATTTTTGTGCCTAAGGATTGATACAATCATCGCTTTGCCCCAATCTAGTCATTTTCCTACCCCAAAAAATTTGAAGTCTTGAAAACTTTTCTATAAGTCTTTGTCGTCCGACAGTTTTCAAATTCATGAAATCTTTGGTTTACCCAACTCATGTTCTTAATTTCAAGAAATGGCTGACTTCCCAACTTCTCCTTTGTGTCGGGGAAGTTCAAAACTTTTGAACATTACTCTAATAGTTCAAAGAACCTCATTGTCGGAAACTTGTAAGTCTTGTGAAATCTTGCTCTAAGTTCAAAGTTTTGGGTCTACTCTGACTGCTGACTAGTCTGCATCTTTGCGGTGCCCATTTTTCAAGGTATTGCCAGCTCATCAAATTGCTCGTGGTATATGATGAGAATGCATTTTTAGAAGTTGTGGAACGCAAGTTCAAATATTCAGACCCGTTTCCTGAGATATAAAATTAATGATGCATTAATGACAAGTGTAGTGAAGTTCATTAAGATGGTGGCATGATGTTAATAAGTTTGAAAGACATCATTACGTACTGATGTAATTAGGTGAAGGTGGCGGTGCTTTCTGTGTTCATTTTTCTTGCCAACCAAGCTATTTTTCAGAATGGGACTTCCAACAAACAATGAAATCTAGGACGATGAACCTATGTCAGTTTTGTAACCTATTTTACAATGGCTTGAGGAGGAGTAGATTGACATCATCTCTCAGTTGCGCACATTTGCATGGAAGGAGAAAACTAGTTATGCTAAATATCGCAGGACAATTGATGTCCTGGAGGAAGAGGAAGAGTGTGCTGAGCTATGCCAACTTTTTATGGAGATACACCTAGAATTGGGGGAAGATTAATGCCACCTGTCTTGCATATTTGAAGTCTTTTTGTATTTGATTACTACAATTTTGGTATAATGTAATTGTTTTCTATTTTGAGAAGTCACTTTCTTGATTACGGTTACTCAAAAAGGACCATTTTTGAATAGTTATGATTTTTGGGAAGTTACATAAGGAGGAAGAATTCCAATGAGGACATCTTTTTTTAGTGGCTATCTGTGAATAGTGGGGAAGAAGAGTAAGTTATTTTGTATTAATTCCCAGTTATACTTTTCTTAACTCTATTTATGTATAGAAGCATTACAGAAACTTTGAGTTTTGGTGATATTGAAGAAATGAAGAATTACTTATAGAACTGTGTCTCCAAGTGTCTTCTGTGATTGCAATTGTTCTTATGTCAATTAGTAACTTGTCTTCAATATTGCTTCTTTTATGTTGACATGTGTTAAGGTGAAATATAATTGTATCTCTCAATTAATTTATCTTTTTTTATGAATGTTCAATAAGTGGGTTGTGTATCCTTTATCTACATTCATTTATTTCCATCATCAGTCATGCACATCTATTTCATGGTGATGGGTAGATGTTAGTACACCTTTTCTACTTTCTAGTTAAAAGCACACCCCATGTTTTTATTCGTTGCATATCTTAAGAGGAGTTGTACCTCTAAAATTTAGAGGAAAGTTGTCAATCCAATGATAACTTCTCCAACTGTTAGTATTGTTTGTTCTTCTTCTTTGGGCATTTTGAGTTGTTTTCTACATTTATTCTCGAAGGACAAATCTGTCAATTAAAACTCTCAGACCTATTGTCGACACCACACATTCCCCCACTTAAAAATTAGCTACCTTACTTGCTAAGTTAATCTCTCCTCTCGTGGGCAAGTCAGATACCTACATTAAGGACTCTGCCCATTTTGTCAAATTCATACAAGACAAAAAGGTTAAGGAGAGTGAGATCTTAGTTAGTTTTGATGTGGTGTCATTGTTCACCAAAGTCCCTATGTCTGACTTTATAGAGATTATTAGGCATAAAACTAATGATGAGAATGCTTCTCTGGTTGGGTTGTGTCTTAGGTCCACATTCTTCACCTTCCAAGATGTGGTCTACGAGCAATCTGATGGAGTCACCATGGGCTCTCCTCTTTCCCTTGTTGTTGCTAACCTATATATGGAACACTTTGAGGAGTTATCCCTTAACTCATTCCCACTCAAACCTAGATGGTGGAAGTGATATGTTGATGACACCAACATATGTTGGCCTCATGGTCATGACAATTTAGAGCTTTTTCACTCTCACCTAAATAGTTTGGTTGATTGTATTCAATTCACCAAGGAACTAGAAAAGGACAACCAACTTCCTTTCTTAGACATCCTTATCATGAAGAAAAAGGATGGCTCCCTTGCTCGAAGTGTCTACAGGAAATCCACCCACACAGACCTTTGCCTTCACGTGTCTTCTCACCACCACCCTACCCAAAAAGCAAGTGTCCTTAAGACACTTGCCACTCGTGCTTATCGAATCTATCATAAGGAACACATTGAACTTGAGCTCGCCCACCTATCTCAGGCTTTTAAGTTGAATGGGTACTGCAATAAAACTATCTCTCGTGCCTTCAACCTTGCTAAAAGTCAAGTTAACCCCAAGCCTAAACCTAAGGTCCCAAAATCCTCTTAAGTTACAACCCTTCCCTACATAGAGGGAATCTCAAATAAAATCTCTAAAATTCTTTGTAAGAAAGGCCTCTTTTGTACTTTCAAACCTATCTTAACACTGAGGAATCTAATCCCTTCCACCAAAGATCCCAGAAATAATCTAATCAACTCCGGGGTCTATAAGATTGTCTGCTCCTGTGGGACTCCATACATTGGTGAAACAGGTCGATCCATTAGTATAAGGATCAAAGAACATGGGGCAAACATCAAGCATGATCGTATCTCCAAATCTGCCCTAGCTAAGCAATCCTTCAACATGAAACACCACATTTGTCTTGAACACACCCAAGTTTTAGTCAAAGAAGATTGCTTCTTCAAGAGGAAACTCCAAGAAGTTATCTTCATTAAAAATCACCTACCAATCTGAATCGGGATGAAGGGTGGCATCTTAGCCCTACTTGGCAACCTTTATTGAACTCCCTCCAACCATAACCTTCTCCTCCTTGACTCCCAATCACTCTACCCCCTTCCCTTCCTCCTCCTACCTCCTCCCCCATCCCATCTTTCCCTCCTCCTATGGGTCCTCTTTAGCTGGTGTCCTTTTCCCTCCCTCACCCTTGTCCCCTCTATTTTCCTTTTCTCCCCTCTCATGTCTCCTTTTCTCCTTTCTTGTCTTTACTTCATTTCTTCTACCCGTTCTCCTCCCATTCATTTTTTCACCCATATACTTCTAGATTCATACACATTCCCCTTCTCCTATCAGGTTTATGTGGTTTATTTGGCTTCCACACACACACACACATAGTTATACTATGTGTGTGTGTATATGTTTGGTTGTATATTTTCATGTTTATGTGTGTATGTATTTTTATAAATTTTGGTTTGCTTTGGTCTTCTTCTCTTATTATAATTTTGTGTATTCATTATATAATTGTTATTGTATCTTATTCCCTCTCCTCATTTATGTTGGAGTTTTGCTCATTACTCTTATTGTCTTCTCCTTTCCTCTTGTAGGGCACCCTCCCTATACGTGCTCTTGCATACTTTCATCCATACATAATTACATCCATTTATATATATCCATACATAATTAATGCGGAAGATTTTATTGCATATAAAATTAATTACACTATAAGGCTCTTGGAAATCCTATGTCAAAACTAGTGTGATCAATGAACCTACCATAGTCAAGTAGATTAGAGGATCCCAATGGGAAACTCGCCCACTTTCTTAAATGCAAGAAAGATGGATGAAATGATATAAATGCAAGAAAGATGGATGAAATGATATTTATATATATATAAATATCATTTCATCCATCTTTCTTGCATTTAAGAAAGTGGGTGAGTTTCCCATTGGGATCCTCTAATCTACTTGACTATGGTAGGTTCATTGATCACACTGGTTTTGACATAGGATTTCCAAGAGCCTTATAGTGTAATTAATTTTATATGCAATAAAATCTTCCACATTAATGGGTGAGTTTCCCATCGGGATCCTCTAATCTACTTGACTATGGTAGGTTCATTGATCACACTAGTTTTGACATAGGATTCACAAGAAGATGTGGAGAAAATAGATAGATATATGAATGGTCTCAAGTATAGTCTACAAGATGAATTAAGCCTTGTGTCCCCTAGAAGATTAGAAGAGGCTTATCAATTTACCTTAAAGGTAGAGGAGAAGTTTCAAAGGAAACAAAGTTAGCAAGAGAAGAACAAAGGAAGAGGTTTTAGAGGAAGGGAGCAACAAACTAGTAGAGGGCAGCAACATCATCAAGGAGAAGAGGTTGGAAGTTCTAATGGAGAAGCCAACAATGATAGAGGAGGCTTTCAAAACAAAGGGGGAAGATTCTATGGTAGAGGTGGTTCTCGAGGTAGAGCTAGAGGGTTTGCTAGAAAATGCTTTAAGTGCAACCAATATGGACACAAGAGTTGGGATTGCTCTGAACCATCTCAAGGGGGACATTCTAAGTTTGAGAGAAGCAATTAAATCATTCATTCTAACCAAGAAAGTGTGGGGTCACCAGTTGACCACAAGGAGGAATGAGAATCGGGTGAATCATTGTTGCTAAAGAGGGTATTGTTGAAGCCCCAAAAGGAAAGCCAAGAACCAATCCAAAGGAGAACCTTATTCAAAACCAAGTGTAAGTCCAAAGGTAAATGTTGTAGACTAATCATTGATAGTGGTAGTACATATAATATTGTTGTAGCAGAGATGGTAGAAAAGTTAGATTTTAAAAGAATTAAGCATTCATCTCCTTATAAGGTATCTTGGTTGCAAAAAGGATATCAATTGTTAGTCAATGAGCAGGCCTATGTTGATTTTTAGATTGGTAGTTATAAAGATAGTGTGCTATAATATAATTCATCCCCTTGTATCCCATGTCAAAACCAGTGTGATCAATGAACCTACCATAGTCAAGTAGATTAGGGGATCCCAATGGGAAACTCACCCATTAATGTAGAAGATTTTTTTGCATATAAATTTAATTACCAATTAATGCAATATAAAATTAAAGTGCATACCAATTAATGCGAAAAATTTTATTGCATATAAAGTAATTACACTATAAGGCTCTTGGAAATCCTATGTCAAAACCAGTGTGATCAATGAACCTACCATAGTCAAGTAGATTAGAGGATCCCAATGGGAAACTCGCCCCTGTGGCTTAAATGTACGAAAGATACATTTTTGATTCCTCAAACATTTCCAAGAAGAACTGCAAATCCTCTCCCGCCAAATTTACCTCTAATAGAAAGAACTTTAACTTCCTTTAGTAGTGGGGGAAATTAGAGATATTTTGTATAAAGCTGATAAAATAGACAATACAGAAGAAAAATCTTCTAATAGTGCTTTTGAACCAGCCAATGCCCTGTATTTAGCTGAAAATTGTACATACATAAGAATGAGTTTTTGCTTTCTAGGATATAATCCTATCCTAATGGATGCCTTTGTAGATTTAGGCTCTTCACAAAGCTTTGCTAAAATAGATACCATTCCTCCAAAATTCTGGAAGCCAAGGCCAGACCTTCCTTCAGGCTATGCAATCAATGGCCAGCAAGTTAAAATGGGGAGATATGCTCAAGATGTGACCATTGAAATTTAGGGGGAAAAGTTTGTTACTGATTTCATTGGGTTAGATGGCCTAAGAGGTGATGTCTTATTAGGGTTCATGTTATTAACCAAATACCAGTCTTTTATACTCAGAACACATGAAATATCACTTGGACATGAAGATGGTCATATCAAAATTCCTACTTTGAAAGTAGTTAACTATAAGTTTGATGAGAAAACTACTAAGCCAGGAAGGAAAGAAAGTGCCAATCTCCAAGCTCAGAAACTGCCATTGTTACTAGATCCTGTCAAAGCCAGATTTGAACAAGAGTGCTGCAGTTTAATTCCTCTCTAGTTCTGGTCAAAAGATCATGAAGAGTGTGAAATAAAGATCAAGCCGGAATAACAGTCAACAATTCCTTTTGAACATGCTTATCTGATAAGTCCAACAGAAGTTTTAGAAATGGATGAGCATCTAGAAGAGTTGCTTCAAGGCAATTTTATCAAGAAAGCAAGAGTCCCTTTAGCTGCCAAGCATTCTTGGTAAACAAGAGAGCAGAAAGAGAAAGAGGAAAAAAAAGATTTTGTATTAATTATAAACCTCTAAATGATATTATTCTTCCATTCAATTATCCAATCCCATTTAGTACTGACTTAATTATGAGAGTAGCTTCAAAAAAGATATTCTCAAAGTTTGATTGCAAGTGAGGATTCTGGCAAATCAAGGTCAAAGAAGATGACAGGTATAAAACTGCTTTCTCAGTCCCTCAAGGATTATATGAATGGAATGTGATGCCATTTGCCCTTAAGACTACTCCTGCATATTTTCAGAGAAGAATGGATAAAGCTTTAATAAGTTTAAAGGAATTTTGTGTAATATATATAGATGATATTATTCTTTTCTCTGAAGATGAGTATTAGCACTTGAAGCATTTGGAAATGTTATACACCACCATAAGAACTCATGGAATTTGTTTATCTGCCAAAAAGATGGTGATTAGACAGGAAGAAATTGATTTTCTTGGTTTAATCCTTTCTAAGGCAAAAGTGAAATTACAATCTCACATCTTAAAGCATATTAATGAATTTCCTAATGTCTTAGTGGGAAAAAAGTAGATCCAAAGGTTTTTAGGATGCTTAAATTATGTTTCACCATTCTATAATGGCTTGGAAAAGGACAGAAAAAAGATCTAGAATTAGCTGAAGGAAGGAGCAAGACCATGGACTAATGAATTAACTGAGATAGTACAAAGAATCAAAGAAAAATGCCAATATCTACCTACATTGCATTTGCCTCAAGAAGGTTATCCACTGGTTCTCTACACTGATGCTTCTGATGAAGTATGGGGTGTTGTGTTGTTGCAAGAGATTCCTTTAAAAGGGACATATGTATGCGGCTATAGGTCTGGAACCTTTACTAATATAGAATGTAGATACACAATTTATGAGAAAGAAATTCTTGCTATTAAAAAGGGCATCCAGAATTTTAAAATTTTCTTGAAGCCAAATCACTTCATTGTAAGAACAAATAGCTAGCCAATGAGGTCTCTTCTAAAAAAAAACTAGATAAGGACATAGCACATGGAAGAATAGCTAGGTGGTATCTTGACTTCATTAGTTACGACTTTGACATTGAATGGATCCAAGGAGATAATAATCCTCTAGCCGACAACCTCACTAGAGAAATGTCAAAGTTGGCAGAACATGCTTCTATATTAATAGAACCAGGTGAAACTTTCCTTCGAGAAGATGGTACAGAAGTATTTGAAGGAATAGATGACGAAGGGAAAAAGATAATAATTCCTCAACACTCGCCTAAAATAATTGAACCAATTCTTCATGTCCTTTTGCTCAACAAATGGTTATAAGATTTAAGGAATGCAATTTCTACAGGGTATGATAAAGGAATTCTTGAACCAGCAGAACATGTAGCATTTATGGAGCATTTTGGTCTAGAAGAAGCCAACTTAGCATTTTCAATTAGAAATGGATCCTCATTTGATTTCTGCATAACTTCTTTGTTGCTCATGAACTGGGATATTAGGACTAAAAAGAATCTGCTTAAATGTGCTAAATTTGGGTTTATAAATAGTATAACTATTCTTCAGAATGAATTTAAAGATTTTGCAGATTTCTTTATGGGATATATTGATAGAGTATTACACCCTGATATGGAAGAATTTTTTAATTATATCCAAGGAACTTTTGCATGGGTAATATCAGAAGGAATGTCTGGACCATCAGGATATCATGTGAATCCTCACTGTTACTGTCTACCATGAGTAGAATATTATCCTCTAATTCATGATTGGTTTGGTAAAGAAATTATTTAGGATGTGGAGCCTTCTTTAGTACCAGCCCTTATAGTAGCCCGAATGGAGATAGATATGGCATACATTGAAGAAGTCAAGAAAATAATTTATGCTTTCAAAAGGAGATATGATGACTTAGAAATAATTTTTAGACCACTTCTAATTCATCTACTTCCTCCAACAATTTTTGACTAGCACATGGGTATATCAGTGTCGTGATGTCAGCCACGTTATGATCCAACAATAGGATGCAACCCTATCACAAAAAGCAAGATCCCCATATATGCTTTTGGGTGTAAAGCAAGCCATCCTCACTTATGGTGTCCCTAAAGCGATTGTCTTTATCTTTTCCACTATTGTTAATGCTTGCAGACATGACTTCTTAATAGCTATCCACTTCTACAGTGGCTTCTACATGTCAGTTTTGTATGGTTGGACTCCTAGACTAGTTTATAAATTTTGAGTTCCGCCAACTATAAATAAGGGCTTTGAGCCTCATTGTATTCATTTAGAAAATAATTCAAAGTCTTGCAAAGAGTCTTATAGAGAGTCTTAGGATCACAAGAGTATGCTCTTGTTCTGTACGTAATTGCGAACTAGACAATCAAAAATTGTGTAGAATGTTCTTATAATGTGATAATCCATATCAGTTATTGCGCTTATCCTCTATTGTAGTCCTCTGTTGTATAATTATTGGTATCAGACAAATTAATATGATTTTCTCCACACCTTCTTGTGAATCCTATGTCAAAACTAGTGTGATCAATGAACCTACCATAGTCAAGTAGATTAGAGGATCCAATAAAGGGAAATTTTGGATTTATACTTAGTCATTACATAGTCTTCTACATATTCTCCTAATCCACAAGGAAGTGAATTAAGATAATACGTCTTTGTAGTTGGATCATGAAGCTTTTGAGCTGCAATCATATACTTTTCAAACACAAGATTGTATTTGTGCAGCTTTCGTACAATTAAAAGACATTAAGGGTTGGGAACCTGAATGAGATTCTCTACAAAAGCAACTTATAGGTACTAAACCTTCGTCATCTCATCAATCTAGGAAAACCAATACCTCTCAGGGATATGTCCATCCCAAATGGAAACAGCATCCTTCTCATTCTCCTTCTCCACCTCCATATAAGCCTCCATACTGTGATAATATCAAACCCATTGATATTCTTTACTCCAAAGTCGATCATTTCCAAGAAGAACTATAGATCCTATCCTACCAAATTTACCTCCAACAGAAAGAACTTCTAAAACTTACTTCAGTAGTGGGTGAAATTAGAGATATTTTTTATAAAGCTGATAAAATAGACAATACAGAAGAGGAATCTTCCAATAGTGCTTCTGAACCAGCCAAATGCCCTATATTTAGCTAAAAATTGTACATAAATAAGAATGAGTTTTTGCTTTCCAAGATATAAGCCTATCCCAATGGATGCCTTTGTAGATTTAGGCTCTTCATGAAGTTTTGCTAAAATAGATGCCATTCCTCCAAAATTTTGGAGCCAAGGCCAGACCTTCCTTTAGGCTATGCAATCAATGGCTAGCAAGTTAAAATGGGGAGATATGCTCAAGATGTGACCATTGAAATTCAGAGGAAAAAGTTTGTTACTGATTTCATTGAGTTAGATGGCCTAAGAGGTGATGTCTTATTAGGGTTCACGTTCTTAACCAAATACCAGCCTTGTGTACTCAGAACCCATGAAATATCACTTTGACATAAAGATGGTCATATCAAAATTCCCTCTTTGAAAGTAGTTAACTATAAGTTTGATAAGAAAACTACTAAGCCATGATTAGATGAAGATGGGAAAAAGATAATAATTCCTCAACACCCGCCTAAAATAATTGAACCAATTCTTCATGTCCATTTGCTCAACAAATGGTCATAGGATTTAAAGAATGTAATTTCTACAGGGTATGATAGAGGAATTCTTGAACTAGTAGAACAGGTAGTATTTATGGAGCATTTTGGTCTAGAAGAACCCAACTTAGCATTTTGAATTAGAAATGGCTTCTCATTTGATTTATACATAACTTCTTTGTTGCCCATGAACTAGGATATTAGGACTAAAAAGAATCTACTTAAATGTGCTAAATTTGGGTTTATAAATAGTATAACCATTCTTCAGAATGAATTTGCAGATTTTGTAGATTTCTTTATGGCATATAATTAAAAAGTATTACCCCCTGATAAGGAAGAATTTTTTAATTATATCCAAGGAAATTTTGCATGGGCAATATCAGAAGGAATGTTTGGACCATCAGGATATCATGTGAATCCTCACTATTACTGTCTACCATGAGTAGAATATTATCCTCTGATTCATGATTGGTTTGCTAAAGCAATTATTCATCATGAGGAGCCTTCTTTAGTACCAGCCCTTGTAGCTTGCGGAGATGATTGGTTAACAGTTGTCCACTTCTACAGTGGCTTCTATGTGTCAATTTGGGATGGTTGGACTCCTAGACTAGTTTATAAATTTTGAGTTTCGCCAGCTATAAATAAGGGCTTTGAGCCTCATTGTATTCATTCAAAAAATAATTTAGAGTCTTAGAGAGAGTCTTAGGATCACAAGAGTATGCTCTTGTTCTGTGTGTAATTGCGAACTGAACAATCAAAAATTGTGTAGAATGTTCTTATAGTGTGATAATCCATATCAGTTATTGCGCTTATCCTCTATTGTAGTCCTCCATTGTAATTAATTTTATAATCCTTATCAATTATTATGCTTATCCTCTATTGTAGTCCTCCATTGTAATTAATTTTATATGCAATAAAATCTTCCGCATTAATTGGTATCAGAGCCTTGGTCAACTAGATCATTATAATTGTCTTGTATGAGTTTGATTTTCTGAACATTTTTCTAGTAACGTGTTGTAGTACCTGTGGAAGTCGCAGTCATAAGACCCGTGTGAAGGGCAAGAGAGCCATGTTAAGGGCATTAGTAAGTTGACCAAAGTAGCAGGGAATATCATGAAAGGGAATCAATAAGTTAACTCATCTCATTATGGCTTTTAGAAGATCAGTGAATGTTAGTTTTTCTTTATCAGATGTATTGCATAATTATTTTCAAGATGGAGATGATCATGTGGTTGATGAGAAAGGAAATTTTGAGTTTCCAGATATTAAGATTTCTAAACTTTACCCTAAAAAAGGAATTAAAGCAAAAATTTGTGATTTTGTGCGTCAATTTGAGATAAACTTGTTAGTCTATGGAGTAGGAATTTGTCTGATTTATCTTCCATTCCTTCTTCCTGAGGATGTTTCTCGCTAGAGAGAAAAGGGATACTTCCATGTCCATTTTCCTCATGTTGATGTCATAGTTCACCCACATTTTAACTATGACATAGGTGTAGAAATCTTTGCTACACTTGTTGACACCCACTGTAGAATTTGGGAACAAGTTGTGATTGCCCAATTCTGAGGAATACTAAGAGCTGAAAAAGGGGATGGAGTACTTTTTATGCAACCCAACATTACTTTATCATTGTCTGATAAATTCATATCTTTAGCTTTCTGTCTTCTCCTTCAAGTCAAAGGTGTTTCCCTCATGCCTGGATCTATTTATGCAACTATAGGAGGTCGTTGCGTCTATAGGCTCATGAATATTGTGTCACCACCAGTTTCTTTGCCCATGGGGGTGAGTTTCCCACTAGGATCCTCTAATCTACTTGACTATGGTAGGTTCATTGATCACACTAGTTTTGACATAGGATTTCCAATTATTGAGCAACTCCTAAATAGGAAAAAGCCCCACTTCATAAACCTCCCAGTACAAAGAAATATGCTCTCAAATAGACCACTATTTCAGACCAGGTGTGTAGCCAATGTCACCCTTCAGTCTGTCCTAGACCAAACCATTTTGGAGAAACCCATTGTTGATGAAACCAAATCAAGACTAGAACCCTTAAAAAGAAGCTTCTCCATGGCTCGTGCTTACCCTCACTCAGAAAATAAACCATATGTTGATTATAATCCTGAAGAATGTTCCTCATCTTCCAATCATCCGAAAAGTTTTTACTTAGTTAATCCTCATCCTTCTCATGCTTCTTTTTCTTCAACTTTAGATCTAAGCAGATATCCTGTCTTGATGGACAAATTAGTGAAACAAGTAAGCTCTAGGCTACACTTGACTCCTAAACAAGAAGAAGAGAAAAAGGATAGGAAACAAAAAGGAATAAAGATTATAAAGTTGGATGAACCAACATGTATGATGAGAGAATCACTCCCTAGATATGGCTTTAAAAGGAGAATAAAACATCAAATCCAGGTTGATCCAGCCACTGCTGTAGAGGTTACCGGATATGTTCTTGGGAGATGGCCAACTCAAGAGAGCTTCACAATAATCAACCCAGATGAAAAGATTTGGGGAAAGTATGAAGCTAGGTTCCATACCAAAGTAGGAGCCAAACAAAAGAACTTTGAAGCCCAGAGAAATTAGCAGTCACAATGGATGTTAGCAGTACAAGATAACATTGATGACATGGCTATTGATGTTAAAGAAGGGAT
This sequence comes from Cunninghamia lanceolata, assembly GCA_027924645.1. NCBI lineage: Eukaryota > Viridiplantae > Streptophyta > Pinopsida > Cupressales > Cupressaceae > Cunninghamia > Cunninghamia lanceolata. The sequence goes on along the minus strand of BSBN01000997.1, from coordinate 5,315,931 downwards.
TAATAGAACAATGTTAGTATATGATAATTTGCTCCAAGTTTAAAATGTTGTATATAAGTTAGAAACTAGTACAGCTAGAATAGACAAACAATCTACATCCATGTTAAATGATTTTGCTAGTATGTCTTACCAAGTTTAAAATACCTAGATAACCATTGCCAATATACAGGTAAATACTCAGAGACTGGATACAATATCTACCCAGATATATGACTATATATCTACGTTAGAAACTAGAAGAGACACTCAAGCCCAAAAAAATAAGGTACTATTAAAACACGTGGCCAGAAATTTAGAAAAAATAAGAAGATATACAAAAAAGATTAGAGTGTCTCAAAAAGGTAAAGATAGTTCTAAGGAAGAACAAGAAGAGTCTAAGTCTCATAAGTCTAAACCAAAACCTAGACTAAAAATTTAGAGAAGAAAAGGCATTCTCCTAATAGAAGAATCTGCAGAGGAAGAGATACCTACTACCTCTATTAGAATAAAGCAGCCCCTATGCCCAGCAAACTAGTTTTTCCTAAGCAAAAAGAGCACACAATGCAGCATGCTGAAGACTTGAAAGATTGGTTACAAACACTTCAAATTGAAGACAATGAGCCAATATATATGGATGAGCCTATTGCTGCTCATATGGATACTGCATCTGACGAAGAAGTTTTTCTGGAAGAAGAATCCCCTCATGTATCTGATGAAGAAGTCTATCAAATAAGTGATATAGAGCTTGTACAGATAAATGAGATGGAAATTGGGAATACTATTTGGCTAGTCATGAATCTATAGGGAGCCAAATTGATATAGAAATGAAAGATGCTATCTCTGAAAACTCTAGACCAGAATAGTTAAGAGCTTATGCAACATTAGGCTACATTTTAAATATTGACAAGATTGTTGATCCTTATGATGCTATTTGTACCTGGTGTGATACTCTAGAGAATTTCTTTAATACTAGAGGTTTTGTTTGGTCTGAGTGTAATAAGGTTTTGTATGCTGTCAGACTGATGTCTGGAAAATTAAGAAATTGGTGGAATAGTCTACCCAATAATGGCATAATAACCACAAATCCTGACACGGGTGAAGAATATGTCAAAGAAATTGATATGGGTAGAAATGATGTGTCTGCTGAAGGATTTGTAATGCTCAAACTCATGTTAATAGGGCTTTTTAGTGGGAATAGAAAGAATGATATTTTAGAAGCTGAAAAAATATTGTATTCCCTACAACTCAAAGATTTAGGACAGCTGCACAAATACAATCTTGTGTTTGAAAAGTATATGATTGTAGCTCAAAAGCTTCATGATCCAACTACAAAGAACTATTATCTTAATTCACTTCCTTGTGAATTAGGAGAATATGTAGAAGACTATGTAATGACTAAGTATAAATCTAAAATTGAAAAGTTTGGATTTTGTGAGTTAAGGACTCTTGTTACATATAAGTTGGATAAGAGTTGTCTTCTTAAAGCTCTCAGTGACAATAAAGAGCAGTTTAATTCTTCATGCAATATGAAGGAATATTGAAATCTACCACCAATTAGTCAGCTGAAAGATTTTAGAAAAGTCAAAAAGTTCCATTTGACATCTTGTGGAAAACATTGCAAATGCAAAATTTGCAGAAGGGAATATGATGATGACAACATGGAAACATCATTCCACCCTAAATATAAGAGCCATAAGAAGAAATATAGATTTGCTCTTGTAAATAAAAATTCTTTTAATAGAAGAAAACCTCCCAAATACTTGTTCAAGAAGAACAAACACCCATGAAATAGACCTATTAAATGTTTCATCTGTAAAGGACCTCATTATGCAACCAATTGCCCAAAGAAATACATTCTTGAGATTAAGGTGTATGCTCTCTTCTGTGAACAAGATGTACATAATACATGGGAAATTGTAAATACTTTTGATGCTTTTGCACATTTTACTGATGATCAATTTTTTGAATTGGTTGATGTTCTACCGGAACAATTTTCTATGGCTAAAGATAAGCACAGGAGAGTTTGTTCATCCAGTTTTGAGGATGAAAGCAGTTCTGAATCTTCTGATTCATCTAAATCTTCTTATGCTGTCACAAAAGTTGTCAAAAAGGCAATTAAAGATCTTGATTTCAAGATTAGTATGCCTAAGGCAAAAGATCCTTATAGGATGTCTGGATCTATTGAAGAAAGGAAAACTTCAACAAGGCAACAATTAAAAGACATTAAGGGTTGGGAAGCTGAACAAGATTCTCTACAAAAGCAACTCAGAGGTACTAAACCTTCCTCATCTCATCGATCTAGGATAACCAATACCTCTCATAGATATGTCCATCCCAATTGGAAAAAGCATCATTCTTGCTCTCCTTCTCCACCTCCATACAAGCCTCCATACCGTGATAATATAAAATCCATTGATATTCTTTGCTCCAAAGTCGGTCATTTCCAAGAAGAACTGCAGATCCATTCTTGCCAAATTTACCTCCAATAGAAAGAAATTTCAAAACTTACTTCAGCAGTGGGGGAAATTAGAGTTATTTTGTATAAAACTGATAAAATAGACAATACAGAAGAAGAATCTTCCAATAGTGCTTCTGAACCAGCCAATGCCCTATATTTAGTTGAAAATTGTACATACATAAGAATGATTTTTTGCTTTCTAGGATATAAGCCTATCCCAATGGATGCCTTTATAGATTCAGGCTCTTCACAAAGTTTTGCTAAAACAGATGCTATTCTTCCATAATTCTGGAAGCCAAGGCCAAACCTTCCTTTCGGCTATGCAATCAACGGCTAGCAAGTTAAAATGGGGAGATATGCTGAAGATGTGACCATTGAAATTTAGGGGGAAAAGTTTGTTACTAATTTCATTGAGTTAGATGGCCTAAGAGGTGATGTCTTATTAGGGTTCATGTTCTTAACCAAATACTAGCCTTTTGTACACAGAACCCATGAAATATCATTTCAACATGAAGATGGTCATATCAAAATTCCTGCTTTGAAAGTAGTTAACTATAAGTTTGATAAGAAAACTACTAAGCCAGGAAGGAAAGCAAGTGCCAATTCCCAAGCCCAGAAACTGCAATTGTTACTAGAACCTGTCAATGCCAGATTTGAACAAGACTATTGCAGTTTAAATCCTCTCTAGTTCTAGTCAAAAGATCATGAAGAGTGTGAAATAAAGATCAAGCCGAAATGCCAGTCAACAATTCCTTTTGAACCTGATTATCTAATGAGTCCAACATAAGTTTTAGAAATGGATGAGCATCTAGAAGATTTGATTCAAGGCAATTTTATTAGAGAAAGAAAGAGTCCCTTTAGCTGCCCAACATTCTTGGTAAACAAGAGAGAAGAAAGAGAAAGAGGAACAAAAAGATTTTGTATTAATTATAAACGTCTGAATGATATTATTCTTCCATTCAATTATCCAATCCCATTTAGTACTGACTTAATTATGAGAGTAGCTTCAAAAAAGATCTTCTCAAAGTTTAATTGCAAGTCAGCATTCTGGCAAATCAAGGTCAAAGAAGATGATAGGTATAAAACTACTTTCTCAGTCCCTCAAGGATTATATGAATTGAATGTGATGCCATTTGACCTTAAGACTATTCTTGCGTATTTTTAGAGAAGAATGGATAAAGATTTAAGAAGTTTAAAGGAATTTTGTGCAGTATATATAGATGATATTATTATTTTCTCTGAAGATGAGTCTCATCACTTGAAGCATTTGGAAATGTTATACACCACCATAAGAACTCATGTAATTTTTTTATCTGCCAAAAAGATGGTGATTGGACAGGAAGAAATTGATTTCCTTGGTTTAATCCTTTCTAAGGGAAAAGTGAAATTACAATCTCACATCTTAAAGCATATTAATGAATTTCCTGATGTCTTAGTGGGAAAAAAGAAAATCCAAAGGTTTTTAGGATGCTTAAATTATGTTTCACCATTCTATAATGGCTTGGGAAAGGACAGGAAAAAGATCCAGAATTAGCTGAAGGAAGGAGCAGGACCATGGACTGATGAATTAACTGAGATATTACAAAGAATCAAAGAAAAATGCCAATATCTGCCTACATTGCATTTGCCTTAAGAAGGTTATCCACTAGTTCTCTACACTAATGCTTATGATGAAGTTTTGGGTGCTGTGTTATTGCAAGAGATTCCTTTAAAAGGGACACAGGTATGCGGCTATAGGTCTGGAACTTTTACTGATATAGAATGTAGATACACGATTTATGAGAAAGAAATTATTACTGTTAAAAAGGGCATCCAGAAGTTTAAAATTTTCTTGAAGCCAAATCAATTCATTGTAAGAACAGATAGCCAGCCAATGAGGTCTCTTCTCAAGAAAAAACTAGATAAGGACATAGCACATGGAAGAATAGCTAGGTGGTATCTTGACTTCATCAGTTACGACTTTGACATTGAATGGATCCAAGGAGATAATAATTCTCTAGCCAACAACCTCACTAGACAAATCTCAAAGTTGGCAGAACATGCTTCTATGTTAATAGAACCAGGTCAAACTTTCCTTCGAGAAGATGGTACAGAAGTATTTGAAGGAACAAATGAAGAAGGGCAAAAGATAATAATTCCTCAACTCCTGCCTAAAATAATTGAACCAATTCTTCATGTCCATTTTCTCAACAAATAGTTACAAGATTTAAGGAATGTAATTTCTATAGGGTATGATAAAGGAATTCTTGAACTAGAAGAACAAGTAGCATTTATGGAGCATTTTGGTCTAGAAGAAGCTAGCTTAGCATTTTCAATTAGAAATGGCTTCTCATTTGATTTATGCATAACTTCTTTGTTGCCCATGAACTGGGATATTAGGACTAAAAAGAATCTGCTTAAATGTGCTAAATTTTGGTTTATAAATAGTATAACCATTCTTCAAAATGAATTTGAAGATTTTGTAGATTTCTTTATGGGATATAATGACAGAGTATTACCCCCTAATATGGAAGAATTTTTAATTATATCTAAGGAAATTTTGCATGGGCAATATCAGAAGGAATGTCTGGACCATCAGGATATCATGTGAATCCTCACTATTACTGTCTACCATGAGTAGAATATTATCCTCTGATTCATGATTGGTTTCCTAAAGCAATTATTCAGGATGTGGAGCCTTCTTTAGTACCATCCCTTGTAGCAGCCCGAACAGAGATAGATATGGCATACATTGAAGAAGTCGAGAAAATAATTTATGCTTTCAAAAGGAGAGATGATGACTTAGAAATAATTTTTAGACCACTTCCAATTCATCTACTTCCTTCAGCAATTTTTTTCTAGAACATGGGTATGTCAGTGCCGTGATGTCGGCCACGTTATGATTTGATGATAGGATGAAACCCTATCACAAAAAGTAAGATCCCCATATCTACTTTTGGGTGTAAAGCAGGTCGTCCTCACTTACGGTGTCCCTAAAGTGATTTTCTTTATCTTTTCCACTATTGTTAATGCTTGCGAACATGATTGCTTAACAACTGTCCACTTCTATAGTGGCTTCTATGTGTCAGTTTTGTATGGTCAGACTCCTAGACTAGTTTATAAATTTTGAGTTTCGCTAGCTATAAATAAGGGCTTTGAGCCTCATTGTATTCATTTGGAAAATAATTTAGAGTCTTGCAAAGAGTCTTAGAGAGAGTCTTAGGATCACAAGAGTATTCTCTTGTTCTACACGTAATTGCGAACAGAACAATCAAAAATTGTGTAGAATGTTCTTATAGTGTGATAATCCATATCAGTTATTGCACTTATCCTCTATTGTAGTCCTCCACTGTATAATTATTGGTATCAGACAAATTAATATGATTTTCTCCACATCTTCTTGTGAATCCTATGTCAAAACCAATGTGATCAATGAACCTACCATAGTCAAGTAGATTAGAGGATCCAATAAAGGGAAATTTTGGATTTATAATTAGTCATTACATAGTCTTCTACATATTCTCCTAATCCACAAGGAAGTGAATTAAGATAATACATCTTTGTAGTTGGATCATGAAGCTTTTGAGCTGCAATCATATACTTTTCAAACACAAGATTATATTTGTGCAGCTTTCCTAAATCTTTGAGCTGTAGGGAATGCAATATTTTTTCTCCACATCTACTAGATCATTATAATTGCCCTTATCACATAGCTTCAATTATTTCAGGCAATTATTATCTTTTGCCCTTAGTCAAAACTAGTGTGATCAATGAACCTACCATAGTCAAGTAGATTAGAGGATCCCAATGGGAAACTCGCCCATTAATGCAGAAGATTTTATTGCATATAAAATTAATTACCAATTAATGCAATATAAAATTAAAGTGCATACCAATTAAAGCGGAAGATTTTATTGCATATAAAATTAATTACACTATAAGGATCTTGGAAATCATATGTCAAAACTAGTGTGATCAATGAACCTACCATAGTCAAGTAGATTAGAGGATCAATTAACATATAAAATAGTATATATGATTTTAAAGTGCATACCAATTAATGCAGAAGATTTTATTGCATATAAAATTAATTACACTATAAGGCTCTTGGAAATCCTATGTCAAAACCAGTGTGATCAATGAACCTACCATAACGAATAGTGAGAAAGATGTGGAGAAAATAAGGGCAATTATAATGATCTAGTTGACTAAGGCTCTGATACCAATAAGGGCAATTATAATGATGTAGTTGACCAAGGCTTTGATACCAATTAATGCAGAAGATTTTATTGCATATAAAATTAATTACAATGGAGGACTACAATAGAGGATAAGCGCAATAACCAATATGGATTATTACACTATAAGAACATTCTACACAATTTCTGATTGTTCAGTTCGCAATTATGCGTAGAACAAGAGCATACTCTTGTGATCCTAAGACTCTCTCTAAGACTCTTTGCAAGACTCTGAATTATTTTCCAAATGAATACAATGAGGCTCAAAGCCCTTATTTATAGCTAGCGGAACTCAAAATTTATAAACTAGTCTAGGAGTCCGACCATAAAAAATTGACATGTAGAAGCCATTGTAGAAGTGGATAGCTGTTAAGCAGTCATGTCCACAAGCATTAACAATAGTGGAAAAGATAAAGGCAATCACTTTAGGGACACTGTAAGTGAGGATGGCCTGCTTTACACCCAAAAGCAAATATGGGGATCCTGCTTTTCGTGACAGGGTTGCATCCTGTTGTCAGATCATAACGTGGCCAACATCATGGCACTAACATACCCATGTGCTAGTAAAAAATTGTCGGAGGAAGTAGATGAATTGGAAGTGGTCTAAAAATTATTTCTAAGTCATCATCTCTCCTTTTGAAAGCATAAATTATTTTCTCAACTTCTTCAATGTATGTCATATCTATCTCAATTCAGGCTGCTACAAGGGCTAGTACTAAAGAAGGCTCCACATCCTGAATAATTGCTTTAGCAAACCAATCATGAATTAGAGGATAATATTCTACTTGTGGTAGATAGTAACAGTGATGATTCACATGATATCCTGATGGTCCAGACATTCCTTCTGATATTGCCCATGCAAAATTTCCTTGGATATAATTAAAAAATTCTTCCATATCAGGGGGTAATACTCTATCAGTATATCCCATAAAGAAATCTACAAAATCTTCAAATTCATTCTGAAGAATGGTTATACTATTTATAAACCCAAATTTAGCACATTTAAGAAGATTCTTTTTAGTCCTGATATCCCAGTTCATGGGCAGCAAAGAAGTTATGCATAATTCAAATGAGAAGCCATTTCTGATTGAAAATGCTAAGTTGGCTTCTTCTAGACCAAATTGCTCCATAAATGCTACCTGTTCTGTTGGTTCAAGAATTACTTTATCATACCCTACAGAAATTACATCCCTTAAATCCTGTAACCATTTGTTGGGCAAATGGACATGAAGAATTGGTTCAATTTTTTCAGGCAGGAGTTGAGGAATTATTATCTTTTGCCCTTCTTCATTTGTTCCTTTGAATACTTCTATACCATCTTCTCGAAGGAAAGTTTCACCCGGTTCTATTAACATAGAAGCATGTTCTGCCAACTTTGACATTTCTCTAGTGAGGTTGTCGGCTAGAGGATTATTATCTCCTTGGATCCATTCAATGTCAAAGTCGTAACTGATGAAGTCAAGATACCACCTAGCTATTCTTCCATGTGCTATGTCCTTATCTAGTTTTTTCTTGAGAAGAGACCTCATTGGCTGGCTATCTATTCTTACAATGAATTGATTTGGCTTCAAGAAAATTTTAAACTTCTGGATGCCCTTTTTAACAGCAAAAATTTCTTTCTCATAAATCATCTATCTACATTCTGTATCAGTAAAGGTTCTAGACCTATAGCCGCATACCTGTGTCCCTTTTAAAGGAATCTCTTGCAACAACACAGTACCCCAAACTTCATTAGAACCATCAATGTAGAGAACCAGTGGATAACCTTCTTGAGGCAATTGCAATGTAGGTAGATATTGGCATTTTACTTTGATTCTTTGTACTATCTTAGTTAATTCATCAGTCCATGGTCCTACTCCTTCCTTCAGCTGATTCTAGATCTTTTTTCTGTCCTTTGCCAAGCCATTATAGAATGGTGAAACATAATTTAAGCATCCTAAAAACCTTTGGATTTGTTTTTTTCGCACTAAGACATCAGGAAATTCATTAATATGCTTTAAGATGTGAGATTGTAATTTCACTTTTCCCTTAGAAAGGATTAAACCAAGAAAATCAATTTCTTCCTGTCCAATCACTGTCTTTTTGGCAGATAAACAAATTCCATGAGTTCTTATGGTGGTGTATAACATTTCCAAATGCTTCAAGTGCTGAGACTCATCTTTAGAGAAAACAATAATATCATCTATATATACTGCACAAAATTCCTTTAAACTTCTTAAAGCTTTATCCATTCTTCTCTGAAAATATGCAGGAGCAATCTTAAGGCTAAATGGCATCACATTCCATTCATATAATACCTGAGGGACTGAGAAAGCAATTTTATACCTGTCATCTTCTTTGACCTTGATTTGCTAGAATCATGACTTGCAATCAAACTTTGAGAAGATCTTTATTGAAGTTGCTCTCATAATTAAGTCAGTACTAAATGTGATTGGATAATTGAATGGAAGAATAATATCATTTAGAGGTTTATAATTAATACAAAAAAAATTTCTTCCTCTTTCTCTTTCTGCTCTCTTGTTTACCAAGAATGTTGGGTAGATGAAGGGACTCTTGCTTTCTTTGATAAAATTGCCTTGAAGCAACTCTTCTAGATGCTCATCCATTTCTAAAACTTCTGTTGGACTTATCAGATAAGCATGTTCAAAAGGAATTGTTGACTGTTATTCCGGCTTGATCTTTATTTCACACTCTTCATGATCTTTTGACCAGAACTAGAGAGGAATTAAACTGCAGCACTCTTGTTCAAATCTGGCTTTGACAGGATCTAGTAACAATGGCAGTTTCTGAGCTTGGAGATTGGCACTTTCTTTCCTTCCTGGCTTAGTAGTTTTCTCATCAAACTTATAGTTAACTACTCTCAAAGCAAGAATTTTGATATGACCATCTTCATGTCGAAGTGATATTTCATGGGTTCTGAGTACAAAAGGCTGGTATTTGGTTAAGAACATGAACCCTAACACGACATCACCTCTTAGGCCACCTAACTCAATGAAATCAGTAACAAACTTTTCCCCCTAAATTTCAATGGTCACATCTTGAGCATATCTCCCCATTTTAACTTGTTGGCCGTTGATTACATAGCCTAAAGGAAGGTCTGGCCTTGGCTTCTAGAATTTTGGAGGAATGGCATCTGTTTTAGAAAAACTTCATGAAGAGCCTAAATCTACAAAGGCATCCATTGGGATAGGCCTATATCCTTGAAAGCAAAAACTCATTCTTATGTATGTATAATTTTCAGCTAAATACTGGGCATTGGCTAGCTCAGAAGCACTATTGGAAGATTCTTCTTATGTATTGTTTGTTTTATCAGCTTTATACAAAATATCTCTAATTTCCCCCAATGTTGAAGTAAGTTTTGAAAGTTTCTTTCTGTTGGAGGTAAATTTGGCAGTAGAGGATCTGCAGTTCTTCTTGGAAATGATCGACTTTGGAGAAAATAATATCAATGGGTTTGATATTATCACGGTATGGAGACTTGTATGGAGATGGAAAAGGAGAATGAGAAGGATGCTTTTTTGTATTTGTGATGGACATATCCATGAGAGGTATTGGTTATCCTATATCGATGAGATGAGGAAGTTTTAGTACCTCTGAGTTGCTTTTGTAGAGAATCTCGTTCAGCTTTCCAACCCTTAATGTCTTTTAGTTGTTGCCTTGCTGCAGTTTTCCTTTCTTCAATAGATCCAAACATCCTATAAGGATCTTTTTCCTTGGCCATACTAATCTTGAAATCAAGATCTTTAATTGCCTTTTGGCAACTTTTGTGACAACAAAAGAAGATTTAGATGAATTAGAAGATTTAGAACTGCTTTCATTCTTAGAACTGGATGAACAAACTTTCCTATGCTTATCTTTAGCCATAGAAAATTGTTTCGGCAGAACCTCAACCAATTCAAAAAATTGATCATCAGCAAAATGTGCAAAAGCATCAAAAGTATTTACAATTTCCCATGTATTATGTACATTTTGTTCACATGAGAGAGCATAGACCTTATTGTTAGGATTGTATTTCTTTGGGCAATTGGTTTCATAATGAGGTCCTTTACAGATGAAACATTTAATAGGTCTATTTCTTGGGTGTTTGTTCTTCTTGAACAAGTATTGGGAGGTTTTCTTCTCTTAAAAGATTTTTTATTTACAAGAGAAAATCTATATTTCTTCTTATGGCTCTTATATTTAGGGTGGAATGATGTTTCCATGTTGTCATCATCATATTCTGTTCTACAATTTTTGCATTTTGCAATGTTTTCCACAAGATTTCTTATGGAACTTTCTGACTTGTCTAAAATCTTTCAGCTGACTAATTGGTGGTAGATTTCAATATTCCTTCATATTGCATGAGGAATTAAACTACTCTTTATTGTCACTAAGGGCTTTGAGAAGGCAGCTCTTATCCGACTTATATGTAACAACAGTCCTTAACTCAGAAAATCCAAACTTTTCAATTTTACATTTATACTTAGTCATTACATAGTCTTCTGCATATTCTCCAAATCCAAAAGGAAGTGAATTAAGATAATACTTCTTTGTAGTTGCATCATGAAGTTTTTGAGCTGCAATCATATACTTTTCAAACACAAGATTGTATTTGTGCAGCTTTCCTAAATCTTTGAGTTGTAGGGAATACAATATTTTTTTAGCTTCTAAAATATCATTCTTTCTATTCCCACTAAAAATCCCTATTAACATGAGTTTGAGCATTGCAAATCCTTCAGCAGACACATCATTTCTACCCATATCAATTTCTTTGACATATTCTTCAACCATGTCAAGATTTGTGGTTATTATGCCATTATTGGGTAGACTATTCCACCAATTTCTTAATTTTCTAGAGATTAGTCTGACAACATACAAAACCTTATTAGACTCAAACCAAACAAAACCTCTAGTATCAAAGAAATTCTCTAGAGTATCACACCAGGTACAAATAACATCATAAGGATCAACAATCTTGTCAATATTTAAAATGTAGCCTGAAGTTGCATAAGCTCTTAATTGTTCTATTCTAGAGTTTTCAGAGATAGCATCTTTCATTTCTATATCAATTTGGATCCCTATAGATTCATGACTAGCCAATTAGTATTCCCAATCGTCCATCTCATTTATCTGTACAAGCTCTATATCACTTATTTGAGAGACTTCTTCATCAGATACATGAGGGGATTCTGCTTCCAGAAAAACTTCTTTGTTAGATGTAGTATCCATATGAGCAGCAGTAGGCTCATCCATATATATTGGCTCATTGTCTCCAACTTGAAGTGTTTGTAACTAGTCTTTCAAGTCTTCAGCATGCTGCATTACATGCTTTTTTTTCTTAGGAAAAACTAGTTTTGTGGGCATAGGGGTTGCTTTACTTCTAACAAAAGCAAAAGGTATCTCGTCCTCTGCTTAACATGGATGTAGATTGTTTGTCTATTCTAGTTGTACTGGTTTCTAACTTATACACAACATTTTGAACTTGGAGCAAATTATCATATACTGACATTGTTCTATTAATCCCTTCTTTAACATCAATAGCCATGTCATCAATTTTATCTTGTGCTGCTAACATCCATTGTGACTACCAATTTCTCTAGGCTTCAGAGTTTTTTTGTTTGGCTCCTACTTTGGTATGGAACCTAGCTTCATACTTTCCCAAAATCTTTTCATCTGGGTTGACTATTGTGAAGCTCTCTTGAGTTGGCCATCTCCCAGGGACATATCTAATAACCTCTATAGTAGTGGTTGGATCAACTTGGATTTGATGTTTTATTCTCCTTTCTGACCCATATCTAGGGAGTGATTCTCTCATCATACATGCTGGTTCATCCAACTTTATAATCTTTATTCCTTTTTGTTTCCTATCCTTTTTCTCTTCTTCTTGTTTAGGAGCCAAGTGTAGCCTAGAGCTTACTTGTTTCACTAATTTGTCCATCAGGACATGATCTCTGCTTAGATTTGAAGTTGAAGCAAAAGAAGCACGAGAAGGATAAGGATTAACTGACTGAAAACTTTTTGGATGATTGGAAGATGAGGAACATTCTTCAGGATTATAATCAACATATGGTTTATTTTCTAAGTGAGGGTAAGCATGATCCATGGAGAAGCTTCTTTTCAAGGGTTGCTCCAAAATGGTTTGGTCTGGGACAGACTAAAGGGTGACATTGGCTACACACTTGGTCTGAAATAGTGGTCTATTTGAGAACCTATTTCTCTGTACTAGGAGGTTTATGAATTGAGGCTTTTGCCTATTTAGGAGTTGCTCAATAATTAGAAATCCTATGTCAAAACTAGTGTGATCAATGAACCTACCATAGTCAAGTAGATTAGAGGATCCCAATGGGAAACTCACCCCCATGGGAAAAGAAACTGGTGGTGACATAGTATTCATGATCCTATAGATGCAATGACCTCCTATAGTTGCATAAACAGATCCAGGCATGAGGGAAACACATTTGACTTGAAGGAGAAGACAGAAAGCTGAAGATATGAATTTATCAAACAATGATTAAGTAAAGTTGGGTTGCACAGAAAGTACTCCATCCCCCTTTTCAGCACTTAGTATTCCTCAGAATTGGGCAATCACAACTTGTTCCCAAATTCTACAGTGGGTGTCAACAAGTTTAGCAAAGAATTTTGCACCTATGTCATAGTTAAAATGGGGGTGAACCGTGATATCAACATGAGGAAAATGGACATGGAAGTATCCCTTTTCTCTCCAGCAAGAAACATCCTTAGGAAGAAGGAATTAATTGGTATGGACTTTAATTTATATTGCATTAATTGGTAATTACTTTTATATGCAATAAAATCTTCCGCATTAATGGGCGAGTTTCCCATTGGGATCCTCTAATCTACTTGACTATGGTAGGTTCATTGATCACATTGGTTTTGACATAGGATTTCCAAGAGCCTTATAGTGTAATTAATTTTATATGCAATAAAATCTTCCACATTAATGGGCGAGTTTCCTATTGGGATCCTCTAATCTACTTGACTATGGTAGGTTCATTGATCACACTAGTTTTGACATAGGATTTCCAAGAGCCTTATAGTGTAATTAATTTTATATGCAATAAAATCTTATAGTGTAAAGAATGATTGATGCAATATATATATATATATATTTCGTGCATTTAAGCCACTATTCATATACTCATACACATTAGCATTCATACCTTTTAACACTATTTCAACTCTTTATACACTCACACATACTTGCACTCATATATATATTGTATTGTTATGCCAAAGTTGTATCCTTGCTTATTCGTTAGTTCCTAGTTAGGCTTTTTCCATATTTCATTTTAATTTGTAGAGTTGTGTGTATTATGACTTAGTTTGGTTCTTAGTGTTGTCCCCGTTTTGTTTTTAATTGTTCAATATTTGTATGAGATTGTATGCTTATTGTCTTTGGTTTTTATATTTGCACCCACACTTATGATGTCTAGTCTTTGTTCCTTTGTGAATTTGTTATATATATATATATATATATATATATATATATATATATATATATATATATATATATATATATATATATATATATATATATATATATTACATGGACATCTATTTAGTTGATGCATATAGGTCTATGCATTGTTAGTTTGGTTTTTTTTTTGTTTGTTTGTTTCTTGTATTTTTTTGTTTTGCTTCACATTTCCTTTAAATTTGTTGGTTGGCCTAGGTTGTAGTCTTGTTTGTCCTTTTTTATTAGGTTTTACCTATTACTTAGTATAATGTTCTTTTTAGTGCATTTACTTGGAAGTGGATTGATATAATTTATCTTCTTAAACTATTCATTAATGCATTGTTTATACTTCTAAATTTATATATAATTGCTTGCACTTATATTATTATTAATATTTTTTAGTTTAAGTTAATGTTGTTTAAGTGTTTGTATGGTACCCCAATTCCCTCTCTTATAACATTTTTCTTCTTTTTCTTCTTGATTTACTTAATTTTTTTCTCTCCTCACCCCTTCACCTTTGATCTTTGTGCCTTCCTCCATATCACTCCTTTATAAAGTTCTAGTCTGCTATCCAATCTTTAATATTCCTCTTCCTGATGATGGATCATTGAGCATAATCTAAAATGTTGATGCAAAAACATACACAGTTGAATCCAAAAGCACTCTCATTAAACATCTTATAGGCAAGCCCTCTATCTAGAGCATGTTTCTAAACTTTTTAAGCGTCAAGCCCTAACATTTGTAGTTGTTGTTTAGAAATCATTGGTAAAATATCTGTTAATGAAATTCCAATATGGTGTTCTTATAAGATAATATACTTAATAATGAATTTGATTGATTACTTTCAATGAGACTTTTATCTCCTTACTAAAGACCTAGGGCTTTTCCTTAAATACAAGATCCTTGGTCTTGAATTTAAAATGTTTTAGCACATAAGTTGATGAGAAATAGTCAATTTATATGACTATCAGTCGTGGGAGTGGCTAAAGTGGAATTTTAAAATATGGGATAGAACATAAGCATAGCCCTATCTAGGAGATAGATCAATATAAACAACTTGCTCTAAGGATTTGGACCATTTTAATCCTACAGTTGGAATAATGTTATTCAAAATGATAAGTACAAGGTTATGGTTAGCTTATAAGTAAAACAAGATAAATTGAGCATTAGGACAATGTAATTATAAAAGAGAAAAACTAAGTGTAAAATGAGAGGATAAAAATGCGGTATGCATTTTTCTCCTCTATAATAATACAGTATTAAAGATGCTAACATTATTGTTATTGTCACTCCTCCAATCAACCATATGATGTAACTCTATGTATGGAAGATCCAAGAAAAAGACTTTCGAGTTATTGTGGAGGAAGATATGGAATGACTCGGTCGACATTTTGGGAAAATTTTGGCAGATGTGGTTAGGCAACCGCTACGATCACAGAACTGTTTGTTTGAAGAAGAGCTAAGGAAAAAGGAAGGCACCACAAATAATTTCTGACACTTCTCTCGAACAGAATTTTTTTGATAATTGTGATCATTTCCAGAGAACTGCAGATTCTTCTAGGCAGCAGAGGAGATGGCATCATCCTCAAAAAGGTTCCAGAGGGAAACCTAAAACAAGGCAACAAAGATATCTAAAACCTAAAATGCGAAGAAGAGTGGAGCAAAATCAGTTTTCGACGGCTAGGTTTTCTGAATATAAGCAGATCTAGAGAAGGAAGGAAGGTTCAATTGCGAATCATAACCATGATCATGTGGATTTTTAGAAAAGGTAGAGGTTCAAATTACAGATGATATTGTCTCCCCACATGTAGCATATCTAAAAGACAATGCAATCATTGGTAAGATCTGGCGTCATTCTCCTAATAAAGAAGATTTAATTTTTGGGCAAATAAAAATCAGGAAGATCTTGAAGATCTTAACACAATAGAAAAATCTAAGGGTTTTTTCATTTCTTTTTTTTGAATAAACCTTCCAGAGATAAGATCTTGGAAAATAGATCCTAGTTTTTTCACGGGTTGGGTTTATTTCTACAACCCTGGGAACCTAATTTTGATCCATTTTCTATTCAAACAAATTTTATCCCATTCTGAGTCCAGCTTCATTGTCTTCCTTTGGAATATAGGGACACAAAAATAATTAAGATTGTAGCAGACAAATTGGGTGTCTTTCAAAGTCATGATATGGCTTATTTTGTGATCCAGAATTGCCTATCCATTTTTGTGTCCTTATGAATACTTCCCTACCGTTGCCAACATTGAAAACTTCAAAGGGTGTTTGGAAACAAAAGCTTCTTTTTGGGGATCCAGAGCCTTTTTTCTCCACTTTCTTTAGATTTGGTCATTGTCCTTAAAATTGTGAACTATTTTCTCCACTTAAGTCTTCTCCTTTGGTTTGTGAGGATCTGGAACCATCTAAGGGTGTTGCTCCAGTTAAAGAATCTCATAAGTTGGTTCAATCTCATCTTCTTGTTTGTAATGATAAAAGAATGATAGTTCTTCCTACAAAAGATGTTCAAGTTGTTAATTCTTCTCTTCCAAACTGTAATGATAATGTGAAAATTTATTCTGAGGTCTCAGTTGTACCTCAAAAATCTAGAAAAATGGTAGGTGATGATCAGGTGGTTCTTAAAGATATTAGCCATCTATTTGAGAATTTTGTTAATCTTGATAATTTAGAGAAACAGGATCTTCTTTGCAGTCAAGACAATCAAGCAGTTAATGCACTAGATGATGTATCGCCTTCAACTACTAGGAGTAGGAAATTAGCTAAGTTAAAAAAAATTCAGGATGAGATTGCTTCAAGTGTTCAAAAGCTACTTTGGACAAAATTCCTAGTCTGAAATGTCCCCCCTATTAGAAGATCTAGCATTAAATTACTCTGATGAGCTAGTTAAGGAATCAATTTTTTTGTCTACTAAGAATTGGGTAAGTGCACAAAGATGAGGGACCAAAAGGGAGTCTTAAGATGCCACTTTTTTTTTTCTAAAATCAGGAAACATTGATGTTGGATGAGAAATTGAAGATAGTTACACTCAAAATTTGAAGATACAACAAAAACAAGAGTTGTAGTCCTCCAAATCTAGTTTCTAAACTACTATTTTTTTTTCAAAAATGGTTGAGATTAAGGGGTTCAAAAAGGGGGAGCACACAAATTGGTCATGTTTTTCTCAAAAAAACATAACATAGCATTTGGTGTGCTCCCCCTAAAATGTTAACTTTTTTTTAGTATTTCAAAATTCACTTCAGTGAGAAATTAGCAAACACCATTTAGTTTATCCCTGATTTTTCTAATAATTTTCTAATGAATAATAGATTTTTTACTAATTTTCAAAGTGGACACATCTTGAAAAACAAAAAATTGAGCATGCTTGCCCCTAAATTTTTTGAAAACTAATCAATTTTTTTTTAATACATGTAGAATGGAGTCTAGTTTCTAAAAATGTAACTTATTTGAAATTTCGATGAATGGTTAAAAAAAAGTCAAAAATATTAGACACTGGTTTTTGACAAAAAACGGATACACTAACAAAATAAATTAAAGATGAAACCCTTAATGGACTCCAAATGTGAAAAAAATTATGGTGGTATTTTTTTTTTACTTTTCATTGAAAAAAGTGCAATCCTAATGGGGAGCATGCTCTAGATTATCTGAATTTTGTTAGAATCTAGAAAAACATGTCCTTGGATGACCTAAACACAGTCCAAGCCTTTGGGTTGGAAGCCTAAGGTAAATCCAAGCCTTAGGCTCAATAATTACCAAGCCTAAGCATAATGCGAGCACATTATAATGCGCTCGCTTTATATGCATTCACATAATGCGAGTGCATTATAACATTCTCACGTTATGCTAAACTAAATCACTCCCTCCCCTCCTCTCTCTTTCTCACCTCTACTTCCCTCCTCTCTCTCTTTCTCTCACTCTCTACTTCCCTTCCCTCCTCTCTCTTTCTCACCTCTACTTCCCTCCTCTCTCTCTCTTTCTCTCACTCTCTACTTCCCTCCCCTCTCTACCTCCTACCGTCTCTCTCACTCTCTACTTCCCTCCCCTCTCTACCTCCTACCCTCTCTCTGAGTCTCTGCTTCCCTCCCCTCTCTACCTCGTACCTTCTCTCTCACTATCTTCTTCCCTCCCCTCTCTACCTCCTACCATGTCTCTTACTCTCTACTTCCCTCCCCTCTCTACCTCCTACCATGTCTCTTACTAAGTCTCTGCATCTCTCCCCTCTCTACCTCCTACCTTCTCCCTCACTATCTTCTTCCCTCCCCTCTCTACCTCCTACCCTCTCTCTCACTCTCTTCTTCCCTCCCCTCTCTACCTCCTACCCTCTCTCTCACTCTCTACTTCCCTCCCCTCTCTACCTCCTACTCTCTGTCCAATTCTCTACTTCCCTCCCCTCTCTACCTCATACACTCTCTCTCACTCTCTTCTTCCCTCCCCTCTCTACCTCCTAGCCTCTCTCTCACTCTCTACTTCCCTTCCCTCTCTACCTCATACCGTCTCTCTCACTCTCTTCTTCCCTCCCCTCTCTAGCTCCTACCTTCTCTCTCACTCTCTTCTTCCCTCCCCTCTCTAGCTCCTACCCTCTCTCTCACTCTCTACTTCTCTCCCCTCTCTACCTCCTACCCTCTCTCACTCTCTACTTCCCTCCCCTCTCTACCTCCTAGCGTCTCTCTCACTCTCTTCTTCCCTTCCCTCTCTACCTCCTACCCTATCTTACTCTCTTCTTCCCTCCCCTCTCTACCTCCTACCCTCTCTCACTCTCTACTTCCCTCCCCTCTCTACCTCCTAGCCTCTCTCTCACTCTCTTCTTCCCTCCCCTCTCTACTTCCCACCCTCTCTCACTCTCTACTTCCCTCCCCTCTCTACCTCCTACCTGAAAGGAAGCAAGGTATGCAGAAACGCTTCCAAACACCAATCTAATGAGGGGAATGTAGTGCAAATTTTTAGATCCTTACAATTACAATTATGTTGACATATAACATGGAGATTAAAACATCAAACAACAACACACAGAATACAAGTGACACAAGATGTACGTGGGGAAAACCTTTTTAGGTAAAAAACCCCACACTCCAAAACCTGCATAATGTATTATCAAAATTGAAATGGTTTACAATACACTTGCAATGCAAGTTCTTCCAGGAGTCTTCAAATGTCATTTCTAGAGTAATTTTGGCAACATAACAATACCTGTACAAAAACTATGCATACTACTACTCCAAGCACCTCATTATATAGAGTTACAAGGCATAATTGAGAAGCTTCTAGAGGTGGGCATCCATCTTGGCCACATGGCCCATTTCACACACCCAACGACACTTGTCCAACATGCATACACCTCTCTTAGATCTATCATACATGGCAGATTTAACTTCCCAAGATGGAGTGCTCTAGGCTAAAAAATAGCCTATGACAGATACTCTTATGCATCTTACAGTTGTCATAAAATTTGCCCAATATAACAACACTTAATATTGTAAGAGAATCCATCATACAAGACTAAATATAGCATATTCCTCTTACAACATGTCATAACCCAACTTGGGTGCCCAAAGATGCCTTCTTCACATGAAAATATGCTCTCTAATACTTGTCTTCACTTGTCATAGGAATCTCTATACTTGGCTCTTACATGTCATAGATTATGTCATACAAAATAACTCCTCTGTCATAAGACAAAATACTGACACCTGGCATATTAGTGCCACCTCAAATGGGATGCCTAAATCC
Source organism: Cunninghamia lanceolata (assembly GCA_027924645.1). Taxonomy (NCBI): domain Eukaryota; kingdom Viridiplantae; phylum Streptophyta; class Pinopsida; order Cupressales; family Cupressaceae; genus Cunninghamia; species Cunninghamia lanceolata. The sequence continues at coordinate 5,296,091 of BSBN01000997.1, read as the reverse complement.
TCATGTGTTGACTTGACCATTCAAGTCATATTACAAGTAGGATGACATGTCACAATGCTACCTCATACTAAATGATAAAACATGATGTGCAAGTAAATGCAAAATTAGGCAAATAAATAAATACATAAATGAATATCATATGCTAGGAATTTTCAAAGGTTGAGACACCTTAATTCCCAACATTCTCCCACTTTTTGAACACCTTGCAAGAGCCAATAGAATGACAAGATTTAACTACTAGGGGCCAAGAGGCCCATAGACTCCGAACACTATCTGAACTTATCTATACCCATAAGTTTCATCAATGCATCTGCAACATTCTTCGAAGTGTCAACCTTCTCCAATATCACCTTCCCATCTTCTACCATATCACGAACAAAATGATACTGAACATCAATGTGCTTTGTTCTGGCATGGAAAGTAGGATTCTTTGCTAAGCAAATCACACTCTGACTGTCACAACAGATAGTAGTCTGTCCTACATCAAAACCAATGTCTAAACACAACCTCTTAAGCCAAATGGCTTCCTTACAGGCATGAGTTGCTGCCATGTACTCTGCTTCTATCATGGACAAAGCAACCACAGGTTGTCACTTACTCATCCAACTAATAGTTGCACCAAACATAGTGAACAGGTAAGCACTAGTGGATCTCCTGCTGTCAATGTCACTTGCCCAATCAGAATCCACAAATCCATGAATACTCACAGAATGTTGAGGTCCTATAGGATAACCATGATAACATAGGAATACTCATAAGTACCCCTCAAATATTTGAACACTCTCTTCACTGCATCCCAATGTACTCATCCAAGATTAGCCATAAACTGACTAAGGACTCCCACTACTTGGGCAATGTCTGGTCTTGTATAGACCATAGCATACATCAAGCTGCCAACTGCACTAGCATAAGGTACTCTACTCATATCCTCCATCTCAGAAGGAGACTTTGGACAATCATCAATAGATAACTTTATCCCCATCGTAACAGGTATAATCAATGGTCTACAATCCACCATACCGAATCTCTCCAACACAGTGTTAACATACTTACTCTGGCCTAACCAAAGTTTTTTGTTTGCTATGTCTCTTCTAATCTCCATGCCCAGAATGTACCTGGCTACCCCTAAATTTTTCATTTCAAACTATGCTAACAACTGATACTTCAAATCAAAAATCAAACCTTTACCATTCCCAATTAGTAACATATCATCAACATATAATGCTATAATGAGAATGCGATCATTGTTAAATTTAAAATAAACACAATGATCTAATTTCGATCTCAGAAATCCAATACTCAACACAAAGGCATCAAACTTTTGGTACCACATCCTAGGAGATTGATTCAAACCATACAAAGACTTCTTTAACTTGTAAACCAAATTTCTATTACCTTTTACCATGTAGTGCTCTAGCTATGACATATAAATTCCTTCCTCCAAGTCACCATGAAGGAAACTTGTCTTCACATCCATTTGTTTCGCTTCTAAGTCATAAGCTGTTGCAAGAGATAACAAGAACTGAATAGATGTCATCTTTGTAACGGGAAAGAAAATCTCACCATAATCAATTCTCTCCACCTGAGAATACCCCTTCGTAACCAATTTGGCCTTATACTTCTCAACACTACCATCTACACCAAATTTCTTTTTGAACACCCATTTACATCCAACAGGTTTCCATCCTTCAGGCAAGGGCACCAAGTTCCAAGTTTTATTCTTTTCCAAAGAAGCCATCTCTTCCTCCAATGCCTCCTTCCAAGAACCTGCATCTTTCATACCCATAGCCTCTTTCATAGTTCTAGGCTCATCAGTGTTAGAAATCAAGGCAAAAATACAACTAGAATCAAGCAATGAATAACCAAACCTCTTAGGTTGCTTCCTGATTCGTGTGGACCTCCTCAAAAGTTGAGGTGGAGGTTCTACTTCTTCTGAACTTTCAGAGCTGCTAGAGCTCTCCTCATCATTAGGTCCAACAAGGTCTTTCGGTTTAGTCTTCTCAGGGGTAGTAGGAATCTGAACCACATCCTCTTTCTTTTCCTTTTCTTCTAACTGTAAAACAACAGGAGAAGGAGTTACCTCTCTGAAAATAACACTTCTGCTATATAAGACTTTCTTGGCCATAGGATCCCAAAGCTTGTACCCTTTCACATCGACACCATAGCCAATGAAGATTCACTTAACTACCTTGTTCTCCAATTTTGACCTCTTCTCCTTAAGCACATGTGCATATGCCTCACAACCAAAAACACGAAGATGTCTCAACGAGGGCTCCTTACTAGTCCACACCTCCATGGGTGTCTTATCAACAAGCGATGAAGTAGGATACATGTGAACCAGGTAGCAAGCAGTGGCTACAGCTTCAACCCAAAATTTATGTTCAAGGCCAGCTCCACTAAGCATACTCCTAGCCCTCTCCATCAACGTTCTGTTCATCCTCTCTACAACTCCATTTTGTTGAGGGGTGTATGGAGTTGTCTCATGTCTTTCAATCCCATGTTCTTTACAGAACTTATCAACTCTGTGAAACAAAACTCACCACTATTATTAGTTGTCAAACACTGAATCTTTTTACCAATTTGATTCTCTATAAAAGCTTTAAACTCGTTGAACTGACTAAAGACTTCAGATTTGCTTCTGAGAAAATAAATCCATGTCCTCCTACTATAATCTCAATGAATGATACAAAATATAACAATTTAGAAATTGAAGGAACATTCACAGGACCAAGCAGATTAGAATGAATTAAATCCAATACACTAGAAGACTTGTGAGAACTAGAGTAAAACTGAACACAGTTTTTCTTTCCATATACACAATGTTCGCACAAGTCAAACTTGAGATTACAATCATTTAACCCCTCAACGAGGTTTTTATTTTTCAGGGATCTAAGACCCTTCTCACCAATGTGACCAATTCTCTTATGCTACAACATTGTCTTCTCAGTAGGAAGTTTCATTTCCAACGCATGAGCACCCTTAGGTACCCAGAAAGCACTACCATCAGAAGTTGAAGCAACATATTTATTCGCTGCTAGTTCCAATGGTGAGGATGAAGAATCTAAAGCTCTTTTCTTCGTAATAGAAGAACTATGACACTTAGCAGTCCATGCATCTAGCTGAAACAGAGTACCTCTCCGAGTACCCTTAGTAAGAACCATAGCTCCCCTTGTCATCTTGCATCCTCCACTCGAGAAGACAACCTGCACACCTACATCATTCAATTTACTTACAAAAAGTAGGTTTTGTGTTAAACCAGGGATGTGAATAACCCCATTGATCCCCTTCACTTGTCCATCTAGGAATCAGATCAAGACTCTTCCACAGCCAACTATCTTTAGGTGAGAGTCATCACCCAGGTCTACCTTCCCACCATCAAACTCTTCATACTTTGTGAACCTACTCGATGTGAGGTCATGTGGAAGGAAGCACTAGAGTCAATCAACCACACATCTTTTGATGCATGGGTGGCCAAGGTAGAAATAAAAGCATCACCATCATCTTTAGATTTGTTAGAATCTGAATCAGATGTGTTCTTTTTCTTTTTTTTCTTCTCCTCCTTGCACTCCTTTCGGAAGTGCCCAGATTTACCATAGTTCCAACATAGTGCCTTGGACTTTCTAGGAGATTTGGATCTCCCACAGGATTTGGATTTACTCTTTTCAACTTTCTTGTCCTTCTTTTCCCCTTTCTCTTTGGGTCTACCACAAACCGCAAGAGCCTCCTTAGCCGACTCAAAAGACTTTCTCCCCATTTCTTCAGATAATAGTGAAGACACCACTTCATCCATCTTGAAGGTGGTTGTAGTACTCCCAATGGCCATAACAAGGTGGTCCCACGAGTCTAGCAAAGAACAAAGCAAGGTGATACAACAATCCTCCTCCTCCATTTTCACACCAACGGAAGTCAACTGTGCAACTAGCATGTTAAAGGCATTCAAATCATATGTAACATATCCTCCATCATCCATCCTCAGAGAATACAACTTCTTCCTCAGGAATAACTTGTTTACCAGGGATTTAGCCTGATAAACATCACCAAGTTTCTTCCATAGCTCTTTCGCGGTCTTCTATTCATGAACATTTAACAGGACAGAATCAGCTAAACAGAGTCTCACAAGACCCTTAGCTTTTTGATCTTTGAGATCCCATTCTTCTTGAGCCATTGTCAGTTGTTTTGTGTTGGATATATTTTCCCATGGATCTCTATCAACAAGCCTGTCTTCCATTTTGAATTTCAACAACTCGAAATTGCTGCCATTAAACTTTTCCAATTCTATTCTTCCGGATGTGCCTTCCATCTCCTTCCCGCAACAAAATCACACAATACTTTTCATAGAGTCTCACTCAATTGAAGATCAATACAAAAAACCCCTACCCAACAACTGGGGTCAAAGGTGATCAAGCTCTGATACCAACTAAAAGGAAGCAAGGTATGCGGAAATGCTTCCAAACATCAATCTAATGAGGGGAATGTAGTGCAAATTTTCAAATCCTTACAATTACAGTTATGTTAACATATAACATGGAGATTAAAATAGAAAACAAAAACACACAGAATACAAGTGACACAAGATGTACATGGGGAAAACATTTTCAAATAAAAAACCCCACACTCCAAAACCTGCACAATGTATTATCAAAACTGAAATGGTTTACAATACACATGCAATGCAAGTTCTTCCATGAGTCTTCAAATGTCATTTCTGGAGTAATTTCAGTAGCATAACAGTACCTGTACAAAAACTATGCATACTACTACTCCAAGCACCTCATTATATAGAGTTACAAGGCATAACTGAGAAGCTTCTAGAGGTGGGCGTCCATCTTGGCCACATGGCCCATTTCACACACCCAAGGACACTTGTCCAACATGCATACACCTCTCTTACATCTGTCATACATGGAAATTTTGACTTCCCAAGATGGAGCACTCCAGGCTAAAAAATAGGCTATGACAGATGCTCTTACGCATCTTACAGCTGTCATAAAATCTGCCCAACATAACAACACTTAATGTTGTAAGAGAATCTGTCATACAAGACTAAATATAGCATATTCCTCTTACAACATGTCATAACCCAACTTGGGTGCCCAAAGATGCCTTCCTCACATGCAAATATGCTCTCTGACACTTGTTTCACTTGTCATAGGAATCTCTATACTTGGCTCTTGCATGTCATAGATTCCATCATACAAAATAACTCCTCTGTCATAACATAAGATGCTGACACATGGCCTATTAGTGCCACCTCAAATGGGACACCTAAATCCTCATGTGTTGACTTGACCATCCATCTCATATTACAAGTAGGATGACATGTCATAATGCCACCTCATACTAAATGACAAAAAAAGATGTGCAAGTAAATACAAAATTAGGAAAATAAATAAATACATAAATGAATATCATATGATAGGAATTTGGAAAGGTTGAGACATCTTAATTCCCAACACTACCATCTCTCCCACTCTCTACTTCCCTCCCGTCTCTACCTCATACCTTCTCTGTCACTCTCTTCTTCCCTCCCTTCTCTACCTCCTACCCTCTCTCTAATTCTCTACTTCCCTCATGTCTCTACCTCATACCTTCTCTGTCACTCTCTTCTTCCCTCCCCTCTCTACCTCCTACCCTCTCTCTCACTCTCTACTTCTCTTCCCTCTCTACCTCCTACCCTCTCTTACTCTCTACTTCTCTCCCCTCTCTACCTCCTACCCTCTCTCTCACTCTCTTCTGCCCTCCCCTCTCTACCTTCTACCCTCTCTCACTCTCTACTTCCCTCTCTACTTCCCTCCCCTCTCTACCTCCTACCCTCTCTCTCACTCTCTTCTTCCCTCCCCTCTCTACATCCTACCTTCTCTCTCACTCTCTACTTCCCTCCTCTCTCTACCTCCTACCCTCACTCACTCTCTACTTCCCTCCCCTCTCTACCTCCTACCCTCTCTCTCACTCTCTTCTTCCCTCCCCTCTCTACCTCCTACCCTCTCTCCCACTCTCTACTTCCCTCTCCTCTCTACCTCCTAGCCTTTCTCACTCTCTACTTCCCTCCCCTCTCTACCTCAGGTACCCTCTCTCTCTCTCACTCTCTACTTACCTCCCCTCTCTACCTCTCCTTCATCATTCTTCCCATCCAATGAACTTTCATAAATTATCTTGTTTCCATTTCATCCTCCCAATTTATATCCTCATCCCTCTTTGCATGTCCTAGTTTTCTTGCTTCCATGTTCTTTGTTGATAAGGGAGAGGGAGAGGGAGGAAGAGGGAGAGAGGGTGGAGATGGAGGGGGAGAGAGGGAAGAGATAGGGTGAGAGAGAGAGAGAGAGTCCTAGTTTTCTTGTTTTGGAGAGAGAGGGTTGATTGGGTTTATGAATTTAGGGTTGCTTAAGTTTAGGGTTACTCGGGTTTATGGTTTAGAGGTTAGGATTTAGGGGCATTATTTAGGGTTTTGGGGTTTTGGGAGAGAGAGAGAGAGAGAGGTTTAGGGGCATTATTTAGGGTTTATGACTTTAGGGTTGCTTAGGGCTTTAGGGGCATTATTTAGGGTTTAGGGGTTAGGGTTAAAGGGGAATTATTAATGGTTTAGGGGTTTAGCCTGGTTGCTCGAGTTTAGGGTTTAGGGGTTAGGGGCAATATTTGAGGTTTATGAGTTTAGGGTTGCTCAAGTTTAGGGTTTAGGGTTTAGGGGAATTATTTATGGTTTAGGGGTTTAGGGTTGCTTGGGTTTAGGGTTTAGGGGTTAGGGGTTTAGGGTTGCTCAAGTTTAGGGTTTAGGGTTTAGAGAGAGATACAGAGAGGGGACCGATAGAGATTGGGAGAGACAGGGAGATAGAGGTTTAGGGTTGCTTCCAGGGTTTATGGTTTAGGGGTTTAGGATTGCTCAGTTTTAGGGTTTAGGGGTTAGGGGTTAGGGTTTAGGGGCACTATTTAGGGTTTAGGGTTTATGGGTTAGGGGTTAAGGTTTAGAGGTTTAGGTTACGGTTTAGAGAGAGAGAGAGGACTGATAAGGAGATATAGAGAAGACCGAGGGGAGAGATATGGAGATAGAGGGTGAGGGACATGGCTAGAGACATAGGAAGAGAGATTCAGAGGTAGAGGGATGATAGAGACAAGGAGATAGGGGTTTAGGGTTGATCGGATTTAGGGTTTAAGGGTTAGGAGTTTAGAGAGGGAGAGATAGGGAGATAAAGGTTCAGGGGCATTATTTAGGGTTTAGCAGTTTAGATAGAGAGAGGGAGATAGAGAGATAGATATATACTTATACATAAAGGTTTGCATAGATATATACTTACATATATATATATATACTTATAGATATATACTTATAACTATATACTTATACATAGAGAGAAAACACTAAAATACTTGTTTGCATGCATGAAAGCATAAAGATTTCATGATTCCCAAAATGCACTCGCGTTATAATACGAGCGCGTTTTGGGAAGCAAAAAAATAAGAAAAAAACATGTGGCATCCATGTTTTAGACCCCACATGTCTGTTATTCTGTTGTTTTCATGCGTGCTATCAGACAAGAAATTTCTTTTTCATGGTGTTTGACATTTTAAGAATCATTGTTTGATCAATCCACCACCTTTTTTGTTTTTTCAATGTAGAAGAACTAGTTTTGCATGTTTTTGGACAAAATTTGATTATTTAAACTGAAAGTTTCATGTTTTATATTGTTTCAAATCTAATTACCATTGATATAGATTGAATTTGATGATATATGTTTATGTTTTTTCATAAATTTCACTATTCCTATTCTAGAGTTATATAGAATTCATAATCAAACTTGCTAAAAAGATCAATTTGAGGATTGGTCAACTCGAATATCAAATTCTAAGGTATGTTCTTTATGTCTAATTTAATTCATTTTCTGTTGTTTAGAAGACTCACGATCACTAAAAGTGGAGCTATCTAAGTTTAAAAAGTCATCATTATGTGTATTAATAGAAATAGAATCATTAAAATATGATATATATATGTGATTTTGTTGTATCTTGAATCATTAAATTATAGAATTTATTGTATCTTGAATTTGAACTATGTCATTGATACCTCCTTATAACAAAGTATTATCATCATTCTCTCTATCATCCTCTTGTCCATTCAACTCATGCTCATCATTGGGACTAGGTGTGCCATCATACTCAATGTCTTCTTTACTGCCAATTGACTAATTTGTATTGATTGATTGTGATAATTCAACACTTTCAGTGCTTACAAGGGTACACCATACTTGTCTTGTTTGTCATGCTTGTCTTCATACTTAGTCAAAAGTTGTTGAGCAAAATACATGAACCGTGTACATGTCTTCCTACACTATAACCAAAATCTTGAACTATGGCTTATAATAACAAAGAGAAACTCTCGATTGCTTCTTATCACTTGTAATACCTCAGAACATTCTCTAGAACATATACATGCTCTCAATTGTCACTACATGCAATCCAACATTGCCACATGTGCACTTGCACTACCATACATGCACTAGCAACTCACTTAGCTCATGATGCAATAGTGAGTTCTTCACCAAGCGTCTTGCAATTGCTACCATAGAAACACTTGGCTATATAATAAATCTCCATGCCATATAACAATGTCCAACTCTCAATGCATGGTTACCACATAGGATTCTATCACTATCCTTATCAATTTATGATCAAACTCGTCAACAAGATCTTGAACAATCCACAAATCTTAGTATGTAACAAGTTCAACTCCTTAAAGGTCAACTGATCATATTGACCATGACATAACCAATTGGTATCCTCAAGAGTTTCTTTTAGAGATCTATTTTAATAAACACATTTTCTATGGAAACATTCTATTTGTTGTCATGAGAAATTCTTCTACAACTTTTTCCACCATGATTTTTATCAAAACATTTACTTGAGTACCATCATGAAACAAAACTCTATAATTATTTTCAATAAGCTAACCTACACTCAATAAATTATGCTTAAGGCCATCAACTAATAAAGTATCTTGATTTTTTTTGCCTCACCTTGGTTGGTGTGAACAACCAAGGTGTCTTTTTCAACAACTTACAATACTTTATTGTCTCCAAATTTCAATCAACTCTTTACAACTTTATCAACTGGCATAAATAAGTCTTCATTGACTATCATATGATTCAAACAACCAAAATCAAGAAACCAAACATCATCTTAACATTTCTCTTTTGCATGTCAAAAGAGAAAAAATATTGGAATTGAGATGGTTTCCTTCATTTCAAGTGAAAATTGCTTTCTTATTTCACACGTGAATTTGTTTGAGCCTACACTCCTTTTCAAAATGCCCAATTTCTTTTTACAATGATGGCATTAAATATGCCTTTTATTTGTATAACATCTATGTAATGTCCCAAATGGTATATTATGTAATACTCTTGGTGTATGCCAAAAAAAACCCTAGTTCTTCCCTAACATGACACATCTAATGAAGATAAGAGAGATGGAATTAGAGGCACAAAGGAACATGACACATCTAATGAAGATAAGAGAGATGGAATTGGTGGCACAAAGGGAATGAATGCAAAACGTCCGTTCAATAAGGAAACTGAATCTCCAAGTTGGAGGCACTCCATCGTCCATAGGTCAAGTTGAAGGAACACCATCATTATCTTCTCAAATTGGAGGCACTCCATCTTTAGGTAAAGTTGAAGGTACATATTCATTTTATTCCCAAGTTGGTGGTACACCATCATTCACACATCAAGTAGAAGGTACACCATCTTCTCCATCTCAACTTCAAGCCTTTTCATCTTTTTCATCTCTAATTGAAGGTACGTCATCTATCCCATCTCAAGTAAATATTGAAGAAATTCCTAATGTTGAGTTAACTTTACCAATGAAAATGCCTCCTAGAATTTTGCATAGGAAGCCTAAGTTTCTAATTGAAATTGATCAAAATGTTTTGAAGCCCATGCAGGATAAGATTCCCAAGTGCACTTGCCAAAGATATGTGAATAAGATATGGAAATCATTCTTTGAGAACTTAAATGAACCCAGAAGATGTCAACTATTTGTTGAATTGATGAGAAATCTAAAATTTAGGCCCATTATGAAGATTCTTGGCCTAAGAACATCAGATGCCTCAAGTGAAAAATCAACTTTAAAGAATCTAATGAGTGCATATGAGAGTGTGGGTTCGACCTCATGCACCAAAGATAGTAATGTCACATGACGTGTCACTACATTGACAATCGTAAGTCAACAAACAAAGAAAGATCACCTCATTAGAAAGACAAGTCAAGCATTGAAAATAAGTAAAAAAACTCTAATGAGATTTGTTGGAAGATGTGAAAGAGTTGAGGACCCAAACACCAATGAATTGTGGGCATTCTCTGGGAGACTCCCACGGAAAGACAAAATTGTTGTTGAAGCCTTGAGATCCCTCATCAAAGAATTTTGTAAAAATAACACAAGGGTCTCCTAATGCAAGAGATGTTGTGAGAAGGAGAATTGGTTGTCGAAACCATGAGCCACATCCAAAGCATTTTTTGGATGTGACTCAAACATAGTTTTTCAAGAAATTTCAAGAGATGTATGCTCAAGTGAAAATTACTCAAAGGTATTTGAAATGGTAAATCTTTTTTATGTCAAAATAAATCACATGCACAACATGTTGTTTCAGAGTACATATTGAGTTTTCTAATCATTATGATGTTTATAGATATACATGTGTAGATTTGCATACTAACAATGTTTTGCAAAAGTGTAATTTAAAGTGTCCACCTAGATCTTCAAGAGATTTCATATCAAGTATCTTATGCCGGAGAGTGGATGGTCAATTTGTCCAAAATAGCTTATGCTTGGATGGCATGTGTGATCATTGTGGTAGGTTCCAACATTTGCTGATTTGTCAACATATGGACAACACACATGCAATTGGAAATGAGCTAGTAAGTTTTGGTAAATACAAGAAAATGGCATATAGTCTGAAAGATGGCAAAGAAGCAAAAAGGTGTGAATTGGTCATTCAAAAGATTCTAGCGTATCAATTTATCTCTATTTTCTGAGATAATATAGTTTATGAGTATGCAAGGCATACCCATAGAGCTCAATGGTTAGACTTGCAATTCAAGTTATGTAAGGATATGTTTCCACTTGGTACCATCATTTCAGTTGTTGAATTTGTAGAGAACTACACACTACAGCCATAGAAAGAGGTGCAATCACAGTATTACAACTCTACGCAGGTTGCCATATTTGTGCAAATAACATTCATTCATGCAGAAGATAGTACAGAGGATGATGAGAAGATCTTGAGGGAATATCATTTTTATATTAGGATGATTACACACATTCTATGGAGTTTGTTCAAGGTTTCTTTCAGATGTTCTACCGTGATTTGGCTAGCAGGAGCATGTCATTTTGTCAGCATATCATATGGTCAGATAATTGTGCATCATAATTCAAGAACTTGCGGATGTTCTATTGGTTGAGCAGGATGCATACGATGAATGGTGTTCAACATATGTGGAATTTTTGTGAGGCTGGGCATGGAAAGGGGGAGCATGATGGTGCAAGAGCATGTATCAAAAGAGCATTGGCATGAGAAGAGTTGAAGTACAAAGACAATGCAAAGTTGACAGATGTGAGATCTATTATCGAATGGTGTAATGCTACAATGGATCTAGGTAATGAAGGTAAGTCTACAGTTCGTAGACATTTTTGATTGGTTGATGATACTAACATTGCAAATTATGAGGACTGTTGTACATTGACAAGATCGAGTGAGCTACAATCTTTTAGAAGATCTAATGCAGGTTCATGGAGTATTCATACGCGGCAGATGGCATGCTTTTGTTCTTCATGTACATATGAAGCTTGATATGATTGTGAGTGAAAGAAGTGGGTCGATGATTGGTGTACAAGAGGCCTAAGCCCGATTGACATGTATAGACTATTGACAACACTACAAATCACATAGATTGAATCATCGGTTGATTTTGACCATGTTTTAGATCTAGTTCAACTAGGTATTATCAGCATTCAAATTTAATAAAATTCAATATGCCATCTTATTTTGTAGTTTTTCTTGTATTGTTGACTATATTCATCGAATTGAATGCACGTATCAATGTAGGGCATGTTTATGCAATTATTGTAGATGAAGACAATGAAGAAGGAATGGATTATTATTTGTGTCATTGTGTTGAGGCAAAAAAGAAATTAGATTCCCCTATTATATATGGAGAAAACATCGAGTACCCTATAGGATCAATGGTTGTTACTGGAACATGGCTTAGAAGGTACCCAGTGAAGAATTCTGATGTGTGGTTGTTCAAGGACTTTGACACACATAGGAAGATTCTTCATTATTCTAACCTTGTTGTGGAATCAAACATTCATTTGATCAAATATGGGGGTAGACCGTTGAACAGGACCTTGTGGAAGGTTCGTGAGTCTGATTACGAGGCAATACTCGATATAATAAAGAGTAGAGTAGACCTGGATGGTTCATTGGATTGAATTAGTGGAATGACAGAAAGGTATGTTATTTTTCTTTGCTATCCTCATTTCACTTTGTATATTTTAGCTACTCATTTTAGCTAAATAGTGCAATTGCATTTGCATGCAGGATTTTAGTATGATGGAGGTAGGCATAATCCTTATGAAGTTGCCTTTCGAAGGAAAGTAATGTAGGTTTTCATGATCAGCCAGTATCCTCCTTGCCTATGCCAAAATGGACATCCATCAAAGCATAAAAGATATGGAAATTTTTTTAGATGTTGTAGTTTCAACTGCCATTAGAGACATGTATGCAAAGTGTGGAAGCATAGACAATGCATGTGAACTGTTTGCCATGATGCCTCAAAGAAATGTCGTCACATGGAATACAATGATTGAAAGATATGAAAAAAATGGATTTTTTGACAAGGCTTGAGAAACTCTCAAGCAAATGCAATTGGCGGGTGTAAAGACAAATTCCACAACCTTAGCCAACATCCTCCCTTCATATGGAAAAATGCGATCTTTGGAACATGGTATGGACATCCATCAAGGATATGGGAATTTTGTCATATCTTGTAGTTGCAACTGTCCTAGTAGACATGTATAAAAATTGTGGAATCATAGACAAGATACGTGAACTCTTTGACATGATGCCTCAATGAAATGCCATCTCATGGAATGAAATGATTGCAAGATATGCAAAAAATGGAAGCAACTACCCTGTGAGACATCTGTCCTCCTTGCCTATGCCAAAATGGGATCTTTGGAACACAATATGGACATACATCAAAGCATAAAAGATATGGAAATTTTGTTAGATGTTGTAGTTGTATCTGCCTTTAGAGACATGTATGCAAAGGGTGGAAGCAAAGACAACGCACGTGAACTATTTGGCATGATGCCTCAAAGAAATGTCGTCACATGGAATACAATGATTGCAAGATATGAAAAAAATGATTTTTTTATAAGGCTTTAGAAACTTTCAAGCAAATGCAATTAGCGGGTGTAAAGATAAATTCCACAACCTTGGCCAACATCCTCCCTTCATATGGAAAAATGTGATCTTTGGAACATGGTATGGACATCCATCAAAGAATAAAGGATATGGGGATTTTATCAGATCTTCTAGTTGCAACTACCCTAGTAGACATGTATGCAAAGTGTGGAAGCATAGACAAGGTACGTGAACTATTTGACATGATGCCTTGAAATGAGATGCCATTTCAAGGAATGCAATGATTGCAAGGTATGCAAAAAATGGATTTTTTTTATAAGGCTTTATAAAATTTCAAGAAAATACAATTGGCGGGTGTAAAGCCAAATTCCACAACCTTAGCTAGTATCCTCCTTGCCTATGCCAAAATGGACATCCATCAAAGGATAAAAGATATGGGAATTTTGTTAGATGTTGTATCTGCAACTGCCCTCAGAGACATGTATGCAAAGTGTGGAAGCATAGACAAGGCACGTGAACTGTTTGGCATGATGCCTCAAAGAAATCTCACCTCATGGAATGTAATGATTGCAAGATATGAAAAAAATGGATTTTTTGATAAGGCTTTAGAAACTTTCAAGCAAATGCAATTGGCAGGTGTAAATCCAAATTCCAAAACCTTAGAAATGGTATCTTTGGAACATGGTATAGACATCCATCAAAGCATAAAGGATATAGGAATTTTGTCAAATGTTGTAGTTGCAACTACCCTGCGAGACATGTATGCAAAGTGTGGAAGCATATATAAGGAACGTGAACTGTCTGACACGATGCCTCAAAGAAATGTTGTCTCATGGAATGCAATGATTGCAAGATATGCAAAAAATGGAATTTTCATAAGGCTTTAAACACTTCCACAAATGTACAAAATAAAATTTCAACCAAATGTAATTGGCAAGTCTAAAACCAAATTGCACAACCTTATCCAACATCCTCCTTGCCTTTGCCAAAATGGGATATGGGGAACATGGTGTGGACAACCATCAAAACATAAAGGATATATGAATTTTGTCACATATTGTATTTGTAGCTGCCCTTGTAGACATGTATGGAAAGTGTGGAAGCATAGACAAGGCACGTGAACTATTTGACATGATGCCTCAAAGAAATGCATAGTCTCATGGAATGCAATGAATGCAAGATATGCACAAAATGGATTATTTGAAAATGATTTATAAAATTTCAAGCAAATGCAATTAGCACGAGTAAAACCAAATTCCTGTAACGATAATTGATCATCATATTAAATATTTAACATAAACTGTCATATACATAATGTCATGAACATAACATCTAGTCTATATACAAAGCCATATAGGCATGTCCAAACAAAGCCATACATGCATATACAAAAATATACATCGGTAACATACAAAAGTATGTATACAAAGCCATCTAGGCATACAAAAATTGTCCCAAAAACTAGTTTCCTATGGACTTTGATCAAATAATCGGTGACCCTTGCTTGGCCGTGAAGATGGAGAGCCAATCGGTGACTCATCCTCTCTCTCTCCCATCGAGTAGACCTCCTCGACAGATATTTGTGTAGCTCCACCTGTTAATACAATCAAAGAATATGCACATTAATATAGAAAACATGAAATATATAACATCACATATGTAATCAATCACTTACCGCTATTTGATGATCACTCTCGATCATCTTTTCTCTCTCTTAGTCTGTAGTTGGACGAGTTGGAGTTGTGACCTCCTGTGAGAAGCATCAAGAAGTAAAATTGACTAAACATAAATATCATTTATGTACATCAAATGACATCAAATAAAACAAGAAATATAAAATGACATTTTCATGTTATTGGCTCATACCTCCATCAAAGGATTTGAAGACATCATGGCTATAGTAATGCCTACCTGCATTGACTCACAAAGATGAGGAGAAGTCTCCATATTTAGCTTCTAAAAATAGAGTTCAAGATTATTCGACCAAAATAAATACATAACATTATTTAAATGCTTAATGATTAGAAATGGTTAAATTTACCTCTGTATAAGTGGTTTTGCGTCCAGGGGACCAAGGAAACCATGGAGGTACTGGTGAAGCTCCCTGTTGAAATCATCAAATTGTCACAAAATAATATTACCATTAATATATGTACAATAATTATGATCATGTGATAAATCACATACCTGTTGACTTGACCTCCTCTCATAACCTGCCAATGGATGACTAACGGAGGCAGGATGAAGACTCTGACCCTAGAATTTCATTGCACAGACAATTACATACATTATTTTTGACTTATAATATAGATAGTCATATAAAATTAATTACAAATTTCAAATAAGAATATATTAAATCAAGATGAAACTTGTAAAAAATTACCTGAGAGTCAATACCAAATGTACACTATAAGATATCATCGGTGAGAACAATATCATTCAATATGGATGTGTCGAATCATTGGATGTTGCCCCTGCGTCATAACATCCTGCCATGAGTCTTGCATCCCATAATCACACAGGTTCCCACATGAACTGCACATATGTGGGGACAAATGATGCCTACTTCTCTCACCCTCATCAAGCCTGGGTGAGATCATCGGTGTGCTATGCTAG
Source organism: Cunninghamia lanceolata (assembly GCA_027924645.1). Classification (NCBI taxonomy): domain Eukaryota; kingdom Viridiplantae; phylum Streptophyta; class Pinopsida; order Cupressales; family Cupressaceae; genus Cunninghamia; species Cunninghamia lanceolata. Next base: position 5,280,061 of record BSBN01000997.1, on the reverse strand, counting down.
AGGTTGTGTGAGAGTAGTCAATGAATGTAATGTCTCCACCTCAACACTCTCCTTCAAAGTCGAAGGGAGTGACACATATTCTGGCCTCAACAGGGGTCTAGGTACACGGTTTTGGTCTCGCTGAGCCCCCTCTCTATCTTAGGTAGAGCCACCACCTCTACCCTGGAACTCTTGAATGTCAAAATAATTTAGAATCTTCTTGAGGATGAACTCATAGTGGAGTTTCCTCAAGAAATATTGTGGCATCTCATTATTGTTGCATGGGTTCTCATCAAAGACCATCTACCATCTATCCCAAAAGTTTTGGGATATATCTTGATTCCTACACCAATGAATAGGGAACCATTCACACGTTTCTTCTAATCTTTGACCAGTTTTAGGATTAATAAAGTGTGCACATAATGCAAATTTTGTAATTTTTTTATTCTTCACTTGTTCATAAGACAATTTGTTGGCATAGTAATGCCGACACCTCTCCCTATAGTCATGAAATTTAGTGATTTGTTTTGTCACCGATTTGGTGTGGGAAATAATCATCTCTAATGACTTCGCAAGTGCTCTCCTACAATCAGTGCTTGCACTTGGATTGTTTAACATTTCAATAAGGGTTTGAAGATGTCTTTTGTTTTCTTCTATTTTCCCTAAGTAGTTTTCTTGAGTATCTATTACATTGTGAGGATGTGAAGGTGGGTTTTGAGTGTTTGGAGGGTTTTGGGGGTTGTTTTGACCCTCCTCAGCTGGATTTGTGTTTTCTCCTGCCTCATTAACTATAAATGCAATATAAAAACTAATCAAACATTGAAAAGTCAAAAATTATTTTCAAACTCACAAAAATTAATCAAACCCTACCTTCTTTGGCTACTAGACCCTCCACATTTGCTTCATGAAGTCTTTGGGAGTGGGTTTGGTGAGGTGGCATCATGAAAATGTTCATTTCTCTCTTGCACTTGCTTGATTTCACCTTCCTTGGATGCACTCGCGCTATAATGTTTATTTTTTCTCCAAACTCAGACTTTTATCTGTGGGTAATGAAGAAATCAAAGTTTTTTTACTTTTAAGCAAAGAAAAAAGTGAGCGTGTTATAATGTGCTCATGTTTTAGGCTCAGTAATAGGCTCAGTTACCGAGTCTAAAATGTGAGCATGTTATAATGCGCTCATATTTTGCTTTGCATGGGACCAAAAAGTCCATGTGGTGACTTTTTGGTCCCCCATCTTTGTGCATATACCCAAATTTTCCTTGAAAATCCACCTGCTCAATCTTGGCTCATTTGAAACCAAAATTCTAATAAAGATCTAATAGTTAGTGAATCTCTAGATGAGGACTCCCTACAACATTTAGTCAATGACATTGTGCAGAAAGTGGGTAATGAAATCAATGAGAATATGGCAAATGAAATTATGAATGAGGAAGATGATTTTGATCTCACATGTAAGTATTCAATTTCACAAACTAATTTTTCACCTAAACCATCTTTAGGTTCTCCTCCGACTATACAATCTAGGAAAAATAGATTCAGAAAAACATAGGAGGAAATTGTAGCAGGGATCTAGTCAACTCTTGATAAAAGTGTTAAACTGAGGAGAGGTTGTCACTCTCCTTGAGGTCAATGAGGATCTTATCATGGAATGTTAAAGGGGCATTAATTCCCCTAACAAAAGACACTTGACTAAGCATCAATTGGATTCTAAAGGTTCTGATATTATTTTATTACAATAAACCAAACTTTCAAATCAGATGAGTTCTTCATTTTTTTCTAAGTGGAGCAACTGGGATTTGTTTTTGGTAGAAGCTACAAGGGCTTCAAGTGGCTTGTATTTTATATGGAATCATAAATCCATCTTTATCACAATTGTTGCTCATAATACAAATTAGATTCTTGCAAAAGTTTCCTTACTCTATAATAATTTTCCTTTTTGGATGATGAATGTTTATGGACCTAACTCAACTATGGGTAAGCAAGAGTTTTGGAGAGATATTTCTACTTCTCTTTCCTTTCTTAAGGAAGAGCATGTCATCATTGTTGGGGACTTTAATGCTATTCTCTCTATGGATGAAAAATCAGGAGGTATTCTGCCTCCCCCCATGTTATGGAAGACTTTATGATCTTTGTCTTGGCGAATCAATTGTTTGATTGCCCACCTAAGAATGGTAATTTCACCTAGTCAAATAGAAGAAAAGGTTTTCTCAACATAGAAAAACATCTTGATAGATTCTTGTTATCTCCTAATTGGTTGGTTGACTCTCCATGGAATCTTGTTTCTCTTATCTCTCCTCTGTTGGGTTCTGATTACTTTCCCATTTAATTGAGCCTGGAAGACTTTGTTCCTCAATCTTCCAAGTCTCCCTTTAAGTTTGAATCTATGTGGTTCCAAGAAAAAGCTTTTCTAGAGATTCTGAAGTCTTGATGGTTGAGCTCTACATTCATTACTAGTTCCAGATCTAAGATAAAACAGTGGAACACAAATCATTTGAAACATATTTTTTAAAAAAATTGATAATTCAGATTGAACTCCTCCAGCTCAATGAATTTGTTATTTCAAATGGGATGAACTCATATAGCTTTGAACAAGAAAAAGCTCTTTAGAAGGAACTTCAAGATATCTGTTATCACCCAGATTTGCACCCTTGCATACAGTTGTGAAACCTCAGCAATCTGGAGTAACATGGGAATGATTTCTAAGTGTAGGGCTTTGCTAAGTGAGATTAGACCTCCAGAGAAGGCCGGCTTCCTTAATTGGTTATCACCTAAAACTACTAAATCTTAAGGGGAAAAGGGAGAAGGATTGCTATAAAAGGAAGGATGAAACAAAAGCTTGAACAACAAAGGGTGATTCACCAAGTTTAATAAAAGAACCCTCAAACACTGGGAAAATGCACAACATAACCAAATATAGCAAGTAAACATACATAGATTCAACTGATCCTAGCAAAGGTGAAAAACCAGATGGTTGAAAGGAACAATACGATCACAGACAAACATGTGTAGATTCACACTAAACTAGAAATCAGTACAAAGAGGCAAAATAACTTGAGTATATTCAGTGGGAAGGCACAGTTACAGTATAGAAAGCTCTATTTGGAAACATAAATCCTGAATGCTAAAAATTTTCCAACCCTATTTACAACATACGAATGCATATATATAGCATTCCAAATTAACCCTAAGTCAGTTACAGGAATTTGCTCTATGAGCTAGAATAGAAAATATCTGCCCTGAATGACTGTCCACCTGCAACAGTTATGGCGTCAAAATATCTAGGACTGGGCAGATAGAAGATATTTGTTAGTCTTTAATGTAGTTGCTGCATCATCGATCTTCAACAAAGAATTGGTGGAAGATATCTTTTATCATCAATGCAAGTTGCTTCAGCTTTGTGCAGTAATGAATGCAAGAAATATCTGCATTTGCTAAAAAATGGTTGCTGAAACGTCCCTTCCCCAAAATATGCAAATCCAGATCTGGAAATGAAAAGTGACAAAAACCCCTGAAAAGCCAACCAAATGAAAGAGGGGACAAAAATATGCATTTTTGCCTCTTGCAACATGTCAAAATTCACCAGGATGGAGAAGATACAGGCGGTCAAAGTTTTGCTCAACCGCCTGTATATATCGCTTTGCATCTGTGTATATATCGGCCTCTAAATCAGCCTCTAAAACCGCCTCTGGATATGAATGGCACTTTGTATATCGGGCTTATGAAATGTCTTTGCATGTTCAAAAGGCCTGTATGTACCTTTGCTTTTGGCGCCTAAAAGGCCCTTTGAAATCGCTTGGTGTATATGCATTTGAAACTGCATATAAAGCGGGCCTTTACCTTTTGAATCAGCCTTTGTATCTCCTGCCACGTGTCGTCACCTGATTTGGCGCTGAGCTGGTGTTGAGAAGCATCGCTAAAAATTGCATCTGCTTATCGGCGGTCGGAATGACTATGAACTGAGCTGCCGATGCATTATGTCTGACCGATGACCTTTGTATATGGTCCCTAGCATATCGGCATATACATGCAAACATGCGAGCGAAACATGCATACAAAACTTGCATTTGCTCCTGTGTATATTTCCTTGTATCTGTGACTTGTATATACATACAATCGCCTTTGTATATGTGGGCCGCACCAGTTGCATGTCAAACTTTGTATCTTCAAACATACAATCCTTGGACTTCCTTTGCACCTTTGACTTGTATATCACAATATACAAGCACCATACATACATGCAAGCCACGAATTTCAAATTTTTATGAAGTAGACTGGAAAGACTTTGAAATCCGGCTTGTATATCGCCTTTGTATGTTTGCTTGTATGTGCGTGATATACATTCTACTATTGCATGTGATCCTTTGTATGTATATCGGCCTTGTATCTTTGACTTGTATGTGTAAACATACAAGCCGCATATACAATGCACTGTTCATGATATACATTGGCCTTTGTAGATGCGCTCTTGTATGTGTGGCCCCTTGTATATTGTGGACCCCACCTCTTGCACATTCGGCCTTGTATATTTTCCATTGTACGTTTCAATTGTATGTTGGAAACATACAATGCAAAATATACATTCTCCTTTTTTTATTGCGCCGATGTACTTCTACTGTAGCCGATGCACATTATCTTTGTATATCGGCCTTGTATGTGCAAACATACAATCCGATATACATTCTATTGTTCATGCTCACTTGTATATAGAACACATACAATCCTCTTTGTACATGTACGGGCCCCACCTCTTGTATGTCCTGCCGATGTACATTGAAAAATGTACATTCACCCTTGTATCTTCTAACATACAATCTGCCTTGTATGTTTTTCCCTTGTATAAACCCGTTGTATATCCAAATATAAAACAACAACATACAAACCCCTACATGCAAGCGGGAATCTTTGATGGAATATACCTACAATGCATAACCCGGTATGCATATTTTTCCTTGTATGTTTCAATTGTATGTATCTACCCCTTGCATATTGCAAATGTATGTTCAAACATACATTGGAGAATGTATATGCAAATGTACATTCAAAAATGCATATTGAAATACAAGCATGAAGCTAAAAATTCCCAGCGATAGAAAATACTTGAAGTTAAAAGATTTCTGGGTTTTTCTGTGTTTTTTACAAGGAATCTTTAGGCAAGATCTTGGGATTTTTGGGAAATTCTGACAAGGCATAACATAAATATTTGAAGGATTTAAGCCTTGCATGGGCATTTTGTAAAGATTTTTCAAGAAAATACAAGGTGAACTATTTAACTTTGGGTAGAGGAAAAATAGGTCAACAATTTGGTGACTTCTACGGGATGTTTGCCTACTAAACAATTAGATCAGTGGCCTTAAGGGTGCATTGGGCATGGAGTCATACAGAGACGAAAATATGTCTTGACAAAGAATCTTGATTTTAGCAACTCAGCATATTAGCAGTGAAGAACATGGAGACCCAAACCAGAACAAAAATACTGAAGGAAGACTCTTCCAACTGTGCTAGACAACACTTAAGGAAAACAAAAAGATCTAAACTATTGTGCATCAACACTTATTGAAAGCAAGAAATCTAATCTACTGATTTACAAGGTACTCATACCTCAAAACACTTCTTCAAGTGTATCCCATTAACTGGGATAGGTAAATTTTGTCCATCCATATTTGATAACTGAAATGCATTGTGCTCCTTGCATTCAGTAATGAGAAATGGGCCACTCCACATGCTGTCAAACTTGGAATGCTTTCCTGGTTTGCTTTTCAGCTCATCCCATTTGAGCACCATATCACCCATTCTAAAATTTCTGGGGGTGGCCTTCCTATCAAAATTTCTTCTTGTTTGAAGTTGATGATGCCCCATTGCCTTCATAGCTTTATTCCTTCTCTCTTTAAGCTCCATAAGTTGAGCATATCTGATAGCCATGGGGTCCTCTGCTTCAAACATTTCCAGCTGATTCATAATGTCTAGTGCTGGCAGTTCCATAGACATAGGCAACCTTGCCTCTTTTCCATACACTAGTAGATATGGAGAGGTCCCAATAAACCTTTTAGGAGTTATTCTATCTGCCCATAGAGAAAAGTTTAGATTGGTGTGCCAAGTCCTCCGGTCATCCTCCATTGATCTTTTAATAATCCTTATGAGATTTTTATTTGTAGATTCAGCCAAACCATTACCCTGTGTGTAGTAATTTGATGAAGTATTTAGATACATCCCATTCTTAACAACCCAGTCGTTGTTTTCAATCCTACAAAGGCCAAAGCATTGTCTGAGATGATAGACTCAGGCACTCCAAATCTGGAAACCAAATCACAATAAAAATTTAAAACAACATTCTCATTGGATTCCTTCAAAGCCACTGCTTCAGTCCACCTTGTGAAATAGTTCGTAGCTGTAAGTATCCACCTGTGGCCTGCACTTGATGGTGGGTTAATGGGACCTACAAAGTCAATGCCCCATCTCATGAAGGGATGCTCTACCTGAATTGGCTACAGAGGTAAAGGTGGCAGCCTTTCTTTGCCAGCAAAAATGGCACACTTTATACATTTTCTAGCCCATGCATGGGTATCCTTAAATAAGCTAGGCCAGTAATAGCCAGCTCTCATTATTTTCCAAGCAGTGGTCCTTGGGGCAAAATGACACCCTGCTATTCTATCATGAAATTCATGTAGCACCTTGTCAGTTTGATCTTTATCAATGCACCTTAACAATACAACATTAAAGTCCTTTCTAAAAAGGATGCCATTTATTAAAACATATGGAATGGATTGCAGTCTAAAATATCTTCTTTCAGTTCTATCTAGACCTGCTGGACATTCACTAGTTTGCAAAAATTGAGTCATGTCATTAACCCAACTGGTGCTTACTGCTACTGTATCATTCTGATGCTCCTCTTCAATAGTCAAAAGCACCTCTTCTTCTTTTTTTATTTCATTCTCTGAACTGGTAGCAAGTTGTTCACTGAGTCCTCTGCCTCTGACAAGCTTGGTTATCTTGATCTCCACGTCATATTCCATGACTTTGGTGATCCAACCAGCCCTTTTCTCACTAACATCTTTACTCAACAGGAACTCCTTCACACTAGGATGAGCGACCATCAAATGTATCTTGCTATTAGAAAAAAGATGCTGAAAATTCTCGAGGCTCCTTATCACTGCTAGGACATGTTTTTCAACGAAGCTATATCTCTGCTCATAATCCTCCAGCTTGTTAGGACAGGAAAATTTAAAATTTTCCTATGTTGACACTTCTCCATATTTGACTGAATCATAGAACATTTCCCCCAAAAAATCATAATAAAATTGATGCATCCAATAAAAGGTCCATGACAAAAACAATGAAAAGGGCTTAAATTTCATACTATCGGCAAGACTTTACATTACTTATGCTGATCCATGTTGAAATAACTATCGGCGTGAAAACAAGGATCGGAGAGAAGATTTTGAAGGTCACCGATGGAGGAAACTATACCGATGACCTTTCATCAGGGAGAAAATTTACCGGTCATACCGATTGGTAAGACTAAAAGCTATTGGGTAGCACTTTGAAGATCATCCCGACAGTATACATTATACCGATGGGGCATTTCGACGAACCTCTCACCAAACATCCTATCGAGTTGAAGGAAATAATACCCATTGGCAGGAGATGAACGTTGGAGTAAAAAATTAATGAGTCTCTGATACTCTGGTGTCTTGGCAAAATAATAAAAGGCACTTTCAATATGAGCCATACCGATATACTTATCCATCGGCACAGCTAAATAGGTCGGAATGAAATATATACATCTTACCGACCCACGGGTCACAACGATAAAAGTGTCGGTGACACTTCAGGAAGTTCTCTCTGATAAAAGATAAAAAATAGCCATCAAGGAGATACCATGATCGGGTAACCTAAAAAGGATTACCCCGATGGTATGACTCACTCCGATAAAAATGAGGATTACACCTATTGATAAGAAGTTCTACTAATCATATCGATGAGATATTAAGACAGTCCTACCGATCCAGGATATAAAGGGCTATCGGGAAGACAATGATGATCGGGTAAATATAGATATGTTATCCCGATGGCATAAATCACCCCGATAACAATTGTTGTCACATATATCGATGAGACTCTCACCGATAGTTATATCAGTAACACTTGATATATCAGAGGGAAATATAAATCACATAGCGATGAAACAGGTCATGCCGATAGTAGTTGCGCCCACTTTCACGTTGGATAAAGTATAGATATCTCCTGCCGATATAACTTAATACAGCATCGAAGAAACAATTGAAGGATTACAACGATTGATTGTTCGTGCCATAATGAGATATTAAAGTCACCCAGACATTATGAAAGTTATGCCAATGAAAGGAGTTATGACGATGTGACATTTCACAGTGATGAAGGACATTGAATTGCTCAAACAAATAAATGCAAATGGCGATGAAATCCTCTAAGATTATTGCAATTAAAATTAACAGAGTTGTCTAAGAAGAGAATACAGGGGAAATCTTGAAGTGCAAACTGAAGAGAACTTGTGTCTCAAATTACTACTTGAACCTCGTAGTTGAACCTATGCATTGAACCACTTCGTTGAACCTTTCTAGAGTTCATTTGGTAGGTTCAATGAATTTTATTTCAACTGTTCCTTGGTTCATTGGTCTGAGGATATGCGATGTCGGCATCGCTGTGACGAAGCACTATCGGCAGGACCGTGTTGAAGACCATTGGCATCGGTGAGACAAGGGCCGTCGGAATAAGCATCGAAGGTTTGTCCGATGCTGAGTGTCCCCCCGATGGAAGCATTCAACCGTCGGCAAGACAAGGCCTATCGGCCAAACTTTGTGGAGTTACTCCGACAGGAGTAGTCACTCCGACGAAGGTTACGGGTTGGTCGTCGGCAAGACAAGGCCTATCGGCCAAACACTGTAGAGTTACTCCGACAGGAGTAGTCACTCCGATGGCGTATGTCTATCGGCAAGAGAATACCCGTCGGCTAAAGGTGTTGGGCCGATGTACTGCGGACATCCTGATGGAAGTCTTATTGGTATCGGTGAGACAAACCTCTGTCGGAGCGAGGGCTAGATCTTTTGCCGATGGAGAATGTCATACCGATGGTAACCTTGGTGATCGGGGAGACAATGCTCATCGGTGGGAGGTGAAGTCTGAGGGCCGATGGGAGTTGTTATGCCGATGGACTTGGAGGCTTGGTATTGTCGGCAACAAAATTGCTGACAATACTCTTTCGCCTGTTGGCGGTTATAAACTGCAAAGTCCTTTGCGACTTGGTACATGTGGGACTAAACGCCTCACTGAAATGTGAACCGTTGCGACGGTTAGATGGCAGCGACGTATGAGGAATTTGTTCTATCAGTTAGAGCAGAAGTCTGTAACGACTCTTGTTCTTGCAGATTGGAAATAGAATGATATGTCTATAGGTGTCGTTGGTATGATTATGATGAGACTTGAATAAAGGTTCGTTCTGTAAATGTATAGGGTGATGAACTGTGTATGATATCGAGAATCAAACACCAGAGCAAGAAGCTGAGTTCTTTATTGTAACTGTATATCTTACTGTAATAAAGATTGTTTTCTTGTGGTGGTGGGTTTTTTACCCGTAAGGGTTTTCCCACGTAATTCTGTGTGTCAGTGTTCTAACTATTGTCTATGTTGGTTTCTCTTGTGTATTCATCTGTGTTATTGTAATTTAAAAAGTGACTGGTCTACACTGTCCCCTGGGAATTAACATTAGGGAAGCTGTTTATAAAGGTTTGTTCTGTAAATGTACAGGGAGGTGAACTGTGTATGATGTCGAGAATCAAACACCAGAGCAAGAAGCTGAGTTCTTTATTGTAACTGTATATCTTACTGTAATAAAGATTGTTTTCTTGTGGTGGTGGGTTTTTTACCCGTAAGGGTTTTCCCACGTAATTCTGTGTGTCTGTGTTCTAAATATTGTCTATTTTGGTTTCTCTTGTGTATTCATCTGTGTTATTGTAATTTAAAAAGTGACTGGTCTACACTGTCCCCTGGGAATTAACATTAGGGAAGCTGTTTTCCGCACCTGTGCTTTCCTTACAAGTGGTATCAGAGCCTGGCCCGTTGTGTTATCCTTGTCGGTAGTTTGGGTTTTTTGTGTTAATTCTGTTGTGTGGGAGTTCTGTAGAAAGTTATTTTTTAAATTAAATAGAGATGGCAAGTACATCAGACAAAATAGACATTGAGAAATTCAATGGCACAAACTTTGAGTTGTGGAAACTTAAAGTTGAAGACATGTTAGTCTATAGAGATCTTTGGGTTGCTGTGTCTGGAGTTCAACCTACAGGCATGAAGCAAGAAGATTGGGAACTGATATGCAGAAAAGCCAAAGGACTGATAAGACTGAGTTTATCTGACTCTGTTCTATTGAATATCCATGAGGAGAAATCTGCAAGTGATTTGTGGAAAAAGTTGAATAATATTTATCAGGGCAAGTCCTTGGTAAATAAACTTTTCCTCAGAAAGAAATTGTATTCTCTGAAGATGGATGAAGGTGCATCTGTAGCAGAACATCTGAGTGCATTCAATACGATTGTTGCTCAGTTGACATCTATAGGTGTAAAAATAGAAGAGGAAGATCGCTGTATGCTTCTGTTATGTTCCTTACCTGACTCGTGGGACCATCTGGTGATGGCTATTGGAAGTACAACAACTTCGTTTTCTCAGGAAACTATTGTTGCCTCTTTGTTGTCTGAAGAGATGCGGAGGAAATCTTCTGGAATGGCCAAAGAGGCTCTGTCAGTTTGTGGTAGATTAAAGGAAAGAGGCAAGAAGAAGGACAAGAAGTCTAAGTCCAAATCAGAGGGGAAATCAAAATCTCCTGGCAAGAAGTCCAAGGTGAAGTGCTGGAATTGTGGACAGAAAGGTCATGTCAAGAAAGACTGCAAAGAGGAGAAAAAGAAGAAGAACTTCTCTGACTCTGAGTCTTCACACAGTGATGCTGATGCTTTCATTGCTGCTCTGGCAACACCTGCTTCTGAAGATGTTTGGCTGATTGATTCAGGAGCATCCTTTCATATGACATCTCATAGAGAGTGGTTCACGAAGTATGAACCCTATGCTGGTGGCAAGGTGTTTCTGGCTAGTGATTCAACGCTGGAAATTGTTGGCCGAGGTCGAGTCAGAATCCAGTTCCCGGATGGCAGAATAAAGGGAATGAATGAAGTTCTTCATATACCAGGTCTGGCTCGAAATTTACTTTCTGTTAGTAAACTTAATGATGTTGGAGTGCAAGTTACTTTTGTGAATGGTGGCTGTAAGATGACTAGAGGTTCTATTGTTCTGGCAAAAGGTGAACGCATTGGAACTCTGTATAGGTTAGATGCTAAACCAGTGTGCTGTAATAATGTCTCTGCAAAATCTGAAAAGGCTACTATTGTAACACATGACGTAAATTCTATGGAAGTTAAACTTCCTGCAGAGAAAACAATGCTCTGGCATCATAGACTTGGTCACATAGGTGAGAAAGGTTTAAAAACCTTGAAAAACAAAAATCTGGTAGATGGGCTGATTGATTGTAATCTGGAGTTCGATTTCTGCGAACATTGTATATATGGAAAGCAAAACCGTGTTTCATTTTACTCTAGTTCTCATAAATCTTCTGGTGTTCTGGACTATGTGCATTCTGATGTTTTTGGTCCAGTTGATGTTCCTTCTTTATCTAAATCAAGATACTATGTATCGTTCATTGATGATTATTCAAGAAGGGCATTTGTATATTTTTTGAAAAACAAATCAGAAGTGTTCAGTCGATTTAAAGAATTTAAAACTCTTGTGGAAAATCAGACTGGTAGAAAACTAAAATGCTTGAGAACAGATAACGGTGGTGAATATTGCAATGCGGATTTTGATAAGTATTGTGTAGACCATGGAATTAAAAGGCATAAAACTACACCTTATACTCCACAACAGAATGGAGTTGCTGAAAGGTTAAATCGATCGTTCATGGAGAAAGCAAGAAGTATGTTGAGTTATGCTGGTCTTGAACAGAAGTTCTGGGCTGAGGCAGTTGCTACAGCTTGTTACTTGCTGAATCCTTCTCCTACATCAGCATTGGTTGATAAGACACCTATGGAAGCATGGTCTGGTAAGAAGCCCTCTCTAAGACATATTCGAGTCTTTGGCTGTGAGGCATATGCTCATATTCCTGAAGTTAAAAGCTCTAAGTTGGATAACAAGGCAGTTAAATGTATCTTTGTTGGCTATGGAGTCGGTATTAAAGGATACAAGCTTTGGAATCTTGAAACTGAAAAGGTAATCTACAGCAGGAATGTAATTTTCAGAGAGCTGAAACCATTGGTTGTTGATCCTCAGCCAGAAAAGACAGAAGAAAAGAAAGAAAAGAGTGTTGTGAATGTTCCTCTGACTCCTGTAAAAGAGGAACAACAAGCACCAAGTGTAGATGGTTCAGATAAGAGTTCAAGTAGCTCCGAAGATTCTGATCCAGAGCAAGAACCTGAACCTGCACCTCAACCTTTGAGGAGATCTACACGTGAAAGAAGACAACCAAATAGGTATGGATTTTCAGTACCTGATTCAACTTGTGCCTATGCTTTACTTACTAATACTGATGAACCTAGGACTGTGAAAGAAGCTATTAGTGTACCTGATTCAGATTCTTGGTTGGAAGCCATGCATAGTGAAATGACATCATTGGAGAAGAATGGAACCTGGGATCTGGTGCCCTTGCCTGAAGGAAGAAAACCTGTAGGCTGTAAGTGGGTATTTAAGAAGAAATATGGTCCAGATGGTAGTATTGAGAAGTACAAGGCAAGACTGGTTGCTAAGGGGTATTCCCAAAAGGAAGGTATTGATTATGGAGAAATCTTTTCTCCTGTAGCTAAGTTGACATCCATTAGATTTCTGTTGTCACTTGCAGCAGCATATGATTTTGAAATTGAGCAGATGGATGTGACAACAGCGTTTCTTCATGGAGACCTTGAAGAAGAAATTTATATGTCTCAGCCAGAGTATTTTGTGGAAAAAGGTAAAGAACATCTGGTATGCAAACTTAAAAAGTCTCTTTATGGTTTGAAACAGTCTCCCAGAATGTGGTATCAAAAGTTTGATACGTATGTTTTATCCTTGGGGTATGTGAGATCTAAATCTGATCATTGTGTCTATTATAAAACTGAAGGTGACCAGATTCTTATAATTGCACTATATGTGGATGACATGTTGTTCATTGGCAATGGTAAGGGGATGATCTCAGATTTAAAATCTCAGTTGTCCTTGAAATTTGAAATGAAAAATCTGGGGGCAGCAAAGTACATTCTGGGAATGGAGATCAAAAGGGACAGATCTAAGAGAAAAATTTGGCTCAGCCAGAGGAAGTATATTACCAATGTTCTTGATAAGTTTCATATGTCTGATTCTAAACAGTTAGTTGTTCCAGTTTTGCAGGGAACGAAATTATCTGTTGAAGATTGTCCAGAATCTTCAAATGAAATTGATGACATGAAGAGAGTACCTTATGCAAGTGCTGTTGGCAGTTTAATGTATGCAATGGTCTGTACCAGACCAGACATTGCCCAAGCAGTGGGAGTTTTGAGCCGATTTATGGCGAATCCAGGCAGATCACATTGGGATGCTGTGAAAAGAGTTATGAGGTATTTGAAGGGAACTTCTGACTATGCTATTTGTTATCATGGAAACTCAGAAGGGTCTAAGAGATCTATCAGTATTCAGGGATATGTTGATTCTGATTGGGCAGGGGACATTGACAGTCGGAGATCCACCAGTGGATACGTGTTCATGTTACATGGTGGTGCTATCAGTTGGATGAGCAAGCGACAGGCTGTAGTCGCTTTGTCCACAACAGAGGCAGAGTACATGGCAGCCACTCGTGCATGCCAAGAAGCTGTTTGGTTGAAAAGGTTGTGTTCTGATGTTGGCTTTAATGCAGGGCAAATACAAATTCATTGTGACAGTCAAAGTGCCATATGTTTGGCAAAGAATCCTACATTTCATGCTAGGACAAAACATATTGATGTCCAATATCACTTTGTTCGTGATATGGTGGAAGACAGGAAGGTGAAGCTAGAAAAGGTTGACACTTTGGAAAATGTTGCTGATGCCTTAACTAAACCAGTGAACACAGCCAAGTTCAAATGGTGCTCAGCTGAAATGGGTCTTCGGGCCCATAGTTCTCAATAATCAAATGAGGACTAAGAGGTAGCAGTAATGTCTTCGACAAGTGGGAGATTGAAGAGAACTTGTGTCTCAAATTACTACTTGAACCTCTTAGTTGAACCTATGCATTGAACCACTTCGTTGAACCTTTCTAGAGTTCATTTGGTAGGTTCAATGAATTTTATTTCAACTGTTCCTTGGTTCATTGGTCTGAGGATATGCGATGTCGGCATCGCTGTGACGAAGCACTATCGGCAGGACCGTGTTGAAGACCATTGGCATCGGTGAGATAAGGGCCGTCGGAATAAGCATCGAAGGTTTGTCCGATGCTGAGTGTCCCCCCGATGGAAGCATTCAACCGTCGGCAAGACAAGGCCTATCGGCCAAACTTTGTGGAGTTACTCCGACAGGAGTAGTCACTCCGACGAAGGTTACGGGTTGGTCGTCGGCAAGACAAGGCCTATCGGCCAAACACTGTAGAGTTACTCCGACAGGAGTAGTCACTCCGATGGCATATGTCTATCGGCAAGAGAATACCCGTCGGCTAAAGGTGTTGGGCCGATGTACTGCGGACATCCTGATGGAAGTCTTATTGGTATCGGTGAGACAAACCTCTGTCGGAGCGAGGGCTAGATCTTTTGCCGATGGAGAATGTCATACCGATGGTAACCTTGGTGATCGGGGAGACAATGCTCATCGGTGGGAGGTGAAGTCTGAGGGCCGATGGGAGTTGTTATGCCGATGGACTTGGAGGCTTGGTATTGTCGGCAACAAAATTGCTGACAATACTCTTTCGCCTGTTGGCGGTTATAAACTGCAAAGTCCTTTGCGACTTGGTACATGTGGGACTAAACGCCTCACTGAAATGTGAACCGTTGCGACGGTTAGATGGCAGCGACGTATGAGGAATTTGTTCTATCAGTTAGAGCAGAAGTCTGTAACGACTCTTGTTCTTGCAGATTGGAAATAGAATGATATGTCTATAGGTGTCGTTGGTATTATGATGATGAGACTTGAATAAAGGTTCGTTCTGTAAATGTACAGGGAGGTGAACTGTGTATGATGTCGAGAATCAAACACCAGAGCAAGAAGCTGAGTTCTTTATTGTAACTGTATATCTTACTGTAATAAAGATTGTTTTCTTGTGGTGGTGGGTTTTTTACCCGTAAGGGTTTTCCCACGTAATTCTGTGTGTCTGTGTTCTAAATATTGTCTATTTTGGTTTCTCTTGTGTATTCATCTGTGTTATTGTAATTTAAAAAGTGACTGGTCTACACTGTCCCCTGGGAATTAACATTAGGGAAGCTGTTTTCCGCACCTGTGCTTTCCTTACACAAACAGAGGATTTCGATCGCAGCCACAGACGATAGGTACATATATACAAACCATTGTGTTATAGCCTGTATTTTGATTTTCTGATGGAGACTCCGGGAAAGGGAAAAAGTAGAAAATCACAAGAAGAAACAAGTAAATCTAAGAAACAAAAAACTGATAAAACCCTCGAAGAAAAGATAAAAGACAAAAAGCTCAATCAAGATTTGATTGATCAATTGCGAGGGTCAACTCCCAGGGCTAGAAGATTTGCTCAACTTAGGGCAGAAGTGGAAAAATTAGAAGACAAATGTAAATGCTTAGGAGATATTTGGACCCCGAGCAGAGGCTATGAACTCTTCAGATTCCACTATAACAGGAGATTTAGGAATGCTCTAGTGTCAAACCCATGGCATTTAAATTTGGGTAAAATGGTTGTGCCTGATGTATTCCTGAATGTTGAACTCCTGTAACTTCTTGCCAAACAATACAATCCAAGTCTGAAGGCTATATGCAACCCACAAGGGGGGCCTATTATTTATTTGTCAAAAAATGCCATCTGTGAAGTATTCAATTTGGATGTTTCATGCGCTGTCCCTATTATTTATGAGGATCTAGAAAAGGAATACTAGAGAATGGATACAACCTACAATGGATGGAGGTTGCCTGTTCATAGGCCAAGAATTGAAGGAGAGTTAGTGCCTCTGAACAAGAATGATAGTCCTCCTTTTCATGTGGCAATATTTGAACCATATATACAACATACCTACTATTTTGTGAGTCAGGTATTAGGATCAGAGGTCTTTGAATTCATGACAATCCCTTTGATGGTCATAGCCATGGACATCCAATGCCATAATTCAAGGCAATTTGATTATGCTACTTGTATTGTTACTAGAATTGACTCTGGCCTAACTGCAATAAAAAACAATGCCCCAACTATTTCTTTTGAGCATTACTCCCTTCTTATGCACATAGTGCTATATTATGGCCAAGAAATAGGGTTATGGCCAACTGAATTTAAGGTTG
Organism: Cunninghamia lanceolata; assembly: GCA_027924645.1. Lineage (NCBI taxonomy): Eukaryota > Viridiplantae > Streptophyta > Pinopsida > Cupressales > Cupressaceae > Cunninghamia > Cunninghamia lanceolata. The sequence continues at coordinate 5,263,582 of BSBN01000997.1, read as the reverse complement.
TTCCAATAGACTAGAGGGGACAGAGGTTACCAATACAGATATGGACTAGGGTTTGGGATAGCAGGTACTCCCATTCCAGCTATGTACAATTTGAAGAATATTTTGTAAAAGTACTATATAGATATTTCAGTCACCCCTGTGAATATTCGATATCAAATGAGATAAAGAAGTTTCTTAGACCGAAAGATTTTGGTGGTCCTCCCACTATTATTCATAATTGGGGAGATTGGTATTGCTTTGAAGATGCCACCATGGTTAGAGTGTATGGTTTTAAAGACACTCCATTTATCTTACCCAAAACTGTCCTTGACAGAATTGCTTATTCAGAAATAGTTAGACAAGTGCATTGTTCAAATGTAATGCATCTAAGCTCCCATGATAAGTAATCTTTCATGCCCAACACTTTATGTTTTGGAGACTTTATTGTGATGTCTAAAGAAGGTTACAGTCTCATCCTGGATAAATTGATGCATTACAATATGAGGTGTGCTGATGTGAGAAAAGGATTTGATCCTGAGGGTTTTATTGACTTTGCTCGGAGAAGGAAAAACCTCAGTGGCTACATATATATCCCTTATCCTCACGATGATGTCATTAGAAACCTTGAAGAGGCTGAGGTGGAATTGGTGGTGGAACAGTAAAACAGGGACTTGGATGAGAAAAGAAAACAACTGGCAGAAATTGAGGTAGTATCTTCTGGAGATGAAGAACCAGCAGGGCAAGAGGAGCCACATGACAAAATAACAAAAATGTCCAAAAGAAAAATGCAACATTATCAGCCTCCTATCATAGTACATGATGAGGAGGGGTCTACTGATGAAGACCCAAGACAGATAGCTTATGATTCTTTTATTTCTGATGACAAATTCATTCATTCAAAGGAGTTTAAATCATTTTTGTATAAATGCAAAGGGAAGGAAATTAGAGAATCAGTGGATGATGTCTCTGCTAATAATGAGAGACAATTGCTTGATATGTTGGAAACAACAGTGGATAATGAGTTGCAGGATATGACCCCTAGCAGGGGCAGACAATTGCTCAAAGAAGCAGGAGTAATGATATTTCCTGGCCTTGATTTGAATTCTACTTTAGTCTTTGACAGTTTTTTAAATAATACAGATGATAAGTATAAGCTCGCTCCAGAAGGTGTTAGTGAAGTGTATATGGGTACAAAATACAATAATGATGAAAATTCATTGATGATCTAGGCCCTATATCCTCCCCATAAGAAGACAGCTATCATAGACACTGAAAAAACTTTTGGTCATGTCATGACTTTAAAGGTAGGGAAACTGACCCTCTGATTACTGCAAATATTGGTATTAATGTTGCAAAGATAAATAAAGCACAAGCTCAAATGTTGATTAAGGAAAGAGATGTGTATAAACTGAGCTGTGAGAGGTTGACAAAAGAAAATGATTATTTAAAGGATGTTGTTAAGAGTACCTTTGGAGGATCAACAAAAAGGTTAACCCAGGGTGAAAGTTCATAGAACACCCAAGCACTATCCACAGATCAAGTAGCACAAATTTAGATGGATACACTTGTCACAGTGCTACAGAGCAGGCATGCCAACATGGTACATTGGTTAAACCTATTTTGGGATAATTACCCTCAGAATTATAAAGCAATTCGAGAACATGAAAGGCTCGAACAGAGAGTGCAGGAGAAATTGAATGAGATACAAAGTAAAGGTGCTTCTGACATTGCAGGTGCTTCCAATGCAAAAGAATTGATTGAGCAACATCAAAAGTACTACGATCACCTTAAAATTGATGCTAAGGAATGTGATGAAGCTTCGAAAGCAGGAGTGCCCACATTATTCAAAAGTGATGAAGAACTAAAAAGCAAAGAAGAGTGGAGCATTGATTGTCAAGCTCTATTACATGAAGCTATGGCAGCTGTTAAAGACAAAGATTCTACATCTAGAGAAGCCTGCAAACACCTGGAATAGATGGTCACAATGGATGTGATTACAAGGAATGCCATTGAACTTACTAATTTCTATCATGATCAGGAATACCTAGACCATGTGGCTAAAATTTACTTATGGTTGAATAGAGCGTAATCATGGTTATGTTATCTTGTTAACTTCCCAAAACACTTATTGAAGAGTTGTGTCTCTTCACAAAAATACCTATATAAGTTCAAACAATTGGTGCTAAAAGGACATCAACAGTAGAATATAATATATACAGTTTACAATGTTCTCAAAAGACCATGTTACAATTATATTATTGAAGAAGTGAATTGGAGTTCTCTGATCTTGTGGTTTTATTCTGGCATCAATTGTTTGTTAAAGTTACTCAATTGTGTGGTTGTCTCTAGTTCTGTATTTCCTTGTTATTCAAATTAATATATCAAGTATATTGTTAATTTGTCAATACACATTTGCTGTACCTATGTGATTGAGTAAATTGGTTTCCATTATAGGAATTAAAATCCTTCTGATCAGTCACGGTAACCTAGAAGTGTTAGTTTGGATTACTAAGAAGAGCCATATAATTAGGATTGCCATTATGTCTCCAAGGTTGATATTAGCTGTTATTCTTGCATATTCCATTCAATTGGTTCCTTTAAGAAAGGATTAAAATACCTTCTGGTGAATTACAAATAATCTGATTATATTGGTTGGATAAATAAGAAGAGTTTGTCAGTCATAGCCCTGCACGTTTATACAAGTTATAAACTAAAATTGTGCCAAACAGTTAGAATTATTGCCCATTATAAGCCACTAGTCTTAGTCCTTCATTTGACTCTGTTTACCCAACAAGGCACTGGTCTTATTTCTATTTATCATTTAAGATTCACTTTGATATTGCTTATACAATTTATACCAACCACTCATTAGATATAAGAATTAGTTAGCAAGTTTTCATCTATCCTACACCATATGCCATTGTAGATAGATTTAATCAATCAACACATTTACATTTAGTCTACTTTAATTTCCAAGGTTCACCCACCTAGGCGTAGCAGGACCTAAAGTGTAGGAAATCATCAAAACCTTGAAGGTTGATTTCGTCAAGTTAGTTAAAAAACGTTGCGAATCTAAACATAGAGCTTGGCATTCCTCTTAGGGTTAGCAACCTACATTTTTGAGACCTAACAAATTGGTGACTCTACTGGGGACTTAGATAAAAGAGCTTAGAAGTAAATTATTCCTTTCATAGAGTCATTTCAGAAACTTTCATTTGGTAACTCTGCTGGCAACAAGAACCCAGAAAGATAAAATTACAAACTTTTCCTATTTACAAAAATAGGTGGCAACTCTAGTGACTATTTTTACAGAAAACTAATACTAAATGGATGGTAGGAGATCCAAGATGGAAGGCAAGAAATTGCAGTCATCTCCACCACTTAGAAACATTTCCAAGAGAAATGAAATTTCAAATTATTCTCACCAGGATAATGACCAGGATGCTCAAGAGGATGATGCGTAGCAAACTATTGCAATTCACAATAAGTTCACACCCTTGCATGATTCCAATGAAAATCTCAATGGAGTAAATGATGATGTATTGGCAAGATACAAACTTGATCCTCAAGAATAGATCAAGTATGAAGCATAGGTCATGAGGGATATTGATCAAAACCAAGGTGAACATGATTTCAAGATGTCATTACATCAGGGAGAAGGGGTAAGATATGGATTTTCAAATCAAGAAATAAATGAGAATCCAAGGAATTCAGGAAATATGAGTGAAGAGCAGTAGGAGGTGCTTAGGCTCTGGACAGAACTTGAAATGTTCAAGATATAGGAGGATAAAAGGTCGTTACAGCAGCAGATTCAACAGATGAAGAGTAAAGCTAAAATAGCCCCCCCAAAATATGTACCTCCACATAAAGGAAACACTTCAAGGAATCTATAGCAAAATACAAGTGGTGTTCCAAATTCAAATGCATCTGGAAGTCATCAAAATATTATTCCCCAATGCCCTAGACCACCTCCCATACATAATACATCTCAACATATAGCAAATCCTTACCCACCCCTTGGTCAACAATATTATAGACTGCAAAATCCCTACATAAATCCCCACATAAATCCACAGCAGCAATATGCCTACTATTAGCCTCCAGGTGGATATAATTACTATCCTAATCCACCACCCATGAACTTTCCACCTCAAAACCTTGCAAACATATGTAGCCAGTTTGATTTAACTAGGTATCAGTTGTGCCCATATCCTATGGATAGTAATTGGAGAAATATAGTTCCCAAGTTTACTGGCAACAATGCAATATCAGCTGAAGATCATATCAGAAGTTTCAATGCTTTCGTGCAAGATATTGGTACGGACTGAAAAGATATTAGAATGAGGTTATTCATGATGTCCCTCACTGAAGATGCAAGAGATTGGTTTAACAGCATACCTGATGGCTCAATCAGTTCTATAATTGATTTCCATAATCAATTTAAGGAGCAGTATGGCAACCACTATGCCCTTGAGTTTGCATTACATGAACTGATAAGTATACAGAAGTACCAAAATGAATTAGTATATGATTTCAATCTAAAATTTTCCAAACTACACAACAAGGTACCACATGGATCCAAGTTATCTAATCCAGCAACACTGAGCATTTATATGAAAGCTTTTGACCCCAAAAGAGGGTACGAGCTTAGAAATCGGTGTCCTACAACCCTGGCTGAAGCACAAAAAGTGGCCTTAACTATTGAAAACAACAGGAAAGCTGTGGGTATGATTAGCAAGAGAGACAACCCTAGAAATCCTCAGAACTCAAATGTTCAACAGACTAGACCAGAAGGTCAGCATAGGCATGAAAGGCCCAGATTGCATGATTTGTCGTACAATAGCAATTGGAAAGATGGAAGACCCATTGACAACAGTAGAAAGCAACATTATGGCAAGGATACCCCTGATCCCCTGAAAAGGAACATGGCACATATGGTAGAGAATAAACCTTGGTGTTTGGTGTGCAATCTACCACATTTACCTGAGTACTGTGAGGTAGCTAAATCAGTACAACAAGCAGAGATGTTATACAATTATAATTGAGATAACCACACCATAAATATGATGCAGGATACACCATGTGTGGTGACTGAGGATTACTCTTCTACAGAGGATGAGAGATATGAGTATGATGTAGGAAACCAGAGGCATCATATCAACATAGGAGAACAAGAAGCGTTCTCAGATCAGGAAGGTGGTTATGAGGAACCTACTTACTATGACAATCAGCCATATGAACAATGGAGAAAACCTACTGATGATGAAAGAGAAGCTCTTACAATAGCTGCAATAGCTCAAGCTAAAAATGCTTATAATTTGAGGAATAGGATAGTGAATGTTGAACAAGGGACACCGGGGAGTGTATTCATAAAAGATCAGAATAACAAAAGAACAATACACAGTCATCATTTAAAGAACTAGAAAAGGGTGGTAAGGGTAAAACGAAAGAAAAATTACAAAATCAAGAGAAGGAAAATATAAAAACAGAAAAGAATGATCAGACTATCGCCCAATCTTTTGATATTGCTCATGCAGTATCTCAGGTAAAAATATCAGTTCCACTTTTAGAAATGATGAAGATAGATAAATACAGGAATACAGTTGTTAAGCTGATTTCTGATACACCAAGTCAGAAACATAAAGGATCTGAAAATAGAACAAACAATGTCCATCAAGAAACATTTCAAATGCCTGAGGTATACCTTGGTGATACACTGACAAAGAATCCCTCACAGGTAGACCCTTTCTACACTACATTGTTGATAAAAAACAGGATAGTGAGGAATTGCATGATTGATTCAGGGGCTGCCATGAACATCATGCCCATAGCGGTTATGAAAGAATTAGGAATGTGGGTTGATACTACATTTGGCCAGTGTTATTCTATGGATAATAGATCTATCCCAATTGTTGGTATTATGAGGGATGTAGAGATAAAACTTGCCTCACACCCTGAAGCAACTTATAACATTGATATTACTGTAGTTGACATCCCACCATATTATGGAATGCTTCTATCAAGACAATGGGCTGCAATGGTAGGAGGGAATGTCCAATTGGACTTGTCATATGCCACAATACCAGTGGGAGGCAAAGAAATTAAGCTATGCAGAGAACCAAGGTATGAAAATATTATAGAGCGTTTGGATCGACATCAAATAAATTTCTTTTGTGATACAGATTTGGGAGCTTTCAAGGTTGGAGAAAATATGCCAGAGATGCATAATACTGATCCAATACATATTGAATCTATGAAGGAAGAAAATGATGTATGGAAGATGTATTTCGATGGTGCATGCAGTAAAATAGGAAATGGGGCTGGAATAGTTTTTATTTCACCAAGAGGTAAAACTTTCAAATACTCCTTTCTATTAACATTTGAATGCACAAACAATGTAGCAGAGTATGAAGCCTTGCTCATTGGTTTGAACATAGCCATTAAGCATAAAATAAAAAAGTTAGCTGTCTATGGTGATTCTGAATTGGTCATTTCCCAAGTGAGAGAAAAGTACTTATCAGAATACAAGAGGTTGAGACAGTACAGAAATGCAGTCTGGGACAGTATTGAATTATTTGATGCCTTTTCAGTCAATTGGATTGATAGGTCTAAAAACATTATGGTGGATTTTCTAGCAAACATTGCATTGAAAAGGGATGATGCCACATTAGGAGGAATTACAGAGGTTGAATTCAAAACCAGACCCACCATCCCAGATAATATACATAACTGGTAGGTGTTTGATAATGATGCTGATATAATCATTTTCTTACATTGTGCTGATTATTATGAGAATCAAGAGATTGATTTCAATGCATTTGTAGAAGAACATGATGGGAAGGAAACACTTTTTGGTCAAGAGATAGTACAATTAAAAACAAATAAGATACCCAAGGGACTTATAGCATTAGAAAAGGCATTTGATGGACATGACAAATTTAAAATGAAAGACATACCAGTGGCACCGAATGACCTTGAAGAAATCAATTTGGGGACACAAGCAGCTCCAAAGAATGTGTATATTGGAAGAAATCTTAACCCAAAAATCAGGAGCAAAATTATCAACTTACTTAGGAAGTATAGGCATGTATTTGCCTGGTCATATGATGATCTGAAAGCATATAGAGAGGATTTGTTTCAGCTTGAAATACCACTAAAACCAGATGCTAAATCGTTCAGGCAAAAACAGAGGCCAGTCAATCCTACATTAGCTCCTAAAATGTTAGAAGAACTTACAAAATTAAGGGATGGGGCTATCATTAAGCCTATCAGACATTCCTCTTGGGTATCTAATTTAGTTCTGGTCAGAAAAAAGAACAGCGATATTAGATTATGTGTGGATTTCAAGAATTTAAACATGTCTTCTCTTAAAGATAACTATCCCCTCCCCAATATGGAAGCAATATTACAAAAGGTTACTGGATGTGAATTGTTGTCAATGATGGATGGCTTCTCAGGTTACAATCAGGTGAAAGTCAAAGAATCAGAGCAATTCAAGATTGTATTCACCACTCCATGGGGAACATATATATATTTGAGAATATCATTCGGGCTTACTAATGCTGGAGCAACTTTCCAAAGAGCAATGGATGTGGCTTTTGCTGAGTTGATTAATAAAATCATGATAGTCTATCAAGATGACTTGACAGCGTATTCTAAAAGGGCCAAGGATCATTGCACACATTTGGAGCAAATATTTATCAAAGCCCTAGAATATGGGATCTCATTGAATCCTAAGAAGTACCATTTTGCAGTGACAGAGGGGAAATTACTCGACCACATAGTTTCTAAGGAAGTAGTGAAACTAGATCCTGAGAGAGTAAAAGCAATTGACCAAGGCCCTATCCCCAAAAATGTGAAAGCTATAGTCATTTTTTGGCCAGATTAATTTTTTCAGGAGATTTATATCAAATTTTGCAGAAATTATTTGCCCTATATCAAGGATGCTGAAGAAAAACTCAGAAGTGAAATGGACAGCAGAAACAATAGAAGCATTTGCTACTATCAAGAAAGCAATCAAAGAAGCTCCTGTCTTGATATCCCCAAATTTCAATAAACCATTCCAATTGTTTTCATTTGCCTCTTATCATACAGTTGCAGCAATACTATTATAGAAAAACAATGATGGATATGAACAGCCTATCTCTTTTTTCAGAAAATCCCTTTAGAATGCAGAGTTGAAATATGACATTGTTGAAAAATAGGCATATGCATTGCTAAAGGCAGTAAAAATCTTTAGGCCATATTTGGTGGAAGCTAAAATCATAGCATATGTACCTAATGCTGCAATCAAGGATGTATTGATCCAAACCAAAGTCATTGGTAGAAGATGCAGATGGATCAATAGAATTCAGGAATTCAATATTGAAATCCAGATCACTAAGCTAGTGAGAGGACAAGGTCTCGCCAGATTGAAGGCTGAAAGTAATCTAGAAGCTTCCCAGATATGTAGTACTAATGATGTTGATAATGCAAGTTCTAGTATTGAGCATACTCCATGGTATTCTGACATTATATATTATCTAAAACATATGAAGTGTCCAGAAGGGTATGATGATAACAAAAGGAGGACACTTAAATTGCAAGCTTCAAAATATGTATTTATTGATGGGGATCTTTACTGAAAAAATAGAGATGGAATTCTACTATTATGCCTAGATCAGCATCAATCAAAACATATCATGAAAGAGTTACATGAAGGCATGTGTGGAGGTCACTTTTCAGCAAAGACTACAGCCCACAAGATCTTAAGGGCCGGATACTATTGGCCTAAGGTATTTAATGATTCATATCACTACACTAGGAAATGTGAAGCATGTCAAAAGTTTTTAGGGAAGTTGAAATATCAGGGAGCATTACCCTTAAAACCCATGCAAGTCGAGGCTCCATTCTATCAGTGGGGTATTGATTTCATAGGAGAAATTGTGGAGAAATCAAGTGGTGGACACAAATGGATTCTAGTGGCAACTGATTATTTCACAAAAAGGGTGGAGGCAATTCCAACCAAACAAGCGACAAGTAGGGTTGTTATTAACTTTCTGATGGAAAATATTATATTCGGATTCGGCACTCCAGTAAGGTTAATTATAGATAATGGAATGTGTTTCAGATCTGATGAATTCAAAAATTTATGTAGTACACATGGCATCACTGTGTCCTTTGCTGCTTCTTATCATCCACAAGCAAATGGACAAGCAAAATCAAGTAACAAAAGCCTCTTGAAAATCATAAAGAGAATGTTGGATAGAAACAAGAAAGCATGGGATGCAAAATTAAGAATGGTAGTATGGGCTGACAGGATCACTGTAAAAAGGGCAATTGGAAGATCTCCTTTTGAGCTAGTATATGGAACATAGGCAAGAATACCATTAGAAAATCTCATACCAATTTACAAGTTCATTCTTCAGGAGGATTTAAACATTCCAGAACCAATGGAGGAAAGGTTAGAACATCTGGCAGAACTTGATGAAACAAGGAGGCTAGCTCAGAGGCAGAATATTAAGTTACAATCACAAGTAAAATACCTCTTTGACAAAAAGGCCAAAGATAGAAAGTTTGAAATAAATGATCTAGTACTAATGTGGAATGCAAGGTGTCAGGACAAAGGAAAGCATGGAAAATTTGAAGCTCTATGGTTAGGTCCTTTTGTTATCACTAGTAAAGGAGGTGATGACTCTTACTATTTGCAGAATATGTCTGGAGAAGAGCAAGAATTGCCTGTGCATGGGCAATATTTGAAATTGTTCTTTTCATAATCATGCACAAGGAGGATTGAGCGTTGCCAGTGCATGGACAACCCTCAGACAAATCTCAAAATATCTTATTCCATGCACAGTAGTTTAGGAAAATTCCCGTTCCCCATTGTTATCACTCTCATTTCCCATTTTCATACAATTATCATCCCTGACAAATAAAGCAAGTGGTCTACTCCCCCAAGAGATCTAAATCCTTGTTATACTCACAAAGAGTAAAACATCCCAAACAGAGCCACTGTTAGGATAGGAAAATTTAAAATTTTCCTATGTTGACACTTCTCCATAGTTGACCGAATCATAGAACATTTCCCCCAAAAAATCATAATAAAATTGATGCATCCAAAAAAAGGTCCATGACAAAAAACAATGAAAAGGGCTTAAATTTCATACTATCGACAAGACTTTACATTAATTATGTTGATCCATGTTGAAATAACTATCAGCGTGAAAACAAGGATCGGAGAGAAGATTTTGAAGGTCACCGATGGAGGAAACTATACCGATGACCTTTCATCAGGGAGAAAATTTACCGGTCATACCGATCGGTAAGACTAAAAGCTATCGGGTAGCACTTTGAAGATCATCTCGATGGTATACATTATACCAATGGGGCATTTCGGTGAAACTCTCACCGAACATCCTATCGAGTTGAAGGAAATAATACCCATCGGCAAGAGATGAACGTTGGAGTAAAAAATTAATGAGTCTCCAATACTCCGGTGTCTTGGCGAAACAATAAAAGGCACTTTCGATATGAGCCATACCGATATATTTATCCATCGGCACAGCTAAATAGGTCGGAATGAAATATATACGTCTTATCGACCCACAGGTCACAGCAATAAAAGTGTCGGTGACACTTCGGGAAGTTCTCTCCGATAAAAGATACAAAATAGCCATTGGGGAGATAACCATGATCGGGTAACCTAAAAAGGATTACCCTGATGGTATGACTTACTCTGATAAAAATGAGGATTACACCTATTGATAAGAAGTTCTACTAATCATATCGATGAGATATTAAGACAGTCCTACCGATCCAGGATATAAAGGGCTATCGGGAAGACAATGATGATCAGGTAAATATAGATATGTTATCCCGATGGCATAAATCACCCCGATAACAATTGTTGTCACATATATCGATGAGACTCTCACCGATAGTTATATCAGTAACACTTGATATATCAGAGGGAAATATAAATCACATAGTGATGAAAGAGGTCATGCCGATAGTAGTTGCGCCCACTTTCACGTCGGATAAAGTATAGATATCTCCTACCGATATAACTTAATACAACATCGAAGAAGCAATTGAAGGGTTACAGCGATTGATTGTTCACGCCATAATGAGATATTAAAGTCGCCCAGACATTATGAAAGTTATGCCAATGAAAGGAGTTATGACGATGTGACATTTCACAACGATGAAGGACATTGAATTGCTCAAAAAAATAAATGCAAATGGTGATGAAATCCTCTAAGAGCATTGTAATTAAAATTAACATAGTTGTCTGAGAAGAGAATACAGGGGAAATCTTGAAGCACAAATAGAGGATTTCGATCGTAGCCACAGACGACAGGTACATATATACAAACCATTGTGTTATAGCCTGTATTTTGATTTTCTGATGGAGACTCCAGGAAAGGGAAAAAGCAGAAAATCACAAGGAGAAACAAGTAAATCTAAGAAACAAAAAACTGATAAAACCCCCGAAGAAAAGATAAAAGACAGAAAGCTCAATCAAGATTTGATTGATCAATTGCCAGGGTCAACTCCCAAGGCTAGAAGATCTGCTCAACTTAGGGCAGAAGTGGAAAAATTAGAAGACAAATGTAAACGCTTAGGAGATATTTGGACCCCAATCAGAGGATATGAACTCTTCAGATTCCACTATAATAGGAGATTTAGGAATGCTCCAGTGTCAAACCCATGGCATTTACATTTGGGTAAAATGGTTGTGCCTGATGTATTCCTGAATGTTGAACTCCTGCAACTTCTTGCCAAACAATACAATCCAAGTCTGAAGGCTATATGCAACCCACAAGGGGAGCCTATTATTTATTTGTCAAAAAATGCCATCTGTGAAGTATTCAATTTGGATGATTTATGCATTGTCCCTATTATTTATGAGGATCTAGAAAAGGAATACTAGAGAATGGATACAACCTACAATGGATGGAGGTTGCCTGTTCATAGGCCCAGAATTGAAGGAGAGTTAGTGCCTTTGAACGAGAATGATGGTCCTCCTTTTCATGTGGCATATTTCAACAATATATACAACATACCTACTATTCTGTGGGTCAGGTATTAGGATCAGAGGTCTCTTAATTCATGACAATCCCTTTGATGGTCATAGCCACGGACATCCAATGCCATAATGCAAGGCAATTTGATTATGCTGCTTGCATTGTTACTAGAATTGACTCTGGCCTAACTACAATAAAAAACAATGCCCCAACTGTTTCTTTTGAGCATTACTCCCTTCTTATGCACATAGTGTTATATTATGGCCAAGAAATAGGGTTATGGCCAACTGAATTTAAGGTTGTTACAACAGACCAAAGGGGGCAGAGGTTACCAATACAGATATGGACTAGGGTTTGGGATAGCAGGTATGCCCATTCCAGCTATGTACAATTTGAAGAATATTTTGTAAAAGTACTATATAGATATTTCAGTCACCCCTGTGAATATTCGATATCAAATGAGATAAAGAATTTTCTTATACCGAAATATTTTGGTGGTCCTCCCACTGTTATTCATAATTGGGGAGATTGGTATTGCTTTCAACATGCCACCATGGTTAGAGTGTATGGTTTTGAAGACACACCATTTATCTTACCCAAAACTGTCCCTAACAAAATTGTTTCTTTAGAAATAGTTAGACAAATGCAGTGTTCAAATGTAATGCATCTAAGCTCCCATGATAAGCAATCTTTCATGCCCAACACTTTATGTTTTGGAGACTTTATTGTGATGTCTAAAGAAGGTTACAGTCTCATCCTGGATAAATTGATGCATTACAATATGAGGTGTGCTAAGGTGAGAAAAGGATTTGATCCTGAGGGTTTTATTGACTTTGCTCAGAGAAGGCAAAACCTCAGTGGCTACATACATATCCCTTATCCTCACAATGATGTCATTAGAAACCTTGAAGAGGCTGAGGTGGAATTGGTGGTGGAATAGTACAACAGGGACCTAGATGAGAAAAGAAAATAGCTGGCAGAAATTGAGGTAGTATCTTCTGGAGATGAAGAACCAGTAGGGCAAGAGGAGCCACATGACAAAATAACAAAAATGTCCAAAAGAAAAATGCAACATTATCAGCCTCCTGTCATAGTACATGATGAGGAGGGGTCTGCTGATGAAGACCCAAGACAGACAGCTTATGATTCTTTTATTTCTGATGACAAATTCATTCATTGAAAGGAGTTTAAATCATTTTTGTATAAATGCAAAGGGAAGGAAATTAGAGAATCAGTGGATTATGTCTCTGCTAACAATGAGAGACAATTGCTTGATATGTTGAAAACAATAGTGGATAATGAGCTGCAGGATATGACCCCTAGTAGGGGCAGACAATTGCTCAAAGAAGTAGGAGTAATGATATTTCCTGGCCTTGATTTGAATTCTGCTTTAGTCTTTGATAGTTTTTTAAATAATACAGATGATAAGTATAAGCTCACTCCAAAAGGTGTTAGTGAAGTGTATATGGGTACAAAATACAATAATGATGAAAATTCATTGATGATCTGGGCCCTATATTCTCCCCATAAGAGGACAGCTATCATAGACACTGAAAAAACTTTTGGTCATGTCATGACTTTAAAGGCAGGGGAAACTGACCCTTTGATTACTGCAGATATTGGTATTAATGTTGCAAAGCTAAATAAAGCACAAGCTCAGATGTTGATTAAGGAAAGAGATGCGTATAAACTAAGCTGTGAGAGGTTGACAAAAGAAAATGATTATTTAAAGGATGCTGTTAAGAGTACCTTCGGAGGATCAACAAAAAGGTTAACCCAGGGTGAAAGTTCACAGAGCACCCAAGCACTATCCACAAATCAAGTAGCACAAATTCATATGGATAAACTTGTCACAGTGCTACAGAGTAGGCATGCCAACATGGTACATTGGTTAAACCTATTTTGGGATAATTACTCTCAGAATTATAAAGCAATTCAAGAACATGAAAGGTTCAAACAGAGAGTGCAGGAAAAATTGAATGAGATACAAAGTAAAGGTGCTTCTGACATTGCAGGTGCTTCCAATGCAAAAGAATTGATTGAGCAACATCAAAAGTACTACGATCACCTTAAAATTGATGCTAAGGAATGTGATGAAGCTTCGAAAGCAGAAGTGCCCACGTTATTCAAAAGTGATGAAGAACTAAAAAGCAAAGAAGAGTGGAGCATTGATTGTCAAGCTCTATTACATGAAGCTATGGCAGCTGTTAAAGACAAAGATTCTGCATCTGGAGAAGCCTGCAAACACCTAGAAAAGATGGTTACAATGGATGTGATTACAAGGAATGCCATTGAACTTACTGATTTCTATCATGATCAGGAATACCTAGACCATGTGGCTAAAATTTACTTATGGTTGAATAGAGCCTAATCATGGTTATGTTATCTTGTTAACTTCCCAAAACACTTATTGAAGAGTTATGTCTCTTCACAAAAATACCTATATAAGTTCAAACAATTGGTGCTAAAAGGACATCAGCAATAGAATATAATATATACAGTTTACAATGTTCTCAAAAGACCATGTTGCAATTATATTATTGAAGAAGTGAATTGGAGTTCTATGATCTTGTGGTTTTATTCTGGCATCAATTATTTGTTAAAGTTACTCAATTGTGTGGTTGTCTCTAGTTCTGTATTTCCTTGTTATTCAAATTAATATATCAAGTATATAGTTAATTTGTCAATACACATTTGTTGTACCTATGTGATTGAGTAAATTGGTTTCCATTATAGGAATTAAAATCCTTCTGATCAATCACAGTAACCTGGAAGTGTTAGTTTGGATTACTAAGAAGAGCCATATAATTAGGATTGCCATTCTATCTCCAAAGTTGATATTATATGTTATTCTTGCATATTCCATTCAATTGGTTCCTTCAAGAAAGGATTAAAATACCTTTTGGTGAATTACAAGATATCTGATTATATTGGTTGGATAAATAAGACGAGTTTGTCAGTCATATCCCTGCACATTTATACAAGTTATAAACTAAAATTGTGCCAAACAGTTAGAATTATTGCCCATTATAAGCCACTAGTCTTAGTCCTTCATTTGACTCTGTTTACCCAACAAGGCAGTGGTCTTATTTCTAATTATCATTTAAGATTCACTTTGATATTGCTTATACAATTTATACCAACCACTCATTAGATATAAGAATTAGTTAGCAAGTTTTCATCTATCCTACACCATATGCCATTGTAGATAGATTTAATCAGTCAACACATTTACATTTAGTCTACTTTAATTTCCAAGGTTCACCCACCTAGGCGTAGCAGGACCTAAAGTGTAGGAAATCATCAAAAGCTTGAAGGTTGATTTCGTCAAGTTAGTTCAAAAATGTTGCGAATCTAAACATAGAGCTTGGCATTCCTCTTAGGGTTAGCAACCTGCATTTTTGAGACTTAACACAGCCCTTGACTAAAGAAAGCGATTGGTTTCTCAAAACCCTCACTCTGTTGTTGTACCAGAATTGTAGAGATTGTATCCAGGACGCCATAAGCATATAAGATAAAGTCTTTGGAGAAATCAAGATTTACCAGCGTTGGTGCAGCCGTTAGCGCCTCCTTGATGGACTCAAAGCTGAGCTTGGCCTCTTTCGTCCAACTGAAAACTGTGTTCTTCAACATAGACGTCAAAGGCTTCAAAAGATTTGTGATGTCAGGGATAAATCTTCGTAGAAAATTAATTCTGCCAATAAAACTTTGCAGCCCCTTCTTGTGACTGGGTAAAGGTAGCTCCAGAATAGCTCTTACCCTTTCAGGATCAATGGTAATGCCTTCCTTTGACACCACATACCCTAGCAGCTTGCCTTCCTGTACAGCGAATATGCACTTCCTGGGATTGAGAGATATCCCAAATTCCTTGCATCTTTCAAATACTAGCCTCAAATGAGATAAATGTTCAGCTGCATTCTTGGAAAAACCCGTGATTTCATCAAGTTATACCAACACTAAATTTATACATCAAACCCTTAAAGGCCATATCCATGGCTCTCTGAAAAGTAGAGCTAGCATTCGAGAGGCCAAAAGGTATTCTTTTGTAGGCCATGGTACCCCACTTGGTGGTGAAAGTAGTCTTGAACTGATCCTCCTCCTTGACTAACTCCTAATTGTAACCAAAAAACCCATCAAGCAAAGAAAACCTTTCTGAGCCAGCCACTACCTGTAGAATTTGCTCCATTGAAGGCAATGGGTAGTGATCTTTTAGGGAGGCCCTATTGAGGTCTCTAAAGTCGACACATAGCCTAATCTCTCCATTCTTTTTCCTCACAGGGACAAGGTTGGAGACCCAAGAAGTATGCTTGATTGGAAAAATGATTTTCCCCTCAATCAGTTTGGTCAGTTCTTTTATCATTAGAGGCTCAAGCTTTGGATTTAAAGGTCTTTGCTTCTGCCTCATGGGTTTAGTACCTGGTTCTAACTCTATGGTATGCTGGGCAATATGAGGATCAAATCCCTTTAGGTCTGAATAATCCCAAGCAAACACATCTTCAAACTCTTGACAAAGAGCAACAAAAGTTCTCCTATCCTCAGCTGAGCAGATTTTACCGATTTTAAGAAGCTTACCTTTGAAAATTTCTAGCTCCTCATAATGCTCTTCTTTTACCTGCATACTAGTGTTTCTTTTCTTTAGTTGATCATCTATACTAAAAATAGATTCCAAGGTTACCAATCCCTTGGGCAGTTTGTTTGATCTCAACTGAACAATTTGATCATTGCCATATTGTTGTTTGAGCTTATCCTGATTTATCACAGACAACTCATCTTCTTCTAACAAGAAACGTAGGATCTACTCATCACTTTCAAAAACTTGCCAATGAATATTATTATCAGGGATAGAGGGCCTATCAACTATTTTTACATGAGGTTTTACCTTCTCCCTTTGAATATCACTGGGGATGTCAAACTAAGCTCCAATTGTAGCTAACCTATCAGCATGATAGTTCTGACTCCTTGGAATAGAGATCAGATTGAAAGCATCAAATTCTTTAATCATGTCCCACACCCTATGTTTGTAGCATTTTAGAAGATCATTTTTTGTAAGATGCAGTCCTCTCACCTGATTCACAATGAGTTCACTGTCCCCATACGCCTATAAGCAACCAATTTTCCTCTTTCTTGCCCACTGCAAACCTTGAATTAATCCTTCATATTCAGCAGTGTTATTTGTACTTGCAAAGGCAAAATGGAAAGAAGAATAATATTTTTCACCTTGTGGTGACACCAACATTGCACCGCCGCCAAATCCATTTCTACTCCTAGAGCCATCAAAGTGCATTTTCCATACTTCCTTTAGCTACTCTATCTATTGTTCTACATCCTTTACCAGATTTAGAATTGTTGCTTCAGGCTCATGTAGTATGTAAATCCCCATACCAATTTCTTGAATGCGTGCCTCAGGGTCATCTACAACATTTTTCAAGGCCCACTCCCTTAAGAGTACCTCTAGTATGCTTTCAACTTGTAGTTCTTAGGCAGCAACAAGTTCAAGATTATCAGAAACAATGCAATTTATATTAACAGCACTTGGAACATAAGGCTCTATGTGATGATTTGCAAGTAATTCAGATTTTAAAGTTACTTTGGTGCCATATCTGGTCCTGAAAAACATGTGGGACCAATCTGAGGATAAATATCCTCCTATCTTGGTGGTAAATTCTCTTGATAAGCACATGGCAAAATAAGGAGGCAAATCTATGATGAACACCTCCTGTGAAATGGAAACATTTGGGCAAGTGTGCAGAGTGAGACCTAGGTCTTTGATCACACCTACAGTATTAACAGCTGTGCCATCTAATTGGAGTACACCCTTCTCAAGAGGCTGGTATTTGAGCCCTAATTGGTCTGTAACCTATTTTGGCATCACAGAGCTACTTGCACCATTGTCCACCATATAGTTATGTACTAATTTGTCTCCAATTATCAATGATACATAAAATGGGAGTGGTTTGGCACTTTTGTTTGGCTGTTTGCTGTTATCCTGGGATGAATTGGTAAGAACAACCCTATTTGGGTCAATAGTTGTGTCATTGGACACTTTCAAATCAGACAAGGTAGATTGCAATATGTCCTTTTGGCCTGGGATGGCTAGAGAATCCACATAGACATTGTCACATTCATCTTCATCATATTTTCAATAATATTCAAATGTGGAATGGCACTTACCTTCTGATGTGACTTTGTAGCAACAATATCAGCCTGCAAATGAGGCATTTCCCTTGCTGTTGCTAAAGTGTTTCTTTGTAAAATGTGGGGAACATGGGATGTAGAAGCACCAACATGTCCTTTCTCTTTATTTGCTGCTTGATCTATCTCATAACCCCTCTTCTTGGCTCTTGTATTAGCTGCAACTAGAGTATTATCATTGTTTACACCACAAAATTCATCTTCTTGCCAATTCATGAAGGCATAATCATTTTGAGATTGTTCTTGTTGTTGAGCAGCTCCATCATTTGGCGTGATTGGTTGTGAGACTACCACATTTTGCACCATTCGAGCCTGATTTATCACTACATTTGAATAGGCTGCTTGACTGTGTGGTAGATTACATGGATAGCACCATTCATACTCAGCTGCAAGGTTGTTCTGAGTAGGGACTAGGTCCCTTACTGCATTAATAGGTGCCGGATTATAAGGCTGAAAAGGCCTTTGATTCACATTCTGTCTGGCATCTTGGTAGTTGCTTTGATAAGGTGGCCTATTAGCTTGGTAAGGCTGATTTTGGCCTTGATACTGCTGATTTTGCCCTTGAGGTTGTGGCTGATAAGGCTGTCTATTCTGGGATTGTTGCTTTTTAATGTTTACTAACTCATTCCCAAAGGTCTGCAAAATATTCTCTATTTTTTGTTGGCCATTTTAATCTCTTTTAGCTCTTGAGATGAACTAGTGGCAGCAGGTTCAGAATTGGCAGTACTTGGTAATGCTGCCACAGTAGGTAAAGGGGCAAAATATGGGATTGGCAAAGGCATTGAAGCCTGAATCTCAGGAAAGATGGGTACTGGCGGTCTGGGTGCTATTTTTTTGGCTTGAATCAAATTATTCTCTGCCCTAATAGCTAATTCATAAGCATCTGGTAAACTAGTACCTTCTAGTGATTGAATCATTACTGAAACATCACTATTTAGGGCTTTCAAAAAATACAAGAATGCATATTCAGCTGGAGGCCTTACCATGGCAGGAATTCTGTCCCATGTCTTCTAGAATCTGAAGTTAAAATCCATCATTTGCTCTTGAGGAGCTCTCTTTATGGTGGTCATATGTTCAACCAATGATAGATTATCTGATTTGTCTTGGAATTGTTTGTTTAATTTCTCTCCTAGATAATTCCAGGTTCGTATAGTTTGGACTGGTAGACTCCTGAACCATTGCAATGCCTTCCCTTTGAATGAGGCAGCTAGTAGCCTGATGGCTACATTCTCTTGAGTGACATGATGTACACCACATAGAGATGCTATGTCTCTAATATGCTCAATAGGAGTAATTTGATTTTCCCCTGTGAAATAGGGCAGACTCTTCAAATCTGCCATGGGTATAACATCATGTACTGTTAGGTTTAAAGGGCTGCCCCCATCAAAAGTCACGAATGGATGATTTCTTGCCATCTGAACAGCTGGAGGTAGATTTTCTTGAGTTGCTACAGGAACTACAGAAGCAACTAGTCTAAAATTTGGTGGAGTTGACTATATCCTTTTAGAAATTGGAGTTCTTATTACAGCTCTACTTTGCCTTCTAGGTGGAGACAGCTGCAAATAGTCAAATGAGCTTGAACTCTTGGTTTGAATCTTTCTCATAAAACATGTATCAGCAGAACTAATCTGTTTGTTCTTCCTCAGTGTGAGTCGCCAGATATGCAAGTTTAACCT
Source organism: Cunninghamia lanceolata (assembly GCA_027924645.1). NCBI lineage: Eukaryota > Viridiplantae > Streptophyta > Pinopsida > Cupressales > Cupressaceae > Cunninghamia > Cunninghamia lanceolata. The sequence goes on along the minus strand of BSBN01000997.1, from coordinate 5,243,730 downwards.
CTTTCAGGTCTGAAAATCACTCGCTGCACATCAAAACTAGTGATAAAAGTTATAGAGTCCCACCAGGCGTGCTAAAGTTGTTATCACCCAGATTTGCACCCTTGCATACAGTTGTGAAACCTTAGCAATCTGGAGTAACATGAGAATGATCTCTAAGTGTGGGACTTTTGCTAAATGAGATTAGACCTCCGGAGAAGGCTGGCTTCCTTAACTGGTTATCACCTAAAACTACTAAATCTAAAGGGGAAAAGGGAGAAGGAATGCTTTAAAAGGAAGGATGAAACAAAAGCTTGAAAAATAAAGGGTGATTCACCAAGTTTAATAAAAGAACCCTCAAAAACTAAGAAAATGCACAGCATAACCAAATATAGCAAGTAAACATACACAGATTCAACTGATCCTAGCAAAGGTGAAAAACCAGATGGTTGAAAGGAACAATACGATCACAGACAAACATGTGTAGATTCACACTAAACTAGAAATCAGTACAAAGAGGCAAAATAACTTGAGTATATTCAGTGGGAAGGCACAGTTACAGTATAGAAAGCTCTGTTTGGAAACAGAAAGCCTGAATGCTAAAAGTTTTCCAACCCTATTTATAACATATGAATGCATATATATAGCATTCCAAATTAACCCTAAGTCGATTACAGGAATTCACTCTATGAGTTGGAACAAAAAATATCTACCCTGAATGACTATCCACCTGCAACAGTTATGGCGTCAAAATATTTGGGACTGGGCAGATAGAAGATATTTGTTAGTCTTTAATGCAACTGCTGCATCATCGATCTTAAGCACAGAATTGGTGGAAGATATCTTTTATCATCAATGCAAGTTGCTTCAATTTTGTACAGTAATGAATGCAAGAAATATTTGCATCTGCTCAAAAATGGTCGCTAAAATGTCCCTTCGCCCAAAATATGTAAATCCGGATCTAGAAATGAAAAGTGACAAAAACCCCTGAAAAGCCAGCCAAATGAAAGAGGGGACAAAAATATACATTTTTGCCTCTTGTAGCATGTCAAAATTCACCAGGATGGAGGAGATACAGGCAGTCAAAGTTTTGGTCAACCACTTGTATATATCGCTTTGCATCTGTGTATATATCGGCCTCTGAATCAACCTCTGAAACCGCCTCTGGATATGAATGGTGCTTTGTATATCGGGCTTATGAAATGTCTTTGCATGTTCAAAAGGCCTGTATGTACCTTTTCTTTTGGCACCTAAAAGGCCCTTTGAAATCACCTGGTGTATATGCATTTGAAACTGCATACAAAGCGGCCTTTACCTTTTGAATCGGCCTTTGTATCTCCTGCCATGTGTCGTCACCTGATTTGGCACTGAGCTGGTGTTGAGAAGCATCGCTGAAAACTGCATCTACTTATCGGCAGTCGGAATGACTATGAACTGAGCTGCCGATGCATTCTGTCTGACCGATGACCTTTGTATATGGTCCCTAGCATATCAGCATATACATGCAAACATGCGAGCTAAACATGCATACAAAACTTGCATTTTCTCCTGTGTATATTTCCTTGTATCTGTGACTTGTATATACATACAATCGCCTTTGTATATGCGGGCCACACCAGTTGCATGTCAAACTTTGTATCTTCAAACATACAAGCCTTGGACTTCCTTTGCACCTTTGACTTGTATATCGCAATATACAAGCACCATACATACATGCAAGCCTCGAATTTCAAATTTTTATGAAGTAGACTGGAAAGACTTTGAAATCCGGCTTGTATATCGCCTTTGTATGTATGCTTGTATGTGCGCGATAGACATTCCAATGTTGCATGTGATCCTTTGTATGTATATTGGCCTTGTATCTTTGACTTGTATGTGTAAACATACAAGCTGCATATACAATGCACTGTTCATGATATACATTGGCCTTTGTATATGCTCTTGTATGCGTGGCCCCTTGTATATTGTGGACCCCACCTCTTGCACATTCAGCCTTGTATATTTTCCGTTGTACGTTTCAATTGTATGTTGGAAACATCCAATGCGAAATATACATTCTCCTTTGTTCATTGTGTCGATGTACCTCTACTGTAGCTGATGCACATTATCTTTGTATATCGGCCTTGTATGTGCAGACATACAAGCCAATATACATTCTACTATTCATGCTCACTTGTATATAGAACACATACAATCCTCTTTGTACATGTGCGGGCCCCACCTCTTGTATGTCCTGCTGATGTACATTGCAAAATGTACATTCACCCTTGTATCTTCTAACATACAATCTGCCTTGTATGTTTTTCCCTTGTATAAACCTGTTGTATATCTGAATATACAACAACATACAAACCCCTACATGCAAGCGGGAATCTTTGATGGAATATACCTACAATGTATAACCCGGTATGCATATTTTTCCTTTTATGTTTCAATTGTATGTATCTACCCCTTGCATATTGTGAATGTATGTTCAAACATACATTGGCGAATGTATATGCAAATGTACATTCAAAAATGCATATTGAAATACAAGCATGAAGCTAAAAATTCCCAGCGATAGAAAATACTTGAAGTTAAAAGATTTCTGGGTTTTTCTAGGTTTTTCTGGGTTTTTTACAAGCAATCTTTAGGCAAGATCTTGGGATTTTTGGTAAATTCTGACAAGGCATGACATAAATATTTGAAGGATTTAAGCCTTGCATGGGCATTTTCTAAAGATTTTTCAAGAAAATAAAAGGTGAACTATTTAACTCTGGGTAGAGGAAAAATAGGTCAACAATATCCTCTCTAAAGAGGAAATATTTTGGAGGCAGAGATCTTGAGAGCTATGGTTGAAAGAGGGGGACAAAAATACAAAAAAAAATAATGCCTCAGCTAAATTTAGATTTTATTATAACTCAATTTCTACAATCAATGCCTCAGATGGTAGGGATCTTCAAAATTAGTTGGATATTCAACAAGAGGCCATATCCTATTATATTAATCTACTTTCTACTCCTCATTCAACAAACTCCTTTGATGATAGTGCCTTGAATAATATCAAAAAGTGCATCATAGAAGAAGACAACAAAGTTGTGCTTGCTCCTTTTTCTTTAGAAGAAATTATATTTTTAGTTTTTTCAATGGCACCTAATAAATCTCCTAGGCCAGATGGTTTTTTGGCTTTGTTCTTTAAAAAGTGTTGGGAATTCATTGGTAGAGATATTTGGCTTGTTTTTGAAGAGGCTAGAAGAAACAAAAATATCCTGAAAGAACTGAATACTACTCTCTTGGTTCTCATTCTTAAGAAGTCCTACCCTTCTTCCTTCACAAATTTCAGGCCCATCTCCCTCTGCAACACTATTTATAAGATCATAACTAAGGCAATCACCATTAGGATTGCTTCTTTCTTTCCTATTATTATGTCTCAAGAGCAAGGAGGTTTTGTTCCAGGTAAGGAAACTTTGGAAGGTACGGTTTTTGCAAATGAGGTAATTCATTCTATCTTTGAAAATGAAATTCCCTCAATGCTGATTAAACTTGATATATTAAAGGCTTATGATAGAGTGAATTGGAAGTTTTTAATTTCATTTTTAAATAAATTTGGTTTCTTAGCTTCTTGGTGTAAATGGATCCACTCCTACATCTCAGGCACCTCTTTATCAATTACTTTAGGTTGCCAAACTTTTGGTTTCTTTAATTCCTCTCAAGGGATTAGTCAAGGTGATCCTATTTCCCCTTTCTTATTTATCCTAATGGTTGAAGCCTTAAGAAGAAATATTCAAGTGGCCAATTCTGAGAGAAAATGTAAAGGAATTTGTATTCCTAGATTTAACTCTCCTATTACCCGTAACCTCTTTGCTAATGATACACTCCTCTTTGGATGCTCTTCCATCAAAGAAGCTAAGGTAATTAAATTAACTATGGATAATTATTGTTAGGCCTTGGGGCAGAAGATCAACCCAAATAAGTCAAAAATCTTTTTCTTTTTCACTAATGTCTAGTATCAAGCTAGAATTGCTCATCTCTTGAGTTTTAAAGTGGACCACTTTCCCTCTCAATATCTTGGCATTCCACTTTTTCAAGAGCTAATAAGAATGCCTTCTGGCTTAAGCTTTTAGACTCAATTCAGGCAAAGATGAATGTTTAGAAAAGTAGATGGCTCACTTATGTAGGGAAACTTACTTTAATCAAGGTTGTCCTCTCGTCCATCTCATTTTACATGCTATCAATTTTGAGTCTTCCTAAAGGTGTCCAAAGTAAACTTGAAAAATTGTTGAGAAGCTTTCTCTAGAAAGGTAACTTGGATAGATCTGATACTACTAAAGTTACTCTTATCTCATGGGAGAAGGTTTGTTGTCCCAAAAAAATTGGTGGGGAGAGGATCTTCAAACTTGAAGCTTAGAATTTAGCCCTTGGTGCCAAACTAGCATGGTTTATATTTTCAAGACCTCATCTTAAATGGTGTAGGTTTTTATAGGATAAATATCTTGACTCCTTTGATCTTGATAGAATTTTCACAGTTTCTAATCCTCCCCTTGGCTCAAAAATTTGGAATATCAATTATTAAATGTAGAGATGTGATCATCCCTCATCTTTCTTGGAAGATCCATAATGGGAAAAATATCTCTTTTGGGAAGACTCTTGTAATGGCTACCCTGTTCTAAATTCAGTTGAAAGTCTTAATACTGCAAAGCATATCTTATCTCAATCTTGGGGTGTCAAAGTAAAGGACTACTTTGAGGTTTCCACTTCTTTTTCTTTAGGCAACATCTGATGGAAAGATTTCTCAAACTTTGCAATCCCTCAATATGAAAAAGACCTACTTGCTTCTCTTTTGGCTCAAAGAAAAATATTTTTCTCTCCCTATCTTGATCAACTTGTTTGGGGTCCTTCAAAATCAGAAGAAGATAATGCCAAACAAGGATACTTATCTCTTACATCTTATGTTGGTCACTTGTAGCACTGGCCTTCTCATCTTTGTTGGGGAAAATATTGTCTCCCGAAAGTTGGGGCTTTTGCATGGATGGCTCTAAGGGAAAGAATCCTAACTAGTGATAGATTAGTTAAAATTGGTTTGGCAACATCTTTTAATTGTGCTCTATGTGGTGCAGAAGAAGAAAACATCCATCATCTTTTACTACTTTGTCCCTTTCCTTACAAGTGTTGAATGAGGATCTATAACAATCTTGGATGGTATGGTGTTGAACATAATGAATACTGAGAGGGGGGTGAATCAGTATTCTACAAAACCACATCTTCACATGATCTATAATCCAATTAACAAATTCAATAACATGAAAGCAGAATAAACATAAGAATATCAACCATAAAGTCATAACACAGACACCAGGATTTTTACATGGAAAACCCAAATAGGGAAAAACCACGGTGAGTGTTAGCTCACAATATATTATGATAATAATACCGAATTACATGAAGGATCACTGCCTTAGGGATCACTGCTCGAGGAATCACTGTCCAAGAAGTGCTCACTGCAAAAGGGATCACTACCAAGAAGATAGAAGATAAGATAGAAGAAGGATTGACTCACTACCAAGAGATGACTGCTATAAATGCATCTACTGAATGTTGAGGTGCAATTTCACTTATAGCTCAGTATACAGACTCAAATGTCTTCATAATGTTTTCTCTACTTCACATATATTCTACTTTTCTGCCCTTACTATCTTTTTCTGGTCATAAGACTACCTTAGATCCTACACCCATTAAATTTGCACACTTGTCACACATCACTACCCTCTAATGTTGAAATACATCGAGTATATATATTCGCATCAAGAATTATCTCACAATCAGGTCGGCAAGCCAAACATGAAACTCGTATAAAATGTTATACCTTGTCGGCTTGAACTTGTGCACAAACAATAATGCGAACCCAAGTGAACATACAAAAGTCTTCATATAGGTCAGGACCAATCATTCCATCACTTAGATTGATTGTTCAAACAATATATCCTTTCCTCATATAGATCTAACATACTTGTCAGCTTATCCCTTAAGTACCCACTTGACCAATTCAATTGTCACATCACAACTTCCACTACAGACCATATGAGACTCTAAAAATCATATCCAACATTCATCATTGACCTCTTAACATACCTTTAGAACTGCAGGACATAATAGTCTTTTATAGAAAAATGCAGATCTTGGAAATGTTGCTCTGTCACAGTGAAATACTGTCAAACTAGAACGTGATACTAGAGAACTTGTAGAATGTGATCTGTTGAGCTTCAGAAGCTATAACTCTGGATTTAGGTAGTCATGGTATGTATCTTTGCTGCCTCAAAATCATAAGACAAAATATGCCATAGTGGAGGAATGTGGACCCTTTTACTCTGGTATTGTGCGCTATTCCTGATTTAACTCTGTTCAACTAGACTTAGATATTTCACCATATGACTTCCAGAGGAAGTCAAGACTTGAACACTGGAATATGTGATCACTAGGTAGCTATGAGAAACATACCTGAACTGCATACAAATGTCTTTAACTGCGGAGGCATACCATCTCAAACACTGTCACTTACTTTGTATAATGTATACTACCCATACTTAGTCATTTATTCTTCCGGAGTAAAGTCTTTTTGCCATGCTGGTAGAATCCCTTTGCCTTGTTGCCATCAATGACAACATTCAACATTCATCAGAGCAGTGTCTCTTGCCAACAATCTCCCCCTTTAGCATTGATGGCAACACGTAGTGAAAAATGCTTATCTGCTCTCCCTTATTATATACACTCTGTTTTTCTTCTCACTCTTAGATGTTTGCCCATTTTTCATAGGTTTTCTTCTCCCCCTTTGACATCAATGGAAAAGGTGTATGTATAGGAGTCAAAATTGTGTCAAATTTGCAAGAACTGCAAAAACTGTCATACTTTGCCGCATATGTACATGTGTAATCTTTAACTTAATTTGTTGGAGGTTGTAGGATGTCATTGAAAATTATCTTGATTTGAGCTAGTTCTCCATCCCAACTCTTCTTTGCATTTTCCAAGATTTGAATATGCTTGTTTATTAGGAAGACCAATTTTTCTGCCTTTTTTATATCAGAGGGTATGTCAATTAGTGCATTTACATGCAGTGCTTTTGCTCCAAGATTTGACATTGAGCCTAGCTTAGGACTTATTAGTCCTCTCAATTGACACATTATGTTTTTCATTTGATCCCTCTTATTCATTAGGTTACTTAACTCATTATGAATATTGATAACTTGTATTTCTTTGCTACTTACTGACTCAACTGCTGGATCAAATGATTTAGAAATATTTGTCAGCTGCAGTTTCAGATCCTTGATCTTTTCTTCTAACTCCTCTGTGGCTTCCGGCCATGATAAACAAAATATGTACAAATCGCAAACTTCTTTAATAGCACTTTGTATAGCTTTTATTCTATCATCTAATAAAGTTTTATCATTGATCAACATAGTCTTCAACTCAGTTAATATCTTCTCATCAAACTCTTTTCTTACTTTCATTTCTGTAGACTTTTCAAAAGATTCAAAATGCACACTTACTGAGTTTATAAGTCCCTTGAGTTGATTTTTTGGAGACATTGATGTATCATTTTGATATGATGGCATCAACTTCTCCAAAATGCTAGATGCCACACCAATGAGTTCACTGTCTTCTATGTGTGACTTCAATATTGATTCTTGTGCCTTTTCTTGGACAATTGATACCAATTTAAATTTCTGCATAGGGGACATTGAGTCCAAGTTTATTGGTCCCTGCAAAAACTTAGGCTCATCCAAGACTTGTTTTTCTCTTTCCAAGAATTCCTTGATAGACTCCCTAGTGTCTCTTGCTATACCAAAGGCTTCTTGGTTTTGTTCCAGATGATCTAAATCCATAGCCTCATTTGCATCATCCTTTTGTTCCAATATAGGGTTCTCCTCAGCTTGTTCCTCTTCTTGATCATCAACTTTGTTTTTCTCCTCGGTCTTCTCCTTGTCTATTTGGTCATCAGTTTGTTGTTCTGGTAGAAGACTTGTCTTAGATTGATCCTTTACAGTAGTGTCCAAACTAGTAGGAGGGATTGGATCTTCTTTCTTCTTTAACTCTTCATCATTTTTATCTAACCCTTGATCCATACTGACTTTCAGAATAGCTGTGCCATCTCCAACACCTATTTCTTTTTTATCATATATTGTTGGAAGATGAAATTCTTTCAATGCTTTCAGAGTAATTTCTTTAGTCTCCTTGACTACCTTCTCAATGTCATCTGACATGAGAGTGTTCATCCTCCTCTTTGTTCTGAATTCTATATGCAGTACTTTAGAGACTTTTCTTTTTCTTTCGGTGTGATCTCCGGACATAAACTTATCAGTGTATGCTCTTTGAGTTCAACATCCTTAGCCATAGAAGCTTTCTTTCTTGCAGACATTATACTTCCCAAACTGTCTGGGAGATTAGTAATTATCTCAATGAAATCTTTATATATATATATATATCCAAGTATTTGACAACAACATTCTCAATGATCCTTTTATCTGCATCATTATAATCATCATACAATTGGCCAATAGGCTTTGGTTTTCCATCAATTTTAATAGCCTTCAAGACTTCCTCTAGACTTATTGTAGCCCATACTTTCGTAGGCTCTTCAGTCTTTGCTTTCTTTCTTTACCCTTACCAAAGGTCTTCTCCTTTGTGCTCCTAGAAGCTTTAGTAGTCTCTTCTTTCATCTTCTTTACCTCCTCATCTGTCTCAGTTTCTTCTTCATCAACCCTATTACTAACATGCATCCTTTTGGCTTTGGTTTTCACTTTTTTCTGCCTAGGTGCCTCCACACTTACAGATGGTGTGGGACTGGAGGATGCAGAAGAAACTTTTATAGAGGTAGATCCTCTGGTTCTTCTTTTTGTCACTTTAGGCTTTTTTTATTTCCTTTTAGGTTCTTTTGGAGCCTTGATCAGTTCACTTTCTTTCTTCTCTTTTTCTTCCCTTTTTGCTTGTGCCTTTTCTCTTGTTTCTCTGAATTGTACTTTGGTAAAACCCCTTTTTAGGACATAATCTTCTGTTATCTTCTGGGCCTTCTTTGAAATTTCAAGTTTTCTCACCTCAACATGAATTCTTGTAGACAACTCCTCATATGTCCCAAATCTTTCTTTGTTTGGGTCCCTCGATTTGCTTAACATATGGTGGGCATAATTCTCTAGTATGTTTCCATCAACTTCATATCCCATTCGCAGAATCCAGATAGTTCTAGGCTCCACAACTTCCATCATACATTGGTCCTTATTTACAATAAAGCATATATCATCTTTGTACTTTTCCACAATGGTTTTAGGGATCCTTTCCCTAGATTGAATTACCTTTTGGAAGTGTTTGAAATAGCCCCATAGGGCTGTGTTTTGTGCATCAATATTTCTTATGTTGCTCAACTGGTTTCTAGTTTGTATTGCAACAAGCTTTCTGTAGTCTAAAATTGATTCATCATGCCTTGTAACTCTTGCATAAAGTAGAAAAAAAAGCACATAATTAATGTACTGAACTTGAAGGGATATTTGCTTTCTTTTGTCTTCCTCAGGTTCTCCATTAACTGCTATCGGAGTAGTTCACACAGGTCATACTCTACATTTTCCTTAACCATTTGATAGGTAGTATATATGGCAGTACCAGAGACAGAGTTCTCACAGTTTGTGAAGTAGACCTTGTAGCTAATCACCATGGATGTAAACCTAACTGCATGATCTTCAATATCACTGATTGTCAATGCCCTTTTATCAAATTTTGCTTCGGTAGCTTTCATCACTGTATCATTTTTTACTGCCTTTAATATAGGCACTATACCAGTAGAGTTTAGTCCTATGACCACCCTTATGGAATCTTTGGTGATCTTGAATGTAGAGTTAAGCCACATAAACTCATCATGAATTTGGCTTAAAACATACCAAACCCATTCATCTTTAGCAAAAACTAGAAAACCTATATATTGAATGAGTTTCTCCTCCTCCAATGCCTTGTATTCTTCTTTCAGGTCAAATGTATCACCACTTAGATGTTTTAGATATAGGTCTATGAGTTGACTACCTCTGTGTTCCTCTAGGGCAACATGAATATAATCTCTAACATCTTCCGCATGCATCACACTGAACAAAATCTCTAAAAATGCACCATTTGGATCGACCTCTATTAATTTGAATAGATGCTTCTTGAATTTTTGCTGGGCTCTCTTAGTTATATCAATCACTTGTGGTGTTGTCATTTTTGCAAAGATTCAAATAAATTCACAGTAGGGTTTCGAATATGAAAAATACTTCTTTTGTCGAATTAGGGTTTTTCTTGATCTTTCCTTGAATTGCTTTTGAAATCACTATAATTGCTTGGAATTTTGCTTCAGTTCGCCTTAGACACTTGAGAGCTTGAATGCAAAATGAATTGTCCATTGAATGAACTTCTTTTTAACCCTTTGTTTGTCTTGACCAAATTGTCATAAATGCCATCTTTCAAAAAGCTGTCAAAACCTTCTCTATTAAATACAATCAATCTGGGTTGCTCCGCACTGTTCTGCATTTGATCCTTTTCTTCTGAAAATATTTTCAAAAGATCTATCATATGAAGTGTTTCATCATATCTTCATGCCAGATCCCAGCACTAACTATCTAGCTAGGGGATTAGGATTTTCAATGCAGCTCCCCCTGAGCCAGAGGTTCCAATTTACTTCTAGGAGGAAGTGTCAACACTAGAGGCTGGTGCGGATTCATCCTTGACTTCAATCACATCTTTCTTTATCCAAAATTTTCCCATCTCTTTATAAGTTTCAACCAGATCAACCTTTTCCTTTCCCTTATCATTCCCCTATTCTGTATTTTTCCCTTTTGGAGAGTTGTTCCTTTTCACATTTTTGCTTCTGTAGGATTTTGCTATATGTCCAGGTCTATTGCAGTTATAACACACAATATTCCTCTATCATTGACTCCTTCCATTGAATGGATTCATCCTTGGCCTACATTGGTTAGCCATATGCCCAAATCTATTGCATGCAAAGCACTTTCCATTGAAAGATTGAGTATTTCTTGTATTGTCAAAACCATTCCTTACCAGGCTTCTGCATTCATTTGATTTATGACCAATTTTCTTGCAATTGAAACATTGACTAGAGAATGATGGAGTATTATGATTCATTCTATTCCTACACTGAGTATCCTTATGACCAAACTTATTGCAATTAAAACAATGGCCATTGAAAGATGGGTACCTTTGAGCATTTGGCTACCTGATCGGAGGTCTTCTAGGTCTTCTTCTCTAATTCCAGAACTAGTTGCCTTTGTTTTTCTTAAACTCAGTGTTTGCTTGGCTTAATATTGAACTTTCTCCTTTTTCAAATCCCAAGCCTTGCTTGTCATCTAGACTCTTCTGACTTTCAATCAATTCCTCAAGCTTTGCAGAGCTTATTTTGAATTTTTCTTTATATCTATTAGCTACTTCCAGATCATATTTCAGAAGTAACACATCTTTTCCCAGCTTATCAAATTCCTCAGACTTATCCTTCACAACCTAATTTAGATGTTCTTCAACCTATTTTTTTCTTCAACTAGCATAGATAGACTGTCTATGGATTCATTTGCTGCTTTTAATTGTTCACTTAGCTTTTTTCTTCTATCATCAGACTTCTTGAGTTGCTCCTTTAGTTTCAGATTGCAATCATCAGCTTCTTTGATGTTTTCCACCAAATCTTTGATATTAGGCCTTAGACTTGTCAAGATCATCAAGAGCAACTTGTAGTTCTTCATCAATGCTACCTGGATAACTTGTTTCTAAAGAAGCAAGATATCTTCTTGCTGCCATGTGTTCCTTTCTAGATCTTCCTCAAACTGTTAAGCTTCTTCCAAGGAACTTTGCTCTGATACCAATTGTTGAACATAATGAATACTGAGAGTGGGGGTGAATCAGTATTCTAAAAAACCACATCTTCACATGATCTATAATCCAATTACCAAATTCAATAACATGAAAGCAAAATAAACATAAGAACAACAACCATAAAGTCATAACACAGACACTAGGATTTTTACGTGGAAAACCCAAATAGGAAAAAACCATGGTGAGTGTTAGCTCACAATATATTATGATAATAATACCGAATTACATGAAGGCTCACTGCCTTAGGGCTCACTGCCTGAGGACTCACTGTCCAAGAAGTGCTCACTACAAAAGGGCTCACTACCAAGAAGATAGAAGATAAGATAGAAGAGGGATTGGCTCACTACCAAGAGATGACTGTTATAAATGCATCTACTAAATGCTGAGGTGCAGTTTCACTTATAGCTCAGTATATAGACTCAAATGTCTTCATAATGTCTGCTCTGCTTCACATATATTTTGCATTTATGCCCTTACTATCTTTTTCTGGTCATAAGACTACCTTAGATCACACACCCATTAAATTCGCACACTTGTCACACATCACTACCCTCTAATGCTGAAATACATTGAGTATATATATTTGCATCAAGAATTATCTCACAATCAGGTCGGCAAGCCAAACATGAAACATGTATACAAATGTTATACCTTGTCGGCTTGAACTTGTGCATAAATAGCAATGCGAACCCAAGTGAACATAGAAAAATCTTCATATAGGTTAGGACCAATCATTCCATCACTTAGATTGATTGTTCAAACAATATATCTTTTTTGCATATAGATCTAACATACTTGTCATCTTTTCCCTTAAGTACCCACTTGACCAATTCAACTGTCACATCATAACTTCCACTATGGACCATATGAGACTCTAAAAATCATATCTAACATTCATCATTGACATCTTAACATACCTTCAGAACCGCAAGACATAATAGTCTTTTATAGCAAAATGCAGATCTTGGAACTGTTGCTCTGTCACAATGAAATACTGTCAAATTGGAAGCTGATACTGGAGAACTTGTAGAATGTCATCTATTGAGCTTTAGAAGCTATAACTCTAGATTTAGGTAGTCATGGTATGTATCTTTGTTGCCTCATAACCGCAAGATGAAATATGCAATAGCGGAGGAATGCAGACCCTTTTACTCTAGTACTGTGCACTGTTCCTGACTTAACTCTGTTCAACCAGACTTAGATATTTCACCATATGACTTCTGTAGGAAGTCAGGACTTGAACACTAGAATATGTGATCACTAGGTAGCTATGAGAAACATACCTGAACTACATACAAATGTCTTTAATTGCGGAGGCATACCATCTCAAACACTATCACTTACTTTGTATAATGTATACTACTCATACTTAGTCATTTATTCTTTCGGAGTAAAGTCTTTTTGCCATGCCAGTAGAATCCCTTTGCCTTGTTTCCATCAATGACAACATTCAACATTCATCAGAGCAGTGTCTCTTGCCAACATATGGACCACTTCCAAACAATATATTAACTCTTTTTCAAAGTTTGCCTCTTCTCTACCCAAATTCCATGTTCTCTTCTATATGGCACATTGCATGTTCTATTGTCATATGGAACATTTAGCTAGAGAGAAATCAGAGAATCTTGAGGAAACAAAATATGACTTTGGATGAGGTCTTTGGGAAAATGGACGTCTCTATTTCTAAATTAGTAATGGTTCAAGTCTTGAAGAAAAGTAACTCTAATTTCTCCTCTTGGGATGGGGAATTTCTTAAGAAATGGTCTCTTCTTCATCTTATCTCCCCTGGTGTAGTTTCTTTCAATTCAAATGTGAACAAGAAGCTTTTTAAATGGATTCCATCTCCTTCTAATTGGGTCAAGTTGAATTTTGATGGTGCGTCAAAAGGTAATCCTAGAGTTTCTGGTATTGGATGTATTCTTAGATACCATTCTGGTTCTTTAATTTCTACTTTGGCCTCTGGTATCATAGTGTTACGTTGAAAAATGTCCCCTTGGGGGCTTTTCCCTCTTAAGGTTTAGCTCCTGGGTCCTGTTTATGTATTTAGAGCATTTTTTCATGTTAATTTGACATCCCGATGAGAAAACCCTGAAGTTTCATGGCAAATGGGACCTAGGGGGTGTACTTGACATAAGTCTTGCCTGAAATAGGGGGGAGGACTTGGGTACTCGTACCCTAGTCCTACCCTATTTTACGTCAGGACTAATTTTGGAGTGTCAGTTTATGACCATTATTTAGATCTTATGCCGACACGGCAAGTTTCAATTACAAATTCTTAGCGGGAATGTTTGTAGTTGCATATATAAGCATGTTTATGTTGCAAATATGTGCCTAAGCAGTGTTGTCATTGATGTCAACATATCCTTGTTGCCATTGGTGTCAACTATATCGTATTTTGCTACCTGTATAGAAGACTAGACTGTTGAGGATATTGAGAAAATTAATGGAGATCAATGTATGTGGACCATATGGCTATGTAGAGGTTTGTCTGAAGAAGCTCCAGTTAAAATTTGAGAGGTTTGCATTAAGATCTGAAGAAGTTATGGCCATCTGAATAAAACTAGTTCCTACATTATTCAAGAGAGACAGAGTGACAGAAAAGATGTTTGGATTGCTCTAGTAATGTAAAATGATGATCTACGGATCTAAAGGCATGTTTGGGAAGTCAGTGTGCATCATCCATTCAAGCATTTCATGGTTTGGAGGTCTGCAAGCAATCTTTCTAGTGTGATAGTTATAATAGACATTGTTCTTAAGGTTACCAGATGAAGATGCAAGTGATCTTGATGATCTGAAAGAGTGTGGATGTTTTTATTGAATTCAATGTGCTTGTGGAGATCTCTGTATCATGTAGCTACTGTGTTGAAGGTTCGTATTGAAGTTTTAGCTCATTATTGAAGATTTTCCTTTTTGGTGTTGATGTTCTTCCCAGTCTTGGTCGACCGGATGATCCTAGCGTGTTGCGGATGATCTAAGAGCATTCTATGGAGCGTAGCATGTTTATTGAGGAAGATTCAAGCCTCAGTTGTGATTGGTTGATAGTGCATTGATCCGCGTCAAGTTTAGCCAACCTTGTTGTTCATTCCAAGGTTGATGAAGTGTATAAATACTTGTTGAAGAGTTGTTAAAAATTGTCCTTGAGAGAAATGAATTAAAATCCAAATAAAGGATCAGAAGTAGAGAAGAGAAGAAAAGGAGCGAGAGCAGTATAGAGTGAAGAGTCAGTGAAGAAGAATTTGGAGATAGAAGCAGAAGTTTTGTAAGCATTCAATGAAACTGAATCAGACATGAAAAGATGCTAATTATCAGTTAGTCCATTCTGTGTTAAATTACTTGTAGGTAGTGAGCCTCTTTTGAGCAATGAGCTCTGGGCAGTGCGCTTGAAGGCATGTGCCTTCTATTTTCTAAAGTACTTTTAACAGGGTACAAATCTTTGTGGGTTAACCACCACCATGGATTTCCCTTAACCGGGTTTCCACGTAAAAATCCTTGTGTTCTGTGTTCATTTGTTTATGCTCATGTGTTGATGATTCATGCTTTAAATGTTTACATCATTAATCAGTCTTGTGTGATAAAGAAACAGTTGCAAGAGTTAAAGATTTGGGACAGCTGATTCACCAACCCTCTCAGTTGTCTAGCCTAATTCCAACAATTGGTATTATAACAAGGTTCCCTTAGAAGAAGCTTAATCACTTGAGGAGATCCAGTATGCTGACCTACAAGAAGGATAGCCTGAGATTTGATGGAACAAATTACTCTATTTGGAAAAGTCGCATGGAGTGCCATTTGCAATGCATGGGTGATTCTTATTGGGCAATAACTAAGGATAAATATGAGCCTCCAAAGAAACCTTCAACTCTAGATGAAGTCAAAAATGTTGAAAATAATCTTCGAGCCAAAGAAGCCTTGCTAAGTGCCCTAACTGATTCAGAAATGACAAATGTCTTTGGACTAAAAACTGCTCATGAAATCTGGAAGAAGTTGGAGAATCTTTATGAAGGTGATGAATTTGTCAAATGTGCCAAGCTACAAAGTCGGAGAGGAAAATTTGAAAATCTGAGGATGAGTGAAGATGAAAACATCCCAATCTACATGCAAAAAATAAATGATCTTGTGTGTGGTATCAGATGTGCTGGTGGGACTTTGGAAGAATTAGAGATTGTGGAAAAAGTGCTCAGATCTTTACCTGATTCATATAAACATAAGGTTGCTGCTATAAAGGAGATCAGGACTGTCTCAAAAGTTACAAGAGATCAGTTGGTTGGTAAAATTTCAGCTTTTGAATTAAGTGAGTTTGGTGATTCTCTTCCTAAGTCTGAATCTGCATTTAAGGCAAGTGTTCATGGGAAACAAAGATATGATCTGGGTGAAAGCTCTTCTGCAAGATCAAACAGATTTGTGAAGGCACGGAAGGATCTTGAAGATGTTGAAATTGAAATTGTAGATCTTGAAGCTCTTATTACCAAAAGATTGCCAAGAGGATCCGGTAAATATGAAGGAAAATTGCCACTCAAATGTTTTTCTTGTAATAAGATTGGTCATTTTGCCTCAAGATGTCTGGAGAGGTTTTCAAAACCAAACCCTAACAGATACAAAAGTCAGAAGAAATGTTACTATGTCAAAGAAGTTGGAGAAGGAGTCATAGATGATGAATCTGATCATGGAGGTTCCTCTGAAAATGATTGGGTGTTCATTGCTATCAAAGAAGAAGATCCGGTGTCTACTGAATCTGCTAGCTGTGCAAATGTGGAAAGTGCCTTGGTTGCTCAGGTTATTGAAAAAGATGAATGGGTGATTGATAGTGGATGTTCTCATCATATGACTGGTGATAAGAGTAAGTTTGTGAGTTTTGCAAATTATGAAGGGGGTCTTGTGAAACTTGGAGACAACTCAGCTAGTAGAATCTATGGCAAAGGATCCATCTCTTTTGATGGTAAGAATAGCACCAATGATGTTCTGTATGTGGAAGGACTAAAACATAATCTTCTTAGTGTTGGACATTTAGTTGATAAAGTTTATGATCTTCGATTCAAGGATGGAAAATGTAGAATCTTGGAGAGCTTCAGAACTAAAATTGCATCCGGTACTCAAACTAGAGGTAACATTTTTCATTTAAGTATTTCTGGTAAAAGTTGTTTGATTGCTCAGATAGATCAAAGTTGGTTATGGCATAGGAGGATGTGTCATGTGAATTTTGATAACATTGTCAAAATAAGTACCACTCAGGCTGTAAGAGATCTTCCAAAACTTGTGAAACCTAATAGTATGTGTAGAGAATGTCAATTGGGGAAACAGAACAAAATTTCATTCAAAAGTAAAGAACAAGCTTCAATTGGATGATTGGAACTGGTACATACTGATCTCTGTTATCTTGCTAGAATTAGGAGTGTGCAAGGAGATAGGTATTTCATGTTGTTGATTGATGATTACTCCAGGATGATGTGGGTAACTTTCCTAAAAGAAAAATCAGAAGCTCTTGACAAGTTTAAGGTGTTCAAGCTAATGGTTGAAAATGAGATTGGTGAGAAATTAAAATGTCTAAGATTTGACAGAGGTGGAGAATTTACTTCCGGAGAGTTTGATGCTTTATGTGAAAAGCATGGCATAAAAAGACAGTTATCTACTCCTAGGACTCCCCAGCAAAATGGAGTTGTGGAAAGAAAGAATCGAACCATTCAAGAAGCTACCAGGACCATGATGATGGAAAAAAATGTTCCTCAAGTCTATTGGAGAGAAGCTGTGAGTAGTGTTGTCTACACTCTTAACCATGTGCAGATCAAAGGCAACTCTGGTAAGACCCCCTATGAACTATGGTTTGGTCATCCTCCTACTGTGAGATATTTCAAAGTTTTTGGTAGCAAATGCTATATCAAAAGAGATGAGGACTTAGGCAAGTTTGATGCAAGAAGTGATGAAGGAATATTTTTGGGATACTCTACACAAAGTAAGGCTTATTGGTGCTTTAACAAGAGGTTGAAAAAGATTGTTGAAAGTGCTAATGTTAGAGTTGATGAGAGCAAAGGACACTCCAGGTACTACGAATATGATTCAGATGATCAAGATGAAAGTCAAAATCAAGCAAGGCTAGTTTAAACCTAGACTCAAACTCAGATTGATCCAGAAACTCCAGTGACTCAAGAGGATAGTGCAGATGTTGAGGAACAAGCTCAAGAAACAGAAGTTCAAACAATTCCCAAAACTCCCAGGTATGTAAAACTGAATCATCCTGAATATCAGATCATAGGAGATAAGAGTAAAAGTTTGAACTAGAAGAAAATTTTTTGAAGATCAAGAGGAGATTTGTCTGATTTCAAAGATTGAACCTAAATCAATAAGTGAAGCCTGCAATGATGAAAATTAGGTAAAAGCAATGGAAGAAGAATTGATGCAAATTGAAAAGAATCACACTTGGGATATTGTTCCTAGACTTGAGGACAAAAATGTGATTGGAACCAAATGGGTCTTCCAGAATAAACTAAATGAAGATGGGGAAGTTGTAAGAAACAAAGCAAGGTTGGTATGCAAAGGCTATTCTCAAGTGGAAGGAATTGATTTTGAAGAAACTTTTGCTCCAGTGGCAAGAATAGAAGCAGTCAGATTATTTCTTGCATTTGCTACCTTTAGAGATTTTAAAGTTTATCAGATGGATGTCAAATCGGCATTCCTGAATGGTGAATTGGAGGAAGAAGTCTACATTGAGTAACTGGAAGGATTTCAATTGTCTGATCAGAGAGATATGGTCTATAGACTAAGAAAACCATTGTATGAACTCAAGCAAGCCCCAAGAGCTTGGTATGCAAGACTGGATAAACATTCGCTTAAGCTAGGATTTAGCAAAGGTACCACTGATAGTAATCTTTACTTCAAGATTAATCATGAGGACATCCTGATTGTTGAGGTCTTTGTTGATGATATCATTTTTGGTGGAAATGAATGTATGTGCAAAGCATTTGCTGATCAGATGAAAAGTGACTTTGAGATGTCAATGTTTGGTAAGATGAATTTCTTCCTAGGTCTGTAAATTGTTTAGTCAGATAAAGGTATCTTCATATCTCAATCCAAGTATGTGAAAGAGTTGTTGAAGAATTTTGGAATGGAAGATTCAAAGCCAGTAGGTATACCTATGGTAACCGGATGTAAGTTGAGAAAAGATGATGACTTCCCCCAGGAAAATCAGAAAAGGTATAGATCAATGATTGGAGGATTGCTCTATCTGACTCAGACTAGACCTGACATCATGAATGTCATTGGACTTGTTGCTAGATTTCAAGCTGATCCAAAAGAATCCCATGTTGTGGCAATCAAAAGAATATTCAGATATCTCAAGGGGATAATTGATTATGGATTATGGTATTCAAAGGATAATGACTTCACTCTTCATGCATATACAGATGTTGATTGGGTAGGAGATGTGGATGACAGGAAAAGTACTAGTGGTGGTGCATTCTTCTTGGGAAGAAGATTGGTCTCTTGGATGAGCAAAAAGCAAGAGGCAATATCTTTGTCTACTGCAGAGGTAGAGTATATAGTAGCAGCAAGAAATTGTATTCAAGTTCTATGGATGAAGCAAATGTTGAAGGACATCAAAATTGTGTTTGAGGAGCCAGTCACAATCTTCTGTGATAATTCTAGTGCAATAAGCATCTCAAAGAATCTGGTGTTGCATTCAAAGAAAAAACATATATATATCAAGTTTCATTTCCTAAGAGAGAAGATAAATGAGAATGAAGTCAAGTTGGAGTTTGTGTCTTTCAAAGATCAGATTGCGAATATCTTCACTAAGCCTCTTCCCAAGGATACTTTTGAGTATCTTAGAGACAAGTTAGGGGTTATTACCCCTCTGGATTAGAACTAAGATGCACTAAGGTTCATCAGTCCGATGGAATTCACAGTCATATCTTGTGATCTGGATTGATGTTAAGGAGATACTACTCAGGGGGAGTAGTCAGTATGCAAATGTTAGGATCAGTTTGAAACAAAAAGGGAGAAAAGATTGCAAATATGTGCCCTTTTCCATTGATGTCAAAGGGGGAGAGAAGTTCATGTGAAAAACTAGTTGCTCATAAAAGGGGGAGCAGTGAAGAAAGTAATTACATAAGTGGGAAGAGAAAGGGGGAGAAGTTCTTGTCTTGATGGTTGAATTTAGTTTTTCACATCATATGTTTCCATCAATGACAAAGGGGGAGATTGTTGCAAATATGTGCCTAAGCGGTGTTGTCATTGATGTCAACATATCCTTGTTGCCATTGGTGTCAACTGTATCCTATTTTGCTGCCTGTATAGAAGACCCTATTGTTGAGGATATTGAGAAAATTAATGGAGATCAACGTATGCGGACTATATGGCTATGTAGAAGTTTATCTGAAGAAGCTCCAGTTAAGATTTGAGAGGTTTGCATTAAGATCTGAAGAAGTTATGGCCATTTGAATAAAATTAGTTCCTGCATTATTCAGGAGAGACAGAGTGATAGGAAAGAGGTTCAGATTGCTCTGGTAATGTAAAATGATGATTTGCGGATCTAAAGGCATGTTTGGGATGTCAGTGTGCATCATCCATTCAAGTAGTTCGTGGTTTGGTGGTCCGCAAGCAATCTTCCTAGTGTGACAGTTATAGCAGACAATGTTCTTAAGGTTACAGGATGAAGATGCAAGTGATCCTGATGATCTGAAGGAGTGCAGATGTTTTTGTTTAATTCAATTTTCTTGTGGAGATCTTTGTATCATGTAGCTACTGTGTTGAAGGTTTGCATTGAAGTTTGAGCTCATTATTGAAGATTTTCCTTTTTGGTGTTGATGTTCTTCCCAGTCTTGGCCGACCGGATGATCCTAGCGTGTTGCGGATGATCTAAGAGTATTCTATGGAGCGTAGCATGTTTATTGAGGAAGATTCAAGCCTCAGTTGTGATTGGCCGACAGTGCATTGATTCACGTCAAGTTTAGCTGACCTTGTTGTTCATTCCAAGGTTGATGAAGCATATAAATACTTGTTGAAGAGTTGTTGAAAATCATCCTTGAGTGAAATGAATTAAAATCTGAACAAAGGATCAGAAGCAGAGTAGAGAAGAAAAGGAGAGAGAGCAATATGGAGTGAAGAGTCAGTGAAGAAGAATTTGGAGACAGAAGCAAAAGTTTTGTGAGCATTCAATGAAACTAAATCAGGCATGAAAAGATGCTAATTATCAGTTAGTCTGTTTTGTGTTAAATTACTTGTAGATAGTGAGCCTCTTTTGAGCAGTGAGCTCTGGGCAGTGCGCTCGAAGGCATGTGCCTTCTATTTTCTAAAGTATGTTTAACAGGGTACAAATCTTTGTGGGTTAACCCCCACCGTGGTTTTCCCTTAATTGGGTTTCCACGTAAAAATCTTGGTGTTCTGTGTTCATTTGTTTCTGCTCATGTGTTGATGATTCATGATTCAAATGTTTATATCATTAATTAGTTTTGTGTGATAAAGACATAGCTGGAAGAGTTAAAGATTTGGGACAACTGATTTACCCCCCTCTCAGTTGTCCAGCCTAATTCCAATAGTTTAGGCATTCATTTGTAAACTAGATGAACATTAGATGGCAATTTTGATTCATGAGCTTATGTAGAAGTGATTCAAGGCATTCATTGTGTGTTGCAGAGTAGAATTTGTGTTGTTATTTTGTTTGTATTTGCAGATTTGGTAGCCATCTCCTCATGGCATGAAGACCATCTTCCTTCCATGAGATCTCCACTACAAGGTTATATCAATTGTGTTTTCAATCATTTATCATTTGGATTTTGCCTCTATCCTGCAGGGATATGCACTCTTTATCTAACAATGGTGTTTGGAAGACTTGAATGTCTCTCTGGGGCTTGACTAAGGCAAGCCTCTAAACACCACAACTCCCAACCCATTTTTTCGTGATTGCAGGTTACGAGTTGCAGGAGTAGAAAAAGTGGAGTTGCAGGAGAGCAGTGTAGACTATCGAAATTGTAGATCAGAAAAGAAAATAGGGACCTGGACTCGGGTGCCCACTCATTAGTCCTCCAGATCCCGCAACAGCAGGAACAGGTTGCAGACAAGATTTTTAGATCTCGACAAAAAGCATGGCACTGGACTAGGGCACCCACTCATTAGTCCCTGACTTTTTCGTTTTCTGAAATTTGAAATCTGGTATGTATTTTATTGTCATTTGATATCTCTGTGTGCGAGCATTTTCTATAATTTGTCTGTTTGCTTCCGAATTTGCATAATTAGGGTTTTGAGCATAAGTGGACTTAATTGAATAACTAAATCACAAAATTCTAATTTTCCCTACATTCCAAGTGACTGAAAGCCTAATAGTAGACTCCCTACTCAGCTGAAGTCCTTGAATGTTTGAGGTGAAAGGAGGATTCATGCAAGTTAACCCTAAACACTAGCAAAATCCTCTTTCATCAAATTTCACCTTAAACATTTTGGTGAACCCATGTTTTTAATGGGCTGGGGGCCTAACTCGATTGGCGAGAGCTCCCTGTGGTAGGCACGAGGTCATGAGGTCTAGTCTCCCCCCTCCCACCTGATATTGTACTCGGTTCATAGCTCCAGTCAAAAGCATTTACCGATGTTGAATTAAAAAAACCCATGTTTTTAATGAATTTTTCACCTTTCTGAGATTTGTGCTTCATATCTACATTCATTTCATTCATTCATATCATTGTTCATCTTATTGCATTTGAAAAAATTACAAAAAAATTGAAAATTTGAAAAAATTGGCATTTTTAGCTCGCATTTTCATATAATTTAAATTAGTTTGCATTTAATTTCAATAAATTTCTGTCATTATCATTAGATCTCATTTAAAATACATAAATTCATCATTCATCATTCATTTAGATTGCATTTTCATGATTAAATTGTTGAAAATTGCTTGAAATTGTGCATTTTTTCATAGAACCTAGTTTTCCATTAGCTAGGGTTTGTAGTCAAACTCTTGTTTCATATTTTACTACCCTTTTAAAACACTCATTAGGATTTATTTCTAACTATAGTGTTTCATCATAGTGGTTTGCTTGCAAAATTTTATGCGTAGGGTTTGAAAACCTTGATTTTTCACTAGATTTGGCCTTATCGTCCCTCTAGATTTGCATCCTAGGCATGTTGTAAAGTATTTTTATACACTAATTGGCTGTTATCATGATTATTATCTGCTTCCACTCCTAAAATTTTTTACAACACTTTTTTATTGGGCCCTTATAGTGGAAATTTGGTGAAAAAATTGCATATTTTGGCTATATTTTCCCTAGGGTTTGACCTTGAGTTGCACTATAAGCATGTGACAGATTTTTTGACATTAGGTGGCTGTTATTACTGTTATAATTTTCTTTCCATCATCATTTTCCTCACAACACCCTTTGTCATACTCTTTTGCATTGAAATTTGGTGAAAAATCGCATATTTTGATTATATTTGCTCTAGGGTTTGACCTAGATTTGCACTCCAAGCATGTTGTGAAAGGTTTTATGGCTTTAGGTGACTAATATTACTTATATAATTTTCTTCACCTCCTAAAATTCTTTACAACACCCATTTTACTAGGTCTTTGCATTGAAAATTTGTGAAAAATTACATGTTTTAGTGTATTTTCACTAGGTTTTGACTTATCATCATCTTATATTTACATCAAACGTGTGTTGTGAAGGATTTTAAGGCTTTATTGGACTGATATCAGACATATTATTTTCTTCCCCTGATCAATTTCCTTACAACACCCTTTCTTTCACTTATTTACATTGAAAAAGTTGAAAAAACTCAAGCATTTTAGGTCATTTTCATACATAGTGTTGCACTTGTCTTTTGCATAACTTTTGAAATGCTTTTAAAATATGATCTCACATTGATTTGAATACATATACACATGGATTCTAATCACAATAATAACAATAGGTTCCCTCCTAGGCCTTACATGAAAAGAAAAGTCCCCGAATCTGAACTTGTGTTTACACCTCAGGATAGAACAATTGGAGACACTGAAGGACCTCTTTATATCACTGTGAAGATAATGGGAAATCCTATGGATGGAACCCTTATTGATCCTAATTGCATTACCAATGTAGACACAGAAGAGTTTATCTATTCACATCAATTAATGCAAGGCTTTTATGACCCTTCGGATATGATGACTAAGACACATAAGGGAACCTTTATAAACACCTCTGGGAAGATATCTTTATTGGTCACTGTATTTGAGAAACATGTAGAACAATGGTTTGATGTTGTCCTCGTTTTTGACCTCTTTCGCATAAAATTGGGACATCCATGGTTAAAGGCTATGAAAGCTATCCCTTCAACAATTCATAATTGTGTAAAATTTCCTTTGAATGGACAAGTGATTACTATCCCTCACAATAGATATAAACCTTTGGTTATAAGCAACATTTTACAGTAGATTACTTTTGGGAAAGATCTGAGATGGAACCAGAGCCATGAATAGACTTTAACTTCTTGGGCTATAGAAACTACAAAACAAAACTATTACATCAAGTGGCCGGTCCTTTTAGACAAGAAACAACAAGAGACAAACAACCTGCATTTGAAGAGAATCCTAGACCAAAAGGAAATGGACCCTATGCTGAGGTTCCTCCCCCTCCATCCTTACAAGGATCAGGAGGTAGTCATCGACAACGAAATATTCCCCCTAGACAAATGAGATTTGATCCTAGTGCTTCCTCCTCTAAAACACAAAAACCTATGGAAGAGAAAAACACTATCTTACGAGAGATAAGTGGTAGGACAAAAAGAAATAGACAAGCAAAAGAATGGAGGAGGAGATGACAATCTTATGCGCAACGACTTGCATCTCAACAAGAAAACATCTCACCAAACATTGAATCAAACCATGAAGATCTTAAGAATGGACAAATTGAAAACAAGAACAAGAGTTGGGCTATGGTACCTTATGTCCCACTTTCCTCTAACATTCGGGAGTGGGAAGATGATGATGATTTGCTCGATGACAACACTTAGTTCGATGTTCCTATAGGTAACTATTTCTAATCCTTTTTATCTCTTGTGATGTGTTATGTGTTTTTTAGGCCTCCTGGGATGACCCTTGACTCTCTTGTAAGGTCCAGGATACCAAGAGACTGGCTCTGTTGTGACCCTTCTTCTATTTAGATCATCATTCTTCTATATTACTTATCCTCTATTTTTCACTATTGTTTGTTGTCTCTTACATACATAGCATCGCGGTTGGTGACTTGGGGGTACCCTCCTACGTGACTATCCCTAAGCCACTTGTTTCTCCTCTCTCAATTTATTGTTTCCCTTCCTCTAGTGTTTCTACCTAACAGGCGGATGACAAAAAACATATTATACTGATGCGGACCTAGTGTCCCTTTAGTGAGAAATAAAAAATTGGACTTAGTTCCTATATGACGATGGGGTTGATATATATTATCTGATGCTTGGCTAGTAGAATCATTCAGTTCACTTTGTCATGTGATCTTGATGGTGTCTTATCACACTTACAAAACATAACAATACTATTGGCAGTTTGTCTATCTTGAATCTAGCATTCCTCAGTTCTTTATGTGGTTAATCATATGCATTGATGTTGTTGTTTATCATGATTATATGGACACTAACACTTTTCTTGTAGGGATGTGTTTGTGGGAACATTTGGTGATCGTAAAGTACATGTCACCTTTGGGGGGCATGGGCTTTGTGAGAGCTCGTGTTACCTTGTGTGTTTTCTTCCTACCTTAACATGCTTGATATCGATACCTGATATCAACCACCTTAAGGTGGGGGCATATATAAGGTAAGTTGTCTGTTGTAGATGTTAGCAATGTGCTTGTTCTCGAGTGCAGTCTTAAAGACTGGTGGTGATGAGTCCCTCCTGCACTCTGAGATTTGTTTACAAACATTTAAGCCCTCATCGCGAGGTGGGGATATCGCATCCCTTTTCTATCTTAAGCCCTCATTACGAGGTAGGGATGGTGTATTTCTTGAAGAGAGTGCACATCCTATCATTTTCAAAAGTCCTCATCGCGAGGCGGGGAGTGGTTCTGTGACTAACTCAACCCTTAAGCGTGTCTTTGGTGATTGTTGTGGTGAAGCCCAATCATCAGTGTGTGCCTATAATGTGCTTGAGATGGTGTTGAACCTAAAAATAGGAACACTCCATCGCTTGTCTGTCGTGTTTTCTCCATGTCTTCTAAGTGTGTGTATTGCATGTTTGGTCCCAAGCATAGTCTTAAAGACCGGCAGTGATGAGTCCCTCCTATGCTTGGGGATTTGTATGGTGTGCATGTTTTGCGTGTGTGTTGCCCCATATGCAATCTTAAAGACTAGTGGCAATGAGTCCCTCCTGCATTATGGGTGGTGTGTTTACTTTCCTTGTACTTGCATCTGCATTTCATATATATGAAAAAGAAAAAGAAAAAGAAAATCATTCTCTGTCTTCATTGCATTCACTATATACACTGTGTTTTGCGTGTCTTCAATGTTGTCTTCTCCATGTTTTGTGTGATTGTAACTATCTTCTCCATGTTTTGTGTGCTTGTTACTATCTTCTTTGTGATTGGTGTGTCTTCTCCGTGCTTGGCGTGTTTGTTGTGTTTATTGACCGTACTTTAATGCGTGTATTGGCCTTGCATTTATACATACATTAAAGTGGGGGCTAAATGTTACATCAAAAAATGTCCCCTTGGGGGATTTTTCCTCTTAAGGTTTAGCTCCCAGGTCTTGTTTATGCATTTAGAGCATTTTTCATGTTAATTTGACATCCTGATGAGAAAACCCTGAAGTTTCATGGCAAATGGGACCTAGGAGGTGTACTTGACATAAGTCCTTCCTAAAATAGGGGGAGGACTTGGGCATCCATGCCCTAGTCCTACCCTATTTTAGGTCAGGACCAATTTTTGAATGTCAATTTATGACCGTTATTTAGGTCTTATGCTGACACAACAAGTTTTAATTACAAAATTCTTAGCGGGAATGTTTGTAGTTGCATATATAAGCATGTTTAGGCATTCATTTGTAAACTAGATGGACATTAGATGGCAATTTTGATTCATGAGCTTATGTAGAAGTGATTCAAGGCATTCATTGTGTGTTGCATAGCAGAATTTGTGTTGTTATTGTGTTTGTATTTGTATATTTGGTAGCCATCTCCTCATGGCATGAAGAGCATCTTCTTTTCATGAGATCTCCACTACAAGGTGATATCAATTGTGTTTTCAATCATTTATCATTTGGATTTTGCCTCTATCGCACATGGATACACACTCTTTATTTGACAATGGTGTTCAGAAGACTTGAATGTCTCTCCGGGGCTTGACTGAGGCAAGCCTCTAAACACCACAACCCCCAACCCATTTTTTCATGATTGTAGGTTACAGATTGCAGGAGCACAAAAAGTGGAGTTGCAGGAGAGTAGTGTAGACTGTCAGAATTGCAGATCAAAGAAGAAAATAGGGACTTGGACTCGAGTGCCCACTCATTAGTCCTCTAGATCGCGCAATAGGAAAATCTCTGGAATAGTAGGAACAAGTTGAAAACAAGATTTCTAGATCTCGACAAAAAGCATGGCACTAGACTAGGGTGCCCAATCATTAGTCCCTAACTTTTCCATTTTCTGAACTTTGAAATCTAGTATGCATTTGATTGTCATTTGATATCTCTATGTGCGAGCATTTTCTATAATTTGTCCATTTGCTTCCGAATTTGCATAATTAGGGTTTTGAGCATAAGTGGACTTAATTGAACAACTAAATCACACAATTCCAATTTTCCCTACATTCCAAGTGTCTGAAAGCCTGATAGTAGATTCCCTACTCGGCTGAAGTCCTTGAATGTTTGAGGTGAAAGGAGGATTCATAAAAGTTAACCCTAAACACTAGCAAAATCCTCTTTCATCAAATCTCACCTTAAACACATAGAAGGGACTAGTAGTGAAGTTGAAGCTCAATCCTTATTGATGGGTTTGAGAACCATTAAGAAACTTGGCTTCTCTTTTGTTTGCATAGAAGGAGACTCTTTGGTCATCATCAATGCTATCAGGTATAACTCTTTTCATAATTGGAAAATTGGTAACATCCTACTTTCAAAAAGAAATTCTTCATGAGCTTGCAGCATATCAATGTGGACACATCTTTAGAGAAGGCAACTAAGTAGCTGATCTCCTTGCAAAACTTGGTTGTCAACTTGGTCGTCAAAGCATTTGTATTGAGCCAAATTCACTCCATAATTTTCCAAAAGTTAAAGATTTGGTGGAGGCAGAAAAGTCAAGAATAACTCCTCTAATCTAGAGGAGTTATTGTTTTCTTCTAACCTTGTGTGTCTTTTTTGTAGGTTTGGTTTTGATCGACTAACTTCTATCTTGTTTTCCTATGTGGCAGACTGATTGAGCTCTTACTATTGGCACGTGCGAAGTATTGTACTCATTTCCCTTTGATCTCCATGGTGGCAAGCTCTAATCATTCCCTATCCTTTTTTACTACCACCGGTTCATGGAAAAAGGATCGAAGGACGATTATCATTAATTCACTTCTCAAGTTTTCTGACACCCATTACTTCTTTCGTGCTCCAATAATCTTGAGTCTTGATTTGGTATTGATTTCCTTCATTCCAACTCCCATTTTATTCTCTTCCAAACATAATCTTTTGGCACATTTTTCTTCAAACATCTCTCTTTTGTCTGGTGTTTCTTTGGAAAGTGTTGTTATGGGGTCATTGCAACACAATAAACGTATGTATTTTCCTATTTAAAAATGGGAGACTCCTACACAAGGGATTCTTCACTCCAACCTACTTGCAACCATCTTTAAGCTGAATGAAGAGGACATGGAAGGGGCAATTATTGATGCTTGTGGATGAGAGGTTCTTTGGCTGCCTAGAATAATTTATCCCTCTCAGTTAGTCTCTCATTTGTTGTCCTATGCAATGGATCTTTGTCAAAGCTTAGATTTGGTTAAAGAGCTGGCTCAAAAGTTTGTCAATGATCATATTTTCTCAGAGGATCTCTTCAATGAAGTTGTCACCAACTATGACCTTCATCTTGGGTCAACACCAGATGGAGGAATTTTTCTGCATAATGGTATTCGTTGACACCCTTCTTTTCACTATGCCTTCAACTCCACCATCAATGGTCTGAGGAATGTGTGCCATGTTACTGTCAACAACTCCTTGTTTTTCCATTTGGATTTCATCAAGATTATTAGGGACACCTTTAATGCTTGGTCCTTTCTTCTCCATTACCAACCCCTTGCTCATAATGATGTTGCTACTGTTGCTCCAGTTGATCCTAATCTCCATAGTTTTTTGGTTGAAGATTTTAATGAATAATCTTATGTAATTTGTATTAGCGGTCTAATATATCATTTATTATATGGTTTCGGATATATTCTTTCCTTTTTTGTTCTTTGTTGGTATGTATTGTAAATTATGTGCAGAGTTTTTGGTTGATGAGCTTCATGTATACACTCTTCTAGCTATTCAAGGATTCCACCTTGTTTTCCCCTGTGGAAATCTTTTGTAATCCCTTTCAGGGAACTTTTCTTTATTTAATATATAGTTCAAGTGCTCTGCACCTTTCGACGATAAATAAATAAATAAAATATAAATAATATATATTAACTTAAAAGGATCTCATTTACTAAATCAACATCTTACTTCACCCTATTTCAATTTGTATGTATTTTAGTTTTTAAAATAAAACATACTTTAATATGTTATGGGGTGAGAGTACGAACTAAGTCTTTCATGTATATTGTTATGGCGGGATTTAATAGCGATATAATTTTTATAATTATTTATTATCTGATTAATATATCATAATTGGTTATTTTTGTAGACACTTAAAATTGTCCATCACCTAGTAAGACACCTTGTAATGTTTTGCCCTAGGTCCTAATCTTATCCAACTTAATCACCTAATCCAATTAATTAAATAAATCCATTTATTTAATTAATTCCCATTCACATGTCTCAAATAATTCAAATAAAACATTTGAATTAAATCCATCACCTTTCGTCTCATTCAAACAAGTGTCACATGACTACAACACTTCACATGTCAAACTAATTTAAATAATCTTTTATTTAAATTAGGTCTCATTTATCCTCCATCACACACTTGTGACATGACTATAATCCCTCTTGGAGTGGGAAAACCCTAATCAACCCTAATCGATCTCAACCGTTCATATCATTCAAAATAACTTTCAATCACAACCCTCCATTCAAATCATCATTTTCTATAAATCAATCCCTTCACAAGCCATTTGCAAAGGATCTAGCTTTTGAGTACTATTATACTGCAGGAATGAGCACCCAACATTCCTCCATAATCAACCTTCGACATCATGCATTCTCATTCAAGATCGAGAAGAGCCATGGAGGTCAATCAAGTCTAGTTTGAAGATTGGTTTGCATTTGAGTTTATTATTTGCATTTTCATTCTAGTTTGTACTTCATGGTGCTAGATAGGGTTTGATTCTTGTTGTTTTGATTTATGCCCTAGATTTTGCCCTAACGACAATTTTTTTCTAAAATTTTACAATTAAAAATTAAAAATATAATATTAATTTTTAATGACTATAATTTATAAAATTTGGTAGGCCTTATAAATTTAATTTAAAAAAATATTAAAGGCATTTGGAATTTTGAACTTTAGCTTTGGAAGAGGGTGTGTCTTAGTTTTTTATATAAAATTTATCAATTAATATAAAAACATCAATATAATATTAAGGACAATATGTATATATATAACATTTGAGACTTTTAATTTACTATAATACAAATACTCAATTACTCAATTGAATCTAATTAGATTTGGTTCTCACTTGTATCCCTACACACAAAGAGAGAGAATATAATATTCAAAATAAATAGTCCAAAATCATTTAATTTTTCTATCCATGTCATTAAGTAGTTTTAATATGAATACTAGACAAAAGAAAAAAACACCTCTTAAATCTCATTTACAAACAACTTCTTGCATTTAAGAATTTTCTTCTTTTTCTTTTTGTTGCATGCATGTGCATTTGTGTTCATTATGTGGCCTTTGGTTAGCACCTCAATGCTTTAGAGTTAATGGTCAAGCTCACAGTGAATACTATAGGTTAGGTTTGAACCATATTCATGGGGCACTAAATGGTTCTTTGTCCTTGGACATTTATTGTAATGACTAAGTCTAGGAACTTAGTATGAAAACTTACTACATTGTAAAATGGAAATCTATATAAGCCAAGCTCAATATCATAGTAGTAACAAAAATTGGGAAATAGAACTCCTACATAGATAATCTAGTGGAGAGTCCTATCTTTCAATTTAAGTTTATTAATTAGGGAGTGGAGATATTGTCAATTATATGAGTCTTTTATCTATGAACTAATACTTTTTTAGCATTATATATATATATATATATATATATATATATATATATATATATATATATATATATATATATATATATATATATATATATATATATATATATATAGAGAGAGAGAGAGAGAGAGAGAGAGAGAATTGTAATCTACACGTCTATGGTGGTTACTTTTGGTTGCAAGAGATTCATTCCCTTGGAAGATTAAATTGTTCTTACTTTCAAGTTGTGCTTGGACTAACAATTGTCTGATCAATTTCATGTGTTTATAGAGGAGGTTTGGAAGCCAGTGGTCTTCATTTTGGTTAATAAACTCATCTTTCTCATCCCTTCTCTCTCTCTCTCTACCTTTATATTTTGATATTCCTTTCCTTTTGGCTAGTTTAATATCTTTATGTAGGATAATTAAACATTGTTGTTTGTCTCAAGGCCTTTATCTTTATGCATGGATATCTTTATACAAGGGAAAAAACTAACCGATGTGTTGATTAACTAGAAATATTAATTAACCACCAATAAGCCCCTTGTGTTGACTCATGGCTCATCTTGACGAGTTATCTCAGTATACCAAGACATGGTCACATAAAACTTGGAGAGCTTTTATCTTCTTTCAAGAGAGGTGGAGTAGATTTCTAACCTACCTAAGTTAGTGTGTCAACCTTTTGATTTTGGTGTAAGTTTTGACCCGCCAACACATCCCTTCAATTTTATTTTGTATCTCTAACAAAGAATTTAGTATTATTTATATAGTTTCTACAAAAAATTGAAGACTTACTCAAGTCAAAAGACAAATCTGTTTGTCAGCTAATGAAGATGATGAAGCTTATAAGAATTTCAGCTTCAATGGTATCCATATCTATTAGATCTAGAAGAATATTTGTCTATTCATTGCATTCACTTTCCATTTCTTTCTTAGTTTATTTAATGATTTCCTTTTACATATCAAACATTTTATACAACATTATTATTGAAAACTTAAGTCTAGGACTCCATTGTCCTTCCATACACAACACTATTATGTAGTTGAGGCCATGTAGTATCCTTTACTCCTAGAGGTAATGAAGAAGAACCGGGAGTGGTTTTGACCCAAATGCTCAATGTAATCTGTTAGTTTCGTTATGTTCTCTTTTAACTCAGCCTTGCCCTTTCCATATTTATTTATTCTTTCTAACAATGATGCTCCTATAACCCTTAAAATTTTTGGATTTGACTTTCATGTACCCTTTCCCAAGGATGTCTCTTTTATTAGTTTCTACTGATAGGAAGGATAACTAATGCATCCATTGGATGCAATTATTTTTGTGAAGTAGCCAATCACCATCGAGTATTTAAAGTTTGAAAGAATGAGGCTAAAGTCCAAAATCATTTTTTTTATGTTGGGATTTAAAAATATGATTTTCTTATGTGCAAATTGGCTAGTGTTGTAAATTGTAAGTGTGAAAATTAATTAAATGGATTAAATTTTATCAGATTGCAAAATGAATTAAAAGTGGAAATTGATGGTGTTGGCGAGAGGGTACAAATATGCAGGTGAATTTATTAGTTGTTTAATTGGTGTCATGTCAAAAAGAAAATAAATTTAATGGATTGATTTTTTGATGATGGAGGTCATTTGTTGTTAGGATTAAGGTGCCATCAACCTTGTAAATCCTATGTAATTAATTACTCCTAATATTGTTAGGTTTCACCAACAACGATCTTGTTTCAGCTACATGTTTATATCCGGTCCTCAATGCTAATTCGGCTATGACCGGGGGTCACAGGGGAGTTTTCCCCCTGCGAGGGGTCTGGGGGGATCATCCCCCCAGTGAGGGGTCTAGGGGCCGTGTGCCCTGACGAAGGTTTGGGGGCAATGCCCCCGAAACCACATTTTATTTATATTTTATCATTGTAAATCTCAACTGTTCGTCATTAGGTCACAGATCTGATAGTCGATATTATGTCAATTTTCTTGCCCTAGAAGGCAACCCCCTTTTTCAAGGATATTTGTACTATGTTTTTAATAGAGTTGAGAGCAACAGGTGCTGCTAGATTGAAGACTGGAGAAGGAGAGGAAGTGCATTTATTGTAATCTCATATTTGAAGCTAATACAACTTGGAGCCTCTTTTCTTGGCAGAATTTTTTACCTGAAAGGGTTTTCTCCATGTTACATACTGTGTTTTGTGTTTAGATCTTAATGCATGTTATTTCTGTATAGTGGGTTTTATTTCTATTGCAATCTCCATTGATTCTACATTGTTCAGAGGACATTAATAAGGTTTGAATCAGATTTATGTTGTGTGGTTTGCACCTTCATTTCTAACATTTGCCACCTGTGTTGCGCCTTTATTGGTCATTTGGAAATTGTTGACTTTGCATGAAGGCTTGCAAATAAATATAAAAAAATAATAAATAAAAATAATAATTTGTGGAAGGCAGGGCCAATAATTCTATTTTACTAAATTAATTAAGTTTGGTTATTTGTTTAGCATGTTTAGATGATGGAAAAGCGATTAAGAGAGTAGTTGACATATATCTTCCAAAAGAGTTGCCTATGAGTTGTGTTTTTTGGTAACTCCATTAACATGTTTAATTTATCTTTATGGTGTTCACTTGTTTAGTTTACATTTTTTTGGAGCTAGATGCTACAGATACATGTCTTCACTAGCTGGGCATTGTATTGATTCACAACTATATGATGTGAATGGTAGCTAACGATTTATTTGAATCCTTACTTAATTTGCAATAAAACTAGATAGAGAAGTGTCTATGTATCTGTGTTTTTGTGGGTTTCACTTCAATGGGTTTTTGTTGGATTTGCAGTGCATGTTGTTGTCTAGGATTAAAAAATGTAGATAATTTTTTTTTTGTGGGGATTATCTATACCCACAGTTTTAGATGTTGTGGGCATCTTCTTTTGTTTGGTGTTTGGTGTTTGAAATCCATTTGGGATGCGAAAAGTCCTTAAGGATCTATATCGATATATTAGAGTTAGATACATTACAGATGCATGTGTTTTCAAGCTGGGCATTGTATTGATTCACAGCTACGGTGTGAGTGGTAGGAAAGGATTTATTTTAGTTCTTACTTAGTTTGCAATAGAGCTAGATAGAGAAGTATCTCTGTCTCTATTTTTGTGGGTTTGGCTTCAATGGCTTTCAATTGAATTTGAGGTGCATGTTGTTGTGTCTATGATTTAAAAATATAGATGGAAAAAAAAATTTGGGGAGATTTTCTATACCCACAGTTTTAGATGGGTGCATTTGTGTATAATATAGTTGTCTAAGTATTGGCAGCCATACCGCTAAACCTCTAGGTAACCATGATAGTAGGAGTAAAGATAATTTGTTAAATATTATAGCCATGTATCATTTAAAAAAGCTTTTTTTAGAAAAATGTGCATGCATGCTAAGTGTCTAGTCACTATGCCAGATAACTTTCATTATAGAAGTTGTCATTTTTATACTCCTTTGTTAAAACTAGCATCTCCTAAACCTACATGTTATAACTTTTTCTCCCTATATATTTCAATCATCTGCAATGACTATTGAATATCTTGAGTTAATTTCTCTCAGATATAGTGGTTTCCCTTTTAATACTCCTTTGCTAAATGTAGCATCTTCTAAACATACATGTTCTAAAGATATTTTTGTTGATATTGGGCGGCATAGGATTAGGCGTCAAAAATAAGTATCAATTTATAAAGGAAATAATCAAGTATTGTAGAAAAGATTGTGCCCATTGCCTGCCTGTGCCACCTTGAGCCAATTTAATACTTATTGGTCCCATTCAAGTTCACTATGTATACCAAGTGGGAAAATGAAAAACAACACAACTCATAGGCACACTCTTGTTGAAGGCACTTGTCAACTACTTTCTCAATCGCTTTTCCATATATATATATATATATATATAGTATTTCTAATATTTTAGTTGTGTTTTGTGGGAGAATAGTTAAACACTGCTATAGTGTTCAAGGTGCTTGTTGCACACATATATATGTTATCTATTTGTACATAATATATAAACATACTATATGCATGTAACAATATACATAATATACATATTGTATATTTATATATTAGATGTATTGTAATTGTCCCTGGCCAACATTAATATTTTTCAATTTCTTGGAGGCCTTTGGTGCTATTTGGTTTTGGTTGGTTAGGGCCAAATGTGAGATCTGCCCCCTATCCATGACAATGTATGAAGATGCAAATGGCAACAATGAATTATTGTCATCCCAAGAAGCTAGTGAATTCAATGTATTGATTTTTCATTGATTTGTTATGAATGCACTATATGCATTGGTTGAGCATAGTTTCCATTTCTTGTGTTGTATCTTTTGCTTGTAGTATTTTCTTTGTAGAAAAAAACAAGGTGTACTATGGTAAGCTTCGTACATAGTTTTTGTTTTGCATATTCAGGAAAATTGTTTAGCAGTGTTGCACTCTCTTGGATTATTTATGGGCGTGTCTAGAAACTCTAGCCAAGGACAAATTAGTGTTGTTGCACAAGCAAAATTGTTTAGTGGATTAATTCGGTGTTGGCTTGTTTGGAATACATTTTTGTGTTGGATGTGTATGGTTTCGATTCTGTGTGTTTGATATCTTGTTTGCAGTGTCTACGCTAAATTGAAAATTAGGTATGTAACCAGAAACTTTGTCCACCATCGTAACTAGTTCTAATTTGCACAAAAACATGGTTACAGACACAAAGTTGAGTTATGTTGTAGTTTGTACAATTTACATAGGGCATTAGAGCGACTTGATATTTTCATTTTTTATATTGTGATCTATTCTATTTTGAAATTCTTCTCTCTTTACACAAAAAAAAAAAATCATTTAGATCTTGTCAATACCCGATCCTTAATATGCATTTGATTTTTATGTTTTGTTATATTCTTAATTTACAATTTGGATTTTGTCTATAGTAAATAAGAATGGAAAAGATTGTTTGATTGTTCTTTGAATATTATGAACTCAAGAAAGTTATGAATGCATTGTTGTTGTCTCTATATAGTTTTCCTATGATTCTTTCTATTGCATCTGCAAACTGTGATGTCTAATTCGCATGAGTGAAGAAGTGACATATCTAGTAATATTGACACTTTTACCTACTCTGAACGTGAGCCTTTTAGAAATGTTGAGCGGTGTTTCTCGTGTATTCATTACTAGAATTATTCATTTCATAACAAAACATATTTAAATATTGTGCAAATGATCTTGTTATAGGGTATTTGCAATGAAAATTCTCTATTTTTGCATTCTGGTATTTTATGACGTTAGAAGAGAATTAATTTCAGAGATTTATAGTATTTATAAAATGCTCTTTTCTCCTATCCGTATGGTTTCTAGGAGGTGTGGGAAAATGCGTGTGAGTATACAAAGAAGGATTCCAATTGAATTAAAGAGTGTGTCTATATATCAATAAAGGCACAACTATATTATGCATAAATTGTATCATAAAAAACCATGTATATAGTAATGGGCAAACAATCCATGATCCTATAATGGAGTTTACTAGTAACTATACCTCTCCCGCATTCATGAGCGTGTGTGTATTTAGACTTTGGGCATTTAGTCAACACTGATATCCATGGACAAGTGTTCTACTATTAAGTGGATTTTAAAATAATGAAGAGCAAAAATTGATGGTGTCTATGTGATTGTGCCAATATGCAAATGAATTTATTTCTTGTTATATTACTGTCATTTCAACAAACAAATGAATTTAATGGAATGATTTCATGATAACAGTGACCATTAAACATATTCTAATTATTGCATATTCTAGTTTTTGTTAACTCAAGACCTGACATATATAATCAGATTTATCAATGAAAAAATCCTATCTAAATTTTGACAGTTTTCCAAAACTCTCCAAAGTCTTGATAAAATTTTAGTCATGTTTAATGGGAAAAATGCTTGGGCGCTACTATACAATGATCACAGGCTAAAGTGAAAAATTGTTTCTTTTGTGCTAGGATTTAAAAAATATGATTTTCCTGTTCATGGATTGGCTGGTGCTGTTAACAATAAGTGTAAAATTAATTAAATGGATTAAATTTTATCATATTTCAAAATGCATGGAAAGTGGCAATTGATGACGTTGGTGAGAGGGTGCCAATATGTGGTTGAATTTATTGGTTCTTTAATTAGCATCATTTCGACAAGCAAATGAATTTAGTGGATTGATTAGGTAAAAAAATTAATAGAGGCTAAAAGGGGGAGATTACAAATAAATAATTATAGACATATTTTAATTTTTACAGTATAAACATATTCTAAATCAATTCATTGAACAAGTTTTCTTGTTGCAATACAAAATGATATGTTGGCCATAAATAGGCTGGAACCCTGCTATGTTGTGTCTTATTGAACAATTGCTACTAGACTTGCATACCATCACCTATGAAAACACATTGAGTGCAAGTAAGTGACCATCTTTATGTTATGAGGCTTTGTTGCAAAGCACTAGTTCACATTGAACCAAAGCAATGTTGTTGTCAATACAATTTGCATTGTAAAATAGTCATTGCTTCCTATGGACAGATGCAATCATGATCCACTGTGTGGTTTTTTGTTAAAAAATATCTTCTCCTTGGCTATAGCCCCACTATTTACAAATAATATGATCATGCCTAGTTTTATATGCATCTTGTAAGCACCAAGTGGACAGAAGAATTACGTATCAATGGTTTCTAAAAATGCATCTCTGATTTCCTATGTTAAAATAAGACCTTTAATTAATAATTGAAATCTAGTATCTTTGTTTACATATTTTTGCACTTTTACTTTTTTGTTGTCTTGTACTATTCTATGGACTTGTAGTATTGCTTATGTATTGCCTGATCTTAAATGGCCTAGATTGAGCTAGAACTTGGCTACAGATTATGAGGTCCAAAAAAGTTGAGCAGAGGATTTGCAATCAAGATTTACAGCATGGCTCTTGTTTTTCCATGTCTAGCAAAAATGTTAGAAGTGTGGCAGTGTTTTTATTATATGTATGATTTACTAAAAACTGTTACTGATGCCGTATTATTTTTGTCCCAACAAGCAAGGTTGTTTTATGCATCAAATTTGCATTGATTTGTAGTCATTTCTTCTTGTGGACAAATGAAATCATGCTCCACTATGTGGTGGTTTGTTCAAAAAAATTTATCTTCTCCTTGGCTATAGCCTCACTCTTTACACATATGATGCTCACGCCCAATTTTATATGCATCTTGCAAACACCAAGTGGACACAAGAATTGTGTATCAATGGTTTCAAAAAATGTATCTCTAATTTCCTATGTTAAATTAAGACCTTTAATTAGTAATTGAAAGCCAATATCTTTGTTTGTAGATTTTTGTACTTTTACTTTTTTGTTGTCTTGTATTGTTCTATGGACTTGCAGCCTTTCTTATGTATTACATGATGTCAAATGGCCTAGATGGAGATGGAACTTGGCTACAGATTATGAGGTCCAAAAAAGTTAAATAAAGGCTTTGCAATCAAGATTTACTGCATGGCTCTAGTTTTTCCATGTATAGAAAAAATGTTTAGAAGTGTGGCAATGTTTTTTATTATATCTATGGTGTACTAAAAATTGTTCCTGCTACCGTATTGTTGTTTTCCTAACAAGCAAGGTTGTTTTATGCATCACTATTGTCTTGATTTGTTGCAGCTACTTTTTCATCCATTAGTTGTATAGTTTTCATTATGTTCCTTCTATACATTTCCCCCCGGTTGTTTGTATTGGGAAAATAATGGGTTGGTCACAACTATGTCATGTAGTTTCCATTCCTTGTGTTGTATATGTACATGCCATTGGGCTCTCCAACCTTTTCCCAAATGCATTTCTCGTCCATTCCTTCACATCCACATAAATTAATTATGTTGGTTGCTTGAAATGAACTTACCAAAAACAGACACAACTCATACACATGCTCCTCTCAAAGGCACGTATCAACTTCTCTCTTAATTTATTTTCCATCATCTAAGCATGCTAAACAAATAACCAAACTTAATTAAATTATTTTACTTGTTTGGAATGCATTTTTTGTACTGGTTCTGTATGGTTTCCATTCTATTTGTTCAATGTCTTGTTTGCAGTGTCTATGTTGAATCGTAAATCATGTATATGTGTTCAGACATTTTGTTCACCATCGTAGCTAGTTCTAATTTGTAAAAAAGCACATGGTTGCAAATACAAAATTGACTTATGTTCCATTTTGTACAGTTTTCAGAGGGCATCAAAGGAACTTGATTTTTCCAATTCATGTTGTGTTCTATTCTAATTTGAAATTATTCTTTGTTTACACAAAAAAACATTTATATCTTGCCAATAGTTGATCCTTGTTATGCATTTGATTTTTATGGTTTGTTGTTTGCTTTATTTGCATTTTGGATTTTGTTTATAGTAAATTAGAATAGTGAACATTGTTTGATTGTTCTTGGAATATTATGCAGTCAAAGAAGTCATGAATACCTTCTTTGTTCTGTCAGATGCCATCACTTTTGCTAAGCAGCCAATCGTTGTTGAGTATTTAAAGTTTGAAACAAGGCTAAAGTCCAAAACTATTTATTTTATGTTGGGATTTAAAAAAGGCTCTTTTCCTTCCTCATAGGTTGGCTGGTGTTCTAAACAGTGTGTGTGAAAATGAATTAAATGGATTAAATTTTAATGGATTTCAAAAATGAATGGAATGTGGCAATTGATGGCGTTGGTGAGAAGGTGCCAATATGAAATTAAATTTATTGGCTCTTTAATTAGTGTCATAGCAACAAGGAAACAAATTTTACATAGCAATTGACATGTGCGTTCGAGAAGATTTGTCTATGAGTTGTGTATTTTTTGATAAGTTCATTATGTGGATGTGAAGGAATGGAGGGAATATTTCTATTTTTGTCTATAAAGTGTGCTCTCTAATTTGCATTGGTGAAGAAGTATCATATTCAATAACATTGACACTTTTAGATGTTGTCAACATAAGTTGTTTTTGTTTCTAGAATGACCTATGTCAGCAGAAAGCATAGTTGAATATGGCACAGATGATCATGCTATAGGGTCTTTACAAAGGAAATTATCTATTTTTGCATTTTGAAATATTTATGGAATTAGAAGAGAATTAATTTTGAATAATTATAATATTTAGCAAATGCTCTTAGTCCCTAGCCACATGGATTCCTAGGGTGTGGGGTAATCGGTGGGGGTTAGATAGACAATGATGCAAATCAAATTAGGGTGTCTCTGTAAATTGATAAAGGCACAACTATATTATACATAAATGTTCTCATCAAAAACATATATTGTAGATGGACAAAGTAAGGTAGCATTCAATTATGTCATCGAGGAAATGACTGCCTATCTACTTTGTCTATTGTTGTACAAGAGGAACATTGTTAAAGTTGCTATTTTAAGTGTGCA
Source organism: Cunninghamia lanceolata (assembly GCA_027924645.1). Lineage (NCBI taxonomy): Eukaryota > Viridiplantae > Streptophyta > Pinopsida > Cupressales > Cupressaceae > Cunninghamia > Cunninghamia lanceolata. The sequence continues at coordinate 5,203,153 of BSBN01000997.1, read as the reverse complement.
CATATATGCCTGCATTGAATTACAGCTATTATAATCATCACTTAACTTATTCAACTTGTATCCTACCCAAATGTCTATTTTATTATAGACAAGATGGTCACCTGATTAGGAGTTGCTCTATTCTCTAGAATATGTTCTTGTCAACTTTTACAACTTTTTCATTTAAGTAAAATGTCTTGGTTATCATCTTCATCCCTTATTTCTAAGCACCTCCTTCCTTGTTTCCACTTTCTGGGTCCAGTTCTTCTAGTCCTCAATGATGTTGTTTCATTGCCCCAGATAACTTTCATCATACAAGTGGCACTTTTAATACTCCTTTGCAAGAACCAACATCTCCTAAATGTACATGTTTTCAAGATGTGGTCCTTGATGTTGAGTGTTATATGATTGAGCATAAAAAATAACTCTCATTTTTGCAAGTAGAACATCAAGTATTCTAGAAAAGATGCCCTACCTTGCCTCCTCATTCCACCCTGGGTCAATTTAATACTTATTGATCCGACTCAAGTTAACTGCCTTGTGACTTGTTAATAACATTTGTTAGTCACATCTTTCAATATATAGCTATGGCCAATCAATACTACGTATTGGGGAGCAAGAATGAAGAAATTATCTCCAACTCAAAACAAATTGTCAAATAGTATCATGAAAAGTGAGGAGTTTGTCAACCTGCTTTGAATGGTACCATTTTAGATATTCATTTAACATCTAGTAAATTAATTTTCCCTTTAAGAACTACAAGATACCTTGCTTGAAAAAAATCAAGAACACTGTGCTCGAAATTAGATAGTTAATTGTTTTAAATTCACTTGCTTGTTGAATGCTCTTCAAACTCTACAAGATACCTTGTTTAAAAAAATCAAGAACACTGTGGTTGAAATTAGATATTCAATTCTTTTTTAGACTATTTTAAGATTATATTTTCTTAATTGATGGCCAGTGTATTTGTTCACAATTTTTTCTCTAAGAAAAGTAAAATGATATTTAATTGTAGTTTCATGCATACAAGAAGCACCCTCAATATTGATTCAAGTTAAATTAGCATTGACTTTTGTCATATTGCTATTATCTAATAATGCTTCTTCTAAAATAAAAAATAGTTATTTAACAACACCTTGTTAATTTGTTTTTGATTTGGCTGTTGATTTGAATCTTTCTTTTCTTCATAGCTAATGTTTTTTAATTATGTTTCCAACAATCTCATGGTTGATCTAAAAGGATTTATACTTTTTTGTGACTATGATTTATAATCCATAGTATCTTCATGGACAATAGTGTCTGAAACAAATTAACAGGTTGTTTCTAAACAGTTAATTTTATTTTGCAACAAGCATTATTGCATACTAGCAATTTGATCAAGCTCACATTTAATTTTACTTGCATCAATATTGAGGGTGTCTCTTTGATGCATTCTTTATTGCAGAGGCGCAATCCACATTGAACCATAGCAATGTTGCCAAGAACACAGTTTGCACTACAGAACAATCAACACATGCTATAAATAGGTACAACCATACTATGTTGCCTTGTAGATACTGTTCCAAGTTAAATTGGCATTGGCTTTTAAATCATCGTGCTATTATGTAATAATTCTTCTTCTAAAATAAAAACACTTGTCTAACAACACCTTATTAATTTATTTTTATTTTGATAGCTGATTTAAACCCCACTTTTCTTCATAGTTAATGTTTTTTATTATGTTTCCAAAAAGTTGATAATTGGTCTAAAAGGAGCTCTATTTTTTCTAGCCATGGTTAGCAGTTTGTTGTATCTTCACAGACAACACTTTACAAAACAAATTAACAAGGTTTTGCTAAGAAAATAGTTTTATTTTGCAACTATCATTATTACATGATAGAAATTTGATCAAATTCATGGTTCAGTTTGCTTGCATCAATATTGACAATGTCACTTTGATGCAAGCTTTATTGCAAAACCGCAATTCGCATTGACCCAAAGCAATGTTGCAATGAATATAATTTGCACCATAGAATAATCAACAAATGCTATAGATAGGTACAATCAGACTCTGTTACATAGTAATTTCTTCAAAAAAACTATTTTTAAAAAAATTAATTTTTTTGGAGCTAATACATTATTTATTGGAAATGCTTCTTCTAAACAGTTTTTTCCTTCTATTCTTAGAAAATTTGTTTTCCACTCTACGACACAATTGTACATTGTACTAGATAATTTATGACATGTCCTTTTCATATGTCGTTCTCAAAAAGATTTCAAATGTGGTTGATCATAATTTGTTGTTCTGGAACTGAGTTGTTGCAAGGGCTACATGCAATTGTCTTTTCCAACTAGATGGACTATCTGCATATGCAATTGTGGTGACTTCTCATCCCTCAGCCTTCAGGATATTTGATTTTACCAATTGTCTTTGAGGCTTCCATAATGAATTAAAGTGCCTTGTCATGCATTCAAAATTAGAATATGCATTAGCCTCCAAGCACTTCTTCAAATGTTAATTTCAATTTTCCATTTTAGGGCCAATTCAAACCCATACACAAGCTCTTCTCGAACACATGTGTCAACTAGTATCTTTATCACTTTTCCATCATCTAAAAATGCTAAAGAAATAACCAAACTTAATTAAGTTGATTTTAGCAAGATGGGATCATTGGTCTTGCCTTCCAAGAATTATTATTTATTATTTATTATTATTTACAATCCTTCATGCAAACTCAAGAAGCACAATACTGTGTCCCACTTTTTGGCCAAAGTAGGACATTGAAATCAATATTTTTAACCAAATTTTCACTTTCTGACACCTATAGCAACTAAACCGTTAAGAATTTGAAGATGATATGAACTAGTGATTTTTGAGATTTTGTGTCTAGATTCTAAATATATATTTTAAAAATTTTAAGAAAAAATTTGTGAATTTTTTTATGCAACTTTTAATAACTTATTTTTTATAGTTAACAAGATTTTTTAAAAGTGACTTTTATACCATACATCATAACTTGTTTTATAGAAAGGATCAAATTATAAAAGTTTAAACATAGATTTGTAACATCAATATCTAGTGCATAGATATTTTTTCATAATTTTTTGTTACATATATATTTTTTATTACTTTTTGAAGTGAGACTAATTATAATTCAGACATAAGTTTATACCATACAACATAACTTTTTATGTATGTATCCAAATTAAATTTTTTTTTTTTTATGAAACAAGGACATCAATACCTAGTGTTCAAATATTTTTCATAAATTTTTTTCTCTATTTTTTTTATTTTTTCGCATTTGTGGAATAGAGACCTTGATGTTTGGTGAAAAACCTATGTTCACTAGAAAATAGAAAATAAATATAATAATCAAATGAAATATATTCAAAATCATATTTTTTGGAAAGCTTATACTAAGAGCTACATATTTACAAAATAGAACTTCTAAATGACTTCATTTGATCCCCCAAAAGGTGAAGCAAAATTGGTTTTTTGTCAGCATTTTGATAGGTGCAGAGGAGACTCCATCGAGGTTTTGATTTAAGACTAGGGGGTTCTTTCCAAGGAGGTTTGATCTAAGGGAGTTTTATCTAACCCCCTTCAATTAAAACCATTTAGATGGAACCCCTCATGGCTTAAATCATTAATTTTTCTAAAAAATATGTAATTTCAGACAAAAATTAGGATGTCCTAAGTTTGGGACTCAGTATTGTGGGATCACCTAATGGCAAATGACCAATAAAGGAATAGCACAGGTGACAAATGGTCACTATCATTACCAAGTCAATCCATTACATTCATTTGGTTGTTCACATGTCATTGACTTGAAAACTAATAGTTGCTTTGCATCTTGGTGCCATTACCAAATCAATCCATTAAATTTGTTTTCTTGTTGACATGACACTAATTAAAGAAGCAATAAATTCAAATGCATATTGGTGCCTTCCTACCAACATCATCAATTGCCACTATCCATTCATTTTGAAGATCACTAAAATTTAATCCATTTATTTCATTTTCACACTTACTATTCATAACACCAGCGAATCCATGAATAGGAAAAGAGATTTTTTTAAATCCTAGCATAAAGGAAAGATTTTGGACCCTAGCCTTGTTGTTCTAAACTTTAAATACTCACTGGAGATTGGTTGCACAGAGAAAGAAATTGCATCCAATGGATTCATTGGTTATCCACACACACACACACACACACACACACACACACACACACACACACACACACACACACACACACACATATATATATATATAAAATAAAAAAGTCAAAGTCTAAGAGTTTCCAACTCTTGTAAATACACCATGATAAAGATCCCTGAACAACACATTCAAACTATTGTATAAAGTAGTGGGCCAAGTTGTCTAACCACTAATACATATAACAAATGCACTTTACTCGTACCACCATGATTACCAAGAGCACTGGCACTATGGCTGCAACTACTCAGACAAGTATATTATATATAAATGCACTCACCCAAAACCATGGGTATAGGAAACCCCCACAAATTTTTTTTGCATATACAATATTTAATCCTAGGCACAACAACATGCACATCAAATCCAACTAAAATTCATTGAAACCAAACCCATAAAAACAAAGACACATAGATACTTGTCTATCTAGTTCTATTGCAAACTGAAACTTCCTTTACTCATGGATGTGACAAGTGTATAATTACAAGGAAACTTTGTTGTAGCGACATGAACTGCTTTCCCATTTCTATACTCACACTTTTTGATGAGTACATTTATATATAATATACCAATATCTTTAGTCATTTACTGGTACCCCCTGATTTTATTGTCATATTTGTCTCTCTATTGCTAACCATACACCCACACCTCTAAGAAAGCATGGAGATAGGAATAAAGACCATTTGTTAAATATTATGATGGATCAGAGGCACTATTTTATGCAAAACAACAACCCTTCATAAGTCTGATTTGATTTTATAAATACAACACACTATTTACCAACCCCATGTCCAATAAAACAAAGTAGCTCCCATTTTATGTAGGTAAACACATGGTTAAACATTCATAGAGTGAGAAAATCATGGTGGAGAATTGGGCTTTTGTCATCGCATCTTCTATCTTCATTGTATTCATAATTCATTTCTTTAAGTGCTTCTAGTGAATAGATTCTACAGATGCATTGTGTAGTTCCTGCTACAAATGAACTCACAACTATTAACATTCTACATCCATAGTGTGTAGGTAAATGGTGCAAATGCATTTGTTCCCTGGTTTAGCTTTTCATCCTCTTTTGTTTCCATTGACTATGGAAAGCAACTGGCCATTTTCCACCTGTTTCATTCCTTTATTATTTCTTTGCCACTTTGTTTAAATAGCACAGACCATTCCTCTAGAGGAATTTCTCTTTTGAAGTTTGGATGTTGCAAAACAATAAGACAACATTTTTGGCTATTGTACATAAGATCTTGCTATAGTCTCTTTGCAATACAAATTCTTTAAATTTACTATATGCATTGATTGTGTAATGATAGCTGTCATTTGCCACTTGGTTTGTACCTTTGTTAGTTATCTAACACTTGTCAATCTAGCATATTTGTGATATGTAAAAACAACAAAACTACTCTTGACACGTGTATTCAAGAATAGTGGATCAACTTGATGGGTTGATTTAGTTAGTAATTGAAAGACAAGATTTATGTTTAATAGATTTAATTTTTGAACAATATTAAAGTAGTTTACACAAAAGAAAAAGGATTATTCTTGTCGATCAGCTCACTGTCTACACATAACATGCTCAATCTAGTTCTAGATTGCAAACTAAGGATTCAAATAAATCCTTACCTACCACTCACACCATAGCTATGAATCAATACAATGCCTACCAGCGAAGACATGCATCTGCACCATCTAGCTCCAATACTTCCATACAAAGCATTAAAGTGCAAAATAAGCAATAGAGGCACAACACATGTGACAAATGCCCATTGTCATCAAAAATCCATGCAAACTAAAAAAAATGAAACATAAATGAGTGAACATGGTAAAGATAAATTAAACATGTTAATGAAGTTACCAAAAAACACACAACTCGTAGCTAGCTCCTCTTGAAAACATGTGTGAACTACACTCTTAATTGATTTTCCATTAGCTAAACATGCTAAATAAACAAATAACCAAACTTAATCAAATTGACTTTAGAAAAATGGAAATATTGGCCCTGCCTTCCACGAATTATTATTTATTGTTTTTTTAATTTATGTTTACAAGCCTTCATGTTGTTTGCTTGTTGACATGACACCAATTAAAGAACCAATAAATTCAAGTGCATATTCATACTCTCTCACCAATGGCATAAATTACCACTTTCCATTCATTTTAAAATCTGATAAAATTTAATTCATTTAATTAATTTTCACACTTACTGTTCACAGTGCCAGCCAATTCATGGACAGGAAAATCACATTTTTAAATCCCAACATAAAAGAAATGATTTTGGAATTTAGCCTTGTTCTTTTGAATTTTAAATACTTGACGGTGAATGGCTACTCCACAAAAATAATTGCATCCAATGGATAAATTGGTTATGCACCCACAGTTCTTGATGAGAACATTTGACCATGATGTTAACTCTTCCATTTGATGTTAGGTGGCATATAATCAAGCATCAAAAATAAGTCTGAATCTCTCAAGGAAGGCATCAAATACTGTACAAAAGATCATATTCCTTGTCCATGTTAAATTTAAAAATCATTTGTCTTGTGTTATAGTTTAGTGCATACCAATTTTGAGTTCGCGGTATGATTGATATTGTGAATAGCAAGTGGAACAATGAAATAAATGGTTTAAAATCCAGTTGCTCTAAAAATGATGCAAAGATTATATTCGAAGGCAATGATGTCTAGCCACTCGTGCAAATGCACCAATATGCAAACGAAAGCAATGAATTATTGTCATTTCAAGAAACAAGTGAATTCAATGAATTGATTTGTTGTAAATGCATTATGTCCATTGATTGGGCATATGAGGGTCCCACTCAAGTTTGTTGCATTTTGAATTCTTAATAGCACTTATTCCCCTTAGAGAGTAAGGAGGAAGTGATTATCCTAAACTAAGAATAAATTGCAAAATAATGTCATGGAAGGTGTGGAGTCTATCAAGAATATATATAATACAGAAGATTCTGCTATAGTCACTTTGTAAGTGCATACACAAAGTCATGGAAGGTGAGGGGTCTATCAAGAATATGATACAGAAGATTCTACTATAGTCTCTTTGCAACTTTACATAATTTCCATACAACATTAGAGACACTTGATTTTTTTAGTTCATGTTGTATTCTATTCCAATTTGAAATTCTTCACTCTTAACACAGAAAAAACATTTATATCTTGTTGATAGTCAATCCTTGTATTTCTAATATTCTAGTTGTGTTTTGTGGGAGAATACTTAAACATTGCTATAGTGTTCAACGCTGCTTGTATGCACACATATATATGATATCTATCTGTACATGATATATAAACATATGATATGTATGATCAATATACATAATAATCATATTGTATATTTATAAATTAGATGTATTATAACTGTACCCAACTTACATTAATATTTTTTAATTTCTTGGAGGTCTTTGGTGTTATTTACTTTTGTCTGGAAGGCACCAAATTGATATGCTCCCTGTCCAAGACGATGTATGAGGATGCTAATGGTGATAATGAATTATTGTCACCCCATGAAGTGAGCAAATTCAATGTATTGATTCTGCATTGATTTGTTATAAATACATCAAGTATGCATTGATTGAGCATAGTTTCCATTTCTTGTACTGTATGTACATGTCATTTGGATCTCCGACCTTTGCCCAAATGTGTTTCCCATCCATTCCTTCACATCCACATAAATTAATTATGTTGGTTGCTCCATATGAACTTACCAAAAAAATGCACAACCCGCAGGCATGCCCTTCTCAAAGGCACGCACCAACTACTCACTTAATCACTTTTCTATCATCCAAACATGCTAGACAAATAACCAAACTTAATTAAATTGTTTTGCAATGTTTATAATGTTTTTTTGTACTACTTGTATATAGTTTCCATTCTAGCCATTTGCTATCTTGTTTGCAGTGACTACATTCAATCACAAATAAGGTATGTAATTGGAAATTTTGTTTACCATCATAATTAGTTCTAATTTGCAAAACACACATGATTGCATATACAAAGATTACTTATGTTCCAATTTGTACAATTTTCATTGTGCGTCATAGGAACTTGATTTTTTCAATTCATGTTGTGTTCTATTCTAATTTGAAATTCTTCTTTGTTTACACAAAAAAAAAATTATATCTTGTCAATACTCGATCAGGTTGTTATGCATAACACTCCCATTTTAAACTCCCTAAATATTCTGATTTATTAAGTAACAATAAACCACCATTTTTGTACACATCTACACATTGGAAACCATACACAACCAATATAGAAAATGCATTCCAAACATTGTAAAACAATTTTCCTAAACATGCAAAACAAAAACTATGCAAGATGTTTGTCATTGCACAACTTTTTTTTTGCTTGAAAAAAGATACTGCAAACAAAAACATACAACATAGGAAACAAGAACTATGCACAGTTGATGCATAATGTATTAATAACAAATGAATGCAAAGGAAATGCATTGAATTCACTCATTTTGTGAAATAACAATAGACATAGAATGGAAACCATACACAGTCAATACAAAAAATGTATTCCAAGTATTGCAAAACAATTTTCTTAAACACACAAAAAAAACTCATGCACAAACTTGGCCATTGTATACGTTCTTATAGATGGTTGGACATTATCACCTGCAAACACAAATGCTTTCCACAGTCAATGGAAACAAAAAAGAGTTGAAAGCTATCTACGAGTGAACAAAAGCATTTGCACCAATAAATTCAATTGCATATTGGTGCCTTCTCACCAATGCCATCAATTGCCACATTCCATTCATTTTTGAAATCTGATCAAATTTAATCTATTTAATTCATTTTCACACTTACTGTTCATAGCACCAACCAACCCACGAACAAAAAAAATGTATTTTTTAAATCCAGCATAAAAGAAATGATTTTTGACATTAGCCTTGTTGTTTCGAACTTTAAATACTCAACAATGATTGCTTGCTCCATATAAATTATTACATCTAATGGAAATACACTCTCTACATCATTTTTAAAGCCATTAAAATTTAAATCATTTATTTCATTTTCGTTCTTACTATTCACTATATCAACCAATCCATGATCTCAAAATTGATATATGCACTAAATTATAATATAGGATAGATGATTTTTAGCTTTAACATTCTTTTTGATAGGATAAATTTTTAATTAGGTATTGTTAACCTCGACTTGTGCTAGTGCTAGCCTCTCAAAGACATATAATACAAGCACCATGTCTATTTAAAACTAATCAAACATGGTGTCATTGAAAGCAACTTCATAGATAACTCATCTTCTATTACATTAATTTCCAATTTATTCTCAGTTCAACATTATCACTTCCTCCTTACTCTCCAACACTTGGCATTGATCAATTTTGGACAAACTTCACTGAAATGCACCAATTGAAATCAATAGTGATTGTTATCTTGGCCTTGTTTTCCTTGGTTCAGTTAGATTCATGACATGTTAAAATAAAATTTCATGCATACAAAAAACACCCTCAATATTGATCTAGGTAAAATCAATACTGCTCTTGAACAAATTCCTATGATTAAATAATACTTTTTTAAAATAAAAATAGTTGCTATATTGTTTGTTTTTTACAAATTTACACTTGACCAATCCAGAGCATGCAACTTTTTAAGCTGCACATTTGGATCATCATCTTCTTTTTTTGTTTTCAAAAAAAAAATTATCATTCTATTGTTAAGCAACTATTTTGTCCTTAGAACAAGAATCATTTCAAATCCTAGCAGTTTTTCAAGATTGGTATTGATCTTAGCTGCATCAATATTGAGGGTGTTTTCCTTGTCATGTAGGCTTTGCTACAAGAGTGCAATTCAAATTGATACAAACCAATGGACAATCTTTCTTCAAGGTAACAAAATCTATATGTTTTGCACATCAATGTATTTTATTGTCTTTTTTTTTGCTAAATAAGTGCTACCAATGGGGGTAGCTCCCTTTATATTATATCTGAAAATTATACAAAAACCTGCTATTAAGTAGCAGTATGATCATACATATAGATAACTAATCTAGCAATCTTAAGCATGCTAAAGTACGCGAAGGCCATCCGCCAGCTCCATTGCCCACTCAACTTGAGATGGTGAAAGGAGGTCACCATACTAACTTACAAAATAGGAGAAGGTCTCCATATTATCATGCTCAATACCTTCCCGAAAGAGTACCGGTGCTTAGGCGGAGATAGTCGGAATCTTTTTCTTTTTGTTCACAACTACAACATCAAAGTCTCCTCCAATCTATCCTCAGGTTGGGTGTTTGTTGAAAGTAGAGATCACTGCATTGGCAGCCTCCTTCATTTCCTCCCACACAAATGCATTCACCATTATCTTCCCGTGAGCCTTCCTTCCCACATCAAGATGAGGACACAGTTTGACAAGAATTCCTCATAGAGGAATCCGTCGTGGACATGGCCTTCAGGGAGATTATTTTCTCCTATTACTTTTAGTATTGCCTTTGCTACATAATCTGGATCAGCATTGAACAGATGCTTGATTTGTTCTATCTTGGTTTCCTCCAGTGGCTCAGCCTGATTTCCCTAATCATCTGGTTCTTCCCCCCCTTGCTCTTCCTCGTTCTCAGAGTCCTCAAAACTCTTCAAGCTCGACGTTGCTCTCCTCTAGCATATGTAGTCACACTCAATCTCCATGATGCACAATGGTGAAGAGATCTTCTTTCAGCTCCCATATAAGGTAATCTGTCTAGGAATGTTAGTTAAGAACATTATCACTATGGCTTTGAAGATCAACCAAATCTCTGCAAATCTTAGGGGATCTATTCCACGCATTCCTTTAGTTGTCACTATAGTGGCAAGTCCGGCCATGGATCACATGTCTGTTCCATAATAGTTTCCTCTTCCTGTACGCATGCCCAGTTAACAAGGAAATCAACTGCTTTGTTTCCTTCTCGATAGGTGTGGGCAATTGTCACATTGCCTAATTCATCTAAACATTCCCAAATTGCCTCCACCAAATATTTCAATTTCTAATTGGTAATGCTTCTGGATATTATGGCATTTATACATATTAGTGAATCTCCTTCAATATCTAAGTCGGTTAATTGTTGATCCTTGCATAGTCGAAGACCATAGAGTAGAGCTGAGAATTTAGCTTCATTATTAGTGTTGATAGGCAGTTTCTTCAAGAAAGCCCAAATTATCTTTCCATGGGAGTTTCGAATGATGACCCCAGCTCCAGAGACACCTGGGTTGCCCTTCGTCGTGCCATCGAAGTTTAGTTTTAGTCTCCCAGTTGGCAGAGCAACCCATTTGGTGAGTGCAAACTTTTTCTTTCTTTCTTCAGCCTTATCTGAGTTGTGACATTGGCCTGGAATTATTAGGACCGACCACCTTTTCCTGATTTCCCCGTCCCATCCAGCAAATGGTATCGAGGGGGTCTTTTGTTGTCTTTTATAAACATCACATTCCACCAATTTAGTACACACTTTGTACATATAACATGCTTACAACATTTTTTTGTGCACATTCTGGTGCAGGAGCACCCGCACATGATCAGGATATAGGTCTGCATGATGACATACATGATCAGGATATCGGATAGTTATCCGCATGATGACAGGGTAGTAGGCTATTTTTAGTATGTTTGACTTATCATGTAATAAGGTCCACTGTGACCGATGCTATGTAATAGTTCAGCATAGGAGTAAGTGTAGGCAGTTAGAGATCGGGATAAGAGAGTCTGAGCTGTCCTCTCTCCCAGCCGCTTGGAAGCTCCCAGCCGCTGGGAAGTGATGTTAGTAGTACTCGAAGGATTTGTTATATATACCTTCGATCTGTAGGGTTTAGACAGATAGTCTTTGATATTGATGTACTGGTGTTGAGTTGAGATTCAGGAGAGCAGTTCAGACATTGTGAAGCTGTATTCAGGACATTGAATTTCAATTGAATAAGATCTCGTCTTTTGCATTATCTGTTTGCATCTGTGTTGATTTCCTTTCCGTTTTGCAAGCTAATGACCACTTTCAACCCTTCCACCGGTTGATCCTGCAAATCGGTGGAATGGTCCTGTATCATAGCTTAGATTACATTTGTGTTTTCTGTGTATGCATTGCATTGTTCAAGAGATCTGTTAGGAGCATGCTGTAAATCAGCCTAGCATCCTCATGTGCTAGGTCTAAAAGATAAGTTTGCTTAGATTTTGGTTTGGAGGTGATCCGGCCTGGTCGTCACATGATCTTTGTGAAATTATGCGGTTGTGAGTGTTTCATGCAGTGGAAGGATACACAGGAGTCTGCATGGGCGTTTCCAGTCGGAACGAGCCGCAACATCCTCTGCGAATCCATCGCCATCAGGATCGGGTCATGAAGTTGGTGAAATTTGCATGTTGCAGGTGCATCATGATGTTTTGAGTTGGATATATACTCAGTGTATATATCGCAGTCAGGATCATCTCTCGGGGAAGGTCATCATCCGCATATCGCTAACAGATGCGGGTGTGAAAGTTGAGTTTTTTTGGCTAAGTGTTGAAGAGTTCATCAGGATGATGTGTGACGTCATCGTCATCAGGATATGACGTCATCGTCATCAGGATATTCAGAAATCCCTCTATGCGAGTTTATCCTGTTGTCGCTAAGGGTTTAGACATCGGCGTAGGCAGGAAGTTGTATTAGCATCATCAGGATATTTGGACAACCGGATATTTGGGTATCCTGCTGACGAAGGTGATATTGAATATCATGATGATGCCGCTTGTGTTTGGCACCCGATGAACAGTGCAACCGGAGGAGGTTCGCGCCCGTTGTTTATCATGATGATGATAGGCGTCAGTCGAAGGAGGTAAATAGTAGTCGACAGGAGGATATTTGCGATCATCTGAAATATGATGATGCTGTTGAAATGTGATGATGTTGTTGGTGTCTCTAGGAAATATGATGATGATGTTCAGCCGATAGAGAATTTTATCATGCTGTTTGTATTGTTGGCTACTCCTTCCTGTTAGGTTGCCTCTGTTGCGTTCCACTCTGCATCATAGTGGTATCAGAGCAAAGGTTAGGATCTTTTGGAAAAGATAAGCAGGATGTCAGACGAAGAAGGAACATCTGAGTTCCCAACAAAGATGACCAACGCTGAGTTGGCAGTTCTGGTGAAGAAGCAGATTGCAGAAAGCAGGGCCGTGAAGGCTCAGAATCAGGAGTTGAAAGATGAATTAGCAAAGTTGAGGAGCAGAGTAGGTTCTGGTAGAGAAGATGATAGGGAAGAAGAGGATATCCCTAATTGGAGCGAGGAGGTCGTTCCTGCAGACCAGAGACCACTGTTGAACGCCCTCAAGGCCATGGAGAGGAGAACCATGGATGTGAAGCTGGACTTGCCAGTGTTTACAGGTAAGATGGACCCTGATTCGGTAATGGAATGGATAGACTGTCTGAACAATTTCTTTGTGACAGAGGAGATACCAGAACAGCAGAGAGTGAAGATAGCACATTCAAAGATGAAAGAAGCTGCCTTGACATGGTGGAACTTTGTTCAGGATGATAGAGTGCAGGAGGGAAAACGTAGAGTTGCCACATGGAAGAAGATGATGGAATTGGTAAAGGAGGCTTATATCCCTTTGGATTACAGTATCCAGTTACACAAGAGGAAGCAGAACCTGAAGCAGAAGGAGCTAGATGTCAGCTCATATACAGAAGAGTTCATGAAACTCTGTATGAAGACCAAGGTGAAAGAAAGTGAAGAAGAAAAGGTAGCCAGATACCTTAATGGACTGAGTTTAATATTCAGGAAGATCTGAGTCTGCATAACCCAGATACAGTGCAGAAAAGTTTTCAGTTGGCACTGAAGGTGGAAGAAAAGCTGAAGAGAAAGCAAGATCAGAACAACAGAGGAAGAGGAAGACAACAAAGAGGTGGAAGAAGTCCTTTCAGAGGCAGAGGACAAGGACAGGGATATCAAGGAGAGTCTAGTCAAGACAATAGCAAGGGCAACAATAGCCAGAGTCAGAAAGAGAATTTCAGTCAGCAAGGAAACTTCAGAGGTAGAAGACCTTACAGAGGAAGATCCCAGGGCAGAGGATCCATCAGATGTTACAACTGTAACAAAGAAGGCCATATAGCCAGCAGATGTCCAGACAAGGCCACAAGCTCAGCAGGTGAAAGGAGGACAAATCTGGTCAATGAACCTGATAATCAGAGTAGGACAAGTTCTAATGATTTTCAGAGTGTGAATGGCCCTGAGAATTATGGATATCCAGAAAGTGGAGAGTCCCTGATGATGAGAAGAACAGTAACTACCATGAAGGTACCTGATAAAGAAGCCCCTCAGAGGAAGTCCCTTTTCAGAACCACTTGCAAAGCAGGAGGTAAGGCTTGTAAAGTTTTGATTGATTCTGGTTCTACTGAGAACTTTGTGTCTGAAGAAATGGTGGTGAAGCTGAAGCTTAGGAGATTGCCTCATCCATCTCCATATAAAGTCTCATGGCTTACTCAAGGTCAGCAGACAACTGTAGAAGAGCAGGCTTGGGTAGAGTTTCAGATTGGTGGATATAAAGATAAGTTGTTGTTTGATATCACCAAGATGGATGCTTGCAACCTTTTGTTTGGTAGACCATGGCAATATGATCTGAAGGCACAGCATGATGGTGTCAAAAACACCTATAAAATCACTAAGGATGGTAAAGACGTAACACTACTCCCATTGAAGGAGAAAGAGGAGAAGTCTAAAGGCAAAGAAGTGAAGGTCATGCTGATGGAAGGCAAACAGTTTATGAAAGAAGTGGCAGCAGAAGGTGCAGTTGCATATGCCCTAATCCCCTGTATAAGTGTGAATAAGAAACAACAGCAAGAAGCCAAGAAGGAGAAGAAGCCAAGGCTGATAGACCCAGCTGTCCAAGAGTTATTGGATAAGTACAAAGGTGTTATCTCAGAGGGAATGCCAAGATCCCTACCACCTATCAGAGATATCAGTCATTGCATAGACTTGATTCCAAGGTCTACACTTCCAAATAAAGCAGCTTATAAGCTTACCCCAGAACAGAATGCAGAAGTAGCCAGGCAGATTGAAGAATTGATGAATTCAGGTTTGATTGGAAAGAGTTTGAGCCCATGTGCAGTACCAGCTGTATTAGCACCTAAGAAGGAAGGCACTTGGAGACTTTGCACCGATTCCAGAGCCATCAACAAGATCACAATCAGGTATAGGTTTCCAATCCCCAGAATTGAGGATTTACTTGATTGTTTGGGAAATGCTAAGTACTTTACTAAAATAGACTTGAAGAGTGGATACCATCAGATAAGGATTAGACCAGGTGATGAGTGGAAGACAGCATTCAAAACAAATGAAGGTTTGTATGAATGGAAGGTTATGCCTTTTGGTTTGTCTAATGCCCCTAGTACTTTCATGAGGCTGATGAATGAGGTTCTGAAGGAATTCATTGGTAAGTTTGTCATAGTCTATTTAGATGACATTCTGATTTTCAGTAACACCAGAGAAGAACATCTCAGGCATATAGAGCTGGTTCTCAAGAGGTTACATGAAGAGAAGCTGATGATAAACTTGGACAAGTGTCTGTTCATGAAACAGGAGATCACCTATTTAGGTTTTGTCATCTCACAAGGCAAGCTGCAGATGGATAAGGAGAAGGTGAGTGCCATTTTGAATTGGCCAACTCCACAGACCATGAATGAAGTCAGAAGTTTCCATGGGTTAGCAACCTTCTACAGAAAGTTCATCAGAGGGTTCAGTCATATTTGTGCACCCATGTTGGATACCATCAAAGGAGGACAAAAGTGCAGGTTTGTTTGGACTCAAGGAGCAGATGATTCCTTTGAGGCATTGAAGAGGAAGGTGGCACAGCAGCCAGTCCTTGCACTTCCAGATTTCAATAAGATCTTTCAGGTAGAGTGTGATGCCAGTCACATGGCCATTGGCGCAGTACTCAGTCAAGAGGGTAGACCAATTGCATTTTTCAGTGAAAAGCTCAATGATGCTAAGAAAAGGTATTCATCATATGATCTGGAAATGTATGCTCTAGTTCAGTCCCTAAAGAAATGGAGGCATTACCTGATGCCAAAGGAGTTCATAGTCTTCACAGATAATCAAGCTTTGAGTTTCATCAACAGTCAGGAGAAGCTGAACCACAGACATATGAAGTGGGTAGAAACACTACAGGCTTTCACTTTTACCTTGAAGCATAAGAAAGGGGTTAAGAACAAAGTTGCAGATGCTTTGAGCAGGAGAGTTCTCACAGTAAATCAGATTCATTTAGAGAGTGTTGGCATTGACTCACTCAAGACCATGTATGAGTCTGATGAAGATTTTGGAGAAATATATCAGGTCTGTACTTCTTTTGGGGAGAAATACCATGCTGAGTTCTCTGAATACCTGATCCAAGATGGATTGCTGTTCAAGGGTGGACAGTTGTGTATTCCCAGATGTTCTATGAGGTTGAATATAGTCAAGGAGAAACATTGTGGAGCAATGGCAGGTCATTTTGGTCTAGACAAGACTCTTGATCTGGTCAGGAGGCATTATTTCTGGCCTAAGTTGCAGTCAGATGTCAGGAAATTTGTAGAAACCTGTGTAATTTGTCAGAAGGCTAAAGGCAGGTCAACTAATGCAGGGTTATACCAGCCCTTACCCATACCTTCCAGACCATGGGAAAGTATCAGTATGGATTTTGTTTTAGGTTTACCAAGGACCAGGAGAGGATTTGACAGTGTCTTTGTTGTAGTGGACAGGTTCAGTAAGATGGCACATTTCTTGCCATGCAAAACCACTGCAGATGCCTCATATATTGCAGATTTATTCTTCAGGGAAGTTGTCAGAATTCATGGGTTACCTTTGAGCATAGTTTCAGACAGAGATGTGAAGTTTGTGGGTCATTTCTGGAGAACCCTATGGAGGAAGCTGGGAACCAATTTATCATTTTCCTCTGCATATCATCCTCAAACGGATGGACAAACTGAGGTTGTGAACCGTTCCTTAGGGAATCTACTTAGATGCTTGACAAAACAGCATGGAGAGAAGTGGGACAATATTCTGTCTCAAGCTGAGTTTTCATATAATGATACTGTCAACAGGAGCACAGGAAAATCGCCTTTTCAGGTAGTATATGGAATGCATCCCAGAGGTATTTTAGAGTTGCGAGAACTACCTACAGTAGATCCTGTTAGTGCAGATGGAGAAGCTTTTGCTGAAGCAATCAAAGAAGTTCATGATCAGGTTAAGACCCAACTCCAGCAAACCACCTTAAGGTATAAGGAGTATGCTGACAAGAAGAAGAAGGATGTTCAATTTGCTGTTGGAGATTTGGTTTGGGTTCACTTGAAGAAAGACAGGCTCCCTAAGGGGAAGTATACTAAGCTCATGCAAAAGAAAGTTGGACCATGTCAGATTTTGCAAAAACATGGACAAAATGCTTATAAGCTCCAACTACCACCTGATCTTGGTTTATCTCCTATCTTCAATGTATGTGACTTAACTCCATACAAGGCTAATCCAGATGCAGATCAGGATATCCTACAGGATACAGTTGCTGAAGACATTCCTCCACATGATCCTCCACAGATACAGCAGATTTTGGACACTAGAGTGGTCAAACAGACCAGGAACAAGAAGTACTTGGAGTACCTCGTCTCTTGGAAGGGACAGCCGACTTCTGAAGCAGTATGGATGACTGCAGAACAGATACAGAAACATGGTGCCGACCCTGCTACTCTCATCTCAAGTGGACTTGAGATTCCTTCTTTTGGGGAGTATGGTGCAGGAGCACCCGCACATGATCAGGATATAGGTCCGCATGATGACATACATGATCAGGATATCAGATAGTTATCCGCATGATGACAGGGTAGTAGGCTATTTTTAGTATGTTTGACTTATCATGTAATAAGGTCCACTGTGACCGATGCTATGTAATAGTTCAGCATAGGAGTAAGTGTAGGCAGTTAGAGATCGGGATAAGAGAGTCTGAGCTGTCCTCTCTCCCAGCCGCTTGGAAGCTCCCAGCCGCTGGGAAGTGATGTTAGTAGTACTCGAAGGATTTGTTATATATACCTTCGATCTGTAGGGTTTAGACAGATAGTCTTTGATATTGATGTACTGGTGTTGAGTTGAGATTCAGGAGAGCAGTTCAGACATTGTGAAGCTGTATTCAGGACATTGAATTTCAATTGAATAAGATCTCGTCTTTTGCATTATATGTTTGCATCTGTGTTGATTTCCTTTCCGTTTTGCAAGCTAATGACCACTTTCAACCCTTCCACCGGTTGATCCTGCAAATCGGTGGAATGGTCCTGTATCATAGCTTAGATTACATTTGTGTTTTCTGTGTATGCATTGCATTGTTCAAGAGATCTGTTAGGAGCATGCTGTAAATCAGCCTAGCATCCTCATGTGCTAGGTCTAAAAGATAAGTTTGCTTAGATTTTGGTTTGGAGGTGATCCGGCCCGGTCGTCACATGATCTTTGTGAAATTATGCGGTTGTGAGTGTTTCATGCAGTGGAAGGATACACAGGAGTCTGCATGGGCGTTTCCAGTCGGAACGAGCCGCAACATCCTCTGCGAATCCATCGCCATCAGGATCGGGTCATGAAGTTGGTAAAATTTGCATGTTGCAGGTGCATCATGATGTTTTGAGTTGGATATATACTCAGTGTATATATCACAGTCAGGATCATCTCTCGGGGAAGGTCATCATCCGCATATCGCTAACGGATGCGGGTGTGAAAGTTGAGTTTTTTTGGCTAAGTGTTGAAGAGTTCATCAGGATGATGTGTGACGTCATCGTCATCAGGATATGACGTCATCGTCATCAGGATATTCAGAAATCCCTCTATGCGAGTTTATCCTGTTGTCGCTAAGGGTTTAGACATCGGCGTAGGCAGGAAGTTGTATTAGCATCATCAGGATATTTGGACAACCGGATATTTGGGTATCCTGCTGACGAAGGTGATATTGAATATCATGATGATGCCGCTTGTGTTTGGCACCCGATGAACAGTGCAACCGGAGGAGGTTCGCGCCCGTTGTTTATCATGATGATGATAGGCGTCAGTCGAAGGAGGTAAATAGTAGTCGACAGGAGGATATTTGCGATCATCTGAAATATGATGATGCTGTTGAAATGTGATGATGCTGTTGGTGTCTCTAGGAAATATGATGATGATGTTCAGCCGATAGAGAATTTTATCATGCTGTTTGTATTGTTGGCTACTCCTTCCTGTTAGGTTGCCTCTGTTGCGTTCCACTCTGCATCACATTCCTTCCCAAAAAATGCATCTCTGGCTTTCGACACTCCATGACTTCTTATGTTAGACTACAACCTATTTACAAACAATCACACTATTCAAAATTGGTTGATATTGTTACATTATACAATTTCTATATCCACCCAACTGATATTGCCTATATCAATTTATTCAATACTTTGCTCCCATCCTCTTCAATAGTTTGGCTAGATTCAAATCTTTGTATTCTATTATGTGCTTACATTTCACACAAGTATATTCTATGTATGGAAGTGCAACGTTCACTTTGATGCATTGATATTTTGTCAACTAAGTTGTTCACTTGCCTTTTAATGCTTTTGCCTTTAAATGCTTTCAAATTACACATGCTAGGTTGTTGAATACACTAGTTTGTTCAACAATTTACAAATAATATACCATCCATGCATTCCAAAATCTAAATTGTGCTTTTCTATTGATTCAATTTCATTGTTCCTGCAACCTGCAATATTTGGCACATTTGCTTCATGTTGTTGATTGCTCTTTGATACAAGCAAATAGAAGCTCATAATATTTACTGCTAATGTGCATTTGATAGAAAATAGACAAAAAAGACCTTAAGTTGAAATTGCATAACAATATAAAAATATACTATATAGTTCTACAAACAAATTATAAACAAGAATAATAATAGAATTGTAGTGACAAATTCATCGAAATCACGTATAATTCTACACATAATTTTAAAACTTGCTCACACCTAGTACACAGTATTTGGGCCTTGTTATAGCTTAAATGAAATCTTAAAAAACATTATGTGTTTGCACCAACAATACAATATTGGCGTATATCCAATCTTCTATAATCTACTCTAACATCCATACAACTAAAGCTTGACATATACATCTTAAATTACAATTGCATAACTATATATACAAAATATTGTATATATAGATAATGAAACTATTGATGCACATTGATTTTATAAAACATAAATAAAAAGATTTGTATTAACAAACTCACTAAAACACATATTATGTCAACATAAAATCAAAGGCATCATTTAAAACTTGCTTGCAACCATTAGATACTACTTGGGCCTTGTTGTAGCATTAATAAAATCTTAAAAAACATTGTACCATTTTTTGTATACATTTCAAAATCAGTGACAAATACATTTCTCTTAATTAACTGTTAAATCAACTCCTAGCATATCGTTTTCCATTGTATGTTTGCACCAACAATACAAGACTCCAACATCCATCCAACCAAGGCTTGACAAGTACATCTTAAATTGGTATATAGATAATAAAATTGTTGATGCAGACTGATTTTATAAAACACAAATAACAAGATTTGTATTGACAAACACACAATAAACATGTATTATGTCAACATAAAATCAAGGGTAACATTTAAATACTATTTGGGCCTTGTAATAGGTTCAATGAAATCTTAAAATACATTGTACATTGGCAACAACGATACAATACATTTGTATATCGACAAATACATCTTAATGATTCAAATACCATTAATGTATCAGAGTCACTTAACATTTTGCATTTGATTTTTGAAATCTTCACTCTATTCATCCAACTCCTTGAAACCAACTGAAAAATCCATGCAAAAAAATAAAATAAACACTCTCATCATCCACATTATTGCCATCCCGTTTTCATCTTTCTATGTTCCCTAGCTTGTAAAATGTGCTGCTAATTCTTTTCATTTCACATTTTTCATATGCTAAACAATACTCTGCCTAGTCTAGCATACTTGGCATTGTTCAAAATTGCATCGCTTCCTGTTCAAAAGCTATTGTACATTTTGCATATATATTTTATGTCTTTTACCTCTATATTTTTTATTGCAAATAAAAACACAACTGATTTAGTAACACGGTCTTCACTGTGCAGAATTGCATCTAAAATTTAAAGATTCTACAATTATTTGAGCATTGTGCATGGACATTTTGTGATTGGACAATAAATACATAAGGCAATTATAAAACACAATTATTCTAATGAAATATAATATTGTCACATGACATGTTCATTGCTATTGTTAACTTTAATATGGATAACTTTAATATCGGTATAACTATATAACTAGATCTTTGGTGCACCATAATTCATCATTACTTTTAACAAACCCAATTACCAGCGCCTTTTTCCAATATCGATAGGAACTAGACGCCATGCGTCACTTGTTATTTATTCCTTGAGTTGCACATCTTACGAACCCTTATCTAGAGGAGGTATTACTATTTGTGAAAACATATTTCTTTTGTCATCTCTCCACAACAAGGCTTGACCTTCTAATTTTTTAATTGTTGACCCTTTCAACAAAGAAGAAATGGTATTAATATTGATAGGAGTTGGTTGTACTACCTTTTCCTCTCGCGTAAATCTCTCTTTTAATCAATCAAGGGATCCCTTCTAAACTTCATTTCCCTTTTCCTTTTATAAATCCCGTTCTAATTGATTTAAAAGTATAAAAGTTGATTTGGCTCTAAGAGAATGTGATGGAGGGGATGCTAATAGAGATAGACGAATGAGAGAAATGGAAACCAATCCATCAAAATCATTCACCGTTGAACTTGATCCGTCACACTTTTAAAAACTTTGAACTTCCGTAAATAATATAATCCAAAAACATACCATCACACTCACCAATTAAACTACGACCCTTTAATTTTCTTCCAAAAATTTAATTTGAATTGTACTCCACCTAAAAATTGACAATTTGCCTTTAAAGTAGAGAAATGGGACGTGCATAGTGAAAAGTACAAGGGAAGGGAATGACGTACATTCCTATTGTTTTTAGCTTTTGTTAATATCCTCAACTTGTTCTTCGTGGTTGTACATGGAGCGACACCTCCGTCCGTACAATGTATTTTGTAACTCGGCTTCTTTGACGGTTACAAATGAGGTTAGCAGTAAAGAGTTAAAAAATAAACACTAAACAAAAACATGCTTTGCTTTTGCTTGTGTTGAAAATATGAATACCACCAAACCAAGTGTACGTTGAGCTAAAAGAATGTGGGCAGATCAGTTTTGGTCTCCTTATTTTGTATTTTTTCATTTTGTTTGCGTGTGATAATGTACAAGTTTTGTGGTAAATAACAATGAAAATGATATTTAAGAGAAATTAAAAATTTGTTTCCAAGGCTTACGACAAGGTAACGATATTGATATTGTTGTAGATGTTTTTCTTTCGATAGATGATGTTGATGTTGTTTGTCAATGATATGAGAATTATAATTTAATCACATATTAATGTTGATTGAATCTCTTTATGGCAGTCTCTGACTTCCTAGGTTAAGCACACTTGAGAACCTTGTGGCATTAAGCTCACTCAAGTTTGAAATCTTACCAAGGGCTTTTTCTATTTTATTTCAATGACCCCCAACAAGTTCATATGTTTCTTAACGAATCCAATTGTTGGTTCATATGAAATACTCTTTTGGGATTGAGTTGTTGGAACCATAATTTTAATGTTTCTGAGCAAACTTTGCTTAAGGTACCTGTTTAGGATTGAGATTTTGGATCTCCCAATGCCTCTTTGGGCTTTCTTCAATGAAATCATCCGGCCTTTGGGTCAATTTATATATCATGAATCAGAAAGGTTTTACTTAGCCTAGTCCCACCAACAGGTTTATCAAGGTGTACCTCACCTCTGACCTCAATGAATCTATGGAGATTTAAACAAGTTCCCTTTGCTTTTCATAGAAGGTGACCTACATTAATCTCCCAAACACTTGCTTCAAATGTAAATCTCCTAAACATAAAATCAAAGTTTTTCCACATGCAGTTCCTAAGCCTTGGCCTAAAACCTCAACACCTTTGGCTAAGAATGAGAAAAGGAATACAATGGGAGGAAAGAAATCCTCTACTTGAAAACTAGTTAAACCTAATGAGCCAATCCATGTGGCCAAAACATAGTAATATGTGTATAAAAATAACCCAATTCCTCTTCCTAAGGGACTAGTTCCTAGCCAAAACACTCAAATTTTACTAGCTCAAAGCCACTCATTAATATGTTGGGGCCTTTGCCACAAGTTCTTAACCCTTGAGGTGTTCTTGTAGCATGTTGCTTAGCAATGATGATTTGCCAAGGGGAGATTATGCAAGTAAACACCACTTTTCGTGCTTGGCAATTATCTCTTGCTAAATCAATGCTCAATTTTGGGTAATAAGTTTATAGTTTGAATGGATGAGGATGACCAATCATAATTCAACACAAAATATCCCTCTTTATGAAAATCATCTTATGGAATGTTTGTGGATGACAAAATATATTGAAAGTTGAAGTTTGAGAAACAAATCGATATCCTCTTTTATGCTACCATCACTTTCTCACCAAGAAATTTGTATAGTCAACCAAGGCAAGTTCACACCCAACATGTGGTGGTAGCTCTTATACAAGTTATATTTTTTATTGCTATTAAAATGTTTGATTCTCTTTAAAAGTGGGATCTAGATGTGTTCATAAAATACCTTTGAACTATTAAACCAAAGTGTTCCAACATAAAAAGGACACAAATATATAATTTTATAAATATATATTTTCTTACAAATGTTTTCATAATAATATAATGTTGAACCCACTTATTGTATCTAACCCCATCTAATTTGGTGTTGATTATTTTTAAACATGTAAAAAAGAACCAATAAAATGTGATTGGTTTATCAATTACATAAATGGAGTTAATAGATATTCAAGCACCTAACTTTAATTGGAGTTAATAGATATTCAAACACCTAACTTTAATTGGAGTCAAGTGTTTTGATATTACAACACACACGTCACTTCATATCATATTTAAGAAAGAGTTACAAAAAATTTCGTGCCATTTTGATGACATCTAAATGGCTTATATATAGATTGTTAAGACAAACTTATGTTAAATATTTTATTTCACACCTACCTTGAATTTGCATTGGATATATGTGGGACCCAAATTTGTACAACTAGTTAACATGATAATTGATAAAATTTGGTCTTAAATACGAAGTAAGTTCCTACTATTATAGTGCACATAATTCCATCATGCCTTTGAAAGAATTCTAACTTCATGAGTAATGTGTTTAAATCCATCGACAAGTTATAATGGTTAAATTTTAAGTTCCTAATTATGGATGAATTGTCTTTGAACATCATCATTATATATTTTGTAACAACATGATGTTTTATCCCCCTTCTCTTTGCTAAACCAATAATATTGGCCTACGTTCCTAAATTCTCAATTTAAATTTGTTAAAAATTTAAGTGATCCACTACTTTTTTATTAACAATGACACAACATAATCTATTAAGATAGGTTGACTAGTATGGACAAAATATCATCATAGAGAAGATCCTAATTCAAACCAAAGAAAACTAAAATATTCAAATAAAATTGTAGGATTTAGACATAAAACTATATAAAGAAATTATGTACACCATCATCATAGACATCAACATTATTGGGAAAAATATATTAACAAAACAAACTTGAGTTTGAAAGGAGTGTGAGAATTTATATGATTCAAACTTCTCTTTAAAATTTCTCATTAGGCTTATCATTTATGTATTATCAATGTCATTCATATTTATTAAAAAAAAATTGTGAGACGAAAAATTGGTAAGTTTTTTTCATTTCATGTAAGGACTTTACACAAATTATCCTACCTTGAAATTTAGGAAAAGGAAGATTAAAAATGACTCCAATCCAAAATAAGGATTGTAAGTAGATATAGTACCTACTTTTGATTCAACATCTTGCCAACTATGAAAGAAACATGGCATATTGTCACTCAAAAGGAATAGTTATCTAGTGAACTACTCTATAAGTTATCAATTATATAAAAGCTTGTCGTATACGTTTAACCTTGAAAAGAGACACAATACAAGTTCTTGATGAAAAAGAATATTTTCCGTCAGTTTATATATTTCAATAAATCAAAGAGCAATATTCATCACATAAATCTACACAATTATATACACCAAGGATTTGTGCCCCATTAACTTGTTTATCAAATTTATTCCTACACGTCATTAGATATAATATTATTGTTGTAGGTCTCATGAATTAACCCCACCGAGATATGATCCATTAAGGATTCTTTTCACAATCAAACCTATCCTTGACATTACTTTTAAAATGCCAAGTTGATTCATGGTAAAAAAATTAAGATAAAATATATACTTGTTATTCTATCTTTCTAGTTGGGATGGGGATCTTTATAAAAAATGCCCCCAAACAAGTCTTTCCATTAGGAAAAAGTTAGTTAAGGGAATGTCAAACTTATAATATTTTCTCTCTCACGCTATGTTAAAGCAACAAAACAAATGTTAGCTTATCTATCACACTATGTCCCATCAATAATCAATTACCCTCAATTACATTAATTATTTGATAGGCTATTTAGTAGGAAGAAGCTATCAGCAAATCTTTTTTCAGTGCCTGAAAGTTGTCTCATAACACATGGCAAATTTATTTTCCCGACTGGCCAGTTTCTTTTTCTTGGCAAATTTTTTTTGTAAATGTGTTATGTTCTGTTAGAAATGAAAGCAACACTACTTGAATGGAAATCTGATTCAAGATAAATTTCAGCAATCTTAAGTGTGCATTAACAATGGAGATTGTAACAAAACATAAAACCCACTACATAAAAGATGTCAAACATGAAGAACTCAACACATTGACACAATGTTTACGTGGAGAAAACCCTTGAAGGTAAAAAACTCCACCAGGAAAGAGGCACAAGTTTTGTATTAATCTCAACAAGATTGTACAATACAACACTTCAACTCTCTCCACCAGTCTTCAATCTGATAGCATTCCGGCAGCACATGAGTACCTAAAATCTATATTCCAGCAACAAATACATGGCAAATACTTATAGAAATGTTTTCCACTCCATTCTAGACGTTCACCTTCTCTCTCCTAAGATTCTCCAACCTGTAAACATTAATTACCATCTTACAAGCATCTTACACTTGTCCAAAAACAACCATGCAAAGATTGGGGGCCCAAGACTAAATTTGGCCTCTTACAGCATCTTATGATGTGTCATAACCATCATAGATTCAACAAAAGAGTATCTTTCCAAGATAGGAACCTTGGGGTAAATATAGCAAATATACAACTAACATATCCGTCATATGCATCATAGAATCTCAGAATCTTATGACAACTTGCAGCTGTCATAGCTTCACTTACCAAACATTATGACAGTTGTCATACATGCCAAAAATAGTATATTCCTCAAGGGAGCATGCCTACCCTCTATTACTTTGAGTTTTTACATTTGCCAACAGTAAAAGACACTCATTAATTATCTATGGTTACTCTGAAATTACCTCTACCAGTGAAACTAGTACATCTCCTCATGGATAATTACACATTACATATAATAAATGGAATAAATACAATATTGGGATTTACAAGGTTAATGGCACCTTATCCCAATATTCTCCCACTTGACATTATGCATTGTAAATCAACCCATAGGAAATCAAATGAAAAATAATCAGGCACTAGAAACAAGGCCCATGGCCTCTCTACACCATACGAACTTCTTTGTGTTCACAAGCTTGGTCAATGAATATGCAACATTCTCCTAAGTGTCTATCTTCTTTAGCTCAATCTCTCCATTTGCAACCAACTCTCGAACAAAGTGATATTGAACATCAATATGCTTAGTTCGAGCATGATACATGGGATTCTTGGCCAAACAAATAGCACTCTGGCTATCACAACCAATCTGAATGATCCTGCAATCAAAACCAATACTTGTACACAGTCTCCTCAACTAAACTTCCTCCTTAGAGACATGAGTAGCAGCCATATACTCTGCTTCTGTGGTGGACAAATCAACTGTGGGTTGCCTCTTACTCATCCAACTCACTGCACCTCCAAACAAAGTAAACACATAGCCACTAGTAGACCTTCGACTATCCAAGTCACCTGCCCAATCTGCATCAACAAAACCTTGTATGTCCAAAGATTTATCAGTACTATCAGTACCAGAATAAACCAAACAATGATCAAGAGTACCTGCAAGATATTTAAACACCCTCTTTGCATAGTTCCAATGCTGTCTACCAGGGTTAGACACAAATCTGCTCAAAACTCCCACTACTTGGGCAATATCTGGTCTAGTGCAAACCATTACATACATCAAACTCCCTAGAACACTAGCATATGGCACAATAGACATATCCTTAATATCATTCTCAGTCTTTGGACACATATCTAATTAAAGCTTAGTACCAATAGGTAAAGGAACTCTAACTAGGTTACAGTCCTGCAAACTAAACCTCTACAAAATAGTATTCACATACTTACTTTGTGACAACCAAAGCTTTCTGTTAACTCTGTCCCTCTTGATCTCCATTCCCAAAACATACCTTGCATCACCAAGATCTTTCATCTCAAATGCACCTGAAAGTTGGGCTTTACGCTCACTGATCATACCCTTAGTATTGCTAAAAAACATGTCATCAACATACAAAGCAATAACCAGTATAGAATCATCAACACAATGATCCTCCTCGCTTCTAACAAAACCCAATTTCAAAACAAATGAGTCAAACTTTTGATACCACATTCTAGGGGACTATTTTAGACCATAAAGAGACCTCTTTAACCTGCAAACCCAATGTTCTTTTCCTTTTGTTGTTGCATATAAATTTCTTCTTCAAGATCTCCATGCAAGAACGTAGTCTTAACATCCATTTGCTCAATCTCCCAATCATAAGCTACAGTAATGGATAAAAGAAATCTAATAGAAGTCAATTTAGCAACAGGAGAGAATATCTCACCAAAATAAACTCCCTCTCTCTGGGAGTAGCCCTTGGCTACTAGTCTAGCCTTGTACTTTTCCAATGACCCGTCTGCTCCAAACTTCTTCGTGAAGACCCACTTACAACCTATGGCCTTTCTTCCTTTGGGCAAATGAACAAGATCCTAGGTGTTACAAGAGTCTAGAGCCATCATCTCCTCTTGCATGGCTAACTACCAAGACTCGCTATCATCTGCAGAAATAACTTCCCTGTAGGTCTAGGTTCATCGTTAGTACTCAATAAAGCATATACACAACAGAAATCTGGTGGGCTATACCTGTCAACTAGATTCTGTTGTCTTGTGGATCTCCTCAAGGGTGGAGTAAGAGACTCTACTCATTCTTCTGCATGATCATCTGCACCAACTTCTTCTATAAAAACATACTCATCTTCATTAGAGCTACTCGAATCTTCTTCTTCTTCTTCACCCCCCCAATCCATCATTCTATTCTTCCTGAGGTGCATCCTGCTGCTCTAAATCAAAGTGCACCTTCTTTACCTTTTCTTCTTTTTCTTTTGGCTACTCAGGTTCAGAAATAACTTGAAGTTCCTTGAAAATAACATCTCTAGAAAAGATAATTTTACAGGTTAGTGGATTCCAAATCTTATAACCTTTGACATTATCACCATATCCAATGAATGTACACTTCTCAGCCTTTGGATCCAACTTAGATCGCTTTTCCTTAGGCACATGAACAAAAGCCTCATTAGTCCAGCCCTAATTTGATGATAATTCTCCATCTCCTAGTACCTCTCAGGAATCACCTCATTTATTTGATCCTTAGGACTGTAGCACACTCCTTGTTGGAGATACTCTTGATTTCCCAATAGATCCTAAAAATAATGATAAAGTTATGCAAATAGGACAATGCTTGTCCTCAGAAGAGCGACAAGTGCATGGAGATATCTTACATGAATTCCTTGATTTATTTTCCTAGCCATATGAGGATATGTCTAGTATTGACCCACATGTTGTGGTCCATAATATTGTGCTTTATTCCAATGTCGAGCCGGTAAAATAGAAAATTTATAAAATAAATTCCAAGGTAGCTTTAATGATCAAGGTTGAGATAGAAAAGATGTTATAATCTGACTTTATCTACCCCATAGACTATTCACCTTGGATTTTGAATATTGTATTTGTTGCTAAACCTAACAATCATATTCAAATTTGCATTGATTTCCAAGACCTTAACAAAGCATCCTTAAAGGATGACTTTCCTCTTCCAAACATTGACATGATAGCTGATTCAACTATTGGCCATACTTTTCTTTCTTTCATGGATGGATTGTTAGGCTATAATCAAATTCTCATCAACCCTCAAGATCAATACAAAACTACATTTACTTCACCTTGGAGAAATTTATGTTATGTCGTCATGTCGTTTAGGCTAAAGAATGATAGTGCAACTTACCAACGTGCGATGACCCTCATTTTTCATTACTTCATTCGCAATATCTTAAAAGATTATGTCAATGATATCTTAGACAAATTTGTTTTGTGCCAAGATCATGTACAAAATCTTTGTTACATCTTTGAATGTTTTTGCCTCTACAATATGCAACTAAATCCTCATAAGTGCATTTTTGGTGTAGACACTGTAAACTATTCAGATTTATAGTCTCACATCATGGTATTGAGGTTGATATGAACAAGATTGATGCTACTGCAAATATGCCATCACCAATGAATATTTATGAAATTCGTAGTTTACAAGGAAAGATTTGGGCTATTCACCACTTTATCTCACAACTCACAGATTGAACTCTTCTCTTTACACATCTTCTTGAGAAGAATGTCCATTTTGACTAGAAAAATAATTGCCAAAAGGCCTTTGATGATCTTAAGTGTTATTTGGTTAATCCTCCTATTTTAAAGCTAGTTATTATAGGAAGTCATTTTCTTCTTTACACTTTTGTGTCCTCTCATGCTTTGGCTACTTTATTAGCCCAACATGATGATGCAGGTAAGGAACATGATGTGTATTATACCAGTCAAACCTTACTAGATTATAAAACTCATTATTTAACATTAGAGAAACAAGGTCTATCTCTCATATTCATGATGCATAAGCTGGGATATTATATTCTCCATGCTAAAACACATGTTATCATAAATTTTGATCCAGTTAAGCATCTTTTCTCTAAAATGGACTTATTTGGTCACTTAGCTAAATGGGTAATTCTACCAACTGAGTTTGACCTTAAGTTTGTCGCTCAAAAGGCAATTAAAGGAAAAGCATTAGTAGACCATTTAGCTGAAGCTCCTTGTCCTTTTGCTATTCCTAATTGTTAGAAATTAGGATCTTAGGATACAATCATTATAAACAAAACATAAAATAAATATAAATGAGAATTATACAAGCATAGATTTAACATATTACACAAGATATACATGGGGAAAACCCTTTCAGATAAAAAAACCCCATAAAGCATCATTTTACTAAAACACTTCCAAAAAATAGACTAAACCTAGGGACACTCCTCTACATACTTCCACATCGTCAATAATACATCTTGTGCATAGTGATATAATTCACTATAAATCTCCAAACTCTCTTACCTCTCAAATGAGAGAGAACCTCCTTAAATATAGAAGGGGTGGCAAAATACCTGAAGGGGTATTAGTCACACCTTTTCCAATAAACTATTTGTAAATAGTTAGTAATCTAATAGTTATTATATAGTTAATTATTAAATTGTATATGCTTTATAAATCATATAATAGACATAAGAAGCATATAATAAACATAATGTTTTATAACTTTATAGTAGAACAAGCTATAAATGTTATAAGGATATGACCCCTAATAAAAGTATGTGCTAAGACCCACCCTTAATGTTAACAAGGGGCATCACATGTCAATTTCTATAAAAGAAAAAATGAAGCACCCCAATAACTTAGGTCTTCTTTGACAATGATAAATAGGGACACAAATATATACCAAAGTCAAGAGCATGTATTTTGAACTACATGAAAGTCATCTTGTCACAATTTATAATCCCAATGTTTTAAAAAATGATGTTTAAACGAGATCTTATAATGTTTTTATTGGAGCCTAGAACTCCTCAAACTAGCCTCCCCCAGGTTCATTACATAGTGCCCATAGGTAGTATATAATACAATGATTTTACAAGTGGAAGGTTTACAAAGAATAATTTTCAATATGCCCATAGGGATTACATATAATCCCTAGAGGTCTTATCTTATGCCTATTAGGTCTTACATCCAAGGATTTAACCATATATAATGCCTAAAAGGTCTTATATCCCGAGGTGTTAAAATGCCTACAGGTCTTATTTTATACCTAAGGTCTTACATCTAGAGGTGTTATTGTCATGTGCAATCCCTTATTGCCATGTGTAGTCCCCCTCAATGGCAACTCCTTACAGTCAAGCATTGATTTGAATATGGAGAATTTGATACTACACAAAGGGAAGATGTTATACTTCATATATGATTTCTTTTACTGGGATCTTATCCTAGTTCTTCTTGATCATAGTATCTCTGTCATCTGATAATCAGTCTAGTAGAAATGGTGAATAATATTAGGATGGAAAGATTTTCCTTTGAATAAAGTGTCCATGAACTTCAAATGTGCTTTATTTCTATAAATAGGAGTCTTTAGTAAGAGTAAATTTCTTTGGTTATCATATAATAAAGTGGGACTTTCACCAGTACCTAGATGAAACTTTTTTGATAATCTCCTATGCCACATTGATTCTTTTTTATTTAGCCTTTGAGTAAAGGGATATAGAAGGTAGTTGTATAAATATTACTCCATACATGTGATATCAATTGCAGATATTTTAAAGACATGGTTTGAGGTATATGTCCTATCAATAAGATCACCAAAATAGTGAGTAACATTTTTTTTTTGGATACAAGAATAATTAAAGCCCATAATTAATTTAAGAAGTAGATCAACATATAATGTGTTATGAAAATACTTTAAAATGATCTAACAATCTTATCAAGGATATCATGGGGTTTTCATAAACATAAGTATGTATAATTTGTCATATTTCTACAAGAAAAAAAATAGTCATTCTACCAAAAATATAGTAATGATCTAAAAAAAGCAATGGGTGAGTTATCATTTCTAGGCTTGCTCCCCGAATAGTTTATTAAGGCAATATCCACCCATTACAAGTAGGTTTTTTTATACCTAATAAATTTAGAATTTTTAGAGAAAATACTAAACTCCTTAGATAGTTGTGTACAATATCAAAATGTCATCTTCTGGATGTCTTTACCCATTTGGACATACATTTTTAGCTTGTAACTTATTACCCCTTAATAGACCTCTCTTCTCCATAACATATAGGATAAAATTGTTTTTTGAATATAACAAATAACTAATATCAAATGTTATCAATCCCCTAGCCATGCAAACTCATCCAAGGTTTTTATTAAATTATTTATATACAAGATAATTGATGAAAGTAGATTGTCATTGATGTCAAAAATGTGTTGGTATTTACAGAAGTTGTTCATATACTTCAGGTTGATATGTTGCTTCATGGCTAAGTCAAGAAATGCTAACTTGTTTGATCAGTTTGTGTGCATTCTTGATATTCACAAGACTGCATGATCAGAATCATCAATCAGGATAAGTATGATACAATGCATATGTTTTATGATACAAGGTTGCTGATAAAGTTCATCTTGCCATGCTTGATCAAAGTGAGGCATTAATGTTTATTAATGGTTGAATCAATGGTTATCAAAATGCCTAAAATATTAAAATCCTAACTATAAGCTCTAAGTGTATACAAAGAGATTAAATGTCAAAGTATGCACTTTATGTTATAAAGTAATGTTGACCTGCAAGAGCAGGTTATACTACTTAGAGCAACCTACTAGAGGGTTTTAATTCATGACACCTACCGGCCCCTTCATATTCTATTTACCATTTGAATTTGGTTGAATATCCTTATTAAATTTATGAAGAGCTTGATTTAAAAAAAAAAGGCATGGAATATCATTTATATTAGAAAGTCTTATTTAAAGGGGAGCATGAAAAGGTTTCCAATGACTTTTTATAAAGCTTTTTATAAAGCTTTAAATATAAAACATTTGAAAAAAAAGAAAAAGCATTAAATATGCTTTAAGAGGGGAATGTGAATAAGCCATTTTATGGCTTTATTTAAAATATTTTTATGAGCTTTTAAAATGTTTTTTTGTGCTATTTTCTAGGGGGCACATTTCAAGGAGAGCTTTAAGGAGATTTTGGGAGACTTTAAAGGAGAGTTTCTTTTTATGAAGAAAATCTATTTTTTCATGTTGTCGCTGAAGTAAAAGATAAAGGGGAAAGTTTTTTTTAAAGAATATGAAAGGAATTTCATGTGGTGGATTTAAGGGGTTTATTTTTAGAATGTTTTTTTTAAGACATTCTATTATATTGGAAATATTTTTGGAAGACATTTTTGTGAGAAGATTATATTTTTGAGAAGTGATAAGATTGATTTTTTTTATTGAAGATTTTTGGCAAATGGGATTTTAAAAAGTCGTTTGTTGTAGATTGAAGAATATTTTGAAGAAGACAAAGAAATTTTTTTTGCAGAGAAGATGAAGGGTTTGAAGAAGATGATTTTTTTTTAAATAAAAAATATGAAGAACAGTGAAGAGTGAAATTTTTCAAGTGCATTATGATTTTTTTTTAAGATATTTTTGAGATGAATTTTGCAGAGAAAAGAATTTCAAAAATAATGATCATAGATGATCTTGCAGAAGAAAATATATTTGCATATGTTTTTATTCTTACAGGTTGAAGAATATCTTATGATGGGAATGGAAATGTATTTTCTTCAAAGGAATATGAAGAGCCATTTTGAAGATGATCAAAGAGATTTTATTTTTTTTCTACAAGGGAAGATTGAAAATATTATTGTTGAAGATATTCAAAGAAAAAGATGAAGATTTACAGAAGATGAAATTGATTTTATTTTATATAAATGTAATTTGTTGGTTCAGGATTTCTTGCAGGTGGATATGAAGAGGATACAAATAAAAGAGTTTTTATTTTCTCCTACATGACACTGATTGAAATATGAAAGGTCATAAAAGATGAATTTGATTTTGCAGAGAAGAGGAACATTAAGAGTCTTTTCATTAACAATAATTTTTCAGGTGCATTGATGCAACTTTATAAATAGACAAAGATGAAACATACAGAGGATGCAGTGTTGTTGTGATTCCAGGTTGAATATATTTTGAATATCCTCTTGAAGAGAAAATTCAGATGATGAGAGAAGTATGGTCATATGACAGACACATGTGAAAGAAGAAATGATTTGTATCGAAACAGAGAATCCCTCTGAGTTCTTGATTTTGAGTATATGTTAGGGGTTGGTGCTCCTTGAAGTTGGTGCTTCTAAATGAATTAGGGGTTGGTGCTCCTTGAAGTTGGTGCTTCTAAACATTGTAACCAGTGAGGTTTTTACTTAAGCCAGTGAGGCATTTTGAGTGGTTTTTCTACCCCTGGAGGGTTTTCCACTCTGTAATTTTCTTGTGTCATAATCTCATGTCTTGATGTCTTCCATAGCTTCATTTACCGAATATGATTTATGTGATTAATCATTTGTTGATTAATTGTTCAAGTAAATAGTAGTTTAATTCTGATAAATCATATTTGTCAATTTTGGAAAATTATAAAAATAATACAACACTGATTCACCCCCCCTTCTCAGTGTTGTCCTGGACTCCTACAATAATTATCTAAAATTAGATCATTTACATATGACAATATCTTATATGTATGACAATGAAAATTATATGGCATCTCTTATTTTTAGAGGTGATGATTCTCCTTAACATCAAAAACATCCTCCATGGTTATAACAAAAATAATAATAAAGTTATGTTTTTAGGTGTTTCTTGCATCTCTTAAAAAGCATCAATAGTATCAAGGATTTATCTACTATTGGCTTCTATAGTAGTATATATCTCTAAGGTTAGTTTCAATATATATATAAATTTTCAATATAGAGCATGATGGAGTTTGGCTCATTTAGCTTTAGTAGTTCATATGAGATATTAGGTTTATAATCAGTGAAGTTGGTCCTTCAACTTTCATAGCTCTAGTGATGAATTTTTTTCCATTTATGGCTTCTTTTATGTATGTGTTAGGCGTCTCCACTATAGTCCTGTAATCCTCGAGACTATGCTTGTCAGATAAGTTAACCAAGGGGAGTTGAGAAATCTAAATAACTCCATCCCAAATATTGCTACTAGATCTTAAATGACTTAGTAAAGTTGGAAATTCAATCATAAGAATGGCATAATTTTCTTGAAGTGGTCATGCACTCAGTATTGAATCAATTCAATTTGATTAAACCACCAAAAAACCAATTTAACTACTTGTTAAGAATACTATTCTTTTTAATTATAATAATAAATAGAAAAATAAGGAAAGATGTATAATCAAATGTTTAACAAAAAATATTCTGTAATGCCCCGCCACGAAACCCTAGAAAAAAGCTCAACTAAGCAATGCAAAAGGGCAATTTTTTTTTTTTTCTTTTTATAATAGAGAGATATCAATGAAATACAAAACATGTTTATTTATAACATCTAAGTTAAACTTTAACCTCTAGGGATTACAAGGCTGCATTACTAAATACTAACATGATCTAACTAACATCCATTGTTTGTTCTATATCCCAAATGCACAAGATGGATACACCCACGCACAATTTGTAATGCCTACCCTAGAAAATCTTAGTAATTAACAATAACGAAATCAATGGAATAATAGAAACAATTTACAAGATTTATCTTAGTAATTTTTAGATTACATGATGGTGTATATCAATATTCATCGTAAATGAAATGTAAAATACAAACGTTTCAATAAATTTATACACATTGATACACATTTACCAATACTGCCAGATAGTCTTCAATTTGCAAGGTGGAAAGGTACATCCTTAGCTTCAAAGTCCTACACGGCATATATAGATCTCTACTGCACATCTAAATAACCATTAGTTCCACATGATTATTAGCTACACAAAATCAATTGCATAAATTGCAATCTTAAGGCCCTAAGGGCCAACCTAATGTCTCGAGGGCTCATCCATGATGGCCTTACCTACGTACGCATAGTGCAGAGACATCGTAGTTCGAGACATGAGCACAAAACATAACTATCACATGAAATCGACATCTTCACAACTAAGACACAAAATCTTAGGGTCGGTTGATGTTTGAGGTTTACACAAACTTTGCACAACATACTAGAAAACTACTATCACATTTTCAAGAGCCATAGATTTAGAAACAAACATGGTTTGAAACAAACATTTTTACAAGAATCAGAAAGCTTGGGCTATTTAAAACATCATGAAAAGATGCATAACTCTGTTTAGAAAAGTTCGAGCCATAAGATATAAAAAAACCACTTCAAAATGTCTGAATTTTGTAAATACAAAAGGCTTAAAATTCCATAAACTCAAGATCTTATCTTTTCTATGTTTCATGTCACAACAATCCTTTCTACATCTTGGGAGAACACTTGTTAGATGACTTTTTATTTTTTTTATTTTTATTTTAAATTCCAAGTCAAAACGTTTTATTTTCTATTTTAGACTATTCATTTCCTATCAAAATTAGCTATAAAGGAAAAGTAATCAATGTGACAATAAGACAATGTTGTAGCATAGTAGAGAGAGCAGAAAGAGTGGCTTTGTAATTTGTAGCTTCACATCACTTCTAACAGACTACTACCTTTTTTTTTGTAATAGTGTAAAAGAAACAACTTGCATCTCTTCTCAGATATTAGCATCCTAGAATTATTTATGTGCTATATTCACTGCAATTTAAAATTTTTTGCCCATAAGACATCTAAGTTCCAACAACATAATGTGTTCTCTAAAGTTTACTACATACAACGAATGTTGAAGTTAATTGTATTTTCTTAGAAACTCATGAACAAGGGTTGCACATGGCCGGTGCAAAGGCATTTCAGTATGCTTGTGAAAAATGTAAGATTGACACGTTTCCTACAATTGACCAAAATAAGTTATTTTCTTAAGTGGTTCTCCATCATGTATGCTATGGTGTTTCCCATATATGTGCCCTTTTATGAAAGCTCAGTATCAGCATATGAAGATACCATAAAGAAAGTTAGGCATGTTTCCTATTAGAAAATATCAATATCATCTTAACTATGTTGACATCTACAAGCATACAAGATTGTGAAGCAAGTGAAATTGTGTTAAGATATGCATCCACATTGTGGTATAATGGGCCAAGTGAAAAACTGAACTGTAACAAAAATGTTTTCTTTGTACAATCAGACAATACTTGCGAATGGAAGTAGACCATATATCTTCAAACCTGATATTGTATTCAGACTAGAGAATACATATTTTTCTATAAGCAACTTCCCTAAATATGGAAAGAAATAAGCCAACTATCATTACATTGAAATGGTTGTTCATTGGTATACATTGAGCTTAATCCTCAATCATTTTCATAATGTTGTGACTGCTTTTAGATTCTCGTGACAACCAGTCAATGGAGTACAATGCCAGCAATGGAGAAGATCAATAAGCAAGGGTATTGGTGTAATCAATAGCAAATTTATGTGTCATTGACAAGATTTGTCAGCTGACATGACTTGTATGAACGATTATACCAAAAAATAAAATGTTTTCTTTCTAACTTGATCTGGTTCTAAAACTGGGATTCAATATGAGTTTTTTGATTAAGAAAGCAAAAGTTGCCTTTTCAATAGTCACCGATGTTATTGGTTGAGCAAGCAGACTATTTGAACTGTACTGTTATAAAATGTCTTTAATGGGTCTATAGAATTATTTGTAAGGGGAATTTTGTTGGACAAGTTCAGGCAAAAGATAGGCCTCTTGCATGCATAGGGAATACTTGTAGGCTGTGTTGTGGAATTCTTCGACATTCGAGGAAGCACATGGAGCATATCCTAACATTGTAAGCTTTGCTAGTGGTCTAGGTGGATGCGGCCATGTAGGTTATTCAGCGGTTGAGAGCTATACATACTTAAATCACATTTGTAACCCTTATTGCATACGCCATAATTTGATCAATAAATGTATATGGGTGACCTCCATGCTCGTGCTAGCTACCTTGAAGACGCCCTTAAACATTATCATTGAGATACCTATTATATATGTGGTAATTGTAAGGATGTGTTTCTCATCAAAGAATATATCGATGATGTTTGTCTCATGAATTCAATACAAGGATTAAATGATAAATGTTGACCCTAAATCTATACAAATCGACCTTAATGGAGATAAATAAATATATAATAATACTATGCAAATCGATGAGATATAGTAAACCACGAATAAGGGGGGAAATGTTACTATCTTCACACCTAGCAATCTGGTGCTTTGATCAGACAGAAATAGAAATCAAAGTATACCTTGGTTTTTAAGGAAGGAAAAAGCTCTACCATTGAAATAAATTTATATTCCAAAAGAAATTTCACCTACATAAGTTGAACAAATTGACTACTAAAACAAGAAAAGGGAAATATGCATGGCTGGATCTGAAAGGATGCCCTTAATAAAATAAATCATACCTCTAAAACTTAATACCAAGAATGATTTAATGAATGGAATATATTCTATCAAAAGGAACAAGGCAAGCATTAATGCAACATAGACAAAATGAGAGGTATTCATCTTCTGGTTATAATTATTATAATATCACAAGACATGAATAACTTAAGTCATGAAGGTCACAACTTTGATGAAATTGCATTACATATCAACAGAAATCTAGTATGCAGACCAAAGATTTAAGGACAAAGAACATGATCCGAAAACATACTTAGATATGGCATCCAATCTATTGCTAAAATACCTTTCTGAAAAAAAATGAATCCAACTTAGGCTTACCTCTACATTGAGCATTGCTCAGAAAGAATACCTAGGCATTAAAAAAAAAACAAATCTTGACTTGCGATTGTTGAGAATTATCCTCCCATTTCCTTTTTTTTCCTAGACCTCAAGTTCTGAAGAAAATTAATACTCCTCGCCCGAGAACAACTGCCCCCCCTTTTTCTCCATCTTCCCCCTTAAAGATTATTTTTCCCAATCGACTTCCACTAACTTCAATTTGCTAAAATTAACTCCATAAATTAGAAACTGAAAAAGAGTATTATTCCCAAATCTCCCTTCATTAAATTGCATAACTGCCACTTCTAAATGTGGACCTAACTAATAATGATCCAAAAGAATCTCCAGTTTGCAATTACATTAATTATTTTCATTTATTAACTTAGCTTCCAAAATAATATTTATTTCGTAAGCTAGATTTACAATAAGGCATTTATATTTATTTAATTATCAAAAATGTCTTTATAACTAGCAATATTATTTTAATGCCACTATTAATCAAAGCATAAGTCCTACAATCCAAACTAAATAACCCAAATGCCAAACATCCCTGGCACAACCTAAAGTGAAAATGGAGAGCACTACATTCTCCCCGCCCCCAAAGAGTTGACTTACTCCTGGAAGTTGCACAATAGGGTGGAAACATAACACGTTAGTACCAATATCAAAATTGATTCATTTCATAAAATTAATATACACTAGTTTTGCATATGGAAAGGATTTTATTAGACTTAGGGCACACAACTGAGAGGGGGGGTGAATCAGTTGTGCAAAACATTCTTCCAATTAAACACTTAACTTCATTTTGTAGTTCAGCAGTACAATAATAAATCACTCATGTAAACATAATGCAACAAATCAAGAGCAGAAACACATCAACACATGAGACACCAAGATTTTGACGTGGAAAACCTGGTTAAGGGAAAAACCACGGGGTGATTAACCTAAGATTGTATTCTCTGTTAGAAGAATAGAAAGAACAAAATGGCACATGCCAATTAGGGCTCGCTGCCCGAGCACACTGCTCACAAGAGGCTCACTGCCTACAAGAGACTCACTGTCTACAAAAGAATAAGTACCACATACTTGAACTGGAGAATAGCATCTTCACCATGCCTGAATCAGTTCCATTTAAGCCCAATACTTCTTCTCTGCCTTTTGCTCTCCTCTTCGCTACCACACACTCATCTCCACAAGGACAACTTTGAAATGACTTCACAATCCCTTATTTATACAATACATCAACTTAGGAATGATCATCTAAGTCAGCAAACATTACCAAGAACATCCGCAGGATGTGTAACTCATCCGGTCGACTAGTCTCAGGAAGAACTCCTTCACCCAGAGGTTATCCTTCAATTGTGAGCTCCAACTTCGATGCGGACCATCCACACGATCCGAACATGATCCAAAGACCTCCACAAGATTTCCTGAATCACCAAGAACATCCGCACTTCATCTGCATACTGAAATCCTTCTCCCCTTCATTCGGAACCTCAAGAACACAGTCTGTCACCACTGTCACAAAGGAATAGATGCTTCCAGACCTCCAGCCCACAAACCAATCAATTTGATACTTCAGACAGACTTCCTGAACACTCCATCAAATCCGTAGAACAGGACAATGCATTTTCGAATCTCATCAGACATTTCTGTAACACTCTGTTACCTCTGAACACCTACTGGAACCGATTTTACTTG
The DNA here is from genome assembly GCA_027924645.1 of Cunninghamia lanceolata. NCBI lineage: Eukaryota > Viridiplantae > Streptophyta > Pinopsida > Cupressales > Cupressaceae > Cunninghamia > Cunninghamia lanceolata. The sequence continues at coordinate 5,162,356 of BSBN01000997.1, read as the reverse complement.
GGCGGCCACAACTTCTTCAAATCTTCATTCGGACCTCTGAAATCTCTACTGGACAATATCAAGATACATATCTACAAACCCTTTAATTCACATCTCCTGATCTTTTTCCTATCTTGGACTATTACCTTATTGTCATTACTATTCTTCACTATTCCTAATTGAGACTAATTTTCTCAATATCCTTAGCACACAGCTCATCCAATCCTTATTATTAATGCAACATAAGTATGTTGACATCAATGACAACACCGGTTAGGCCCATACTTGCAACAATCTCCCCCTTTGTCATTGATGGCAACATTTGATGTGAAAAACTGTTTTAACCATCAAGACAAGAACTTCTCCTTACTGTCACAACTCGCCCATCAGCAATAACCATTCACATGTCTTCTCTCCCTTTACTGCTCCCCCTTTGGTCAGCAACCATTTGTTTTTCACATGTCTTCTCTCCCCCTTTGACATCAATGGCAAAGGGCACATACTTGCAATTCCACCATTTCAGTATCACACCTGCTGCTCCCCCTGAGTAGCAGCTCCCCATTCATCAATCCGGACCATAAGATGTGACTATGATATCCACCAGACTAATGCACATCAATGCACCTTAGTTCATCACCGGAGGGGCAATAACCCCTAACATCTCCCTGAGAAACTCAAAAGAGTCCTTAGGAAGAGGTTTAGTAAAGATGTCTGCAATCTAATCCTTAGAAGGCACAAACTCCAATTTGACTTCATTCTTGTTCACTCACTCTCTCAAAAAGTGAAACTTGATGGATATATGTTTAGTCTTTGAATGCAGCACTGAATTCTTAGATATGTTTATTGCACTTGAATTATCACAGAAAATTGTGATAGGCTCCTCATATTCCACTTTGATATCTCTTAGCATCTGCTTCATCCATAAAACTTGAGTGCAACTACCTGCTGCTGCAATATATTATGCCTTAGTTGTAGACAGAGATATTGCCTCTTGTTTCTTGCTTAGCCAAGGAACCAATCTCTTCCCCAGAAAGAATGCTCCACCACTGGTATTCTTCCAGTCATCCACATCTCCTGCCCAATCAGCATCTGTATAAGCATGAAGAGAGAAATCATGATCTCTAGGATACCATAGACCATACTCAACTGTCCCTTTTAGATATCTAAAAATCCTATTAATTACCATGACATGAGATTCTCTAGGATTAGCTTGGAATCTAGCAACAAGACCAACAGCCTGCATAATGTATGGTCTAGTTTGAGTGAGATACAACAATCCTCCAATCATTGACCTGTACTTTGTCTGATCAGCCTTAGGAGAGTCATCATCTTTTCTCAACTTACATCTGGTTGCCATGGGAGTATTCATTGGTTTAGAGTCTTCCATCCCAAATTTCTTCAACAATTTTTTCACATATTTGGTCTAAAAAATGAAGATTCCTTTCTTTGTTTGAGTGATTTGCAGACCCAAGAAGAAATTCATTTCACCAAGCATGGACATCTCAAACTCACTTTTCATTTGATTTGCAAAAGTTTTACACATACTATCTCTTCCTCCAAAAATGATATCATCAACAAACACTTCAACAATCAAGATGTTTTCATGATCAGTTTTGAAATACAAATTACTGTCAACAGTACCTTTGTTGAAACCAATCTTCAAGAGATGTTTATCTAATCTTTCATACCAGGCTCTTGGGGCTTGCTTGAATCCATACGATGCCTTCTTCAACTTGCAGACCATATCACCACGATCAGACAACTGGAATCCATCCGGTTGCTCAATGTACACTTCTTCTTCCAAGTCACCATTCAGGAAGGCAGACTTTACATCCATCTGATATACTTTGAAATCTTTGAAAGTAGCAAAAGTAAGAAATAGTCTGACTGCTTCAATTCTTGCCACTGGAGCAAAAGTTTCTTCAAAATCAACTCCTTCTATTTGAGAGTAACCCTTGCAGACCAATCTGGCTTTATTTCTGATTACTTCACCAATTTCATTCAGTTTGTTCCGGAAGACCCATTTGGTTCCAATCACATTCTTGTTTTTAGGTCTGGGAATAAGATCCCAAGTGTGATTTTTCTCAATTTGCATCAATTCCTCCTCCATCGCTTTAGTCCAGTTTTCATCATTGCTAGCTTCATTCACTGTCTTAGTTTCAATCTTTGAAATCAAACAATATTCATCTAAATTTTAAGCAATTTTTCTTCTTGTTTGTACACCTTTGCTTTTATCTCCTATGATCTGATCTTCAGAGTGGTTCAGTCTTACATACCTAGGCACTTTGGAAGTTTCTTGCACTTCTGCTCCTTGATTAGGCTCATTCAAACTTAACTCTTCTTCTTGATTTACCGGATCAGTTTGAACCTGACTTTCAGAAGAGGCTTGAGTTCCTTGAATCAGAACACCATTCTGATCATCTTCATCATATTCATAAAACCTTGAGGGTTTCTTAATTCCCTCATCAACCTTTACATTTGTACTTTCTATTATCTTTCTCAGTCTCTTGTTATAACACCGGTATGCTTTGCTTTGAGTGGAGTAACCCAAGAATATTCCTTCATCACTTCTAGCATCAAACTTTCCTAGATCTTCATCTCTTTTAATGTAACATTTGCTACCAAAAACTCTGAAATACCTCACAGTAGGAGTGATGCCAAACCAAAGTTCATAAGGAGTCGTACCGGTATTGCTTCTGATTTGAACTCAATTGAGAGTATAGACTATAGTGCTGACAGCTTCTCTCCAATAGATTTGAGGAACATTTGCTTCCATCATCATGGTTCTAGATGCTTCCTGGATGGTCTGGTTCTTTCTTTCAACTACTCCATTCTGCTGTGGAGTCCTAGGAGCAAACAACTGTCTCTTTATTCCATGTTTCTCACAGAAATCTATGAACTCACCGGATGTGAATTCTCCTCCTCTATCAGACCTCAGACATTTCAGTTTTAATCCAGTTTCATTCTCTATCATAGCCTTGAATATTTTGAATTTCTCAAAAGCTTTTGATTTCTCTTTCAGAAAGGTTACCCACATCATCCGGGAGTAGTCATCAATTAGTAACATGAAGTATCTATCACCTTCCACACTTTTTATTCTTACCAAACCACAAAGATTAGTATCAACTAAGTCTAATAATCCGGTAGAAGACAGTTCCTTACTTTTGAATGTGACTCTGCTTAGCTTACCCAACTGACATTCTTTGCACAGACTATTAGTAGGTTTCACCAATTTTGGAAGATCTCTTACAGCTTGAGCATTGCTTATCTTGATGATATTATCAAAATTCACATGACACATCCTCATATGCCATAACCAACTTTGATCAACTTGAACAAATAAGCAACTCTTACCAGTACCAACCAAGTGGAAGATATTACCTTTTGTTTGGGTACCGAATGCAATCTCTGTTCTGAAACTTTCAAAGATTTTGTATTTTCCATTCTTGAATTGGAGATCATAGCCTTTGTCCACCAATTGTCCAACACTAAGAAGATTGTGTTTCAATCCTTCAACATACAGTACATTACCGATTTTGTTCCTTCCATCAAAAGAGATAGTTCCTCTACCTCTAATTCTACCAGCAGAATTATCACCAAACTTTACCACTCCTCCTTCATACCTTTCCAAATCTATAAACTTATTTTTGTCACCTGTCATGTGGTGAGAGCAACCACTGTCAATGGCCCAATCATCCTTTTCTTCAACTTGGGCAGCCAGAGCTCTTTCTACAACTTTATGATTGATAGATTTAGAGGGCATTGGATCTTCTTCCTTGATCGCAATGAACACCCAGTCACTTCCAAATTTGTCTCCTGTCTCTGATTCATCATCTGTTACTCCTTCATCATCTCCTTCATGAGCATAGTAACAATTCTTTTGGAATCTTGATCTGTTAGAATTTAGCCTTGAAAACCTTTCCGGACACCTTGAGGCAAAATGACCAATCTTATTGCAGTTAAAACACTTAAAAGGCAATTTCCCTTCGTACTTACCAGATCCTCTTGGCATTCTTTTAGCAATAAGAGCTTCAAGGTGAGCAGCTTCAGCTTCTTCTTCTTCCAGGTCTTTTCTTGCTTTTTCATACCATGATAGTTTCCTTGAAGAGTTCTCTCCCGGATCAAACCTTTGTTTACCTTTTACAGAGGCACTAGCTTTGAATGCAGATTCGGTCTTTGGGGGTTCATCTCCAAACTCGGCCATTTCAAATGCAGCCAATTTACCAACCAATTGGTCTCTTGTGACGGTTGTGTGAGCTCTGAATTCTTCAATTGCAACAGCCTTGATTTTATAAGAAACAGGAAGGGATCTGAGAACTTTGCCAACAATCTCATCTTCATTTAAGACTCCACCAGCATTTCTAATTCCACAAACAATCTCATTTACTCTTGGCATAAAAGATGTGATATTTTCATCTTCTCTCATCTTCAGATTTTCAAATTTCCCTTTCAGACTCTGTAACCTTGCACATTTAACATATTTGTCTCCTTCATGCAGAAGTTCTAGTTTTTGCCAAATCTCAAAAGCAGTTGGTAGATCAATAACATTTGAAAGTTCTGAATCAGATAAAGCGATTAGAAGAGCCTCTATAGTTTGTAGATTGTTTTTAGCATCTGTGGTTCCATTTTGGGTTTTTAGACCACCCTGTGGAGGTACATACTGTGTTGTAGCCATGGTCCAGTATGCCATTCCCATACATTGCAAGTGACATTTCATGCGACCTTTCCAAAGATTAAAATTGGTTCCATCAAACTTCAGACTATCTTTCTTGTAAGACGACATCCTGGATCTCCTCAAGCGGTTAAGCTCCTTTTAGAGGAACTTGGCTCTGATACCAATTGTTAGACTTAGGGCACACAACTAAGAGGGGGGGTGAATCAGTTGTGCAAAACTTTCTTCCAATTAAACACTTAACTTCGTTTTGTAGTTCAGCAGTATAATAATAAATCACTCATGTAAACATAATGCAACAAATCAAGAGCAAAAACACATCAACACATGAGACACCAAGATTTTGACATGGAAAACCTAGTTAAGGGAAAAACCACAGGGTGATTAACCCAAGATTGTATTCTCTGTTAGAAGAATAGAAAGAACAAAATGGCACATGCCAATTAGGTCTCACTGCCCGAGCACGATGTTCACAAGAGGCTCACTGTCACTGCCTAGAAGAGACTCACTATTGACAAAAGAATAAGTACCACATACTTGAACTGGAGAATAACATCTTCACCATGCCTGAATCAGTTCCATTTAAGCCCAATACTTCTTCTCTGCCTTTCGCTCTCCTCTTCGCTACCACACACTCATCTCCACAAGGACAACTTTGAAATGACTTCGCAATCCCTTATTTATACAATACATCAACTTAGGAATGATCATCTAAGTTGGCAAACATTACCAAGAACATCCACAGGATGTGTAACTCATCCGATTGGCCAGTCTCAGGAAGAACTCCTTCACCCGGAGGTTATCCTTCAATTGCGAGCTCCAACTTCAATGCGGACCATCCACACGATCTGAACACGATCCAAAGACCTCCACAAGGTTTCCTAAATCACCAAGAACATCCGCACTTCATCTGCATACTGAAATCCTTCTCTTCTTCATCCGGAACCTCAAGAACACAATTTGTCACCACTGTCACAAAGGAATAGATGCTTCTAGACCTCCAGCCCACAAACCAATTGATTTGATACTTCAGATAGACTTCCTGAACACTCCTTGAAATCTGCAGAATAGGACAATGCATTTCTGAATCTCACCGGACCTTTCTATAACACTCTGTTACCTCTGAACACCTACTGGAACCAGTTTTACTTGGGCAGCCACAACTTCTTCAGATCTTCATGCGGACCTCTAAAATCTCTACTGGACAATCTCAAGATACATATCTACAAACCCTTTAATCCGCATCTCCTAATCTTCTTCCTATCTTGGACTGTTACCTTGTTGTCATTATTGTTCTTCACTGTTCCTGATTGAGACTAATTTTCTCAATATCCTCAGTACACAGCTCATCCAATCCTTATCATTAATGCAACAGAAGTATGTTGACATCAATGACAACACCGGTTAGGCCCATACTTGCAACAGATTTATCTGCTAAAATATAAACTTATATACTCTCTTTCAAACATAATCTACCCTTCAAGTTTTCAATGTCTCATTAGTACACCATTCAAACTTGCACTTCAAAAATGATTTCATAATCCACTCAAAATCCTTACAAATTAGCATTGGCACCTAATCAGTCTCTTTCAAGACAATGAAAACATTGTACTCCTTTTTAATCCTAACTGGAAACAATCCTCATATCATAAACATATAAGTATTCAATTTCAAATATACTATCATTGTAATTTCCTTATCAATTTGTTTCCAAGCAATCAATAGATGAGAATGCTACATTTTACAAAGTATGAACATATTTCACATGAAAACACATGTTTTCCCTTAAATATCCATCACTTGTAAACAAGTCATTTCCCTTAATTATCATACCACACTAAATGCAAACACAATTTATCATTTCATAAGTACTATATTAATGACTTAACATACATTCTTCACATACATACAAATTCACACCACTAGTTATCATGTCACAAGGCTACACAAGGGTCCATCTAGATATCGAAAAGCAAAATAATACATAATCCATGAGCCAAGAGCCAAATCCATCTCACATAATCCATATCTCACACTTATTGACTTGTTGGTGTTAGGCCACACTCACAGGGTGAGATCATCCAAACAAGCCATAATGACCTCTCTCTTGTTGTATAAGGTGGTTAGCCTCCAAGAGATAGTCATCACACATAGGTGGGTAGTGGGTCCTAGCTATATAACAGCCTCACATACCCCCATCCTCAAGGTTCCCTATGTCTGCTTCCTCATATACACTCACCAAGTCTGTCTCATACGTCCTTGGAGAGGAATCACGATACAACACATGGCTGACATCAAAAACAATAAGGATAAACTAGTTTAGCCACCAAGGTCATAAAAAAAGATTAAATGAAAATTCAATTTTCAACAATAAAGCAAGAAATGCACACAATTTCAACACTAAATCAAATGTAACCACAAGGGCTACAAGCAAATAAGATCACAAGGTGTGGCTAAACCATCATAATCAAATATAAACAAAGTGTCGGCCTTCGCAATCACTAGAAAATCATCAATAACCACAAAGGAAGTCCACAATCTTCGAAATTGCACTATACAACACTGTGTGACTAGATACTAGCCACTAAACAAGGAATGAGGGAACAACGTTAGACTATAGCAGTAGCCCTCATGTGGTGCGGAGTGAGCACGCCATCCACATGGCTCAAGGATCTCCTCAGCGACACCCTATATTGCGTTGTCACATGACATGGACTAACCAAGTGGCCTGCACACTCCTTAGTTGCCCACATGGAATGTGCACCTCAGCCACATCCCGCATCGCATCTCAGTGCAGCATGGTCATACGCCAGCTAGAGAAGGGACGCACTGGTCGTATACCACATGGTAGTGTGTCTGTGGCTCCGCGGAAGTAGGCACGCGCAGAACACACCCCACATAGCGATACCTTGTGGAAAAGGCACACACAGGTACTCACCGTAGCCAGAGGTATACATGGCTAGGAAATACCCATATGCTAACCGACCCAAACACTATCGAAAGAAAACATGAGTATCCCTCTACAAGTGTGCGAGGCCCCATTACACTCATCACACAAGTAGGCTATAACACAATCTCATAGTGTACCTTTACATGCCTAAGCATGTTGCATCGTGTCCTTGAGCCCAGCTCGCTACCATCAACAACATAGCATCATCACCAGCACTGTGTCGAAACATTAGGGGGGTGTGGCATCATACCTATTGCCTCATGTCAGAACATGTGCAGATACGGGATCTGTCTTAGCATGGGTAACAAATCTCCCTCCACATGCTGGACCTCAAAATATACATGGGGCACATGATCTCACTTGGGTTATCCATGCAGGTCCTAGACCCTGGCCCCCAAGTGACGACTCATGTCATCACATAGTTCCAGTTGGGTTGTCCATGTAGGCCCTAGACCTTGGCCCTCAACTGACAACTCATGTGGCATATCATACCTTTCATGAAGACAAGGTAAATGATCCTCCCAGAAATACCATCCAGATGCTCAGAAACTATGGGAATTAGGCTAATACATATGGATCAAGTACCCTGATCCATCATAACGGGAAGTAGTGAGTACGTTTCCTCACATTCGGTTGAGCAAGGGATCGCTCTGTGCCATCATAAGCGTATGCTGCACACTCCACCCAAGGAACTTGTGGCTTCTACTACCCCTTCACAGACTGAGGGACTAGAGAACCAAAAGAAGTGAATCCATGAATCTAACTTTTGGCTACTCTTATATATATATATATATATATATATATATATATATATATATATATATATATATATTCAACCACACAAGGGTTGGCCCCCAATCGGGTAACAAACATACAAACACACGTAATGATATGGTTAATTCCACACCAAAATACACACATTCCCCATGGATGGGTACCCAATATCACCATCCAATGGGCAAACAAAGCATGTACGGGGTATTCACGACACTTAGCCAATGCACAGTTACTGGTTTTCCACATTTATAGGGGAAGATTATATTTACATACACAATTCCATTACTACCATAAGTACATTTATTTCCATAACCAATGTGATTCCCTTTGCAAATCATAGCATTACTTGTTATCCACTTCCCTTTTCCAGTTTCCTTTTACTCTACTTTTTCTACATATCACATGATGCTGAAAGTCAATATCACGATCATCTATCCAATACATCAATCTAGGTGTTAAGATTAAAGCATGTTATCCAACTCAAGTGTTCCTATCACATGTGCATAAAAAGAATTACTATACTAAACATGGGTGACAACCTTAACCAGAGATCCCAGTGTTACAACCTGGCTCTGATACCAAATGTAATACCCCACCACGAAACCTTAGAGAAAAGCTCAACTAAGCAATGCAAAAGGGAATTTTTTTTTTTCTTTTTATAATAGAGAGATATCAACGAAATACAAAACATGTTTATTTATAACATCTAAGTTAAACTTTAACCTCTAGGGATTACAAGGCTACATTACTAAATACTAACATGATCTAACTAACATCCATTGTTTGTTCTATATCCCAAATGCACAAGATGGATACACCCACGCACAATTTGTAATGCCTACCCCAGAAAATCTTAGTAATTAACAATAACGAAATCAACGGAATAATAGAAACAATTTACAAGATTTATCTTAGTAATTTCCATATTACATGATGGTGTATATCAATATTCATTGTAAATGAAATGTAAAATACAAACATTTCAATAAATTTATACACATTGATACACATTTACCAATACTGTCAGATAGTCTTCGATTCGCAAGGTGGAAAGGTACATCCTTAGCTTTAGAGTCATGCATGGCATATATAGATCTCTACTGTACATCTAAATAAACATTAGTTCCGCATGATTATTAGTTACACAAAATCAATTGCATAAATTGGCAATCCTAAGGCCCTAAGAGGATAACCTAATGTCTCGGGGGCTCATCCATGATGGCCTTGCCTACGTACACGTAGCGTAGAGACATCGTAGTTCAAGACATGAGCACAAAACATAACTATCACATGAAATCGACATCTTCACAACTAAGACACAAAATCTTAGGGTCAGTCAATGTTTGAGGTTTACACAAACTTTGCACAACATACTAGAAAGCTACTATCACATTTTCAAGAGCCATAGATTCAGAAACAAACATGGCTTGAAACAAACATTTTTACAAGAATCAAAAAGCTTGGGCTATTTACAACATCATGAAAAGATGCATAACTCTGTTTAGAAAAGTTTGAGCCATAAGATATAAAAAAACCACTTCAAAATGTCTGAATTTTGTAAATACAAAAGGCTTAAAATTCCATAAACCCAAGATCTTATCTTTTCTATGTTTCATGTCACAACAATCCTTTCTGCATCTTGGGAGAACACTTGTTAGATGATTTTTTTTTTTTAATTCCAAGTCAAAATGTTTTATTTTCTATTTTAGAGTATTCATTTCCTATCAAAATTAGCTATAAAGGAAAAGTAATCAATGTGACAATAGGATAATGTTGTAGCATAGTAGAGAGAGCAGAAAGAGTGGCATTTTAATTTGTAGCTTCACATCACTTCTAACAGACTACTACCTTTTTTTTTTGTAATAGTGTAAAAGAAACGGCTTGCATCTTTTCTCAGATATTAGCATCCTAGAATTATTTACGTGCTATATTCACTACAATTTAAAAACTTCTGCCCATAAGACATCTAAGTTCCAAAAATTTAATGTGTTGTTTAAAGTTTGCTACATACAACCAATGTTGAAGTTAATTGTATTTTCTTAGAAACTCATGAACAAGGGTTGCACATGGATGGTGCAAAGGCATTTTAATATGCTTGTGAAAAATGTGACTGATATGTCTCCTACAATTGACCAAAATAAGTTATTTTCTTAAGTGGTTCTCCATCATGTATGCTATGGTGTTTCCCATATATGTGCCCTTTTATGAAAGCTCAGTATCAGCATATGAAGATACCATAAAGAAAGTTAGGCATGTTTCCTATTAGAAAATATCAGTATCATCTTAACTATGTTGACATCTACAAGCATACAAGATTGTAAAGCAAGTGAAATCGTGTTAAGATATGCATCCACATTGTGGTATAATGGGCCAAGTGAAAAATTGAACTGTAACAAAAATGTTTTCTTTGTACAATTGACAATACTTGCGAATGGAAGCAGACCATATATCTTCAAACCTGATATTGTATTCAGACTAGAGAATACATATTTTTCTATAAGAAACTTCCCTAAATATGGAAAGAAATAAGCCAACTGTCATTACATTGAAATGGTTGTTCATTGGTATACATTGAGCTTAATCCTCAATCATTTTCATAATGTTGTGACTGCTTTTAGATTCTCGTGATAACCAGTCAAAGGAGTACAATGCCAGCAATGGAGAAGATCAATAAGCAAGGGTATTGGTGTAATCAATAGCAAATTTATGTGTCATTGACCAGATTTGTTAGCTGACATGACTTGTATGAACGGTTATACCAAAAAATAAAATGTTTTCTTTCTAATTTGATCTGGTTCTCAAACTAGAATTCAATATGAGGTTTTTGGTCAAGAAAGTAAAAGTTGCGTTTTCAATAGTCACCGTGGTTGCTGGCTGAGCAGGCAGACTATTTGAACCGTACTATTATAAAATGTCTTTAATGGGTCTATGGAATTATTTGTAAGGGAAATTTTGTTGGACAAGGTAGGGTGAAAGACAGGCCTCTCACATGCACAGGAAATACTTGAAGGCTGTGCTATGGGATTCTTTGACATTCGAGGAAGCACATGGAGCATATCCTAACATTGTAAGCTTTGCTAGTGGTCTAGGTAGATGTGGCCATGCAGGTTATTCAGCGGTTGAGAGCTGTACATACTTGAATCACATTTGTAACCCTTATTGCATATTCCATAAGTTGATCAATATATGTGAATGGTTGACCTCCATGCCCGTGCTAGCTACCTTGAAGACGCCCTTAAACATTATCATTGAGATACCTATTATATATGTGGTAATTGTAAGGCTGCGTTTTTCATCAAAGAATATATCAATGATGTTTGTCTCATGAATTCAATACAAGGATTAAATGATAAATGTTGACCCTAAATCTATACAAATTGACCTTAACGAAGATAAATAAATATATAATAATACTATGCAAATCGATGAGATATAGTAAACCACAAATAAGGGGGGAAATGTTACTATCTTCACACCTAGCAATCTAGTGCTTTGATCAGACAAAAATAGAAATCAAAGTATACCTTGGTTTTTAAGGAAGGAAAAAGCTCTACCATTGCAATAAATTTATATTCCAAAAGAAATTTCACCTACAGAAGTTGAACAAATCGACTGCTAAAATAAGAAAAGGGAAATATGCATGGCTGGATCTACAAGGATGCCCTTAAAGAAATAAATCATACCTCTAAAACTTAATACCAGGCATGATTTAATGAATGGAATATATTCTATCAAAAGGAACAAGGCAAGCATTAATGCAAGAGAGACAAAATGAGAGGTATTCATCTTCTGGTTATAATTATTATAATATCACAAGACAGGATTAACTTAAGTCGTGAAGGTCACAGCTTGGATGAAATCGCATTACATATCGACAGAAATCCAGTATGCAGACCAAAGATTCAAGGACAAAGAACATGATCCGAAAACATACTTAGATATGGCATCCAATCTATTGCTAAAATACCTTTGAAAAAAAATGAATCCAACTTAGGCTTACCTCTACATTGAGCATTGCTCAGAAAGAATACCCAGGCATTAAAAAAAAAACAAATCTTGACTTGCCATTGTTAAGAATTATCCTTCCATTTCCTTTTTTTTCCTGGACCTCAAGTTCTGAAGAAAATTAATACTCCTCGCCTGAGAACAATTGCCCCCCTTTTTCTCCATCTTCCCCCTTAAAGATTCTTTTTCCCAATTGACTTCCACCAACTCCAATTTGCTAAAATTAACTCCATAAAGTAGAAACTGAAAAAGAGTATTATTCCCAAATCTCCCTTCATTAAATTGCGTAACTGCCACTTCTAAATGTGGACCTAACTAATAATGATCCAAAAGAATCTCCAGTTTGCAATTACATTAATTATTTTCATTTATTAACTTAGCTTCCAAAATAATATATTTTTTGTAACCTAGATAATTTACAATAAGGCATTTATATTTATTTAATTATCAAAAATGTCTTTATAACTAGAAATATTATTTTAATGCCATTATTAATCAAAGCATAAGTCCTACAATCCAAACTAAATAACCCAAATGCCAAACATACCTGGCACAACCTAAAGTGAAACCAGAGGGCACTACATTCTCCCCCCCAAGAGTTGACTTACTCTTGGAAGTCGCACAATAGGGTGGAAACATAACACATTAGTACCAATATCAAAACCGATTCATTTCATAAAATTAATATACACTAGTTTTACATATGGAAAGGATTTATCTACTAAAATATAAACTTATATACTCTCTTTCAAACATAATCTACCCTTCAAGTTTTCAATGTCTCATTAGTACACCATTCAAACTTGCACTTCAAAAATGATTTCATAATCCACTCAAAATCCTTACAAATTAGTATTGACACCTAATCAGGCTCTTTCAAGACAAGGAAAACATTGTACTCCTTTTTAATCCTAACTGGTAATAATCCTCATATCATAAACATATAAGTATTCAATTTCAAATATACTATCATTGTAATTTCCTTATCAATTTGTTTCCAAGCAATCAATAGATGAGAATTCTACATTTTACAAAGTATCAACATATTTCACATGAAAACACATGTTTTCCCTTAAATATCCATCATTTGTAAACAAGTCATTTCCCTTAATTATCATACCACACTAAATCCAAACACAATTTATCATTTCATAAGTACTATATTAATGACTTAACATACATTCTTCACATACATAGAAATTCACACCACTGGTTATCATGTCACAAGGCTACACAAGGGTCCATCTAGATACCGAAAAGCAACATAATACATAATCCATGAGCCAAGAGCCAAATCCATCTCACATAATCCATATCTCACACTTATTGACTTGTTGGTGTTAGGCCACACTCACAGGGTGAGATCATCCAAACAAGCCATAATGACCTCTCTCTTGTTGTATAAGGTGGTTAGCCTCCAAGAGATAGTCATCACACATAGGTGGGTAGTGGGTCCTAGTTGTATAACAGCCTCACATACCCCCATCCTCAAGGTTCCCTATGTCTGCTTCCTCGTATACACTCACCAAGTCCATCTCATACGTCCTTGGAGAGGAATCATGATACAACACATGGCCGACATCGAAAACAATAAGGATAAACTAGTTTAGCCACCAAGGTCATAAAGAAAGATTAAATAAAAATTCAATTTTCAACAATAAAGCAAGAAATGTGCACAATTTCAACACTAAATCAAATGTAACCACAAGGGCTACAAGCAAATAAGATCACAAGGTGTGGCTAAACCATTATAATCAAATATAAACAAAGTGTCGACCTTCACAATCACTAGAAAATCATCAATAACCACAAAGGAAGTCCACAATCTTCGAAATTGCACTATTCAACACTGTGCGACTAGATACTAGCCACCAAACGAAGAAGGAGGGAACAACGTCAAACTATAGCAGTAGCCCTCATGTGGTGCAGAGTGAGCACACCATCCACATGGCTCAGGGTGTACTCCTCGGCTACACCCTACATCACGTCGTCACACGGCATGGACTAACCAAGTGGCCAGCACACTCCTTGGTTGCCCATATGGAATGTGCACCTTGGCCACATCCCACATCACATCTCAGTGCGGCATGGTCATACGCCAGCTAAAGAAGGCATGCATTGGTCATATACCACACGACAATGTGTCTGTGGCTCCGCGGAAGTAGGCACGTGCAGAACACACCCCGCATAGCGATACCTTGTGGAAAAGGCACACACAGGTACTCGCCGTAGCCAGAGGTATACATGGCTAGGAAATACCCATATGCTAACCGACCCAAACACTATCGAAAGAAAACATAAGTATCCCTCTACAAGTGTGCGAGGCCCCATTACGCTCATCACACAAGTAGGCTATAACAAAATCTCATAGTGGACCTTTACGTGTCTAAGCATGTGGCATCGTGTCCTCAAGCCCAGCTCACTACCATCAGCAACACAGCATCATCACTAGCACTATGTCAGAACATCAGTGGGGTGTGGCATCGTACCTATTGCCTCATGTCAGAACATGTGCAGATACGGGATCTATCTCAACATGGGTAACAAATCTCCCTCCACATGCTGGACCTCAAAATATACATGGGACACATGATCTCACTTGGATTATCCATGCAGGTCCTAGAACCTGGCCCCCAAGTGACGACTCATGTCATCACATAGTTCCAGTTGGGTTGTCCATGCAAGCCCTAGACCCTGGCCCCCAACTGACAACTCATGTGGCATATCATACCTTTCATGAAGACAAGGTAAATGATCCTCCCAGAAATACCATCCAGATGCTCAGAAACTGTGGGAATTAGGCTAACACATATGGATCAAGTACCTTGATCCATCATAAGGGGAAGTAGTGAGTACGTTTTCTCAGGTTCGGTTGAGCGAGGGACCGCTCTGCACCATCATAAGCATACACTACACACTCCGCCCAAGGAACTTGTGGCTTCTACTACCCCTTCACAGACTGAGGGACTAGAGAACCAAAAGAAGAGAATCTATGAATCTAACTTTTGGCTACTCTTTTATATATATATTTTCAACCACACAAGGGGTGGCCCTCAATCGGGTAACAAACATACAAACACACGTAATGGTATGGTTAATTCCACACCAAAATACACACATTCCCCATGGATGGGTACCCAGTATCACCATCCCATGGGCACACAAAGCATGTACGAGGTATTCACAACACTTAGCCAATGGACAGTTACTGCTTTTCCACATTTACAGGGGAAGATTATATTTACATACACAATTCCATGACTACCATAAGTACATTTATTTCCATAACCAATGTGATTCCCTTTGCAAATCATAGCATTACTTGTTATCCACTTCCCTTTTCCAGTTTCCTTTTACTCTACTTTTTCTACATATCACATGATGTTGAAAGTCAATATCATGATCATCTATCCAATACATGAATCTAGGTATTAAGATTAAAGCATGTTATCCAATTCAAGAGTTCTATCACATGTGCATAAAAAGAATTACTATACTAAACATGGGCGACAACCTTAACTAGATATCCCAGTGTTGCAACCTAGCTTTGATACCAAATGTAATGCCCCGCCACGAAACCCTAGAGAAAAGCTCAACTAAGCAATGCAAAAGGGCAAATTTTTTTTTCTTTTTATAATAGAGAGATATCAATGAAATACAAAACATGTTTATTTATAACATCTAAGTTAAACTTTATCCTCTAGGGATTACAAGGCTGCATTACTAAATACTAACGTGATCTAACTAACATCCATTGTTTGTTCTATATCCCAAATGCACAAGATGGATACACCCACGCATAATTTGTAATGCCTACCCCAGAAAATCTTAGTAATTAACAATAACGAAATCAACGGAATAATAGAAACAATTTACAAGATTTATCTTAGTAATTTTCAGATTACATGATGGTGTATATCAATATTCATCGTAAATGAAATGTAAAATACAAATGTTTCAATAAATTTATACACATTGATACACATTTACCAATACTGCCAGATAGTCTTCGATTCACAAGGTGGAAAGGTACATCCTTAGCTTTAGAGTCCTGCACGGCATATATAGATCTCTACTGCATACTATCTAAATAAACATTAGTTCTGCATGATTATTAGTTACACAAAATCAATTGCATAAATTGGCAATCCTAAGGCCCTAAGGGGCTGACCTAATGTCTCGGGGGCTCATCCATGATGGCCTTGCCTACATACGTGTAGCGCAGAGACATCATAGTTCGAGACATGAGTACAAAACATAACTATCACATGAAATCGACATCTTCACAACTAAGACACAAAATCTTAGGGTAGGTCGATGTTTGAGGTTTACACAAACTTTGCACAACATACTAGAAAACTACTATCACATTTTCAAGAGCCATAGATTCAGGAACAAACATGGCTTGAAACAAACATTTTTACAAGAATCAAAAAGCTTGGGCTATTTACAACATCATGAAAAGATGCAAAACTCTATTTAGAAAAGTTTGACCCATAAGATATAAAAAAACCACTTCAAAATGTCTAAATTTTGTAAATATAAAAGGCTTAAAATTCCATAAACCCAAGATCTTATCTTTTCTATGTTTCATGTCACAACAATCCTTTCTACATCTTGGGAGAACACTTGTTAGATGATTTTTTTTTTTAATTCCAAGTCAAAACGTTTTATTTTCTATTTTAGACTACTCATTTCCTATCAAAATTAGCTATAAAGGAAAAGTAATCAATGTGACAATAGGACAATGTTGTAGCATAGTAGAGAGAGCAGAAAGAGTGGCATTGTAATTTGTAGCTTCACATCATTTCTAACAGACTACTAGCTTTTTTTTTTTTGTAATAGTGTAAAAGAAACAGCTTGCATCTCTTCTCAGATATTAGCATCCTAGAATTATTTACGTGCTATATTCACTGCAATTTAAAAAATTCTGCCCATAAGACATCTAAGTTCCAACAATTTAATGTGTTGTCTAAAGTTTGCTACATACAACTCATGAACAAGGGTTGCACATGGATGGTGCAAAGGCATTTCAATATGCTTGTGAAAAATGTAAGATTGATACGTCTCCTACAATTGACCAAAATAAGTTATTTTCTTAAATGGTTCTCTGTCATGTATGCTATGGTGTTTCCCATATATGTGCCCTTTTATGAAAGCTCAGTATCAGCATATGAAGATACCATAAAGAAAGTTAGGCATGTTTCCTATTAGAAAATATCAGTATCATCTTAACTATGTTGACAGTTACAAGCATACAAGATTGTGAAGCAAGTGAAATCGTGTTAAGATATGCATCCACATTGTGGTATAATGGGCCAAGTGAAAAACTAAACTATAACAAAAATGTTTTCTTTGTACAATCAGACAATACTTGTGAATGGAAGTAGACCATATATCTTCAAACCTGATATTGTATTCAGACTAGAGAATACATATTTTTCTATAAGCAACTTCCCTAAATATGGAAAGAAATAAGCCAACTGTCATTACATTAAAATGGTTGTTCATTGGTATACATTGAGCTTAATCCTCAATCATTTTCATAATGTTGTGATTGCTTTTAGATTCTCATGATAACCAGTCAATGGAGTACAACGCCAGCAATGGAGAAGATCAATAAGCAAGGGTATTGGTGTAATCAATAGCAAATTTATGTGTCATTGACCAGATTTGTCAGCTGACATGACTTGTATGAATGGTTATACCAAAAAATAAAATGTTTTCTTTCTAATTTGATCTGGTTCTCAAACTAGAATTCAATATGAGGTTTTTGATTAAGAAAGTAAAAGTTGCCTTTTCAATAGTCACCGTGGTTGCTAGTTGAGCAGGCAGACTATTTGAACCATACTGTTATAAAATGTCTTTAACGGGGTCTATGGAATTATTTGTATGGGGAATTTTGTTGGACAAGGTCAGGTGAAAGACAGGCCTCTCACATGCACAGGGAATACTTGAAGGTTGTGCTATGGGATTCTTTGACATTCGAGGAAGCACATGGAGCATATCCTAACATTGTAAGCTTTGCTAGTGGTCTAGGTAGATGCGGCCATGCAGGTTATTCAACGGTTGAGAGCTGTACATACTTAAATCACATTTGTAACCCTTATTGCATATGCCATAAGTTGATCAATATATGCATCATTCAAGGACATTTTGAAGATGCCCTTAAACATTATCATTGAGATACCTATTATATCTGTGGTAATTGTAAGGATGCATTTCTCATCAAAGAATATATCAATGATGTTTGTCTCATGAATTCAATACAAGGATTAAATGATAAATGTTGACCCTAAATCTATACAAATCAACCTTAACAGAGCTAAATAAATATATAATAATACTATGCAAATCGATGAGATATAGTAAACTACGAATAAGGGGGGAAATGTTACTATCTTCACACCTAGCAATCTAGTGCTTTGATCAGACAAAAATAGAAATCAAAGTATACCTTGGTTTTTAAGGAAGGAAAAAGCTCTACCATTGCAATAAATTTATATTCCAAAAGAAATTTCACCTACAAAAGTTGAAAAATCGACTGCTAAAATAAGAAAAGGGAAATATGTGTGGCTGGATCTGCAAGGATGCCCTTAATGAAATAAATCATACCTCTAAAACTTAATACCAGGCATGATTTAATGAATGGAATATATTCTATCAAAAGGAACAGGGCAAGCATTAATGCAAGACAGATAAAATGAGAGGTATTCATCTTCTGGTTATAATTATTATAATATCACAAGACAGGAATAACTTAAGTCATGAAGGTCACATCTTGGATGCAATTGCATTACATATCAACAAAAATCTAGTATGCAGACCAAAGATTCAAGGACAAAGAACATGATCCAAAAACATACTTAGATATGGCATCCAATCTATTACTAAAATACCTTTCTGAAAAAAAATGAATCCAACTTAGGCTTACCTCTACATTGAGCATTGCTTAGAAAGAATACCCAGGCATTAAAAAAAAACAAATCTTGTTTTGCGATTGTTGAGAATTATCCTCCCATTTCCTTTTTTTTCCTAGACCTCAAGTTCTGAAGAAAATTAATACTCCTCGCCCGAGAACAATTGCCCCCCCTTTTTCTCCATCTTCCCCCTTAAAGATTCTTTTTCCCAATTGACTTCCACTAACTCCAATTTGCTAAAATTAACTCCATAAAGTTGAAACTGAAAAAGAGTATTATTCCCAAATCTCCCTTCATTAAATTGCGTAACTGCCACTTCTAAATGTGGACCTAACTAATAATGATCCAAAAGAATCTCCAGTTTGCAATTACATTAATTATTTTCATTTATTAACTTAGGTTCCAAAATAATATATTTTTTTAAGCTAGATTTACAATAAGGCATTTATATTTATTTAATTATCAAAAATGTCTTTATAACTAGCAATATTATTTTAATGCCATTATTAATCAAAGCATAAGTCCTACAATCCAAACTAAATAACCCAAATGCCAAACATACCTAGCACAACCTAAAGTGAAAACGGAGGGCACTACATATTCCAAGGAGGTGATGACAAATTAGATAGAGGGTATCTCTAATTTCTTAGCCTTGGAGAATGTGAGATTTAATGTTACCTTCTAGGAGGTTAGCTAATAAGCTCTACCTTCAATGGACAAGAGGAGATCATTAAGTTAGAACTTCAATTGTTTCATCAAGTTGCCTCTAAACATCATATTATCCATGATCATAGCAAGAATCATAATGTATATTAAAGAGGGAAATAGTAATGAAATTATTTTAGGAGTCAAGTTGTTCCATGGAAACATACCAAATTTGGTATATCTGAAGTGTTGATACCTAATCATAACTTGTATGTGTCTTTCACTTAGATCTTATGTTAATTGAGAATTATGCTGCCATAAAAAAATATTGTGAAGAATGCATGAAACATGAAAATAAATAACTAGAAAATATCCTTAAGAAAATGATTATTCCCAAAAAATATTATTATTAGCACACATTTAACATGTGTGCACATGTGTTCTTTAAGACTTAGCATTTTATCTTGATGCTAAATGAAGTTTTTCAAAAAAAGCTTTAAAAAAAAAAGCAAGATAGTATTCCAAGTTCTTTGTACTCCACATCTTATAACCCATATGTAAATTTAATCAAGGGAAGGAAGAATTCCTACTTAGTTCTTAGTAACCACTAATAGGAGGGTTCCCACATGTTTAAACATAGGAAGTCATCAATAAAGAACTCTCCCCTACTTACTTGATAGAAAACCAACACTACATCAAGACAATCAAAGGTGCCAGACTTGATAGCATGATCATAATTTGTGTATAAATGTGATCCATAAGTGAATATAAGAGCACAATAAGTTTTTCTAGTAGTGATATATTATATCCCTTCTACTTAAAAAAATCATAAAATAGCCTTCTCAAGGCACCCCAATTAGTCCCAAGGGTTGAGGATAGGTTGTTTAACTAGGTAGATGCCTTCCCCTTGAATGATGCAGACACCAACCTTAACATAAATTCAAGGATTATCATACACTCAATGAAACATATAATTGTTATATCATGTTGTGCAGATAGAAAATCTATCCCCTAATAATTATAGAAAAACTTTTAGTGCTATAATAAGGAAGTTGCTCCACTATTGTATGAATACATCCATATACCAAAATCCCATGAGACAAATGGTTCCATTCTAATGCATAATCCCTTTCCAACATAGTGCAAATATAAATTTCAAAATTTGTGTCCCCTAAAGGTCAAATAAGTCATAAGTTCATTCTAATATGGTCATAACCTAACAAGAACACTATAATCTTGAACATAAGATTAATTCATGTCAAGGTCATTTTAAAAAAATATATTGCAATCTAATAACGGGTCAAATAATAAGATGAACTTTATCTTATTGTGGTAGGACCACCTTAGACTCAACCTCAACTAGTTTCCTATTAACAAAAACTTGGTCACACCCACTAGATCACACCATTCATAGGATTCACTAGCTTTTAAAAATAAAAATAAATGAGGACTTTATACTTTTTATAGTCTTATCTAAAGGATACAAGTCTCCCTATAAAAAATTACTTTACTTAAAGGAAGTGACTTTCATGGAGGAGGAAGCAATTTTTGTTTAATGGCTCTAATGACCTTTCATGTGTAAACACTCTAGAAATATTTCTAAGACCATACGAAATGAAAAAATGCCAAGTTTATTGAAATTTAACCATGCTTGAAGGGCTTTCAACTGGTCGAAACAAGGTGACTGTTATAAAGAGATGGATTTTGACTTATGGACTTTGACCAACAAAAATTTAAAGATTTAACGATGATACAAAGTTAGTTTTTCATGAAATAGGCATATAACACTACTTCATGTTTACACTTGTAGGTGTGCACTTTGTAATGCTATGTTAGCATGTACTTTAATTTGGAATGTCCTTTTTTATTATTCCTTATATATAGGCACATATTTGATTAGGTGTTTGTAATAGTTGAAACTTTGGAATTCATCTTATCCATTGTAAGGCACCTCTCTATCAATCGTGAAGCAAGTTATTTCCAAAAAATTCATTGTATCCACTATATAATATGTGCCCTAAAGTGGTTTTGTAAATTTTAAACATTAAAATCATCTATACACATTATGGTGTGTGTTTGTCAATGAATTTGTAGGTTCTATGTTTCGTATTCATGAAAAAAAGAATTATTTGGATATCTTTCCTTATTAAGTCCGTGTCGTTCACTTAGCCTATAAGTTTAAAACATGGAAATTAGTAAATTCTTATATTGTGAATTCATTATATGGTGTAATAATATTTTAAACTTTAAAACATGTGTTTATTACATATTTTACTATACACCAATATGTCAAATCTATAACTTTTCCTTCGCAACATTTTTATACCTATTCAAGGGTGCATGCCCATCTCCATTGCATGCATCCTTTAGTTTGGAAATTTATCTACATGTTAAAAGATGTATAAACCATATATAGACATTGACTAAGCACACATTTTTAGTGTATAGACTAAACAAAAGTTTATAGTCTATGCCAAACTCCAGTTGTTGACATCAAAATGTAAAGAAAGAAAACCAAAAAGAATACCTGGGTTCCCAAATTAGTTTTTGAATAGTATCAAGTGTTGGATAAGGGACACTAAAACAAATTGGTTATTATGTGGTGTAGGAGCACCTAACACAACGTGGCCTCCGTGAGGCATTTAAGTTCATGTTTTGTTTTGAAATCATGTTTTCTGTTGTAATAAGGTCTATCTTGACCAATGCATGTAATTTCATTTTTTGTTTGTAAGTCCCCAGTGACTTAGGTCACTTTTGTCAGGTTGTTAGTCTTAAGACGGTTGGTCTCCCAGCCACTTGGAGACGGTTAGTTTTCTCCCAGCTGCTAGGAATCAGTTGGTTTCCTCCGGGCGAGTTTATAAACCCAGAGGAATGAACCAAATCAATGATGGTAATCAGATCATAGGAGAGATTGAATGTAATTCTGTAATGTGTTAAGGAGAAATCAAACTATTCTATTTCGTCAATTTATTTTCTGTTCTCTATAATTACAAATTATATAGCTGTAGATTTCCTTTCCTTTTTGTACTTCTGTTGTTGCAAAATGTCGATGTGAAGCATTCCACTAGTGAGATTTCTATCGAAATCAATGGAATGGCTTCGTTGTACAATATTCATTTGTTTCCTATTTTGTTTCATTGTTCGGTGGTGCAGAGGATCCAGACAGTGTGAGGTACACAGTAGATTGACCTAGCATCTCCATGTGCTAGGGTTCGGGAGAAGGTAGACTATGCAATGGCGTAATGGCGTATCGGTGTATCAGTGTAGCAAACCCTAAGGTGGCTAATGGTAGTTATCACGCCGATGAGTGAAGGTCTAAAGTGACATCAAGGTGATTGGCTCATCGGCAACTCCAGAGAAAGTCTGACCGATAGTGGAAGTTTCACCAAAGGTAAATGCCATCAGGAAGAGAGGCGACATCGGTGGATGAGTTAAAGGTTTCACCGACAGGGCAAGTCTCGCTGAGGGTGTTGGTTCATCGGGCATCGGCCAAAGATTGTAAGAGTTTGTCGACGAAGGAAGTCACACCGACGGTTGAAACCCATCGGTGCATCGGCTTGAATTGATAAGTGTTTGCCGATGGTAAAGGTCTTAGCGATGAGAGATTGGTCATAGTCAAAGTAACCGTCAGCTGAACGGGGAAGAAGTCTCGCCGATAGGAGGTATTGAGTGGACTTGGGTGCTCAGAAAAATAGTTCCAAAGGTTGCCGATGGTGAAGAGTCTCACCGAAGACAACACTTATCAGTAAGAGTTGCGATATTGGGAGACAAGTTCAAAGTTACGCTGATGGAAGTAAGTCTCGGTGAAGGAGGTGTCGTGGACACATCGGCATAAGGTAGATCCATGGTAAGACTTGAGAAAGTCTTTTTGACAACAGTTTTCACGCCGATCGAAATGTATTGGTGGTTCATTTGTCAAGTCTTACCGACTGTAAGGAATTAGGGAGCCAGTCTGTAGTTTTCACTGTGCGCTCCCCATCATATTGGTATCAGAGCCATAAAAGGTTCTATGGTTGATCTGGTATATGTCAGACAGAGAGAGTGAAGGAGAGGCTAGAAATATGCCTCCAAAGGGGATGACCACCAAAGTGGCCAAGAAATTTAAAGAGATGGAAGAGATGATCAAAACTGGAGTCAGGGAAGCACTCCAAGCAGAATTGAAGGAAATGAAGATAGGAAAAAGGATAGAGGAAGGTTCATATGGAGAAGAAGAGAACGCAAAAGAAGAAGAGGAACAAGAAGAGGCAGACATACCTACAGAACAAAAGCATTTCCTGGAAGCCATTAAGGCTATTGGTAAGGACTCTTCAGAGGCTTGGATAGATATCCCCATGTTCAGTGGAAAGATGAATGCTAATGAAGTCATGGAATGGATTGAGGCTCTGAACAACTACTTTGAATACAAGGAAGTTCCTGAAAGTAAGACAGTTAAGTTTGCAAAAACTAAACTCAAAGGTGCTGCCCTTACATGGTGTAATTACACCCAAGCAGAGAGGGTAAAGAATGGGAAGAGTATGATATCTTCATGGAGCAGAATGTTGGAGAAGATCAAGTCCCAGTTCCTTCCATCTGACTACGAGGTGCAGATTTACAGGACAATGTAGAACCTCAAGCAAAAAGATATGGATGTGGCTACTTACACCGAGGAGTTTCACAAATACACTCTTTGTTGTGGGAACATGGAGGATGAAAAGGCCAAGGTAGCAAGGTATCTAAATGGTTTGAGGTTCAATATTCAAGATGAGATAAGTTTGTTTACCCCTGAAACTGTGGAAAAATGCTTTCAAGTAGCATTAAGAGCTAAAGAGAAGATGCAGAGGAAAGGTGAGTAGCAAGGTAGAGGAAGAGGTGGCAGAAATTTTAGTGGCAGAGGTGGTTTTGGAGGAGGAAGTCCTAACCAGAGGCCTGGTGGTGAGTCTAGCCAAGAAGAGCAAGTTGGGGACTCAAGTAGCAAAGGAGGCTACCAAGGAAGAAGGCCTAATGGAAGAGGAGGGACAGATGGATCAGGCAGAGGATCCAAGTTCTCCAACATGAGATGTTATAACTATAATCAGATAGGGCATCCAGCTTATAAGTGTCTAGAGAAGGCCTCAACTTCTCGTGGTAATGAGAGAAGAACCACATTGACTCAAGAGGATGCAAGGAGTGTGACATCGCCTGAAGTGAATTTGACATCAGAGATAGGAGAAAATCTGATGATCAAGAGGACGCTGCTCAAAGAACCAGTGCAGACTGAATAGTCACAAAGGAGATCACTTTTCAGAATCAATTGCAAAAGCACAGGTAAAATATGCAAGGTAGTGATAGATTCTGGTTCAACAGATAATATGGTGTCTAGGGAAATGGTGGATAAATTTAAACTAGAAAGGATTCCTCATCAAACTCCTTACAAAGCATCTTGGGTAAGTGATAGTCAATCACTTTTGGTAGATGAACAAGCATATGTTGATTTTCAGATTGGAGAATAAAAGGATAGAATTTTATGTGACATTTTGCCCATGGAATGTTGTCACCTACTTTTAGGTAGGCCATGGCAATTTGATAGGCAAGCATTATATGATGGATATGCTAACACATACACCATCAAGAAGGATGGGAGGACCTTTTTTATGACACCATTACAGGAGGATGCTGAAGCAAAGAAGGTAGCCAAGATCATTTTGGTGGGTAAGAAAGAGTTTGTAAACATCAATGAAGAAGAGACAAGGAAAGTTGAGGATAACTCAAGGAGTGGGGTTGTCGAAGACTAAAGTTTGAAGGTGATTTTAGCTTTGCAAGATGGAGATCAGATGATGATGTCTGAAATGGATCAGAAGGAGGTCAAAGAGCAAGTTTACAAGCAACCACAAGGTGGTTGGAAGGAAGAAGATGCTATCATAGTAGGGACCATTGTTTGTCCTCTAGAGCCAACAAGTGTTGAAAGGCCATCACATTCTACCATAGCAGCAGTACAAGAAGGATTAACCAAGGTTTTGGATAGAGGTGTTTAGGAAGATATGACAGTAAGCAATCATGGCATGCAACATCCAAGTTTGGTTGCAAGCACTCACTCATGGCAAGGTGTGAGTAGAGCCTACAATGCTATGTATGAGTTTTTACTTCCATGGCAGAAGGTTGCAGTCTAGAGATCATGGAGAAGACATGCAGAAGCAAAGGATAACGGTGGAGCAAGACGAAGACTCAACTCATGTGGCATGAGTTCTTTTCTAGGTGGGGTGTATGGTGTAGGAGCACCTAACACAACGTGGCCTCTGTGAGGCATTTAAGTTCATGTTTTGTTTTGAAATCATGTTTTCTGTTGTAATAAGGTCTATCTTGACCAATGCATGTAATTTCATTTTCTGTTTGTAAATCCCCAGTGACTTCGGTCACTTTTGTCAGGTTGTTAGTCTTAAGACGGTTGGTTTTCTCCCAACCGTTGGGAATTGGTTGGTTTTCTCCCAACCGTTGGGAATTGGTTGGTTTTCCTCTGGGCGAGTTTATAAACCTAGAGGAATGAACCAAATCAATGATGGTAATCAGATCGTAGGAGAGATTGAATGTAATTCTGCAATGTGTTAAGGAGAAATTGAACTGTTCTGTTTCGTCAATTTGTTTTCCATTCTCTGTAATTACAAATTGCATAGCTATAGATTTCCTTTCCTTTCTATACTTCTGTTGTTGCAAAATGTTGATGTGAAGCATTCCACTAGTGAGATTTCTATCAAAATCAGTGGAATGGCTTTGTTGTACAATATTCATTTGTTTCCTATTTTGTTTCATTGTTCGGCAGCGCAGAGGATCCAGAAAATGTGAGGTGCACAGTAGGTTGACCTAGCATCTCCATGTGCTAGGGTTTGGGAGAAGGTAGACTGTGCAACGGCGTAATGGCGTATCAGTGTATTGGCGTAGCAAAACCTAAGGTGGCCGATGGTAGTTATCACACTGACGAGTGAAGGTCTGAAGTGACATCGGGCTGATTGGCTCATCACCAGCTCCGGAGAAAGTCTGACCGATAGTGGAAGTTTCACCGAAGGTAAATGCCATCAGGAAGAGGGGCGACATCGGTGGATGAGTTAAAGGTTTCACCGATGGGGCAAGTCTTGCCGAGGGTGCTGGTTCATCAGGCATCGGCCAAAGATTGCAGGAGTTCACCGATGAAGGAAGTCACGCCGATGGTTGAAACCCATCGGTGCATTGGCGTGAATTGATAAGTGTTCACCGATGGTAAAGGTCTCAATGATGAGAGATTGGTCACGGTCGAACTAACCGTCGGCCGAATGGGGAAGAAGTCTCACCGATAAGAGGTATTGGGTGGACTTGGGTGCTCGGCAAAACAGTTCCAAAGGTTGCCGATGGTGAAGAGTCTCACCGAAGACAACACATATCGGTAAGAGTTGCAATATTAGGAGACAAGTTCAAAGTTACGCTGATGGAAGTAAGTCTCAACGAAGGAGGTGTCATGGACACATCGGCATAAGGTAGATCCACGGTAAGACTTGAGAAATTCTTTAGGACGAAGGTTGTCACACTGATTGAAATGTATTAGTGGTTCATTGGTCAAGTCTTGCCGACTGTAAGGAATTAGGGAACCGGTCTGCGGTTTCCATTGTGCGCTCCCCATCATTATGAAGAAAATGGTTAAATGCACCTTAAAAAAGGAAGGATTGGGTAATATTCATAAAATTTATAAACATGGTGATGTTTAAGATTTACTTTGTAATCATACTCATCAAGCTCAACACTTCTTCTAGTATAACCTATAAAAATGATTTAGTATATCCCAACTTGCTTTCATACCATGTTGGAAATTAGGATCTTAGGATACTAATCATTATAACCAAAAAATAAAATAAATTTAAATGAGAATTATACAAGCATAGATTTAACAAATTACACAAGATATACATGGGGAAAACCCTTTGGGTAAAAACCCCATAAAGCATCATTTTATTAAAACACTTACAAAAGATAGTCTATTAAAAAATAGACTGAACTTGGGGAGACTTCTCTACATACTTCCATATGGACAATAATACCTTATGTGCATAGTGATATGATTCACTATAAATCTCCAGATTCTCTTACCTCTCAAATGAGAGATAACTTCCTTAAATATAGGAGGAGTGGAAAAATACCTAAAGGTATATTAGTCACACCTTTTCAAAGAAACCATTTGTAAATAATTTATAATCTAATATTTATTAGATAATTATTATTATATTGTATATGATAGCATACTAGATCTTGTTGATAGCTATTAGACACAACACTAGTTCTCAGATAGCATACTGGATCTTGTTGATTCCCATAATCCACTACTCTCATGAAGGATAGGGCCACTTCCTTTTGGAAGGTGTGTGGGACTGCTAGTCTATGATTGGAGGAAAAGCACTAAGGTGATGTTCTCCCTCTTGTAGTTGAATATTGCTAAAGACTTGGTTGTTCAGAAACATCATTATGTATCATATGATTATGTATCATTATTATTTGAAAATTGTAAAAGCATCAAAATGAAGATGCAATGTTGTACTAGTACTATATGAATGTAAGTTTAATCTTTATGACAAATGGTTATGAATTTGGAAACAATTCTTGTAAACCTTCATTACTATGAAATGATTATTAAAAAAAATTATAAGATTTTGGTTTAGTTTTGTTGTTTTCAAGTTAATGGACAGGTGTTCGTTACATCATCTTAGCATCACCTATTGACTGGGTTGCTTCAAAAATGTTTTCTTTTTCTTATTTACTTATGTCCATGTTGTTACAACTTCCTCTATTTCATAAGCTATAAGAATTAGAGAATTATTGATTCATTGCTACCAATAAGGATTCCAAAAAATCTGCATCCACTCCCCATTCCTCTTCATTTGAAAATTCACAAGGCCACCCTTCTGCCAAAGACCTACTTGTATTCATCTTCAGAAGAATCAGCCTCAATGTACTTACTCCTTACTATTACTATAAGGTGCCTGCAAATTTACTAACTTTTCTAATTTTACTAGGGTCTTTTGTTTCCCTTTTGACTATCAATTTACCTGAGAGTTCTGCTAAGACTTAGAAGAGCATGCTTTCTCTAAATATTTTAGCAATGAAGGAGGAGAAGTATCTTGAACCTACTTATTCTCTCCCTCATCTTGAACCACTTGCATACCATATTTTTTGGAGTCCAACAAACTTAAAACAAGTGTAGCTTGCTTCATAGATAAATGTGAGAAGTGAGCCCCCTGCCACAATGTAGCTTATTTTTAAGCTTACCCAAAGAACAATCTGCTACTATATGACCAAGTTGAAAGAATCAACTACAACAAAATGGAATATTTTCATAGTTTAAGACCTAATTTCAAATCATGTCTTCTACCTTTTACCAAATCTCATTAGGCAAACCTTTGATATATCTAATTCCACCTAAATCCTAGCTATAGTTGAATGAATCAAACCATTTGTTTGTAGATATATAGCCAAAAATCTACTAAGCATATTGTCTATGCCCTGAAAATATGCATCCACCCAAAACTATAAAGGTAGATAAGGTTGCCTAATCCAAACCAACATAACTGACAAAGTTTCAGTCATTTGGTTGAATTTAGGAAACCACAGTTTAACAAGCAAAACATTCTTCTCCAAAAACCAAGGCCCATGTTATAAATATAATACCTATCATAAACTATCACATAATAACTCAAAAAACCTTGGCCACTAAGATAAATTTTAATAGATCTTTTGATATTATCTACCCAACATTTTGAAATCCATGCATGAAGGTTAGCTAATCTTAGCCATAAAGCATGGTATTTTCATATTAAACCTCCCTTTCCAAACTTTTCTTTCTCATATAGGACTTCATTTCCAAGATTAAGCAGTATATGCTCATGAGAACATGGAATTATACTCATCTAATCTGTATGGTTGGAAATAGTTTCATTGCATCTTTACCTTCTATATTGACCTCTTACTCAAAATGATTCACTATCACAAATCCATAACCCTTTTTTGATGTATCCTAAATCCCATACTCTTGGCCCTATTTACAAGGAGTAATAGGGGCCACTAGAACTATTTGACTTGACAACATGGGACCTAACTCTATCACATTATTTGCATGCTAATCTCCACCTTTCTCAATATCTCCACACCAACCTTATCTTTGATCACAAACTTACAATCACAATTTCACCTTGTCAATACCCCTTAGGGTTTGTCATAGCTTGGGTGGGAGCTCCATTTGAAGTTTTTTGAAGGAGATATATAAAAATAGGAGAGAGAAGCATGATATCAAATTGTTAACCTAGTTATAACCATACAAATAGCTTAAGATGGTCCTTCTTATCAGTTGGGATTTAAACTTAACACCCTTTTTTGGACACCCAGATGCTTTAGTTAGTTCAATGTGACCTAATACCTTGATAGAAACTTGTCATCTCCCAATCCCTTACAATCAAGTTTGGAAAAATTAAAACAAGTTTTAGTCAAAGACCAATAACCTATTGTATTTAGGACAGACAACTGAGAGGGGGAGGGTGAATCAGTTGTTACTAAAATATGTTCTTTATTTACTTTACTGCTTATATTTCAACAACATATCAAAGATTCAATCAACGAAGCATAATGCAATAATTCATGACTAGAAACAAATTCAACACATATAACACCAAGATTTTTATGTGGAAAACCTGGTTAAGGGAAAAACCATAGGGTGACTAACCCAAGATTGTAATCTCTGTTAGAAGAATAAAGAAGAATAAAATTGCACTTGTTAGTTAGGGCTCACTGCCCGAGCACACTGCTCACAAGAGGCCCACTGCCTATAGGAGACACATTGTCTACATAATAATAAGTATTACATACTTGAACTGGAGATTAACAACTTCACTATGCTTGAGTTAGTTCCATTTAAGCTCAACACCTCTGCTCTACTTTTCGTTCCTCTTCACTACCACTTCATCTCCATCCGTAGACACATTTGAATGACTTCACAACTCTTATTTATACATGACATCAACTTTGGAATGACCATCAAAGTTGGCACAACATACACTTATTTTATTACAGAGCAATTACAAAAATATAATCTGTCTTATTAAAACCTTCATGTGCATTACTACATTGTCAGCCACACATAGCTGGTACTTCAATCTTCTTCGAGGAACACTCCATGCTTTGCAAAACATCTTCAAGATCATCTGCAACATGCGCAAATCATCCTGTCAGCCAAGACTAGGAAGAACACCATCACTGGAAGGTAAATCTTCAATTACGAGCTCTATCTTCAATGCAAATCACCAACATGAACTGGACACAATCTAGAGACCCCCACAAGCTTGCTTGAATCACCAAGAACAACCACACCACTTCTGCTTACTGTAATCATTCACATCTTCATCTGAAACCTCAAGAACACAGTTGCCCATCTCTATCACATTAGAAGGATTGCTTGTAGACCTCCAAACCATGAACCAATTGAGTTGTCAATTCACATTAGCCTCCCAAACATGCCATCAGATCCGCAGAGTATGATATTGTATTTCCAGATCTCACCAAACCTATTTGTGTCACTCTGTCACCTCTGAACAGTTGCCAGTACCAGTTTTACTCTCATGGCCATAACTCCTCCATATTTTCATGTGGACCTCTCAACTCTTGACTGAATCATCTTCAGACACATATCTACAAACCCTTTGATGCGCAATCTCTGATCTTCATCTAGTTGGGATCTTCACTTCATAGAGATTCACTAATCTTCTTTGTTTCTGATAGGACTAATTTTCTCAATATCCTCAGCACACAACTTATCCAATCCTTGACATCAATGCAATAGGAGTATGTTGACATCAATGACAACATCGGTTAGGCCCATACTTGCAACAATCTCCCCCTTTGTCATTGATGGTAATGTATAATGTGAAAAATTGTTTTAACCATCAAGACAAGAACTTCTCCTCACTGACTGACATAGCTCCCCCTATCAACAACAATCATTCACATGTCTTCTCTTCCTTTACTACTCCCCCTTTGATCAGCAACCACTTTTGTTTTTCACATGTCTTCTCTCCCCCTTTAACTTCAATGGCAAAGGGCACATACTTGCAACCACTTCACATACTTCAAAATCATACAAACTGCGCCCCCTGAGTAGCAGCTTCCTAAGATCAATCCAGATCACAAGATATGACTATGGGATCCACCAGACTGATGCACATCAGTGCACCTTAATTCATAATCGGAGGGGTAGTAACCCCTAACTTCTCCCTGAGATACTCAAAAGAGTCCTTAGGTAGAGGTTTAGTAAAAATGTCTACAATTTGATCCTTTGAGGGCACAAACTCCAATTTGACTTCATTCTTGTTCACCTGCTCTCTCAAAAAGTGAAACTTGATGGATATATGTTTTTTTTTTAATGCAACACCAGATTTTTTGATATGTTTATTGCACTTGAATTATCACAGAAGATTGTGATAGGTCCATCATACTCTACTCTGATATCTCTTAGCATCTGTTTCATCCACAATACTTGAGTGCAACTGCCTACTGCTGCAATATACGCTACTTCTGTAGTGGACAGAGATATTGCCTCTTGTTTCTTGCTTAGCCAAGAAACCAACCTTTTTCCCAAAAAGAATGCACCACCATTGGTACTCTTCCAGTCATCCACATCTCCCGCCCAACCAACATCTATATATGCATGAAGAGAGAAATCATGATCCTTAGGATACCATAATCCATACTCAACTGTTCCCTTCAAATATCTAAGAATTCTCTTGATTGCCATGACATGAGACTCTCTAGGATCAGCTTGGAATTTGGCAACAAGACCAACAACATTCATAATATAAGGTCTAGTTTGAGTAAGGTAGAGCAGCCCTCCAATCATTGACCTATACTTTTTCTGATCAGTCTTAGGGGATTCATCATCTTTACTCAGCTTACATCTGGTTGCCATGGGAGTATTCATTTCCTTTGAATCTTCCATCCCAAATTTTTTCAACAATTCTTTCACATATTTGGTCTGTGATATGAAGATTCCTTTCTTTGTTTGAGTAATTTGCAGACCCAATAAGAAATTCATTTCCCCAAACATAGACATCTCAAATTCACTTTGCATTTGATTTGCAAAAGTCTTGCACATACTATCTTTTCCTCCAAAAATGATATCATCAACAAATACTTCAACAATCAAGATACTTTCATGATCAATCTTAAAATATAGATTATTGTTAGCAATACCTTTATTGAAACCAATCTTCAAAAGATGTTTGTCCAATCTTTCATACCAGGCTCTTGGAGCTTCTTTGAGTCCATACAATGCCTTCTTCAACTTGCAGACCATATCTCCATGATCAGACAATTGAAATCCATCTGGTTGCTCAATGTATACCTCTTCTTCCAAATCACCATTTAGGAAAGCAGACTTGACATCCATCTGATACACCTTGGAATCTTTGAAAGCAACAAAAGCAATAAATAATTTGACTACTTAAATTCTTGCTTCTGGAGCAAAGGTTTCTTCAAAGTCAACTCCTTCTACTTGAGAATAACCCTTACAGACCAATCTAGCTTTGTTTCTGACTACTTCACCATCTTCATTCAATTTATTCCAGAAGACCCACTTAGTCCCAATCACATTTTTTTCCTTAGGCCTGGGAACAAGATCCCAAGTGTGATTCTTTTCAATCTACATCAATTCTTCCTCCATTGCTTTAGCCCATCTTTTATCATTACATGCTTCACTTACTATTTTTGGTTCAACCTTTGAAATCAAACAATATTTCATTGAATCTTGAGCAATTTTTTTTCTTATTTGAACACCTTTGCTTTTATCTCTTGTGATCTGATCTTCAGAATGATTCAATCTTACATACCTAGGAGTTTTAGGATTCTCTTGCACCTCTAATTCTTGGACAGGTTCTTCCAAGCATGTCTCTTCCTCTTGTATATCAGGATTCTTCAGATCAGTCTAAATCTGAACTGGAGTTGGGACTTGTTCTCCTTGGTCTGATACATCATTATGATCATCTTCTTCATACTCATAAAACCTTGAGGGATTTTCCACGCCTTCGTCAACCTTCACATTTGTACTTTCTACAATCTTTCTCAATCTCTCGTTATAACACTAGTATGCTTTGCTTTGAGTGGAATATCCCAAGAAGATTCCTTCATCACTTCTAGCATCAAACTTGCCAAGGTCTTCATCTCTTTTGATGTAGCATTTACTACCAAAGACTCTAAAATACTTTACAGTAGGAGTGATACCAAACCAAAGTTCATAAGGAGTCTTACTAGTATTGCCTTTGATTTGTACTCGATTAAGAGTGTAGACAGCAATACTCACAGCTTCTCTCCAATAGATCTGAGGAACATTTGCTTCCATCATCATGGTCCTAGAAGCTTCCTGGATGGTCCAATTCTTTCTCTCCACTACTCCATTCTGCTGTGGAGTCCTTGGAGCAAATAACTGTCTCTTTATCCCATGTTTCTCACAAAATGTTATGAACTCACCAGATGTGAATTCTCTAGCTCTATCAGACCTAAGGCATTTTATGTTTATGTTAGTTTCATTTTCTACCATAGCTTTGAATATTTTGAACTTCTCAAGTGCTTCAGATTTCTCTTTTAAGAAAGTTACCCACATCATCCTGGAGTGCTCATCAATTAGGAACATGAAATACCTATCTCCTTGCAGACTCCTGACTCTTGCTAGACCACAGAGATCAGTGTGCACCAAGTCTAACAATCCAGTTGAAGATTATTCATACTTTTGAATGAGACTCTGCTATGCTTACCTAACTAACATTCTTTGCACAAACTGTTAGTAGGTTTCATTAGTCTTGGAAGATGTCTTACAGCTTGATTGTTTCTTATCTTGATGATATTATCAAAATTCACATGACACATTCTCCTATGCCACAACCAACTCTGATCAATTTGAACAAATAAGCAACTTTTTTCCAGTACCAACCAATTGGAAGATGTTACCTTTTATCTATGTACCAGATGCAATCTCAGTTCCAGAGCTTTCAAAGATCTTGCATTTTCCATTTTTGAATCAGAGATCATAGCCTTTATCCACCAACTGTCCAACACTGAGAAGATTATGCTTTAGACCTTCAACATACAGAACATCACTGGTTTTGTTCTTTCCATCAAAAGAAATAGTTCCTCTGCCTCTAATTCTGCTAGCAGAATTATCTCCAAACTTTACAACTCCACCTTCGTATCTTTCCAAGCTAAAGAACTTACTCTTGTCACCAGTCATATGGTGAGAGCATCCACTGTCAATAACCCATTCATCCTTTTCTTCAACCCGAGCAGCTAAAGCACTTTCTATCATCTTATGATTGGCAGATTCAATAGGCATTGGATCTTCTTCTTTGATGGCAATAAACACCCAATCACTTCTGGATTTGTTTCCTATCTTAGATTCATCATCTATTACTCATTCATCATCATCTTCTTGAACATAGTAACACTTCTTCTGAAACCTTGATCTATTAGGGTTTATCCTTGAAAACCTTTCCAAACATCTTGAGGCAAAATGACCAATCTTATTGCATGCAAAGCATTTCAAAGGTATTTTTCCTTCATACTTACTGGATCCTCTTGGTAGTGTTTTTGCAATAAAGGCATCAAGTTGTTCAGCTTCTAACTCATCTTCTTCCAAATCTTTCCTTGCTTTATCATACCAAGTTGATTTCCTTGAGGAACTTTCACCTGGATCATATCTCTATTTACCTTTTGCGGAGGCAATAGCCTTGAATGCAGATTTAGTCTTGGGAAGTGCATCACCAAACTCAACGAACTCAAATGCAGATATCTTACCAACTAATTGATCCCTTGTGATAGTTGTTAAAGATATGATTTCCTCAATGGCAGCAACTTTGCGTTTATATGCAGGAGGTAAAGATCTGAGAACTTTAGCAACAATTTCATCTTCATCCAGTACTCCACCAGCACATTTGATGCCACATACAAGCTCATTTACTTTTGTCATATATAAAGTGATATTCTCATCTTCACTCATCTTTAAGTTTTCAAACTTTCCTTTTAGACTTTGCAGCTTGTCACACTTAACATATTTGTCTCCTTCATATATATTTTCAAGCTTTGTCCAAATTTCATAGGCAGTCTTCAATCCCATAACATTTGTTAGTTCTGAATTAGACAAGGCACTCAGTAGGGCTTCTTCAGCTTGAAGATTATTGTCTGCATCTCTGACTTCATCTAGAGTTGTTGGGCCATTCCTTTGGGGAACATATTTAGTTGAGGTTATGTTCCAATACTGATATCCCATCCATTGTATGTGATATTCCATGCGGCTTTTCTAGGCAGTGAAGTTTGAACCATGAAAGCTTGGATTGTCCTTCTTGTAGGTTGACATTCTAGATCTCCTCCAGTGGTTAAGCTTCTTCTAGAGGAACTTAGCTCTGATACCAATTGTTGTATTTAGGATAGACAACTGAGAGGGGGGTGAATCAGTTGTTACTAAAATCTATTCTTTATTTACTTTACTCCTTATATTTCAACAGCATATCAAAGATTCAATCAAGGAAGCATAATGTAATAATTCATTACCAGCAACAAATTCAACACATATAACACCAAGATTTTTACGTGGAAAACCCAGTTAAGGGAAAAACCACGAGGTGACTAACCCAAGATTGTATTCTCTGTTAGAAGAATAAAAAAGAATAAAATGGCACTTGCCAATTAGGGCTCACTGCCTGAGCACATTGCTCACAAGAGGCCCACTGCCTACAGGAGACACACTGTCTACAGAATAATAAGTATTACATACTTGAACTAGAGATTAGCATCTTCACTATGCTTGAGTCAGTTCCATTTAAGCTCAACACCTCTGCTTTGCTTTCCATTCCTCTTCACTACCACTTCATATCCATTCGTAGACACATTTGAATGACTTCACAACTCTTATTTATACATGACATTGACTTTGGAATGACCATCAAAGTTGGCACAACATACACTTATTTTATTACAGAGCAATTACAAAAATACAATCTGTCTTATTAAAAACTTCATGCGCATTACTACCTATTGGCCACACATAGTTGGTACTTCAATCTTCTTCAAGGAACACTCCATGCTTCGCAAAACATCTTCAAGATCATCTGCAACATGCGCAAATCATCATGTCGGCCAAGACTAGGAAGAACACCATCACTGGAAGGTAAATCTTCAATTATGAGCTCTATCTTCAATGCAGATCACCAACACAAACTGGACACAATCTAGAGACCCCCACAAGCTTGCTTGAATCACCAAGAACAACCGCACCCCTTCTGCTTACTGTAATCATTCACATCTTCATCTGGAACCTCAAGAACACAGCTAACCATCTCTATCACATTAGAAGGATTGCTTGTAGACCTCCAAACCATGAACCAATTGAGTTGTCAATTCACATTAGCCTCCCAAACATGCCATCAAATCCGTAGAGTATGATATTGTATTTTCAGATCTCACCGAACCTTTCTTGTGTCACTCTGTCACCTCTGAACAGTTGCCAAAACTGGTTTTACTCTCATGGCCATAACTCCTCCATATTTTCATATGGACCTCTCAAATCTTGACTGAATCATCTTTAGACACATATCTGCAAACCCTTTGATGCGCAATCTCTGATCTTCATCTAGCTGGGATCTTCACTTCATAGAGCTTCAGTGATCTTCTCTATTTCTGATAGGACTAATTTTCTCAATATCCTTAGCACACAATTTATCCAATCCTTAACATCAATGCAACAGGAGTATGTCGACATCAATGACAACACCGGTTAGGCCCATACTTGCAACATAACCCCATACAAATTCCTATTCATTATACTCCAAATACTTATCCCACAACTTTCTAGCAACTTGTCACATAAGGTAGCCCCCCTCATATTTCCATAAACCATCTAACCACAATTGAAACCAAGGGGCTAATTCAAGAAGAAATTAGAAGAACCTTAATCAAAGCAATAACCTTTACAAATTCCACAATTTTCAAGGTTCACACTTCCTAAACTTGGATGATCACCGTTACTTTGGTACCACAACTATAGCTCAAAACAAAGCAAGATGCAAACACAAATGCCCATAATTGAAGGTAGATAAGCCATATCAAATATTTGTTTGTTCATTTAGAATTATTTATAAAGTTATTTTGAACAAGTTTTTAACAATTTATTAATTGTAATTTGTCAAGTGGCATATCCATATATAATGAATAGACATGCAACCACAACTAAAACCAAGCAAGGGGATACTTCAAGAAGAAATTAGAAAAAATCTAATCAAAGTATTACAAATTCTACAATTTTCAAGATTCACACTTGCTAAACTTAGAAGTGTTGCAAGTATGAGTAGTAAGTGTTGTCATTGATGTCAACACCTAAGGTCAGCATCTAACAAAGTTATTTGGATGAGTTTGAACAAGTGTTTGATTGTTCTGTCTCCCAGAACAATGTAGTGTTTTGCTCTGCATTTCCTTAGAATTAAAGACCAGAGTGTGAGATTGGGATATGATTTAGAGAAGTGTCTGAAGATACTAAATCCTATGTTGGGAGGTCCAAAATGTTGTACAGCAAAATATCTATTCACTAGTTTGAAGACTGTGTCTGGCAATGTGTGCAGAGTGAGAGGGAGAAAATGTTTTGAGCCGCATTTCTCAACAGATTGGAATATGGCTTTGCAGTTCTGGACTTAACCTTATAAAGTCCTTATCTATCTTCATTCCATAGGATTTGTGATTTGGTGCTCCAGAAGACAAGTTTGTAATGTTATACTTCATGTGAAAGTTGTTGAGTTTAGGTGATATTTGTTGTCTTCAAATATCTCCAAGTGAGATATATTGCAGATGGATTTGTCAACTCTCAGGAGAATTTATGTTGTTCATGGATGTGTCAAGATCATTTTAAAGCATCGCACAAGGTCCGCTTGTTATGATTGTGATCGAGGAAGCATATGATCAAGAATCTTCCCAGATTATGTTGTTTGCCCGACATGTTTAATTACAATGATCAAGAAGATGTTTTTGATGAATGTTTAAGTGATGTGTATCGTGATTGGATAGATTTGAGTCCAAACTAAGGAGTAATAAATTATGCCCTCATTCTTTTGTGGCATTTGATGTTTAGGTCTAGATCTAATTTGATGTATGTATGAATGTCAACCTAGGAGATTGTTTCTATGGTTGATGAATGTAATGCCGACCTTAATGTACATCCCAAGGTTGATGAATTGTATAAATACATGTATTGAATTTGTGTTTGAGGTGTAGTAGTGCGAATATGTGAAGACAAGTGTGAAGTGGAAAAGCAGAGTAGAGAAGAAGAGTTTTATTGCGCTTCTATGGAACTGAACTTAGGCATGGTGTAGATGCTATTCAATCAGTTCAAACCTATGGCAGTGAGCCTTATCATTTCGGCAGTGATCCTGTATACAGTGAGTATCTTTGGACAGTGATTCCTTAAGGGTAGTGAGCCCTAAGGTAGTGAGCCTCTAATTTTTAGTATTGCTATAATATATATATCTTTGTGGGCTAACATCCCCCATGGTTTTTCCCTTATAGGTTTTTCCACGTAAAAATTTTGTGTCTCATGTGTTGATTGCGTTATTGTGTTGATCTTATTTCATGCTTTCATGGTTAAATCTAAATAATAGTAAGTGTTTGATGTGTTCATAAGTGTTCAAAGTTTTAGGGACAACTGATTCACCCCCCTCTCAGTTGTGTAGTGCATTTCAACAATTAGTATCAGAACAAGGGTTCCTCAGAAGTAAGCTTAACAACTTGAGGTAGATCTAGGATGGTGCACATCAAGGTTGCTCTTGAAGACCTAGAAAGAACTAAAGAATAAATTAGAGATCTAAACGAGAATGTTAAAGAAGCAGATGAATGTATCAGAAAATTAAGAGAGCAAGTCAAGAAGCTCAAAGAAAAATATAAGGAGCTACTGAACAACTGATATCAGCAAATGAAACCTTGAATGATTTGAAAATGGAAGTTGTAGAAAGAGCAAAAGCAGAAGAAGGCCTAAATCTATTGGTGGAAGACAAATCAGAAGATGTGTTAAGTTTGAAGAGGAAATTTGGATCCTGAAGTCAGACTTGGAGAAAACAAAAAATTTTGAAGAAAAGTTTAAGATCAATTATGTAAAACTTGATGAGATGATTGCTAGTCAGAAGAGCCCTGATGACAAAGAATGCTTGGGATTTGAGAAATGTGAAAGTTCTAAAATAAGACAAGAAAGGAATGCTGAGATCAAGAAGAACAAAGGAAAATAGACTCAGAATCGAAGGAACAGACCTAGAAGACCACCAGTTAGGCAACCAAATGCTCAAAGATACCCATCTTTCAATGGTTATTGTAATTCATGCAATAAGTTTGGTCATAAGTCTACTCAGTGTAGGAGTTGAATGAATCAAAATGTTCCATCATTCTCTAGTTAGTGTTTCAATTGGAAGAAAATTGGTCATAGAGAAAATGAATGTAGAGGTCAGATTAGGAAAGGTTTCAACAATGGAAGGAATGATCAAATTTTCAAAGGTAAATATTTCACATGCAATAAAGTTGGTCATAAAGCTATTGTATGCAGAAGTAAAGTGAGTCAGAATTCCATTAGGTACTATGAATGTTATAAGATGGGACATAGGGCTAATGAGTGCAGAAATCAAATGAGAAATGGCTATGGCAGGGATAGGATAGGTAAATCTTTCAATGGCTACTGTTATACATGCAACAAATTTGGGCATAAAGCTAACCAATGTAGATCTAGAGTAAATGGAAGAAATACTAATGTTGTGTGTTACAACTGCAATGGATTGGGTCATACCTCTAAGTTATGCAAAAGTAAGAACTTGAAGAAGGATACTCAGGCAGAATTGAAGAAACCAATGGATAAGGTTGATCCAGTAGAAGTCAAGAAGGAGATGAACAAGGTTTGGGTCAAGAAGGAAGTAAATGAAGTTAATGATCGTAGTCCACACTAGACTCCAGTGTAGATTCTTCCTCTGGGAAGTGAATTGGGTGCTTTGACTCAGGGGGAGCTTCAATGAAAAACATTTTCCCCTGACAAAGGATTGGTGTTGATGCCTAAGTATGAAGAGACAAGGTAAAGGATTAGCAACAAAGATTTAAGTCAGGATAGAGACTATGATTGTAAAGGATAAATGGAGAGTTGTGCAGATCCATATCAGGAAAGAAGACATGTTATCAATTTTGGCCAAGTACCTATCTAGTAAAGTCAAGTTACAGTGCTTCAACAATTTGGTCCGCATTGGTTCGATGTTCAAGATATTTCTCTGTGGTTCTGACATATGCTTATTGATCATTTAATACATCTACATCTAGAATTTTGTCTATTATGACTAACAGAAGTTTAGGTTGATTGAACACAGTTGCTTTTAGTATAAAGCAGTTTTCATGATGATTAG
This sequence comes from Cunninghamia lanceolata, assembly GCA_027924645.1. Lineage (NCBI taxonomy): Eukaryota > Viridiplantae > Streptophyta > Pinopsida > Cupressales > Cupressaceae > Cunninghamia > Cunninghamia lanceolata. Next base: position 5,120,995 of record BSBN01000997.1, on the reverse strand, counting down.
AAGTATTTGATGAACTCAGAGGCAAATGAACATGAATCAAATGAGTCTTCAAGCGAAAGATGAAGGTACAGGTTAAAGAAGCTCCAAAAAAAATTCTTGAGGCCCCTAGGATCTATGCAGAAGCATCACACTATAAAGAGCAAACTTGTGCATTGACAAAGAAGAAGAAGAATTACAGATAAACAGGTACATCTCTATTTATTTTCAAAAATTGAACCTAAGACAGTTATTGAAGCTTGTAAAGAGGAGTTTTGATCAAGGCAATGGTTGAGAATGAGTTAGAACTAAGGATTAAATGCTTGAGGTCTAATAGAGGAGGTCAGTTCACATCAAATGAATTCAATATTTTATGTGAAGAACAAGGGATAAAGAGATAATTGTCTGCACCTAGAACTCCTCAGCACAATGGAGTTGTTGAAAGGAAAAATAGGACAATTCAAGAGGCTGCTAGGACTATGTTGAAGGAAGCTGACCTACTGGAAGTATAATGGAGAGAAGTCATACATGCTACTATGTACATCCAAAACAGAGTTTAAGTTAAAGGTAAGAGTGCTAAAACTCCTTATGAATTATGATCTGGAAAAGCTCCTCCAGTGAGATATTTCAATTTTTTTGGTAGCAAATGTCATATCAGAAGAGAAGAAGATCTAAGCAAATTTGATTCTAGGTGTGATGAAGGAATCTTCCTTGGATACTCTACCAAGAGTAAAGCCTCCCGGTGCTAAAATAAGAGACTGAAAAAGATCATTGAGAGTGCTAATATGGAGGTTGATGAAGACAAGGAAAGAACATCAGATCTGAATGGATATGTATCAGATGAACCTATTGCTACAGTGAATGAAGAGAAAGTTGAACATGAAGACAGTCAAGATGAAGAAGAAAAGGCTCCAGAAAGTATAGTTAAGACTCCTAGGTATGTAAGGATAAATCATTCTGAATATCAAATTATTGGTGACAAAAGCAAAGGGGTATTGACAAGGAAAAGATCTACAAAAGAACAGGTGAACTATAGTTTAGTTTCTAAGATTGAACCCAAAATTGTTAGTGAAGCCTATAATGATGAAAATTGGGTAAAATCTATGGAAGAAGAGCTGATGCAAATAGAGAAGAATCAACTTGGGAAACTGGTTCCTAGACCTGCTGACAAAAATGTGATTGGCACCAAGTGAATTTTTAGAAACAAGATGAATGAGAATGGAGAAGTAGTAAGGAACCAAGCAAGAATGCACACAAATATTTCAAAGTATACCAGATGAATGTGAAGTCTGCATTCTTGAATGATTGAAGAAAGATTTGTATGGACTAAAGCAAGCTTCTAGAACTTGGTATGCAAGATTGGATAAATACCTATTGCAATAGAGATTCAGTAAGTGAAGATCAAATATTGATTGTTGAAGTTTATATTGATCTAAGGGTATTACTGGCTATATGTGTTGTCAAGCGGTCATGTTGTGTTCTCTAAGAAGGAAAGTTCCTGGTTGGATGCCTTACTTTGATTTGAGCAGAGTCAAATCTAAAGTTTTGAAAGGACAAGATATGTTAATCTAGAGGTCTTTTGAAATGTGAGCAAGAGCTGACACAATTTGATGTCTACTCCTAAGGGGGAGTATTCAAAGCAGTAAAAGAAAAAGTTAAAGTAGAGTAGGTAGTAATCAGAGATGATTGAATAATCTCATATTGATCAGAGCAGAAGTGTCCAAGTAGGTGAAAGAGTTGTTGAAGAAGTTTGGAATGGAAGATTCTAAACTAGTATGTACTCCTATGGTAACTGGTTGGGCAAGAATGATGAATCACCTAAGATTGAAGGACTACTTTATCTAACCTTTACCAGATCAAATATAATGCATGCAAATTGTCTTATGACAAGATTTCAAGAAGATCATAGAGAGCCATGTGTGTTGGTAGTCAAAATGGTTATGAGGCTACCTCTTAGGGGAAGCAGGTAGATGATGTTGATATGAGTTCCTGATAAAGAGCAGTAAGTGTTGCAGTGTTGATTAACAGGGGAAGTTGTGCATTGACAATAAGATCTGAGTTGAGATTTGTCTGTTGGATCTAGGACATACAACTGAGAGGGGGGGGGTGAATCAGTTGTATAGAACTTCTTGTAATTCAAACACTTAATTCTCCGTTGTTAGTTAGCAGCATATCAAATAATCATTCATGGAAGCACAATACATAAACACAAGAGCAGATAAGCATCAACACATTGAACACCAAGATTTTGACATGGAAAACCCGATTAAGGGAAAAACCACGGGGTGATTAACCCAAGAATTATTCTCTGTTAGAAGAATAAGGAAAAATGAATGGCACATGCCAATAAGGGCTCACTGCCCGAGCACACTGCTCACAAAGAGGCCCACTGCCTACAAGGAGACACACTGTCTACAAAGTGATAAAAATCACAGTCGTGAACTGGAGAATGACATCTCTACCATGTCCGGATCAGTTCCAATTAAGCCCAACAATCTCTGCTCTGCCTTTCGCACCTTTCTTCGCTATATCATCCTCATCCACATACCACACACACTGAAATGAATTCACAAATCATTATTTATACAAGACATCGACTTAGGAACAGGCATCTAAGTCGGCAAACAACCATAGGAGTATCCGCAAGATGGATAACACATCCGGTCGGCCATCACAAGAACATTCGCAGGATGAACAACTCATCCGGTCGGCTAAACAGAGCAATAACTTCATCCGGAAGAATAACTTCAATTCCGGGCTCTACCATCAATGCGGACCAACAACACAACCTAAACATGATCCAAGAACCTTCACAAGCCTGTCTGAATGTCCGGATACATCCACACTTCCTCTTCTTACTGGGGTCTCTTGTCTTCCTCATCCGGAACTTCAAGAACACAGTCTGTCGCTAATGTCATAATGCAAGAGGTACTTCCGGACCTCGAAATCATACACAAATCAGGATGATACATCACAAGGACATCTCAAATACTCCTTCCAATCCGCAGATTATGATAATACAATTCCGGACCTCACCGGACCTTTTTGTGATCCTCTGTCACCTCCGGATACTTGCCGGACCCGGTTCTATACCGGCAGCCATAATTCCTTCAGATCTTCATGCGGACCTCTGAAATCTTAACTGTAGCATCTCAAGACTCATATCTACTAACCCTTTAATCCGCATCCTCCGGTTCTCATCCTATACAATATATTTACCTTCTTCTTATCACTGTTCTTCACTGTTCCTGACTGAGGCTAATTTTCTCAATATCCTCAGCACAAAGCTCATCAAATCCTTCTTGTCAGTGCAGTATGAGTATGTTGACATCAATGACAACACTGGCTCACCTCATACTTGCCAACAATCTCCCCCTTTGTCATTGATGGCAACATATGATGTGAAAAACCATCAAGACAAGAACTTCTCTTTTCTGTCACAGCTCCCCCTATCAACAACAACCCTTCACATGTCTTCCTTTGCTGCTCCCCCTTTGATCATCAACCACTTGTTTTTCACATGTCTTCTCTCCCCCTTTGACATCAATGGCAAAGGGCTCATACTTGCAATTCTCATGCATCAGAATCATACCAGCTGCTCCCCCTTAGTTGCAGCTCCCCATTAGTCCGGATCACAAGATATGACTGTGATAGCCACCGGACTGATGCACATCAGTGCATCTTAGTTCATCACCGGAGGGGCCATGACCCCTAACTTTTCCCGGAGATATTCAAAAGAGTCTTTGGGAAGAGGTTTTGTAAAGATATCTGCAATCTGATCCTTGGAGGGAACATACTCCAATCTGACTTCTTCCTTGTTTACTTGTTCTCTTAAAAAGTGAAATTTGATAGATATGTGCTTAGTCTTAGAATGCAATACCGGATTCTTGGAAATATTAATTGCACTTGAATTATCACAGAAAATTGTGATAGGCTCCTCATATTCAACTTTGATGTCTCTTAGCATCTGCTTCATCCATAAGATTTGAGTACAACTACCTGCTGCTGCAATGTATTCTGCTTCAGTTGTAGACAGAGATATTGCATCTTGTTTCTTGCTTAGCCAAGAAACCAATCTCTTCCCCAAAAAGAATGCTCCACCACTAGTGCTCTTCCGGTCATCCACATCTCCTGCCCAATCTGCATCTGTGTAAGCATGAAGAGAGAAATCCGAATCTCTAGGATACCATAGACCATACTCAACTGTCCCTTTCAGGTATCTAAAAATTCTTTTGATTGCCATAACATGAGATTCTCTAGGATCAGCCTGGAATCTTGCCACAAGACCAACAGCTTGCATTATATCTGGTCTAGTTTGAGTGAGATACAACAATCCACCAATCATTGATCTATACTTTGTCTGATCTGCCTTTGGAGAATCATCATCTTTGCTTAACTTACATCCGGTTGCCATAGGAGTGTTCATAGGCTTTGAGTCTTCCATACCAAATTTTTTTAACAATTCTTTCACATATTTGGTCTGAGAGATGAAGATCCCTTCTTTTGTTTGAGTAATTTGCAGACCCAAGAAGAAATTCATTTCACCAAGCATAGACATTTCAAACTCACTTTTCATTTGATTTGCAAAAGTTTTACACATACTATCTCTTCCTCCAAAAATGATATCATCCACAAACACTTCAACAATCAGAATGTTTTCATGATCAATTTTGAAATATAAGTTGCTGTCAGCAGTACCTTTGTTGAATCCAATCTGCACAAGATGCTTATCCAACCTTTCATACCATGCTCTTGGGGCTTGCTTCAATCCATACAAAGCTTTCTTCAACTTGCAGACCATATCATTATTATCAGACAATTGAAATCCATCCGGTTGTTCAATGTAGACTTCTTCTTCCAGATCACCATTTAGGAAGGCAGACTTGACATCCATCTGATATACCTTGAAATCTTTGAAGGCAGCAAATGCAAGAAGTAATCTGACTGCTTCAATTCTTGCTACCGGAGCAAAAGTCTCTTCAAAGTCAATTCCTTCTATTTGAGAGTAGCCTTTGCAGACCAATCTAGCTTTGTTTCTGATTACTTCACCAGCTTCATTTAGTTTGTTCCGGAAGACCCACTTGGTTCCAATTACATTCCTGTCTCTAGGTCTGGGAACAAGATCCCAAGTATGATTTTTCTCAATTTGCATCAGTTCATCTTCCATTGCTTTGGTCCAGTTTTCATCATTGCAGGCTTCATTTATTGTTTTAGGTTCAATCTTTGAAATCAGACAACATTCATTCTGATCTTGAGCAATATTCCTTCTAGTTTGTACACCTTTGCTTCTGTCACCTATGATCTGATCTTCAGAGTGATTTAGTCTTACATACCTTGGAATTTTGGGAATATCCAGTACTGCTGTTTCTTGATCAGGCTCATTCAAACCTAACTCTTCTTCCTGATTTACCGGATCAGGCTGACTCTGTCTCACCGGAGAGGATTGAGGTCCTTGAACACTATCTTGGTCATCTTCATCAAACTCATAAAATCTTGAAGGCTTCTCAATTCCTTCATCCACCTTTACATTGGTGCTTTCTATCATCTTCCTCAATCTCTTATTGTAACACCGGTATGCTTTGCTTTGAGTGGAGTAGCCCAAGAAAATTCCTTCATCACTTCTAGCATCAAACTTTCCTAGATCTTCATCTCTTTTAATATAACACTTGCTACCAAATACTCTGAAATATTTCACAGTAGGAGTGATGCCAAACCAAAGTTCATAGGGGGTCTTACCGGTGTTGTTTCTGATTTGAACTCGATTGAGAGTGTAGACTGTAGTGCTGATAGCTTCTTTCCAAAACATTTGAGGAACATTTGCTTCCAACATCATTGTCCTAGCAGCTTCCTGGATGGTCCGGTTCTTTCTCTCAACTACTCCATTCTGCTGTGGAGTCTTAGGAGCAGACAACTGTCTCCTTATACCCTGTTTCTCACAAAAGTCAATGAATTCACCAGATGTAAATTCACCACCTCTATCAGACCTTAGACACTTTAGTTTCAATCCGGTTTGATTCTCCACCATAGCTTTGAAGATTTTGAACTTCTCAAAAGCTTCTGATTTTTCTTTTAGAAAGGTAACCCACATCATCCGGGAATGATCATCAATTAACAACATGAAATATCTATCACCTTGCAGACTCTTGATTCTTGTCGGACCACATAGATCAGTATGTACTAATTCCAACAATCCGGTAGAAGACTGATCTTTGCTTTTAAAAGAGACTCTGCTTTGTTTGCCTAACTGACATTCTTTACACACACTGTTTGTAGGTTTTATCAACTTTGGAAGATCTCTCACAGCCTGAGTATTGCTTATTTTGATGATGTTATCAAAATTTACATGACACATTCTTCTATGCCATAACCAACTCTGATCAATTTGAACAAACAAACAACTTTTATTTGAACCAACCAGATGAAAGATGTTACCTCTTGTCTGAGTACCGGATGCAATTTCAGTTCCGGAGCTTGTAAAGATTCTGCATTTTCCATTCTTGAACCGGAGATCATAGCCTTTGTCCACTAACTGACCAACACTGAGAAGATTGTGCTTCAATCCTTCAACATACAGTACATTTCCTGTTTTGCTCTTACCATCAAAGGAGATAGTTCCCCTACCTCTGATTCTGCCAGCAGAATTGTCACCAAACTTTACCATTCCTCCTTCATATCTTTCCAAGTCTAAGAACTTATTCTTGTCACCAGTCATATGGTGAGAACATCCACTGTCAATAACCCAATCATCCTTTTCTTCCACTTGAGCAGCCAAGGCTTTTTCAACAACTTTGTGATTGACAGATTCAGAGAGCAAGGAATCTTCTTCCTTGATGGCTATAAACACCCACTCATTTCCGGATTTGCTTCCTGGATCTGATTCATCATCTGTTACTCCTTCATTGTCATCTTCTTCATGAACATAATAGCAATTCTTTTGAAACCTTTGTCTGTGAGTATTAGATCTTGCAGATCTCTCCGGACATCTTGAGGCAAAATGACCAATCTTATTGCAGTTGAAACACTTAAAGGGTAGTTTTCCTTCATACTTACCGGATCCTCTTGGCAGTCTCTTTGCAATGAGGGCTTCAAGTTGAGCTGTTTCTGCTTCTTCTTCTTCCATGTCTCTTCTGGCTTGATCATACCATGACAATTTCCTTGATGAGTTTTCACCCGGATCAAATCTCTGTTTGCCTTTCACATAGGCACTGGCTTTAAAAGCAGATTCAGTCTTGGGTGGATCATCTCCAAACTCGGTCATTTCAAATGCAGCTAGTTTGCCAGTCAGTTGTTCTCTTGTGACAGTTGTGTGGGCTCTGAATTCATCAATGGCAGCAACTTTGATTTTGTAGGCAGCAGGAAGGGATCTTAGGATTTTGCAGACAATTTCATTTTCATCTAGAGTTCCACCAGCATTTCTGATTCCACATACCAGCTCATTTACTCTTGGCATAAAGGTAGTAATGTTTTCATCATCTCTCATTTTCAATCTTTCAAATTTCCCTTTCAGACTTTGCAACCTTGCACTTTTGACAAACTCATCTCCTTCATACAGAAGTTCCAGTTTAGTTAGGATCTCATATGCAGTTGGTAGGTCAATGACATTCGAGAGATCTGAGTCATTTAATGCGCTTAGAAGAGCTTCCTTGGTCCGCAGATTGTTTTCAGCTTCTGTGGTTTCATCTGGAGTTGTCGGACCACCTTGTGGGGGTATATATGGTTTTGAAATCATAGCCAAGTATGCTTTTCCCATACATTCCAAATGACACTTCATGCGACCTTTCCAGAGAGTGAAGTTGGTTCCATCGAACTTCGGACTATCCTTCTTGTATGACGACATCTTGGATCACCTCAAGCGGTTAAGCTCCTATCAGAGGAACTTAGCTCTGATACCAATTGTTGGATCTAGGACATACAACTGAGAGGGGGGGGGTGAATCAGTTGTATAGAACTTCTTGTAATTCAAACACTTAATTCTCCGTTGTTAGTTAGCAGCATATCAAATAATCATTCATGGAAGCACAATACATAAACACAAGAGCAGATAAGCATCAACACATTGAACACCAAGATTTTGACGTGGAAAACCCGGTTAAGGGAAAAACCACGGGGTGATTAACCCAAGAATTATTCTCTGTTAGAAGAATAAGGAAAAATGAATGGCACATGCCAATAAGGGCTCACTGCCCGAGCACACTGCTCACAAAGAGGCCCACTGCCTACAAGGAGACACACTATCTACAAAGTGATAAAAATCACAGTCGTGAACTGGAGAATGACATCTCTACCATGTCCGAATCAGTTCCAATTAAGCCCAACAATCTCTGCTCTGCCTTTCGCACCTTTCTTCGCTATATCATCCTCATCCACATACCACACACACTGAAATGAATTCACAAATCATTATTTATACAAGACATCGACTTAGGAACAGGCATCTAAGTCAGCAAACAACCATAGGAGTATCCGTAAGATGGATAACACATCCGGTCGGCCATCACAAGAACATTCGCAGGATGAACAACTCATCCGGTCGGCTAAACAGAGCAATAACTTCATCCGGAAGAATAACTTCAATTCCGGGCTCTACCATCAATGCGGACCAACAACACAACCTAAACATGATCCAAGAACCTTCACAAGCCTGTCTGAATGTCCGGATACATCCGCACTTCCTCTGCTTACTGGGGTCTCTTGTCTTCCTCATCCGGAACTTCAAGAACACAGTCTGTCGCTAATGTCATAATGCAAGAGGTACTTCCGGACCTCGAAATCATACACAAATCAGGATGATACATCACAAGGACATCTCAAACACTCCTTCCAATCCGCAGATTATGATAATACAATTCCGGACCTCACCGGACCTTTTTGTGATCCTCTGTCACCTCCGGATACTTGCCGGACCCGGTTCTATACCGGCAGCCATAATTCCTTCAGATCTTCATGCGGACCTCTGAAATCTTAACTGTAGCATCTCAAGACTCATATCTACTAACCCTTTAATCCGCATCCTCCGGTTCTCATCCTATACAGTATATTTACCTTCTTCTTATCACTGTTCTTCACTGTTCCTGACTGAGGCTAATTTTCTCAATATCCTCAGCACAAAGCTCATCAAATCCTTCTTGTCAGTGCAGTATGAGTATGTTGACATCAATGACAACACTGGCTCACCTCATACTTGCCAACATTGTCAACTCAAGAAGGAGAGAAGTACAAGGTCTAGCACCCTTTGCCATTGATGTCAAAGGGGGAGAGAAGTTCATGTGAAAACCCTAAGGAGAAAATTGCAGTAAGTGAAAGCATAAAGTAAGGGGGAGCAAAGAAGCAAAGCAAGTTTGTTCATCTTGATGGTTTTTCACATCAAGTGTTGCCATCAATGAAAAAGGGGGAGATTGTTGTAAGTATGAGTAGTAAGTGTTGTCATTGATGTCAACACCTAAGGTCAGCATCTAAGAAAGTTATTTGGATGAATTTGAACAAGTGTTTGATTGTTCTGTCTCCTAGAACATTATAGTGTTTTGCTCCGTATTTCCTCAGAATTGGAGACTGGAGTGTGAGATTGGGATATGATTTAAAGAAGTGTCTGAAGATGCTAAATCCTGATTTTGGAGGTCTAGAACGTTGTACAGCAAAAGATCTATTCACCACCTTGAAGAATGTGTCTAGCAATGTGTGCAGAGCGACAGGAGAAAATGTTTTGCTCCGTATTTCTCCACAGATTGGAATTTGGCTTTGCAGTTCTGAACTTAAGCTTATAAAGTCCTTAGCTATCTTCATTCTAGAGGATTTGTGATTTGGTACTCTAGAAGACAAGTTTGTGATGTTATACTTCAGGTGAAAGTTGTTGAGTTTAGGTGATATTTGTTGTCTTCAAATATCTCCAAGTGAGATCTATTGCAGATGGATTTGTCATCTCTCAAGAGAATTTATGTTGGTCATGGATGTTTCAACCTCATGTTAAAGCATTGAACAAGGTCTACTTGTTATGATTGTGATCGAGGAAGCATATGATCAAGAATCTTCCCAATTTATGTTGTTTGGCCGACCTGTTTAATTGCGGTGATCAAGAAGATGTTTTTGATGAATGTTTAATTGATGTGTATCATGATTAGATAGATTTGATTCCAAACTAAGGAGTAATACATTATGCCCTCATTCTTTTGTGGCATGTGATGCTTAGGTCTAGATCTAATTTGATGTATGTATGAATTCTGACCTAGGAGATTGTTCCTATGGGTGATGAATGTAATGCTGACCTTAATGTACATTCCAAGGTTGATGAATTGTATAAATACATGTATTGAATTTGTGTTTGAGGTGTAGTAGTGTGAATATGTGAAGACAAGTGCGAAGTCAAAAAGCAAAGCATAGCAGAAGAGTTTTATTGCACTTTGATAGAACTAAACTCAGGCATGGTGTAGATGCTATTCAATTAGTTCAAACCTATGGCAGTGAGCCTATATACAGTGAGCATCTTTGGATAGTGAGTCCTTAAGGGTAGTGATCCCTAAGACAGCGAGCCTCTAATTTCTAGTATTGCTATAACATTTATATCTTTATGGGCTAACACCCACAGTGGTTTTTCCCTTATAGGGTTTTCCATGTAAAAATTTGGTGTCTCATGTGTTGATTGCGTTATTGTGTTGAGCTTCTTATTTCATGCTTTCATGGTTAAATCTAAATAACAGTAAGTGTTTGATGTGTTCATAAGTATTCAAAGTTTTAGGGACAACTGATTCACCCCCCCCCCTCTCAGTTGTCTAGTACAAATTTCAACAAGAAGATCACCATTGCTCTAACATCACAACTATGGCCCAAAGAAAATCAATATGCCAACATATATGACCATAATTAGAGGTGGATATACCATATCAAATATTTTTTTGTTCATTTATAATTATGTATAAAATTGTTTCAAACATGTTTTTTTACAATTTATTAATTATAATTTGTCAAGTGGCATATCCATATATAATGAATATTGTTTTTACATATCTCTATTACATATTTCAAGTAAATTGTTTTAAACTATATGATTTGATAGATAAGGAAACCTAGCACTTAACCTTAAGGTGTGTGCAGAAAGATGGGGGACCAAAAAGTGGCCAAAACCACTTTTTGGTCCAAACAAGACACAACGTGAGCACGTTATAATATGCTCACATTAAGGCTCAGTAGTTACTGAGCCATAATGTGCTTGTGTTATTTCTTTATAGAAATAAAAAACAAATGTTAAATTATTTTTTTCCTTTATTTCAAATCTACATATATTTTTTATGATAGAAGACAATTGAGCAACCAAAAAGAAAGAGTTTTAAGGTAATATGTTCAAGCAACACGTAGTGTAGAATTTAAGTCCATGTTAGACATACACCAGTACTATAGTCAATACTAGAAGAAAAAACAACAAATAGAGAGATGGAGAGATAAATAGATAGAGAGATAGACAAGGGGAGTGGGACAAGGAAAGATAGAGATAGAGAGAGGGAGAAATAGAGAGATAGAGGGGAGGGAGAGAGGGAGAGAGGGAGAGAGGGAGAGGGAGACAGAGAGATAGAGATATAGAGAGAGGAATGGGTAGAAGGAGAGAGGAGATATAGAGGGAGGGAGAAATAAAGATAGAGAGAGCGAGAGATAGAGAAGGATATGGAGATAGAGAGGGAGACATAGAGAAATATATATAGAGAGAGAGGGACATATAGAGAGATAGAGATGGAAGGGAAGAGAAATGGGGAAAGGGATATTGAGAGATATAGATAGAGGGAGGGAGAGATAGAGAGAGGTGGGGAGAGAGAGAGAGAAAGAGAGAGTCGCTTTCTACCTATCCTCTATCTCTATATTTCTACCCTCCATATATCTCTATCTCTCTATCCTACCTCTATCTCTCTATCCTTCTTCTATCTATCTATCTATTTTTATCTCTCTCCCTATTTCCCTCTATCTATATCTATTGCAACTATGTGTAGTCAGTGTTGTCATTGATGTCAACAAGCTTGTGTTGTCATTGGTGTTAACTGTATGAGAAAGAGTTCTTACAAGAGTATGAGTAGTTGGTGTTGAGTGGATGCTATCTCTAATGATGAGGAAGTGTTGAATATGGTGATAATATGTTTCTAGTGCTTTGTTTCCAAGTGCTTTTGAGAAAAATTGAATAAAATAAGAAAACAGTGTGTGACAATGGTATTCTGTGTTGCAGAATAGTGTTCTATTTTGCTCTGCATTTCCCTTATATTGAAGATTTGTTTATGCGGTTTGGATATGTTGTTTAGAGGTATTCATAGGTACTTCATTCATAATTTGGCATGCTAGATCGATGTGCAGAGGAAGATGTGTTTACCAGTGTGTGAACTATGTATTGTAGAGGTGACTAGGAGAAATGTTTTTGCTTCGCATTTCTCCGCAAAGTGGTTTTAGGTATTGTGGTTTTGGAAGTGTGCTTATAAGGTTAATATCTATCTTCATTCAAAGTTGTTCATGGTTTGATGCTTCGGAAGAGGATTTATTGAGTTGCAGTGTATGACAGAGACATTTGAGTATGCTAGGCAAACAAGATAAGGTTGTGCGGCAGGTGAAAGTTGTTGTGGAGGAATTTGTTGGTTTTTAGGATGTTTGTGGGATATTATAGATTGTGCTCAAGCATGGCATATGATCTACGAGTCATCTTTGGGTTTGAGGAAGCATGTACATAATTGTTTATGGTGTTTACACTAGTTCAACTGACCTTGGGTGTTTACACTAATTGCGGAGTTGCTTCGATGATTGTGGAAGCGTGGTGTAACATGTATGAGTGGATTTAGGTCTGAGCTAAGGTGTGTTGAGGTCCACCTTCATTCCTTTCCACCACAGGAATGTTTTGGGTCTAACCTAATTTGAATTTGTGAAATTAAGGAGCCTTACTCGATCATTGACAGTGGATGCTCAAATCATATGACCGGTGTTAAGAGTATGTTTGTTAAACTTGAAAAATATGATGGAGGACTAGTTAGATTTGGTGATGATACATCGGCTAAGATATGTGGAAGAGGTTCAATCAGTTTTGAAGGAAATTATAATATTGATGATGTTCTTTATATTAAGGGTTTAAAGCATAACAATCTTGTGTTTTAGGATGGTGGTTGTGAGATCAAAAAAGATTCTAGAACTGTGATAGCTGCTGGAAAGAGGATAGATGGAAATGTTTATCAGCTCAAAGGTGGTGATGGTTATTGTTTCATGACTCATATTAGTGAGAGTTGGCTATGGAATAGAAGATTGTATCACATCAATTTTGATAGCCTGGTAAGAATAAGTTCAGTTCAAGTTGTAAGATATCTACCAAAGATTACAAAGCCTATCAATGCTATCTGTAAGAAATGTCAAGTTGGAAAGAAAGCAAGAAGAAGTTTCAAATTCAAGGATCAATATTCTACCAGACTATTGGAATTGGTGCATATATATCTTTGTGGTCCTACCAACGTAAGGAGTTTTCAAGGTGAGGTATTTCATGCTACTGATTGATGATTAATCTAGAACGACATGGGTTACTTTTCTCAAAGAAAAATTAGAAGCCCTAGATAATTTCAAAGCATTCAAAGTCATGGTTGAGAATGAAATGGATATGAGAATCAAATGTTTCAGGGTTGACAGAGGTGGAGAGTTCACCTCTAATGCGTTTAACATGTTTTGTGAGAATCATGAAATAAAGAGGCACTTATCTACCCCTAGCACTCCTCAACAGAATGGAGTGGTTGAAAGAAAGAATAGGATTGTTCAAGAAGTTACAAGGACAATGATTAAAAAAGAAAATCTACCAGAGGTCTACTGGAGAGAAGCAATTCATACTATTGTTTATATACTGAACAGAGTGCAGACAAGAGCAAACAGTACAAAGACTCCTTATGAGTTATGGTATGGAAGGATTCCTACTGCCAAGTACTTCAGAGTGTTTGGAAGAAAATGTTATATCAGAAGGGATGAAGAAAACCTAGGAAAGTTTGATGCAAGGTCTGATGAAGGTATCTTCCTTCGGTATTCTAATAAAAGAAAAGCTTATCGGTGCTATAACAAGAGACTAAGAAGGATTGTTGAGAGTGCAAATGTCAAAGTTGATGAAGATCTACAAAAGAATTCAAAAGTAAATGGATATGAATCAAATGAATCTTCTTGCAGAAAAGAAGAAAATGCTAAGGAAAAGGAAGTGCAGGTTGAAGAGGAAGAAGCTTCAAAAATGACTCCTAAAACTCCCAAGTATGTGTAGAAGCATCATTCTGAATATCAAATCATTGGTGATAAGAACAAAGGTGTGCTAACAAGAAGGAAAGTTGTTGAAGAACAGGTACATCTATGTTTACTCTCTAAAGTTGAACCTAAGACAATACTTGAAGCATGAAGGATGAGTATTGGATCAAGGCTATGGAAGAAGAACTAATGCAGATTGAAAAGAATCAGACTTGGGAACTTGTCCCAAGACCAGCAAACAAAAATGTGATTGGAACTAGGTGGGTATTCCGGAACAAACTGAATGAGAATGGAGAAGTGGTAAGAAACCAGGCAAGGCTTGTGTGTAAAGGTTACTCACAAGTAGAAGGAATAGACTATGAGGAAACTTATGCTCTGGTGGCAAGAATGGAGGCCATCAGAATGTTTTTGGCTTTTGCAGTACATAAGGATTTCAAAGTATATCAAATGGATGTGAAGTCTGCTTTCTTGAATGGTGAATTGGAAGAAGAAGTATACATAGAACAACTGGATGGATTTCAATTTTTAGATAAACCAGATATGGTTTGTAGGATGAAGAAGGCGCTATATGGATTGAAGTAAGCCCCCAGAGCTTGGCATGCAAGGTTAGATAGGTACTTATTACAACAAGGATTCAATGAAGGTACCACAGATAGTAATCTATACATCAAAGTAGGAGAAGATCAAATTCTGATTGTGGAAGTATATGTAGATGATATAATATTTGGTGGAAATGAAGGTATGTGTAAGAGTTTTGTAGATGAAATGTAGAAAGAATTTGAAATGTCAATGTGTGGGGAAATGAACTTCTTCCTTGGGCTATAGATCAATTAGACAGATAAAGTTATTTTCATTTCACAATCAAAATATGTCAAGGAGATGTTAAAGAATTTTGGAATGGAAGATTCTAAGCCAGTATGTACCCCTATGACAACTGGTTGCAAGCTGAGCATGAATGATGAATCTCCTAAGTCTGATCAGAGTGGGTATAGATCAATGATTGGAGGATTGCTATATTTAACTGCTACTAGACCGGATATTATACATGCAATTTGTCTTGTGGCTAGATTTCAAGAAGATCCTAGAGAGTCACATGTTGTAGTAGTGAAGAAGATATTCAGATATTTAAAGGACACTCTGGATCATGGCTTGTGGTATCCAAAGGGTAATGACTTTTCTCTAAGTGCCTATATAGATGCAGATTGGGCTGCTTGTGTGGATAACAGGAAAAGCACAAGTGGTGGTGCATTCTTTCTTGGAGGAAGAGTGGTGTCATGGTTAAGTAAGAAGTGGGATTTAGTATCTTTGTCTACTGCAAAGGCAGAATATAGTGTTACAACATCTTGCTGCACACAAGTGTTGTGGATGAGGAAAACCTTGAAGGATATCAGAGTTGTATATGATGAACCTATTCCTATCTTTTGTGATAATACAAGTGCTATTAATATTTTAAAAAATCCAGTGATGCACTCAAGGACAAAACATATCTCAATCCAATATCACTTTCTGAGAGAGAAGGTTGCAAAGAATGAAGTGAAGCCTGAGCATGTGCCTATAAAGGAACAAGTTGCTAATATATTCACTAAGGCTCTTCCTAAGGATATATTTGAGTATCTCTAGGAGAAGTTAGGAGTTATTTCTCCTCCTTCCTTGAACTAGATGCATAAAGAGATGCATCAGTCTAGTGAATTTCAAGATTCATTCCTTATTATGGACTGATGTTGGAGGCTACCTCTCAGGGGGAGTTGGTAGTAGGCTTGTTGATTGTTGTAGTCAAGGGTAGTATGAAGAGAAGTAAAAGAAAATATGTGACAAAGAAAAGAATCAGAGAGATAAATATGAAGCCCTTTGCCATTGATGTCAAAGGGGGAGAGAGCAATGTGAAAAAAGGAAAGAGTCAGTTGTCAAGAAGAGAGTAGCAAGCTAAGGGGGAGAGAAAGAGAAAGGAAAAGAGTTGGTATGAAGCATAGTATTGAGGATGTTGTTGTGTTGATGGTTTTTCACATTATGTGTTTCCATCAATGACAAGGGGGAGATTGTTCCAAGTATGTGCAGTCAGTGTTGTCATTGGTGTCAACTGTATGAGAAAGAGTTGTTACAAGAGTATGAGAAGTTGGTGCTGAGTGGATGCTATCTCTAATGATGAGTAAGTGTTGAAGATGGTGATAATATGTTTCTGGTGCTTGGTTTCCAAGTGCTTTTGAGAAAATTTGAATAAAATAAGAAAACAGTGTGTGACAGTGGTATTCTTTGTTGCAGAGTAGTGTTCTGATTTTGATCCACATTTCCCTTATATTGAAGATTTGTTTATACTATTTGGATATGTTGTTTAGAGGTATTCATAGGTGCTTCATTCAGAATTTGGCATGTTGGATCTATGTGCAGAGGAAGATGTGTTCACCAGTGTGTGAATTGTGTATTGCAGAGGTGTCTAGGAGAAATGTTTTTGCTCCACATTTATCCGCAAAGTGGTTTTAGGTCTTGTGGTTCTGGAAGTGTGCTTATAAGGTTAATATCTATCTTTAGTTGAAGTTATTCATGGTTTGGTGCTCTGAAAGAGGATTTATTGAATTGCAGTGTATGATAGAGACATTTGAGTATGCTGGGTAAACAGGATAAGGTTGTGAGGCAAGTGAAAGTTGTTGCAGAGGAATTTGTTGGTTTTCAAGATGTTTGTGGGATATTATAGATTGTACTCAAACATGGCATATGGTCCATGAGTCATCTTTGGGTTTGAGGAAGAGTGTACATAATGTTTATGGCGTTTACACTGGTTCATCCAACCTTGGGTGTTTACACTAATTGCGGAGTTGCTTTGATGATTTTGGAAGCATGGTGTGACATGTATGAGTGGATTTAGGTCTGAGATAAGGTGTGTTGAGGTCTTCCTTCATTCCTTTCCACCACAAGAATGTTTTGGGTCTGACCTAATTTGAATTTGTGAAATTAAGGAGCCTTACCAACATTGGAGAATGTTCTTAAGGTTGAAGATGGTATAAATAAGTGTTAAGTTGTTGAAGGATGATAAGATAGATGAGTATGATGTATGTGATGTGAATTACAGAGTGATAGAGTGCAAATTTGTGTGAGTGTAGTGCAAACTTTCTTGTGTTAGATTATTAGATGCAGTGAGTAGAAGGTGTCTACAATTCCTTAGTGAGACTATAGAGCTAATGATGGCATTGTGGTGGACTTCTCTGTTGCATTGAGATAGTTTTCTCCTTGTAACAATCTTCTCTATCTTCTCTATTATGGCAGTGAGCCTTTCTTTTGGGTAGTGAGACCTTTGGTAGTGAGCCTATTGTTTTTTAGTGTTGATATTACTTTATACTATGAGCTAATCCTCACTGTGGTTTTTCCCTTAGTTTTTCCACGTAAATCTGGTGTTCTCTTGTGTTTGATGTTGATTTGATCATGTTTCTATTATTTGCTTTCATGCTTAATAATCATAACAATTTAAGGGCTAATTGAATTGATGAGTATCTAAATGTGTTTGAGGGTTTTGGAATTATAAGTTACCACTGATTCACCCTCCCTCTCATTTGTCTTGTGCATTCAACAATATCTCCCTCTCTCTATATCTCTTTATCTATCTCTCTCACTCTCTCTCTCTATTTCTACCTCTCAATATATCTCTCCCCATCTCTCCATCTCTTTCCCTCTTTATATCTCTCCCTATATCCCTATCTCTCCCTCTCTACCTCTCTCTCTATCTCTAATTTTTCCCTCTCTATCTCTCCCTCAATCTATATCTCCCTATCTCTCCACTCTCTCTATCTCTATAACTATCTCCTTCTCTATCTATCTCTCTCCCTCTATCTATCCTTTTCTCTATAAAAGCCTTCTTCTATCTCTCTTTCTCCCTCTATCTCTCTATCTCTTCCTCTATCTCTATATCTCTCCCTCTCTATCTCTATCTCTCCCTCACTCTATCTCTTCCTCTCTCTCTCTCTCTATCTCTCTCTACTTCCCACTCTCTAGATCATTTGGCTATAGGTGTCCAAATTGGCTGAAAGATAAACCCCAATTACATAAATTACATTTGTGCATATGTAGATCTTTGTGTCTCAATTCAATTCATATAGTGCTAAGGGCATAGATTTTTAGTCAAATCATGCCACATACATCTTGACCAAGCACAATAGATTAGAATTAAACACATCTTGATCAACTCACAATTATAGAGAAAGATTACACTTGAAAAAATATGAATTCCACCTAGGATCAATGAATATGTATATGAATAGGGGAGAATATTTCATGGTGGATATACAAGTCAATCAAATTAAGACCGAGGGTACAAATCATGTGTATTCAATTTACTTTTAGTCGATGATTATAGTTTGCAACAATGATAATCATGCTCATAAATGGAAGTAGTCCTACCTAAGGAGAATCTAGAAGCTTCTCCCACTCTTTGTCCAAGGGAAAATTTATCTTCTATAAGAGTCTAAAGTGGAACTCTAGTTAAATGGTACATTCATAAGATGCATCATATGCTTGAGCCATAGATGTTTGTACAAGGGCCCATAGCTCTATCAATGTATTGAAAACTAATTGAACCTCCTTGATAAAAGGATATAAGGACCACATGTTGAATATAGTTTCTTCTTGGCTCTTCTCATTCACAAGGCTTAGATGACATGGCCTCCATTTTGGCCTTGTAGTATTAGCTTCACAAGACCTTGATGTGGTCAAGGGAAGACACTAACTATTTGATCTCTTTAATTTGGTCATTTAACCTCTTGACCTCCTTCTTTGATCCTTCTATTATATTCTTTAGGTCAACCTCTTTTTCTCTTAGGACCATGAGTGTCTAGGCCTAGGTGTCCACTTGATTTTTTAGATTTGCTAGCTCAAAATCTTGGTTAGAGGCCCTTTCCTTTAGTGATCCTATTTCAATAGCCTTAGCACTAGTTTTAGCTTTTTCATGGCTCAATTATACTTCCAAGTTTTCCACTTGCTTTTATAATGCATTCTTGGTGGTTGTCTTAGTTACCATCAAGATTTTCCCTATTGCCAACTCTATTCTTACTTTAGTCAATTTTGTTTTAACCTCTAGGGGCTATTTTTTAGTTGCTTCTATTAGGTAGAAAAGAGATCACAAGATTAAAGAGTTAAACTAGTCCATCCCTCTTCTACAAGACATTGGGGCACAAACCAAGCATGGCTTCTACCCAAGTAGGAGAGCCAAACTACAAGGATTTTCCCATATATTGTATATAGAAGGACCAACCAAGTTCAACCAAAACTCAATAAGCAAGTCAAGACTAAGGTTAAACCACTAGACAATGAATAATAGACTAATATCAACTACAAGAAACAAACCATAAAGATCTGATAGCACAGCAGAGGTAGGGAAGTGATTCAAAACCTGTTAAATTTAGCAGAAAGGTCGAGGATAGGGGCACTTAGGTGCCCTAGGCCGTTTTTAAAGTTAGGCAGAACTTTTAACTCTTTTAGATCTATATTCATCAGCAATGTCTTCTCTCCAGAGATCAACATCTGAAACCTATTCTTCTTACCTGCACACACAAAAAGAGGGAAAAGGTTGTGTTTTTTTAAGGGTTTTCCTCACTCAAACCTTGTGTCAGTGTTCCCACCTCCAAAACAATGATTGATAAGATCCAAGAGTGCTTGCCCTCACAAGGCAGAGGCCAGATCTACAACAATATGATAGATAATGATGGTAAATGATGATAATAACAACAAGATGTCCCACCTTAGTTGATGAAGACTTAGCACCAACAAAGGAGAGTGATGAAGAGGGCTTCAAACTTCCTTCAAATCTTGCAAACACCTTCAATAGCATTCACAAGTAGAAGACAATCCAAACATGAAGATTCCTTGAGCATAGAACATCACATGAGAGAAAATTTGCATTCAGCCAGTTAGGTGTAAAACGAACTACAACACACACTTAAATATGCATTCCCACTCACCTTTGGCAAATAAAACAACTTTAGGCTAAAAAATACAAACTAGAGGAGTGTTCCAAGACGACACCACAAGTTGGGGCTAAAACTCCCAACTGGTACCAAGGCACCTGGTTGCCCTAGACCTTTAGCACATAAACTTTGTAAAGTGTCTTTTAATAGGGGCTTAGTCTAGTCCTAAGTTGATTATGTCAGGTTTATTTGTCGGGGTCAGGATATTTATCATTTAGAGCTCAAAAAGGTGTTAAAATAGGTCTTAATTAGCAAAGGCAATAAAATAGGTCCAACCTATGAGCTAAACTAAGTGTAAAATGCTAGTGTACACATTTTACGACTCAAAATTTAGCCCCCACTTTAGTGTGGGTACGAACTAATGTTTGAACTCATACTAAAGGGATGGAGAAAACACTCAAACATAAAAGACCAAAGAATTATGCCAAGTTGTGAACTACAAGTAACCCCCAAACTTAGGATCCTAAGGTTACAAGCACATAAGCAAAGAGAAAACACAAAAGACATTATTAAATTAATTCACAAATAAGTGGAGTATTAAAAGCATACACAGGAATACACGTGAAAGACATGCAATATGCAAGGCATACACACTTAACACGAAGCATACATATGAGGCACAAGGAGTACACATAAGTGTTTTATATGAAAAGGGGGATGACGAGGTTGTTTTGGTTTGAATCCTCCTTTCCACATAAACATTCCAAGGGATTTTCAACCGAGTGCTTCTCCTATCAAGAGGAGAGTCAGCTATCAGGTTTGAGTTGCCACTTAGTTTTCTGCTGGGAAATTCAGATGTGATCACAAAAGGTTGTTAATTAATGCTTTTATGCCCTTGAAACCCTAATTTAAGAAAAATAATAATCAAATTTGTGAATTACGACAAATGCTACAAGAAATAAGCAGAGGGTAGAGAACCTTAACTCACTATTTTTCGCAGTCAGAAAATGGAAAATTTGGGGACAACGATGATGGCGCCCTAGTCCAATGTGCAACTTTTTCTGCAAAGTCCCGATCTCCTTCTGGCACTGATCTCTGCTATGTCTTCTATTTCCCATGATCTAAAATTGGAGGACAAGGTTGATGACGTCCTTGTCTCAAAATGTTGAATAGTATCCACTTCTTTTTAGATCCAGAATATTCAATGTCTGCCTTCCTTCTCTGCAACTCCACTTTCTCTAGATCCAACACATATAACCTACAATCACAAGGAGTGTGAGATGGGGTTGTGGTGTTTAGAGGCTTGCCTCAGTCAATCCCTGGAGAGACATTCAAGTCTTCCGAACGCCGTTGTCAGAGAGAGTGTGTGCCCTTGGGAGGTAGAGGCAAAAACTAAATGATAATGATTGATAAAGCACAATGAACAATACCTTGATGATGAAGATCTCATGGAAGGAAGAAGATCTTCAATGCCATGAGGAGAAGATATAATCCACCCTGCAAAAACAAACACAATAACAATTATATGCTTTGCAACACAATGATAATCACAAGTATGCCAATAGCTCAAGAATCAAAATTGTCATCTAGTTTTGCAAATGATAACCTAAACATGCTTATTTGTGCAACTACTAAGATTCCTGCCAAGAATTTCATATTTGAAACTTATGATGTCGGTCTGGAAACCAAATAACGGTCACAAACCCAACATTTCAAATTAGGGTAGACCCAAAATAGTGTTGGACTAGGGCAATAGTGCCCTTGTCCACCCCCTGTCTTTGCTCAAAATTCATCAAAGTGCAGCCCCCTAGGTCCTATTTGCAACAAGACCCATGGGTTTTCTCATTGGGAGTCTGATTTAACATGTAAAATGCTCTAAATGCAAATCTAAAGACCCGGGAGCTAAACCTTTAGGAAAAAGCCCCCATGGGTGCATTTTTATGACATAACATTTAGCCCCCACTTTAATGTATGCATTAAATGCATGACCAATACATGCATTAAAGTAGGTCAACAAACACAGAAAACATGCCAAGCACGGAGAAGACATGCCAAACACATTGAAGACAATGACAGGCACACAAAACATAGAGAAGACAGTTACCGATATGCAAAACACAAAGAAGACAACATTGAAGACATGTAGAGCATAGAGAATACAATGGATACAGTGATTATTTTCTTTTTGATTTTCCCATATGAAATGTATAATGCATCTACAAGGAAAGTAAACAAACAAATCCCAAAAAGTATAGAGGAGTTGTTCACCACCGGTCTTGTACTTTTTGAGAATAGACACGCCAAACAAAATCCCAAGGTGTAGAGGAGTTGTTCACCACTAGTCTTGCACCTTGAGAACAAACATGCCAAACAAATCCCAAAGTGTAGAGGAGCTCATCGCCACCAGTCTTGTACTTTGAGAATAAGCACGCCATACACACACACACTGAAGACACAGAGAAAACACAATAGACAAGCAATGGAGTGTTCCTATTGCTAGGTTCGTCACCATCTCATGCACATTACAGGCACACACTGACGATTGGGCTTCACCACAACAATCATTGAAAACATGCTTAAGGGTTGAGTTAGTCACAGAACCGCTCCCTACCTTGCAATGAGGACTTTTGAAAATGACATGATAATGCAATCTCTTTGCGAAATGCACCATCCCCGCCTCACAATGAGGGCTTAAGATAAAAGGATATGCTTGATATCCCACCTCTACAGAGGGCTTAAATGATTGTGATTGACTTTTAAATTGTTTAAACACACTCTACTATGATCTAAAGCAGATAGCTTACCTTATATATGCCCCCACCTTAAGGTGGTTGATATTGCGTACCGATATCAAGCACGTTAAGGTAGGAAGAAAACACACAAGGAAACACAAGCTCTCGCAAGGCCCATGGCCCCCAGAGGTCACATGTACTTTATGATCACCAAATGTTCCCACAAACACATCCCTGCAAGAAAGGTGTTAGTGTCCAAATAGTCATGATACACAACAATGCATATGATCAACTACATGAAAAAGCCAAGCAAGGCGATATTCATGATAAATAAAGTGCACAGAGCAACAGTATTGTTAAAGTGTTGTTAGCAAGATAAGATAACATTGACATCAACATCAAGATAGAGAAATCACGAAGTGATTCCACTAGCCAAGCATCAGATAATTTATTACAACCACGTTGTCATGTATGGAACTAAGTCCATTTTTTTATTGCTCTCAAAAGGGACACTAGGTCCGCATTAGTATAAATGTTTTTTTGTCATCTACTAGCTAGATGGAAACACTAGAGGAAGGTAAATAATAAATCAGAGAGGACAACAAGTGCCTTAGGGACAATCATGTAGGAGGGTGCCCCCAATTCACCAACCGCAACACTATGTCCATAAGACACCACACAACAATGAAATCAAAGGAGAGGAGATATAGAAGAATGATTATACAAATAGAAGAAAGTCACAATAGAGGCGGTCTCCTAGTATCCTTGACCTTACAAGAGAATCAAGGGTCACCCTAGGAGGCCTAACGACACATAACACATCACAAGGGAAGCACACCACGAAGAGATAAAGGGTTAGAGATACTTACCTGTAGGGACTGTCAGGATCTTGATCTTTATCTTAACGGTTAAGGCTTTATCACTTATCCCTTCCATATGTTCGTGAGTTTACGAGGGTAACCATGTAGGAAAGGTACCCCTTAATGATAGTTGAGAGGGGATGTTGCCATTTTCTATGTCAGTTATAGGAGCTCTTGAAATTCCATTTGAATGAGATTGTTGAGGAACCTAAAAAATGCCAATTTTAGTCCCTATATAGGGTTTTGGAATACCTTGAGTTTGAGGGATAGTTTGTTCTTCACTATCATGTAAAATTTCATTGTTTTCTAAGGTATGTGGAGGCTCAAGTAAAGGTGCATGATCCATTCTTTTGTGCAAAATGTAATTGAGAAGTGAACATCAAGTGGTTAACTTTCATTAGGTTGAAGCAAATAGTCACAAAGAGAATCTGCATCATCCAAAGCTTCATCCCGGTTAGGGAGAGTGGGAAGTGATGGTAGAGTGGTATGGATAAATATACCAATGATATCCTTTTCTTGTGCCAATATATCCTCACTAAGTGGGGTTATGTTGGGACAAGTCTCTTTTTTTGATGAATCACCCATTGCTATATCATTCTCATAGGTCTCATAAAGGATTTTCATTATGTCGTCATGAAACAAAGGGAGAGAGGGAACAATGTTCTCACCACTACTTTCACCATGATTGTTTTCAGCCATAAAATTAGTAAGATTCTCCATGATCAAAGGAAAAACATCCACAGTCGCAAGAAAGCTGTCAAAATAGACTATTGTTCTAAGGATATCACAAGTAATGCTTTTGTTCATGTCAATGCCATAGATATATGCTATTTGATGAAATACTTGAGGATATTTATCAGTTAATTTGAAAAAAATATCATAATTCATAATGTAATCAAATAAATTTTCCAAAGATGAGTCCTTAGGAGAATCCATGAATGTAAAACTATGTGTAAAAATGGTCGTAAATGCTTGATTTTTCAACTTTTCACAGTGCAAACAAGTGAAAGAATAGGTGTTGTAAATATTTTCAAGAGGGATATAAAATTATATTCCTAATAACAGTCCACTAATGCAATAATATCTTTCACAACACACTTTTGAAGTGACTCTAGAAAGTCAATAAGCCAAAACCTAGTGAAAATAGGCTAAAATATGCAATTTTTCGCCAAATCTCAATGCAAAAGAGTAGGGAAGCGGGTGTTGTAAGGAAAATGAAGATGGAAAGAAAATTATAACAGTAATAATAGCAACCTAATGCCAAAAAATCTGTTGCAACACGCATATAGTGCCTCTCTAGACCAATCCCTAGTGCAAAGATAGTGACAATATGCCAATTTTCCCAAAATTTGAATGCAAAAGCCCAAAATAAAGGGTGTTGTAAGGAAATTGAGAAGGGGAAGAAAATTATAAGGCTAATAACAGCCAATTAGTGAAATAAAATCCCTTACAACATGCTTGGAGTGCAAATCTAGCAAGACAATAGGCTCAAATTTAGTGAAAAATGCAAGTTTTCAAAGCCTAGGCATGAAATTTCACAAGGAGGCCACTATGGTGCAATACTACAATCAGAGATCAGACCTAATGAGTGTTTTGATAAGGTAGTAAAATTTGAGACAAGATTTTGACTACAACCCTAGCTCATGCGAAACTAGGTTTTCATGAAAAAAAAATGCAAAATTTCAAGCAGATTTCAACAAATCAAGCATGCAAATGAATTGTAAATGATGAATTTATATATTTTGGATCAGATCTAATGCAAATTACAGAAATTAATTTAAATTAGATGCCTATTAATTCATATTTCACAAAAAATACAAGCTTAATATGCCAATTTTTGCAAATTTTTCAAATTTTTCAATTTTTTTTGTATTTTTTCGAATGCAATATTGAAAATAATGAATTGAATGATGCTAAATTTCAGATCTGATGTAAAAATCAGAGATTTAATTAAATTTAATTGAATGAATGCAAACTATGTTAAAAATCAAGCCCTAGAATGCAATTTTTTTTTCAATTTTTTCAAATATATCAATTTTTTGTAGATTTTTGAATGCAATAGAGTGAATGAATGCAAATCTATCAAACAACACTCAGAAAGTTGCCAAAAAGTTCAAAACGCAGGTTCACCAAAATGTTTTATATGAAAAGGGGATGACAGGGTTGTTGTTTTGGTTTGAATCCTCATTTCCACATAAACATTCTAAGGCCTTTTCAACTGAGTGCTTCTCCTATCAAGAGGAGAGTCAGCTATCAGGTTTGAGTTGCCACTTGGTTTTCTATTGGGAAATTCAGATGTGATCACACAAGGTTGCTAATTAATGATTTTATGCTCTTGAAACCCTAATTTAAGAAAAACGATAATCAAATCTATGAATTACAACAAATGCTACAGAAAATAAGCACAGGGTAGAGAACCTTAACTCACTATTTTTTGTAGTTAGAAAATGGAAAATTTGGGGACAACGGTGATGGTGCCCTAGTCTAATGTGCAACTTTTTCCGCAAAGTCCTGATCTCCTTCTGGCACTGATCTTTGATATGTCTTATGTTTCCCGTGATCTGAAATTGGAGGACAAGGTTGATGGCACCCTTGTCCCGAAATGTTGAACAGTGTCTGCTTCTTTTTAGATCCAGAATCAGCAATGTCTGCCTTCCTTCTTTGTAACTCCACTTTCTCCAGATCCGACACTTGTAACCTGCAATCATAAGGAGTGTGGGAGGGGGTTGTGGTGTTTAGAGGCTTGCCTCAGTCAAGCCCCAGAAAGACATTCAAGTCTTTCAAACACCATTGTCAGAGAGAGAGTGCGTGCCCTTGGGAGGCAGAGGTAAAAACTGAATGATAATGATTGATAAAGCACAATAAATGATACCTTGATGATGAATCTCTCATGGAAGGAAGAAGCTCTTTAATGCCATGAGGAGAAGATATAATCCACCCTACAAAAACAAACACAATAACAATGTTATGCTTCGCAACACAATGATAATCACAAGTATGTCAATAGCTCAAGAATCAAAATTGCCATCTAGTTTTGCAAATGATAACCTAAACATGCTTATATATGCAACTACTAAGATTCCTACCAAGAATTTCGTATTTGAAACTTATGATGTCGGCCTGGAAACCAAATAAAGGTCACAAACCTAACATTTCAAATTAGGGAAGACCCAAAATAGGGCTGGACTAGGGTTCTAGCACCCTTGTCCACCCCCTGTCTTCACTCAAAATTCATCAAAGTGCAGCCCCCTAGGTCCTATTTGCCACAATACCCATGGGTTTTCTCATCAGGAGTCTGATTTAACATGCAAAATGCTCTAAATGCAAATCTAAAGACCCAGGAGCTAAACCTTTAGGAAAAAGCCCCCAAGGGTGCATTTTTCTGACATAACAATAAGAAATGTAATGATTACACATAAGACACATAAAGAACACATGGAATACATGGTGAAGACACATGAAAGCATAAATTAAAACATAACACATAAGATGTTAGGAACCTGTGTTTAACCCTTCTCTTTACTTTGTTAGTATATTACTTTTGGACGCATATGCTTTGTAAGCCATCCCGTGAGTATATTATATTATACCACATTCATGGGAAGTAATAGTTGTTTAGATTAGAGTTAGTATATAAGTACGTGTTGAGGCCCATGAAGGCATCCACGAATTTATTGTATTGAGCTTGCTCAAAGGAGGTTGCCCCCTCGAAGTGGCCTACGATCAATAAATTCCTTCGGTGTTTCTGCTATTTCTATTATTTCGTGCATTTTTTATTATATTGTTGTAGGAGGTTCCTCTCATCTAGTATCAGAGTGATTTCTTAGGCTCGCTGGGTAGAATTTCTACCAAAACATTTTTCCGTAGTGGCCTCTAGGCATTGTGATTTGCAGTAGTTCTTTCTTTTGTGCATCTGTATTGTTCATTTTAATTGTAGGTTTGGATCAGGGAATATCCCTATCCGCTTAACTGTGGGAAGTGCCTGGGCATATAGCCCTAAAACTCATTATGAGGAGTACTACAGGAACCTCAAAGTAGTTGGCCCATTGAGAGGACCTGCCAACGAAAAGGGCAATGGCCCCTACCTGATTGACTAGTTCCCATCCATGAGGTAAACCAAGAGTTGTCATTTGTGGCAAAGCAGTTATCAGTTTTACTTGAGTTGTGGAGTGAGGGGTACTACCCCAATAGGCAAGCCGTTAGACAGCATTGGTGGCCAAGTGACTCCCCTGAACCTTTAGGGAGCCGAACATACTTGGGGCCCAGATCTATTGAGAGCCAGCAAATCACAGATTGAATCCATCTAGAGCAATTTGCAGATCGTTTCCAGAAGAAAAAAATAAAAAAATAAAAAAAATTCACTGGAACCCCTAAAATTTCATTCTGCATATTTCCTTCCTTGAGGACCCTATCCCAATTTCCACTTATCGAAGCTAGAAATCCCACATTTGTCTATTTTTAGGGTTTGCCATAACTTCTTCAATTCTCACCCAATAGCCTTCAAATTTGACCACATTGTTCATTTCATATTTCTGCTCTTTTGTCCGTCTTGGAAAAATTTTCCCATTCTTTCACCCCGCTTCTGAAATCCCCAATTTTTGTTGCCCTTTCCCTCAGAAAGTGATGCAAAGTGGCACAAGGGAAGCAACACACAAAGGTTTACTCTATTGTCCTTTGCCCACTCACCCACTTCAACTAGCCTTCAACCAACCAACCAACCAAAGGCACATACAAGGCATATGAACGATTTGATGTCCAGACTATTGTCCAACCCCTAAGGCTTCTCCAACACCTTAAGACAGATCAACAAACACCTTCTATGCAGTTGGTTTGATCTCCAACTTCCCAAAACTCTTCAACCTATACCTTGACTAGTAAGGCTACTAGCCCTCCAAACTAGGTTTTCTCAACAAAACTTGACAAAATCCCAAAGGTCTAGGCAAACAAATGATGGAATTGAACACCTTTCAGGGGACCCTAACAAACCTCCAAATCTCCTGCTCCAACTCTACTCCAGTAATCCAGAATGCCTACTAGGTCTCTAGGCCTAATTGATCAATTTAGGCTAGGTTACAAAGCAAGTGCTCAAAATTGGGTGCATAGGTCAGGGGCAGGAACTTGGAATGACTCTACCATCCCCAAAAAACACAAATCCACCATTCATTCACTCATCCTCTTAGGGTTTTGTCAAATACAACAATAAATTGCATAAATTCAGTCAAATACATAGAGATATTTGACCTAGGGCATCACATTAAAAATAGTAAACTGTATTTTCTCAGAAAATGCTTTTGGAATCAAGTAGTATACACCCCTAGCCTGCATTTCAATGAGTGGCATGAAATTTCATCGGTGGAAATGCATTCTAGGGCCAAATTTGTGGGACTGCCCTAGAAAACAGGGTTTCTAGACTAGTTTTGAAAGAAAATTCAATAACTTTTGACTCCGACCACTTCAAGACCTCAAACCAGTTGCATTGGAACCCTGACTCCAAGAGCTTTCAGAAAAGTATCATTTGCACACATGAAATGTCCGTACAGTCCGTACACAGCAAGAAAAATAGCAAAAAATAGTCAATTTTCTTGAATTTTGTGCCCAAATTCCGTACAAAAACTTCCTCCCCCATACTGGAGTCAGATATCCACCATATTAACCCATCCAAGTTGGTTTCCAACTTCTACAACAGCATTTAACTGCCCAAAGTGGTTTTTGAACCGACCCAACACATAACACCTTTGACAACTATGGTGTTTTGCATTAACACAAGGAGGTTGATTTGTTTGGCTCGTCCAATGGAGTCCAAATGATCAACAAACTCCTTCCAACATACTAAAACATTAAAACAACCAAAAAAACTTGAAGACCAATCCTTAGACCTTCTAGGCCTAATTGGCACAACAAGGATCCAAGTGGACTAAGCATGATTGAGGTTTATAGGGTCACCTCAATCATCTTGACCACACAAAAGGGACCATACAAACATGGCTAAAGCCTTATTACCACACATACAATCAAAGCAAAACATAGCTTATCAAAATGCATAAAAAATGCTTGAGGTGTCAGACTGCTCCTAGGTGCCCTGCACTAGAAAGTGTCCAAAACCTAGTCAAACCCCAATTACCCATCAGAATTTTGCCCAAATCCAAATTTTCCTTTACTAAAAAAGTTTTTGTTTTTGTTTTTCTACTCATTCCCAAAAAAAAATCTCCTAGTTATGGTTGTCACCCGCACGGAGGATGAAATTGCAGCCCTCAAGACCAAACTCCAAGATCTAGATGAAAAAATTCTCGGCCTCAATCTTCAACATTCAGCCATGAACAATAGACGGCAACCAGAGTCTTCTGCAGACACTGGGTTCTCTTCGTCCAACAATTTTTGTGGGCTGAAGCTTGATTTTCCTCGCTTCAATGGTGATGATCCAACTAGATGGATATACCAAGCAGAACAATATTTCAATCTGCATAATACTTTTGATGTCAACAAAGTCCCACTTGCATCCTTTCATTTGGAACATGAAGCCCTTCAATGGTTCCATTGGTACATCAAGGCTCATGAAGAGCCAAAATGGATAGATTTTGCAAACTCATTTTACAATGATTTTGCCCTAGTGCTTTTGATGACTTCATAGGAGTACTCACTAAACTTTGCCAAACAGGCACTGTGAGAGAATATCAGACAGAATTTGAAAAACTGGCCAATCACACAAAGGGATTATTTGATGAATTCTTTAGGAGTTGTTTTGTCAGTGGTCTGAAGGATGCAATCTGATATGAGGTTAAAATGTTCCATCCCAACACAATGATGGAATCCCTAGGGTTGGCTAATTTAGCAAAGGACAAGATCACAGCTCAACAATGATCCAAATCTAATTTTGTTCCATTCAAAAATATGGTTTCCCAAAGACCTCCAATCACACCAGCTCCTACAACAACTCCTATCAAGCATTTGACTAAAGTAGAGATGTGAGCATGTAGAGAAAAAGGGCTTTGTTATAATTGTGATGATAAATTCACTCAAGGACATAGATGTGTTGAGCAAAAGCTCTATCTCTTGGATGTGGATTCTCCACCTGCAACTGAAGTTTATGAAGATGCTCAGGATATAGTAGATGATCACGTCAAAACTCAATAGCCGCCTGTTGACCTACTTCTCATGAAGACCACCCAGAGATCTCTCTCCATGCTTTAGCATGAGTCACCACCCGACAAACCATGCAGTCAAGGGTTACTTCAAGAAGCTACCTCTTACAATACTCATTGATTATGGTATCACTCATAACTTCATTGACCCTTAGATCACCAAACAAGCTGATTGTTTTGTACATCCTTGCTCCAGCTTTGAAATCATGATTGCTAATGGGGGCACATTACTATTGTGATGCTCAAAACACGCCCCATTTTACCCTTTAGCAAAATGAGGACCCCTGTTGTGGTTGTTGCTTTTGGCTTGTGTGTTTGGTCTTGCTTGGTGGTAGAAGGGAAGAAGGGGTAAGTATTGCAAAAGTGTTGAAATTTAAAATGCCTAGTGTTAGGAAAAGAAACTAAAGGTATTAGTGAATTCTTTGTGAAAAATGATTAAGGGTTGCTTCTTGAACCAATTTGAAATTCCTAATATTTTGTGAGATATGGCAGTTTTGCTAAAGTGCATTGTTTTGCAGTTTGTATGTCATATACAGATTTGTTTGTATATGAGGTCTTTGTATTATCGCATTATGTTTAATTAGGCTTTTGTTGGTTACATGTATATTTTGAGTGTTTGCCCTTTTGCATACAAAACCGGACCCGATTGATGTTCAAAAGTTGAGTGAATAAAGTGACAAGTCTGCGCTTGTATATGAGTTTGTATGTATGTTCAAGACAAATGTAGTTAACATTAAAAGTGGAAAATATACATGACTGAACCTGAAAGAAGTATACAATGCAATTTATAAAGGCCTAAAGTTTACTTTTTCATTGCATCGTATTTTGTATGTATCCATGTTTGTATCTTAAATATACATACAAAAACATAGGTTTCAAATGGAGGTTAAAAGGGAGTTTAACATTGGTGGGACCCATAGGCCATTGTCATAAAAGGGTTTCGATAGGCGAAAAGAGGCTTAGGTATTGATACATACAAAAAGGGCCGGACCCAAAGATGAAGTAAATAATGATGTATAATAAAAGGGGTTCTGCATTTTGTATGTGTGTCATATACAAAGAGATATACAAAACAGAAGATACAAAGATACAAACCCAGAAATAACAAAAGGATTTCAAAAACAGTCAAATATTTGTTAAGTCTGCAACTTGTATATTAAAATGTATGTTGCATATACATTGAGAGATACAAAGAGATATACAAAGGGAGATACAAAAAAAAGGTACAAACAAGATAAATGTAAAACCCGACGGTGATTTTAAAGGTGGTCTGAAATAACTCATGTCAGCACTTTTGTATGTATGCAAACCCGGCATACAAAAGGGGTAGAAGTGCATTATCAGAATGGATAAGGAAATTAAAGCAGAATGAATGCACATTTTGGTTCCGCACTTGTATGTTAGATTGTATCTATCATATATACATTACGAAATACAAAAGTGAAATACAAAGTTGTACACGAAGTAAAATGTGAAATTGTTTTATAAACTATTGCATGTTTAATTTTGTATATTAAAAGGATATGCAAAGTAATATACAAAAGGGATATACAAAAGTCAAAATGCAAAGGGCAGGGGACTAACAGATGCAGTATTCAAAATATAAAGTTGAAATGAAGAGGCAGGTTTGAGAGATGCATTAATTATCACATTTAATGCGGAACTAACAATAAAGGACATGGAATTTAAACATGTTAGGGTTAAATTAAAGTCTGTTTCACTTTCATAATTACATCTTGAGAGCTAAAATTGGAGATAAATGGGACTATTGCACAAAATGAGTGAAGATTCAACAGTTGAACAAAATTTCAGAATGGTAATGGCGTAGCTGAAATAGTAAATTGGGTCAACACTTATAGAGTTAAGCTGGTCATGAATATAGGTATGTGCCCTAAAACGTCGATACAATGCAGTTAATGAAAAAATGCAAATTAGTTATAGGTAATTTCATTTGAAAATGAAGCAAATGAATAGCAAATTATTGTAGCTAATTAGGGAAATTAGCTGACTGTTGTTAGATAGCATGAAATCTAAAATAGAGAAAAGACAAAATGGTTAGGGTAAATGTGAAAATGTAAAAATTCACGGTAAAACCATAGGAAGAGGAAGTAAAATGAAGGGATTAAAACATACAAGCTTTCCTACAGGATGGCTTCGAAGCAAAAGAAGGTGGATACAATGGGTAAAGAAAAGGTAAAGGTAAAAAAGGAAAGAAAGCCAAGAA
Organism: Cunninghamia lanceolata; assembly: GCA_027924645.1. NCBI lineage: Eukaryota > Viridiplantae > Streptophyta > Pinopsida > Cupressales > Cupressaceae > Cunninghamia > Cunninghamia lanceolata. The sequence goes on along the minus strand of BSBN01000997.1, from coordinate 5,087,956 downwards.
AAGAAATAGACAAAGAGGAATTGCCAGTGCGGGGATATCCATCTCTGATTAGCACATGTGGAATTGCAAAAGATACAAATGTTGGATACTATGATGCAGAGGATGTCTTAAAGAAAATCACATTGTCAGATGCTAGTTCTAATATGAGGTGCATCTGGGAAAAGAGGTTATATAAGGCTGCAAGGTTCCCGTTGGCAAAGGAAGCTAAGGATATGATTTTAGAATGTATAAGTAGATACGACTCAAGAACCAGAAGGGTAATGCATGAAGAACAGGTCATTGCTGATTTATCCAAAGAGGGGATAGCTAGGACATTCGGCTTAAAAATCCAGGATAAAATGATGGATATAGATATAGATCAATATACAGAGGATTTTAATAGCAATGAAAGAGAATGCAAGAGTACAATCTTCTACAAATAGTACACTATAGAAAACAAACCTAAGCCTATAGCGAGGGTACCAAAGAACCTCTATAGAATCGATTTCAAAGAAGAAATACATTTGATGATTACAATGCTGAGTAGATTGGTAGAATTGAGAGATGCAACAAAGTGTGAACCATAGATGTTCACTGTTATTCAAGTAATGAGAGATGCAAAAGAGAAAGATGGGAAATTCATTGGGCCAAAGCTATTAGCACTACCATATGGAAGTAGGCCATGTTAAGAAATCAAAAATTGATGCCTTTCTATTTGTCATCTTATTTGTTGTATTCATGTGCAGCTAAGATTCAACCTTACATAGTTGGGATTGATACAATTGGGATCTTGGGAAATGGTCCAGGTCAGAAATTGGTTTATGATCATTATCCATCTTTACAAGAAGATAATGCATTGAGGAAGTTTGCTCTAGTAAATGATGTATTTTACACATATATGGTGAGAGTTTTGACTGAAGACAAGGATAGGAGGTTGTCTGAGGAAGGAATGAGTACTATAAGTCCACATAGCTCGTGGTACATACAATTTCCTAACTTCACATATATCAGAACTGAAGGTTTTGAAGGGAAGCCATTCATGTTTCCTCAATATCCTTTAGATAAACTAATTGTATTAGAGTTCTCTAGGTAGAATTTGAGTGCATTCAAGATGTATAAGAAGAAGTGGGGCAGAGGAAATATCAACCTCCCCTAGGCTATTGGAAGGTATTCTTGTTATAGTGAAGAAGTAGCTAGTTATTTAGAGCAAGAGTTGAGGTATTATGGTTTTGAAGAATTTCAATTGGCTAGATGCTTTGATCCTTTTCATAGGATTCAAAAGCATATTGACCCTAAATACAAACATCAAGTACATATTAAAGACTATTGGTCTGATTGTGAGAATGAGAGGGAAGTAAGAAAGAGAGCTCATTAGAGGTTGACTATGGAACAGATGAAGACAATGGGGGAAATTAATGTATGCTTAGAAATTGAAGATGATAAGAAGGTGTTGCACCACAGTTATGAGAACACAAGACTGATCCCCATTAATGAACCAGATTGGTCATAGTCATGGGAAACATCTTTGGATGTTCTATCAAAACCAATTACTATACTCTCTAAAACATGGTTGAAGGATTGGATAGAGGAGGTCAAGGCTAAGGGTGTTGAACCTACATTCCAGAAAAAAGGCAAGAAAAGAGGAAGAGAAAGTCAGGATGAATTACAATGTTTTTATGAAAAGAAAACAAAGATTGTAGAAGCCAAAGTTATTGAAAAAGATAAAAATGCAACTTTAATAGATCCTCATGCCTTAGGTATCACAGTGGCAATAGCCTCAGGAACATTTGTAGAGGTAGGATCATCAGGTCATGGCATCAGTATAGAACAGACCCAGACAGTTAGGATGCCAATAAGACAAAAAATCATGAAGGCTACAGTGATTGAATCTTCAATAGGAAAGGCACCATTACAAGCTGAAGTTATGAGTGCTTCACAGGTAGAAACTAAGCAGAAGGACATGCCTACTGAATCTACACCAGAAGAAGGAAGACAGGGCTATATGAAGGTTAAACAAGAATTAACCGAGGAGAAGCTGCAAGAGTTAGAAGCCTGGGAAATCAAGGGACTAAGTGAGATGGTGAATGTGGAAGATGATAGCAGTGATGAAGAGGATATGGAAGTGGAAACTAGTACCAAAGTAGAACTTGGAAAGAAAGAAGTAGATAAGGGTTCTGTTGTAATGGAGGAACATAATACCCAAGTATATATGAGGAAGGCACAAAGCTTAGGATCAAAAGGAGAAAATGTACATGGAGAGCTAGAGGCAATAGATCCTTTTGACACAATGGTATCACCAGAGATAATAGAAGAGGTGCAAGTTGTTGCACAACAAATAGAGGAATCAGAAAAAGAAGAAGGAAGGGAAAGGGTTACAAAAGAAACAGAGGTATCAGCACAGTCAAAGAAAATAAGCATGACAAAAGAGGTACCAATTCAAACTAAGGAGATGACAGAGGAAACAATGTTAGTAAATGTTTCTGATATTGATGTTCTAGATGTTCTTAATGTTTATAATGAACAAAGTGAGCAAGAAGAAAATGTAGAGGAACAAGAGAACATAGAGAAAAAATAGGAGGCAGAAAAGGCTGTAGAAGGGCTTGACAAATTTAAAAATCAGCTCTCACAGACAGATCAAACAAGCATGCCTAAAAATGTGTAAGGACAAACTGAAACTATGATGGAGGTGATAAGGATATCAGGTGGTCCTGAGGAAAATATAGAAAATATTTCTAGGATGATGCTGAGCATAAGGAACAAAGGGAAAATATAGAAGGAGAAAATATGGAAGAAGAAGAAGAAGAAGGAAAAGAAGATGAAGAGGAAAAGGCACAACAGCAGGGCAATATACCACCATTCTTGGATCAGCAACATCCACAGTAGCAACCACCACAACAAGAGCATATGGAAGTAGAGAGACCTTAAGAAGAGGTAATAAATGTAGAAAAGAAAGCAGAGATAAGTATGAAAGCACCAGCTTGGATAGCTGCAGAAGTTTGGAAAGAAAAGGCAGAAATACAATTAGTACCTATTGATATGAAAAGTTTATTGAGAGGTCATCCAAGAAAGGAGAAAAAGAAAGCAAGGATTATGTCAGCAATAAAGAGAAATCCTTCTAGATCCAGAACTCTAGAGTTGGCTATACCTCAAAAGGAGAAGGTTAAAGGACAAATGAGCATGGATGACTATAAATTGCTTAACATGGATCTTGGATATGTGACTAGGGAACAACACATCGTCGAATGGCGGGATATGAAGAATGTCACTATTGAAATGATGAGGAGGGATAAAGATAAGTATGATTACTTGAAAGGACACATTGTCTAGCTGCATCAATTTATCCAAGGTATGTTTGATCCCAGTTCTAGTATGCTAGAGTTACCTACAGAACTGGCAATTTTGTCTAAAGCCCAAATAAATGAGATGGAGAATAAGAGAACGGAGGCAAAGATTTTGAGAACTGGCTCAAGGAGTTTATACAAAAGGGAGAGTATGTAACAAAATAGGCAATCGCAGGTTGGGATATCACTCTTACAGGGAAAAACAAATGTAATGTTCTCATACATCAATGTCAGTCTAGATTAGAAGAGTGTAGATTGGAATCAAAACAGCTCGAGGACATGGATGAGAGAGTGGAGGAGTTAATAAATGAAGGAGTCATTACTCCTCGAATGGCTAACTAGTTACCACATAAAAGGTTAGAGTTGGAGTTTGAAGAGGACATACTAGAGATTTGGAAGAGGTTGTTGATAATATAGTAAGGGTACATATGAAGATAATAGAAAAACTCATTGGGCATGAATGCCAAGAAGTACCAGCATATGGCTTAACAAAGGCAATGAAAGAATTCAAAGCCATTTATTCACCGTGTTTGGAGAACCCTGTAGCACATCTAAGTATAGAAATGATTGATTCAATTATGGAGATAAATGTTAAGATCAAGAAATATCAGAAGAGGGTGAAAGGTTTAGCAAAGTAAGAGAAGAGGTTGAAAGAAGGAATTGAAGTGTAGCAGTATACATGGGAAAAGAGTCAAGAAAGTGATCGCACTTTTATTATGGGTGTGATAGGCAATTTTGTAGAGTACCTGAAGGAGTAGGAACGTATCAAAAGGGGGATACCTTAAATAATGACATATGCATATGCTCAGGAATTCTATTGTTATCATCACCAACAGGAAGTCAACAAAGGGGAAGGGAGTCAACGAGAGTATCTTTTATTTTGAAAAGATTCTAATGGCATCTTTTGTGCCAAGGAAAGATACCATAAAGATATTTTGAGAACGGTTGGGAAAAGATTCCCATCATTGATCTATAAGGTTTGAATGTGGACCATTGGATTGACTTTGTAACCGTAGCAGGAGAGAAGCTTCAAAATCTATATAAGAAGCTCTGTTACATGTATTTTAGTACATAGGGATTTTAAACTTTCAGCTTAAGGTTGTAGTTGTTAATTTTGTTGCAAAGGGGAAGGTGTTTCTTTTAGAATACTTTGAGTATTTAGTGATTTTAGAGAGGAGGTCGCCTGTGTTTGCATCGAGGAGTGTGTGGAATGTCCTGTCTCCTTTATGTATCTGTCAAAAGAGTTTGTAAGTTTTTTTGGTGATTTGATCAATGCAACAGGATTCATTATTACATTGTAAATTTTGTATGACTTTATACTTCAAATAAAGGCAAACTCAGAATTCTACATCTATTATAGAGTGTTTTCTGATTCAGGCATTTACTTAATGTTTTTTCTCTTTTAAGGATTGCAATCTCTTATGTATATTCATGAAACTGCTCAGGATTTTACATATGTAGATTTGATTGTGTTGAATTGTTTAGGTTACTGTATTTCTCAGTAAGTGGATAGAAGAGCATTTAGATCTAATCTAAAATGATGTTTCTAACCCTAATCTTTCTAACTTTTCTCCAACAAGTGATAAATAATTAGCTGAAACGCAGTTATCGAAAGGAAGTTGTTGAAAATCTTGTTAAATATATGGAAATGCTAAAGATTTTTTATTATTTTCATAAAGTTTGAAAAATCAAGTCTATTTCTGTGAAATTCATATAAAATTTGACTTGAAAATGATAAATATTTGCAAAGGATCATTGATATAAGAGATATTTTGAGATATTTGCATATAATAAGTGACAATTGCCAGTGACAAATCCTTAGATTGAGTAAGGCCCCTTGAATATTACAACTTCACACGGAACTACTGATTTATCCCACACGGTCAAGAACTAACCATCCAGAAACTTGAGATTGAGAATTTTTAGTTAATTTTGCATATCTTTGAAGACAACTAAAGTTCTTCTGTGAATTTTAACTATGTTGTGAGTGTGTAAAAACTCTCATCAACAATAATTTGGCACTAGAAGGAGGGCTGATTGGATTTGGTAAGATTTGTGTAAAGCTGGCTCATAATAGTGATCAAGTGACTAGGTCTAGGTCCAATTCAGGTGATATTTTTGTATAACTACCTGACAGAAGGTAGAATAAGAGTCCTTTAATTTGGAATCCCAAAATAATAGACGTAGGAAGTTCATCAGGGACTCCTCCTGGATCACCTTTTAATATACATAATATAGTGAGCCCCAACAGTTCTACATTTAGATCGTTAAATCTTGGTCCAAGACCCCCTAGAGGTCTAGGTCCTCCTAGAAGTCCTAGCCCACCTATAAATGCAAGTCCTCCAAGAGGTCCTAGTCCACCCTGAGGTCCAGTCATGGCATATTTTAATGTCAATTCTCCCATATCATTTACTACTTATCATGAAATGCCTAAAAATCCTGAGAAGATCTACCCTAAGTACCAATTGCATCAGGATCCAGAAGATCATATCAGAATCTTTAAGGAAGCTTGCTTCCAGGTAAGATTAGAGCATCAAGATGTAGTGTGTAGGTTGTTCTCGTACACCTTTAATGAGTAGGCTTCTAATTGTTATGTCAACTTACCAAATGGTTATATCACTACCTGGGAACTCATGGAAGAGGCATTCTTGTCTAGGTTTAGAGAACCAATTGAACCTTCTACTTTGTATCACAAATTGGCAGCAATTAAAAGAGGTGAGGGAGAGCTTATAGAGAACTTCAATGATAGGTTCCAAAAAGCTTTCTCTAAGTTAGTTGCTCCTTATACTGTAACTCTTAAGGCAATATTGGAAATGTATTATGCTACTTTAGATCCTTTGACTGCAATGTTTGTTAAGAGACAAGCAAAAGTGGATAGTTTGTCAAAAGCTTACAAAGAAGTAGTTACAGTGAATCAGGAGATGAGACAAATGACATATAATCCTTTTCTGAATGTAGGAAATCCTAGAATTCCAAACCAAACACAGCCATGGAATGGTGTTCCAATGCATCATACTCCATTATTGAATCTAGTTCCTACTTATACACCAGTGTATAACCCAGCCCCCATCCAAGCTATAGTTCCTTATACTGGTAACAGTGCGAATAGTAGTCAAACTAATGGTCAGTCTTTCTTTCAGCCTCCTCAAGATACATTTATAGCCAAAGCACAAGATGATAGGGAGGAAATAAAGGAAATTACTACACATCTAAGGAGACTAACTACTGAGATGACTCAATTGAGAAATGAAAACTTTTATGGTAGAAACACTCAGGGGTAGAGTCAGAATCAGAATCAGAATTATATTCAAGGTCAGGGTTCAAATCAAAATTAGAATCAAGGACAGAATCATAAACAGGGGCAAGGGCTGCAAAATAGGGGACACAATGGAGATAATAAGGCCTAGGGTAATAACAATAGAAATCTGAATCAACCTAAACCATCTAGGACATAGAACGCGGGACCAAACAATGGCACTCTAGCTTCTCCATTTGAGAGTCCAGACATTCAAGTGTTGAAACAGCCAGTTAGAATCCAAATGGCTAATGTAGCATTTAAAAATTGGTGCAGGATTCATAACACAAATGCACATGATGAACTGGATTGTCCTCAATTTTATCTCATTGCTAGTATCTTTAATGTTGAAGTACAAGCTCCTACATTTGAATTCTTAATCCGTAAAGGGAATGAAATAGTACCTTCAGGATTTGAGTCTGCTATGGTCTTGGAAATTTTTACCTTCACAACCAGGGAAGAAGAAAACTAAATAGCAGAGAACGGGCCTTATTATTGTGAGAACTTGTATCCGAAATTAGCCTTAGTACTAGAAGCCTTTCATTTTCCCTTTGAGACTGAAAATGAGGTATTATATGAGCTAGAGGAGGTGCAGGATTTTCAGCAATCTAACAAGAATCATACTTATAATATGAGAAGCAATGGTAAGCCTAGAGGTCCTTTCACTACCTCTACTCCAAATAATTTCAGTACCCCGCTAGATTAGCATGCTAGTAATAACCTAGAAATCTTAAAAGCTAATCATCATGGGACTAGTGGGATAGTAGCACCAAAAGTTCAAGTAGGGAAAATGGAGTCTAATGAAACAGCAAAATTAATGAACTACTTTTCTGAGGAAATAAGAAAGATCAAGGTTAATGTCCCTCTATATGAGTTGTTGAAAAGTCCAGGGGTACGAAGTGCCTTTATAAGGTCCTTAGATGAGTCGGTACCAAAGGAGAACTCAGTTGACATAGATGTTCATAGCAGTGATGTACAGTCCAAAGATAAAGGCAAAAAACTGAACAACCTTCAAACACTAATGTTGTCATGATGTAGAAAAAAAGGAAGCTCCTCCTTTTCTGTTAACCATAAGAATGTTTGGGAAAAATATACACAATTGTATGGTGGACTCAGGAGCCTCAGCTAACGTTATGTCGCTAGGAATATGAAAAACTTTAGGGCTTACTCCCACCAAATCTGCTAAGGTTGTTACTCAGTTAGACAAAATAGAAGTTAACATGGTAGGCGAGCTCATGCATATGCAAATGCAGTTGGCATCTGATCCCAGGGTAAGCCAGTTTATTGATATCTAGGTCATAGATATACCAGTCAATTATAGTATGCTACAAAGTAGAGATTGGTCCAAAACATTGAATGGATACATGGCCACTAATTTTTCACACATGTGGTTACCATGGAGAGGTGTCCCGAATCAGATTAGAATAGAGGTTGAACCTAGGATGAAACACATGATTACAGAGTATAATAGGATGAATGAGATATTGTATGCTTCTGTTGCACCAAGTGTCTATAGAGTGTCAAACAGAGGAGTGCAAATAGAATAAATCTTGATGTTAGACTTTAAAGCAAAGCCTACTAATGATGAAACAGTTGTATTCATTAAATCTGATTGTAATTCTTCTAATAAAGAAAATAATGTTGTAAGTAGTTTTGGTCAAACCATAAGACAGGAGATGGAAAAGTGCATTCAACACGAATCTCCAATTTAGTGTAAGTTGTACAAAGGTCTGTGTAGAGTTCATAATACTCCTCATCCTGAAGAAAATTATGGAATGTGCAAGGATATCATAGAATATCAGTATGGAAAATGCATAAAAAGGATGGGACAGCAGAAAGGAAAGTTTATCCCTGATAAACCTGAATTGTGTTTTCATGAAAATGCAAATGAGTCAATACAAGCTTCAAAGGAAGAAGCAGTAGTAAAGAGTGTCAATTATTCTGACTTACAAACTGAAAGTGCAGGTGCACCTATAATTCAAACTGAGACACACGAAAATAGGTATGTTTTTGCAAGATAGGTGATAGACAATGAGATTCCTACTAAGATAAAATGTCAAGGTCAAAAGAACAAGAGTGGCATCTGGACACTAAAGTGTGATGGATCTAAATCCAAGCAAGGGGCAAGAGCAGGGGTCAAACTCATTGATCTAAGTGGGAAATCATTTTTGGCAGCATATAGGCTCCAATTTCCTTGCACTAACAATGTAGCAGAGTATGAGGCTCTAATTTATGGACTTGTTATGGCTATTAAGAAAAAAGTAAAAGTGATCAAAGTATTTTCTAATTCTGAGTTAGTGGTCAAACAAGTCAGGAAATTATATGCATGTAATTATAGAAAAATGGTTAGTTATAGGCATAGGATATGGGACTCGATTGAATCTTTTGATGCCTTTAACATTGAGCATATCCCTAGAGAATTAAATCAAAGACCAAATGCATTAGTAGTTGTTGCTAGCATCCTAGAGCCTTTAATGTTGTCAGGTTTAAAATTATTTGTTGTTGAATTGGTAAATGTACCGAGTATACCTGATAATGTCACTCATTTCCAAATATTTGAAGGAGACCAACAAATCGTAGACTTTCTCACTTGTAATGAGGTATTTGAAACTCAGATCATTGATGAACAGGAAAGACCTGATGTATCTTGGGATGAGGAGGACATAATAAACCTAAAAAGTAATTTCCTACCCAAGGGGGTAATAGAACTGGAGAAGATCTTTGATTTTGATGGTGTAGTTAGACAGAAAGATCTGCCTAAAACTGAAGGAGGTAAGTGTGATCCCTTTAACTTAGGGACAGAACAAAGTCCACAGAATATGTTGATTGGAAAGGCTTGTTCTAAAGAATTAAGAAAAGAAATTGTGGAGGTTTTAAAGGAGTATAAACATGTAATAGCTTGGACCTATGAGGATTTGAAGAATTATGATACCTCTATTATAACCCATGTAATACCATTGAGACTGGGGGTAAAATCATTTAGACAAAAACAGAAGCTAGTTAATGCTATTTTAGAGCCTCTGATCTTTGAAGAAGTGAAAAAGTTGTTGTCTGCCAGAATAATTTTCCTAGTAAGACATTCAACTTGGGTAGCAAACTTAGTGCCCATAAGGAAGAAAAGTAGAGACATCAGATTGTGTGTAGACTTTAGAAACCTGAATAAAGCTTCTGAAAAGGATAATTACCCATTGCCTCCAATAGATGAAGTGCTACAGGAAGTAAATGAAGCTAAGATGGTGTCCTTTCTAGATGGATTTTCAAGGTATAAATAGGTTTTAGTTGACAAGGAAGATAGGTTGAAAACTACATTTACTTGCAAATGGGGTAACTATGCATACAGGAGAATGCCTTTTGGTTTAATTAATGCAGGTGCCACTTTTCAGCGAGCCATGGACATTGCATTTCATGGACTGTCAGGTAATTGTATTATTATTTACATGGATGATTTAACTATATTTTCTAAAGATACATCCACTCATGCAGAAGATTTAAGGAGAGTGCTAAAAAGGTGTGAAAGGTATGGAATTTCTCTTAACCCAAAGAAATGTTCATTTGGTGTAACGGAAGGAAAGTTGTTAGGACATATTATTTTTGAGAATGGGATATCCATTGACCTAGACAGTGTAGAAGGAATTAAAAAGTTACAATTGCCTAACAGTAAAAAGGAATTGAAGCCTTTCTTTGGTAAAATTAACTTCGTCTGAAAGTTTATTACAGGATTTGCAAAAATTGTGCAGCAATTAAACTCAATGGTAAAAAAGGATGCAAAGATAGAGTGGACACCAGTAGGTAAGGTTGTATTTGAAGACATTAAAGAGGTCATTTCTAATGCTCCTATGTTAGCTAGTCCAAATTATACTAAACCATTTTACATCTACTCGTTTGCATCTGCGCATTCAGTTGCAGTTGCTTTGACAGGGAAGGGAGAAGAAAATGAAGAGAAGCCCATCGCTTTCATGAGTGCTCCATTGAAGGATGCATAGTTGAAGTACTTAGACATAGAAAGATAGGATATTGCATTATTGAGGGTAGTGAAAAATTTTAGGCACTACATCTTGAGAAGCCAAGTAAAGGCTATAGTACCTGATGCAGCGGTGAAAATGTTATTGATACAAAATGAGCCTGGGGATAAAAGAGCCAAGTGGATCATAGTGTTGCAAGAGTTTGATATGGAGATCATTCCTATGAAATTAGTCAGAGGTCAGGCATTAGTATAGACAATAGGTAATACTGCCAAACGTGGTGAAACAGCAGTATGTATTAAACACTAATGATGCATCAGGTTGGTGTGATGACTCAAACACATTTTTTATATCTGGAAAATATCCAAATAGGATGAAGTCTTCTCAGAGGAGAGCCCTAAAAAAAGCACAAGGGTATATGGTACAAGGAGATTTATTGTTCAAGAAGAATCATGAAGGTATATACTTGGGGTGCTTGAATAGAGATGAAGTAGACAAAGTGTTGCTAGAACTACATGATAAATATGGCACAACTTATGGTTCCCATTTGGCAACTACTCATAAAATTCTAAGAGCTTGTTATTATTGGCCAACAATGTTTAAAGATATAGAAAACCATATTTGAAGTTGTCACATATGTCAGACTACAGCAGACAAAGGGAGAAATCAGGGTAATCCACTACAGCTAGTTATTGAGTCTAGGCCATTTGCACAATGGGGACTAGATTTCATTGGAGTCATCAATCCTCCTCATCTGTTGGGCACAAGTTCATACTGACGATGATAGATTATTGTACAAGGTGGATAGAGGCAACATGCTGTAAGTTCTCTACTACTGAAGTAGTCATCAAATTTCTTGAGGAGAACATCATTACAAGGTTTGGAGCTCCCTATTCTCTGGTATGTGACAATGGTCCTGCATTTTCATCTTTGAAATTTTCTAAATGGGCATTTGAATATGGGATAGTTCTTAAGTTTTCTTCAAATTATTATCCTCAGGGTAATGGGTTGGCTGAGTCGACTAACAAAATCCTGTTAGACATCATTAAAAAACTAATTGTTAAAAATCCAAAAGAATGGAATACACTGCTAAAGTCTGCACTGTGGGTAGATAGGACGAAAGTTAAAGCCACCTTAGGCAATGCACCATATCACTTAGTATATGGGACTAATCCCATACTTCCAATGAACTTAAGAATACCTACCTGGAAATTCGCTAATGAGTATCTAGGCTTTGATGATCATAGAGAAGCTAGGTTGGTCCAGATGTTACAATTGGATGAGAAAAGAGACCAAGCTATAGATAAGTTTGCAAAACATCAGGCTGTAGTTAAAAGGTGGTTTGATAAGAGAGCAATAGTCAAAATGTTTAGAATATCAGATCTGGTGTTATGTTGGGATAAAGCTCATGAAAAGAAAGGGAACCATGGAAAGTTTGATAAATTGTGGTTAGGACCGCTACAGGTTTCAAAAATAATAGGGGACAATACTTTTAGGCTCAAAACCTTAACTAGTGAGAATGTGCCATTACATGTTAATGGTCAACATCTTAAGCATTATTTTCAAGCTTAGAAGGTAAGTCAGCCTTATTGTGTATCATAATGTAAATAATGTACAGGGGTGTGGTTTTTGGTTTTTGTGGTTGTGTTTTTTGTTGTTTGGCTTGGTTGTTGTGTTTCCTTAATAGGGATGTTTGTTTTGATTTAAGGTAGGAAGGAGTAGACTAACAACCACTGAAAACAACAGAGAATTTGAAGAATTCAAGTTAATCATTTGAAACTTATGCATAACTTGTTAGGAATTTCATGAATATAAGGTGTTGTTTATCCTGTGAATGTTTTTGTTCAATGTCATGAATTGAAATATTCAAGGAGAGTTTCTCACAATGACACACCTAAAATCCTTGGGTTTGTTGAACATACCAGTGTAGGTGTTAAGTGAAAAATTAGAGGTCACCCTTTCTACCATTGCAATTATCAGCTTAAATTTAGTAAGTGACCACACCTTGCATCATAAACTTACAATGATAATATCTCATGAACATATATGCCATACAGAATTGATTATAAAAAAAAAGATGCATTATACTAAAAATCTAAATTAAGTCATCTAAGTAACTCTACCAGGGCTATGGATGCCTGCTGGCAGTGGGGCTCTACTTAGGAGAATTGTAACGATAACCTTACCGGGGCTATGAACACCTGTTGGCAGCAAGGCTCTATCCGGTTGCTATAAGGGATGAAATCAACTATGTAGTTTAACACGAGTCACTAGTGTTTTCAACTCATCTTCAAGATGAGGGTTATTAATCACATGCACACACTTAAACTCTATTGAAAGATTCATACACCTTATTGAATACATTCAGTCCAGGTTGAATAATAGTTTACCTATGGGGAAGTTGGAAGTTATGAATTTATTTCATTTTGTTTTCTTTAATGGTTTAAATTTAGTTGTTTTATTTGGTTGCTAGTTGTTGTGATGCTCACAACATGCCCCATTTTACCCTTTAGCAAAATGAGGACCCCTGCTATGGTTGTTGCTTTTGGCTTGTGTGTTTGGTCTTGCTTGGTGGTAGAAGGGAAAAAGGGGTAAGTGTTGCAAAAGTGTTGAAATTTAAAATGCCTAGTGTCAGGAAAAGAAACTAAAGGTATTAGTGAATTCTTTGTCAATAATTATTAAGGGTTGCTTCTTGAACCAATTTGAAATTCCTAATATTTTGTGAAATATGGCGGTTTTGGTAAAGTGCATTATTTTGGAGTTTGTATCTCATATACAAATTTGTTTGTATGCCATATACAAATTTGTTTGTATATGAGGTCTTTGTATTATTGCATTATGTTTAATCAGGATTTTGTTGGTCACATGCATATTTTGAGTGTTTGCCCTTTTGCATACAAACTGGACCCAATTGATGTTCAAAAGTTAAGTGAATAAAGTGACAAGTCCGCGCTCGTATATGAGTTTGTATGTATGTTCAATACAAATGTAGTTAATATACAAAGTGGAAAATATACATGACTGAACTCGAAAGAAGTATACAATGCAATTTATAAAGGCCTAAAGTTTACTTTTTCATTTCATAACATTTTGTATGTATCCACGTTTGTATCTTAAATATACATACAAAAAGACAGGTTTCAAATGGAGGTTAAAAGGAAGTTTAACATTGGTGGGATCCGCAGGTCATTGTCATAAAAGGGTTTCGATAGGCGAAACAAGGCTTAGGTATTGATACATACAAAAAGGATCAGACCCGAAGATGAAGTAAATAATGATGTATAATAAAAGGGGTTCCGCATTTTGAATGTGTTTCATATACAAAGAGATATACAAAACAGAAGATACAAAGATACAAACCCGGAAGTAAAAAAAGGATTTAAAAAACAATCGAATATTCGTTAAGTTTGCAACTTGTATATTAAAATGTATGTTGCGTATACACCGAGAGATACAAAGAGATATACAAAGAGAGATACAAAAAAAAGGTACAAACAAGATAAATGTAAAACCCGACGGTGATTTTAAAGGTGGTCTGAAATAACTCATGTCAGCGCTTTTGTATGTATGAAAAATTGTATGTATGCAAACCCGACATACAAAAGGGGTAAAAGTAAATTATCATAATGGATAAGGAAATTAAAGAAGAATGAATGCACCTTTTGGTTCCACACTTGTATGTTAGATTGTATCTATCATATATACATTGCGAAATACAAAAGTGAAATACAAAGCTGGACACGAAGTAAAATGTAACATTGTTTTATAAGCTATTGCATGTTTAAGTTTGTATATTAAAAGGATATGCAAATTAATATACAAAAGGGATATACAAAAGTCAAAATACAAAGGGCAGGGGACTAACGGATGCAGTATTCAAAATATAAAGTTGAAATGAAGAGGCGGGTTTGAGAGATGCATTAAATACTGCATTTAATGCAGAACTAATACTGAAGGACGCAGAATTTAAACATGTTAGGGTTAAATTAAAGTTTGTTTTACTTTCATAATTACATCTTGAGAGATCAAATTGCAGATAAACGGGACTATTGCATAGAATGAGCGAAGATTCAATAGTTGAACAGAATTTCAGAACGGTAACGGCGTAGCTGAAATGGTAAATTAGGTCAACACTTATAGAGTTAAGCTGGTCACGAATACAGGTATGTGCCCTAAAACATCGTTACAATGCAGTTAACAAAAAAAATGCAAATTAGTTATAGGTAATTTCATTTGAAAATGAAGCAAATGAATAGCAAATTGCTGTAGCTAATTAGGGAAATTAGCTGACTGTTGTTAGATAGCATGAAATCTAAAATAGAGAAAAGACAAAATGGTTAGGGTAAATGTGAAAATGTAAAAATTCACGGTAAAACCCTAGGAAGAGGAAGTAAAATGAAGGGATTAAAATGTACGAGCTTTCCTACAGGATGGCTCTGAAGCAAAAGAACGTGGATACAATGGGTGAAGAAAAGGTAAAGGTAAAAAAGGAAAGAAAGCCAAGAAAAGAAACAGACAAAGAGGAATTGCTAGTGCGGGGATATCCATCTCTGATTAGCACATGTGGAATTGCAATAGCTACAAACATTGGATACTATGATGCAGAGGATGTCTTAAAGAAAATCACATCATTAGATGCTAGTTCTGATATGAAGTGCATCTGGGAAAAAGGGTTATATAAGGTTGCGGGGTTCCCGTTGGCAATGGAAGCTAAGGATCTAGTTTGAGAATGTATAAGCAGATACAACTCAAGAACCAAAAGGGTAATGCATGAAGAACAGGTCATTGCTGATTTATCCACAGAGGGGATAGCCAGGACATTCAGCTTAGAAATTCAGGATAAAATGATGGATATAGATATAGATCAATATATATAGAGGATTTTAATAGAAATGAAAAAGACTGCAAGAGTACAATCTTCTACAAATGGTACACTGCAGAAAACAAACCTAAGGTTGTAGCGAGGGTACCAAAGAACCTCTAGAGAATCAATTTCAAAGAAGAAATACATTTGATGATTACAATGCTTAGTAGATTGGTAGGATTGAGAGATGCAACAAAGTGTGAACCATGGATGTTCACTATTATTCAATTCATGAGAGAAGCAAAAGAGCAAGATGGAAAAATTCATTGGGCCAAAGCTATTAGCACTGCCATATGGAAGCAGGCCATGTTTAGAAATCAAAAATGGATGCCTTTCTATTTGTCATCTTATGGGTTGTATTCATGTGCAGCTAAGATTCAACCTTACATAGCTGGGATTGACAGAATTGGGATCCTAGGAAATGGTCCAGGTCAGAAATTGGTTTATGATCATTATCCAACTTTACAAGAAGATAATGCATTGAGGAAGTTTACTCTAGTAAATGATGTATTTTACACATATATGGTGAGAGTTTTGACTCGAGACAAGGATGGAAGGTTGTCTAAGGAAGCAGCAGGTACTATAAGTCCACATAGCTCGTGGTACATACAATTTCCTAACTTCACATATATCAGAACTGAAGGTTTTCAAGAGAAGCCATTCATGTTACCTCGATATCCTTTAGATAAACTAATTGTATTAGAGTTCTCTAGGCAGAATCTAAGTGCATTGAAGATGTATAAAAAGAAGTGTGGTAGAGGAAATATCAAACTCCCCTGGGCTATTGGAAGGTATTCTTGTTACAGTGAAGAAGTAGCTAGTTATTCAGAGCAAGAGTTGAGGTATTATGGTTTTAAAGAATTTGAGATGGCTAGATGCTTTGATCCTTGTCATAGGATTCAAAAGCATATTGACCCTAAATACAAACATCAAGTACATATTGAAGACTATTGGTCTAATTGTGAGAATGAGAGGGAAGTAAGAAAGAGAGCTCATCAGAGGTTAACTATGGAACAGATGAAGACAATGGGGGAAATTAATGTACGCTTAGAAATTGAAGATGATAAGAAGGTGTTACACCAGAGTTATGAGAACACAAGACTAATCCCCATTAATGAACTAGATTGGTCACAACCACGGGAAACATCTTTGGATGTTCTGTCAAGACCAATTATTTTATTCTCTAAAATGTGGTTGAAGGATCAGATAAAGGAGCTCAAGGCTAAGCGTGTTGAACCTACATTGTAGAAAAAAGGCAAGAAAAGAGGAAGAGAAAATTAGGATGAATTACAATGTTTTTATGAAAAGAAAAGAAAGATTGTAGAAGCCAAAGTCATTCAAAAAGATAAAAATGCAACTTTAATGGATCCTCATGCCTTAGGTATCACAGTGGCAATAGCCTCAGGAACATTTGTAGAGGTAGGATCATTAAGTCATGGCATGAGTACATAACAGATCCAAATAGTTGGGATGCCAGCAGGACAAAAAATCATGAAGGCTATAGTAATTGAATCTTCGATAGGAAAGGCACCATTACAAGCTACAGTTATGAGTGCTTCAAAGGTAGAAACTAAGTAGGACATGCCTACTGAATCCACACTAGAAGAAGGAAGACAGGGCTATATGAAGGTTAAACAAGAATTAACCGAGGGGAATTTGCAAGAGTCAAAAGCCTAGGAAATCAAGGGAATAAGTGAGATGGTGAATGTGGTAGATGATAGCAGTGATGAAGAGGATATGGAAGTGGAAACTAGTACCAAAGTAGAACTTGGAAAAAAAGAAGTAGATAAGGGTTCTGTTGTAATGGAGGAACATAATACCCAAGTATATATGAGGAAGGCACAAAGCTTAGGATCAAAAGGAGAAAATGTACACGGAGAGCTAGAGGCAATAGATCATTTTGCCACACTGGTATCACCAGAGATAATAGAAGAGGTATAAGTCGTTGCACAACAAATAGAGGAATCAGAAAAAGAAGAAGGAAGGGAAAGGGTTACAAAAGAAACAGAGGTATCAGCACAGTCAGAGAAAATAAGCATGACAAAAGAGGTACCAATCCAAACTAAGGAGATGACAAAGGAAATAATGTTAGTAAATGTTTCTGATATTGATGTTCTTAATGTTTATAATGAACAAAGTGAGCAAGAAGAAAATGTAGAGGAAGAAGAGAACATAGAGAAAAAAAATAGGAGGAAGAAAAGGTTGTAGAAGGGCTTGACAAATTTACAAATCAGCTCTCACAAACAGATCAAACAAGCATGCCTGAAAATGTGCAAGGACAAACTGAAACAATGATGGAGGCAATAAGGATATCAGGTGGTCCTGAGGAAAATATAGAAAATATTTCTAAGGATGATGTTGAGCATAAAAAACAAAGGGAAA
Source organism: Cunninghamia lanceolata (assembly GCA_027924645.1). NCBI lineage: Eukaryota > Viridiplantae > Streptophyta > Pinopsida > Cupressales > Cupressaceae > Cunninghamia > Cunninghamia lanceolata. The sequence goes on along the minus strand of BSBN01000997.1, from coordinate 5,070,133 downwards.
ATATAAAAGGAGAAAATATGGAAGAAGACTCGGAAGAAGAAGACTTAGGAGAGGAAGAAGAAGGAAAAGAAAATGAAGAGGAAAAGGCACAACAATAGGGCAATATACCACCAGTCTTGGATCAGCAACATCCACAGCAGCAACCACCACAACAAGAGAATATGGAAGAAGAGAAACCTCAAGAAGAGGTAATAAATGTAGAAAAGAAAGCAGAGATAAGTATGAAAGCACCATCTTGGATAGGTGCAGAAGTTCAGAAAGAAAAGGCAGAAATACAATTAGTACCTATTGATATCAAAAGTTTATTGGGAGGTCATCCAAGAAAGGAGAAAAGGAAAGCAAGGATTATGTCAGTAATAAAGAGAAATCCTTTTGGATCCAAAATTCTAGAGTTGGCTATACCTCAAAAGGAGAAGTTTAAAGGATAAATGAGCATGGATGACTATAAATTGCTTAACATGGATCTTGGATATGTGACTAGGGAGCAACATCGAATGGCAGGATATGAATAATGTCACCATTGAAATGATGAGGAAGGATAAAGATAAGTATGATTACTTGAAAGGACACATTGTCCAGCTGCAGCAATTTATCCAAGGTATGTTTGATCCCAGTTCTAGTATGCCAGAGTTACCTGCAGAACTGGCAATTTTGTCTAAAGACTAAATAAATGAGATGGAGAATAAGAGAACTGAGGCAGAGATTTTTGATAAGTGGCTCAAGGAGTTTATGCAAAAGGGAGAGGATGTAACAAAACAGGAAATGGCAGGTTGGGATATCGCTCTTATAGGGAAAAACAAATGTAATGTTCTCATACATCAATGTCAGTCTAGATTAGAAGAGTGCAGATTGGAATCAAAACAACTCGAGAACATGGATGAGAGAGTGGAGGAGTTAATAAATGAAGGAGTCATTACTCCTCAAATGGTTAACCAGTTACCACAGAAAAGGTTAGAGTTGAAGTTTGAAGAGGACATTCTCAAAAGTTGTATTATGAATACTAGATATTTGGAAGAGGTTGTTGATAATATAGTAAGGGTACATATGAAGATAATAGAAAAACTCATTGGGCATGAATGCCAAGAAGTACCACCATATGGATTAACAAAGGCATGAAAGAATTCAAAGCCATTTATTCACTATGTTTGGAGAACCCTGCAGTACATCTAAGTACAGAAATGATTGATTCAGTTATGGAGATAAATGCTAAGATCAAGAAATATTAGAAGAGGGTCAAAGGTTTAGAAAAGCAAGAGAAGAGGTTGAAAGAAGGAATTCAAGTGCAGCAGTATACATGGGCAAAGAGTCAAGAAAGTGATCGCACTTTTATTATGGGTGTGATAGGTAATTTTACAGAGTACCTAAAGGAGTAGGAGCATATCAAAAGGAGGATACCTTAAACAATGACATATGCATATGCTCAGGGATTCTTTTGTTATCGTCACTAACAAGAAGTCAACAAAGGGGAAGGGAGTCAACCAAAGTATCTTTTATTTTGAAAAGATTCTAATGGCATCTTTTGTTCCAAGGAAAGATACCATAAACATATTTTGAGAACGGCTGGGAAAGGATTCCCACCGTTGATCTATAAGATTTGAATGTGGACCACTGGATTGACTTTGTAACCGTAGCAGGAGAGAAGCTTCAAAATCTATATAAGAAGCTCTGTTACATGTATTTTAGTACATAGGGATTTTAAACTTTTAACTTAAGGCTGTAGTTGTTAATTTTGTTCTAAAGGGGAAGGTGTTTCTTTTAGAATTCTTTGAGCATTTAGTGATTTTAGAGAGGAGGTCACCTATGTCTGCATCGAGGAGTATGTGGAATGTCTTGTCTCCTTTATGTATCTGTCAAAAGCATTTGTAAGTTTTTTTGGTGATTTGATCAATGCAACAGGATTCATTATTACATTGTAAATTTTGTATGACTTTATACTTCAATTAAAGGCAAACTCAGAATTCTGCATCTATTACAGAGTGTTTTCTTATTTAGGCATTTACTTGATGTATTTTCTCTTTTAAGGATTGCAATCTCTTATGTATATTCATGAAACTGCTCAGGATTTTACATATAAAGATTTGATTGTGTTGAATTGTTTAGGTTACTGTATTTCTCAGTACGTGGATAGCAGAGCATTTCGATCCAATCTAAAATGATGTTTCTAACCCTAATCTTTCTAACTTTTCTCCAACAAGTGATAAATAATTAGCTAAAATGCAGTTATCGAAAGGAAGTTGTTGGAAATCCTATTAAATATATGGAAATGCTAAAGATTTTTGATGGTTTTCATAAAGTTTGAAAAATCAAGTCTGTTTCTGTGAAATCATATAAAATTTGACTTGAAAATGATAAATATTTGCAAAGGATCATTGATTTAAGAGATATTTTGAGATATGTGCATATAATAAGTGACAATTGCCAGTGACAAATCCTTAGATTGAGTAAGGCCCCTTGAATATTACAGCTTCACAACAAACTGCTAATTTATCCCACATGGTCAAGAACTGACCATCCAAAAACTTGAGAATGAGAATTCTTAGATAATTCTGCATATCTTTCAAGATATCTAAAGTTCTTCTATGAATTTTAACTATGTTGTGAGTGTGTAAAAACTTTCATCAACAATTACCTTGCAAAGGGAAGTGTCGAAATGTGCATATCTCTATTGGAGATTATAACCTACGGTCTGACATGTTTACCTTGCCCTTAAGTGGATGTGATTTGGTTTTGGGCACCCAATGGTTACACACACTTGGACCCATCTTATGGGATTTTGTTGAACTTTGGATGCAGTTTTCAGACAATGGGCAAAAACACACATTGAAAGGCTTACAACTAAGGTCTCTTAGAATCATAAGTTCACATCACATGGAAAAGCTTCTTAAGAAGAATTCACATGGTGTCACGCTCAGCTCCATTCCATTCAGATGCAACCATCAACGGTCTCCACTACTCCTTTGGATCTACAATGAATTTTGGACATATATGCATGTGTCTTTGCCGAACCAGTAGGATTGCCACCTTCATGACCAGAGGACCACCATATTCAGCTCCTTCCTAGAAGCATTCCTCTCAACATCAAACCCTATCGCTACCCATTTCACCAGAAGACAGAGATTGAGATGCTTGTTCGAGACTTATTGAAGCAAGGTATTATTCACCCTCATACTAGTTCCTTTTCTTCACCAGTTCTTCTTGTCCAGAAAAAAATGGTTCATGACACCTCTACATTGACTTCTGAGCACTTAATCACATCACAATCAAGGATAAGTTTCTGATTCCTATTGATGATGAGCTTCATGGCACTCATTTTTTTCCAAGTTGTATCTTCGTTCTAGGTATCACCAAATTCAGGTTCTTGAGGATGATATCCCTAAAACAGCATTCCACACGCATGATGACCACTATGAGTTTTTGGTCATGGCTTTTGGCCTCACTAATGCTCCTTCAACATTCCAGGCATTGATGAATAAAATATTCTGGCCCTACTTGCGGAAATTCATTCTGGTCTTCTTCGATGATATCCTCATCTATAGTAAAACATGGGCTAAGCATCTCCAACATCTGGATCTCATACTACAACTTCTCTCTAATCATCATCTCTCTACAAAATAGTCTAAATGTGTTTTTGGCTAGGAAGAAGTGGAGTATCTCAGGCATGTTGTTTCATCCCAAGGGGTTCGAGTGGATCCTAAAAAAATAGATGCCATGAAAAATTTGCCACATCCTCAAATACTCAAGAGCCTCCGTGGTTTTTTGGGACTAGCTGGCTATTATCACAAGTTTGTCAAGGATTGTGGGAAGATTGCAGCTCCATTAACAGCCATGTTGAAAAAGGATGCTTTTACATGGACACATGCTACTGATTGTGCATTTGAAAAACTAAAACAAGCTATGTGTACTACACCTGTTCTAGCTATGCCAGATGTTTCCAAGACCTTCACTATTGAGAGTGATGCTTGCAGCAATGGACTTGGTGATGTTCTCCTTCAAGATGAACATCTGATTACATTCACCAGCAAAGCCCTTTCTGGTAAGAATTTATTACTCTCTACATATGACAAGGAAATGATGGCTATTTTGCATGCAGTACAAAAGTGGTCGCCATACCTACTAGGGAATCATTTTTGCATCAAGACTAATCACTAGAGTCTAAAATATTTCCTGGAACAATGGGTCTCCTCCCTAGCACAACAAAAATGGGTTAGTAAACTCATGGGTTATGACTATGAGATCACTTACAAGAAGGGTAAGGACAATATTGTGGCAGATGCTCTTTCTCGCACATTTGATGACCAAGCTTCTCTTTCATCTATTTCTATGCCTATTCCAAATTGGTTGGAATTTATCTAGCAGGGCTATGTCAATGAATCTTCATTATCTCAAATCATTCAATAGTTGGCCAATAACCCTTCTATTGTATCACATTACTCTTGGGATGGTGCTTCTTTGTGATACAAGGGTCATCTGGTGCTTCCCCTGAGCATAGATCTTCAGCAGGCTGTCTTTTATGAACTCCATGCTTCTCCATCGGCAAGGTACTCTGGGTTCCTCAAAACTTATGAGCGGGTATGGCGTAACTTCTTTTGGAAAGGAATGAAAAGGGAAATTCAATAGATGGTGGTTGAATGTGATACCTACTAATGCAACAAGGGTGAAATGACACTCCTTCCTAGATTGCTCAAACCCTTGCCCATCCCTACATAGTTTTGGGCAAATATTTCTACCGATTTCATTGAGGGGCTCCCTAAATCTAGAGGGAAGATAGTGATCTTGGTTGTGGTTGATCGCCTCTCCAAATATAGTCATTTTTGTTCCCTCAGCCATCCCTATACCGCCTCCTCAATCGCACAAATTTTCATGGACCAGATCTTTCGTCTTCATGGCATCCCTTCTTCCATTGTCTCAGATCGTGATGCAACTTTCACCAGTCATTTTTGGACAGAACTATTTCAACACACTGGCACCAAATTGAAGATGAGTTCGGGGTATCACCCACAAATAGATGGTCAGACTGAAATTATCAACAAATGTTTGGAAACTTATTTTCGTTGCTTCACCTCAGAACAACAGCACCAGTGGGCAAAGTGGCTCCCTCTCGCTGAATGGTGGTACAATACCTCCTACCACACTACATCTAAAATGGCCCCATATAAAGTAGTCTATGGTCAAGCACCACCAATGCTCCTTCCATACACCCCCAGCAGTTCACTAGCTCAGGCCATTGACACGGTTCTTCAAACCCGGGATCAGATTCTTCACATCTTGCAAGACAATCTTCACATGGGAAGAAACTGAATGAAACAACAAGCCGATCAGCACCGTTCTGAGCGCACTTTTCAAGTAGGTGATATAGTTTTTCTTTGTCTACAACCATACAAGCAATCATTCCTAAAATTCAAAGGGTGTCATAAGCTAGCTCCAAAGTTCTATGTGCCATATAAGGTTCTTCAGAAGATTGGGTCAATTGCTTATAAATTGGAGCTTCCTCCTTCCCATGTTCATCTAGTATTTCATGTCTCTTGTCTAAAGAAAGTTCTTGGCACCAACATCAGAGCACAAACTATTTTACTAGAACTAGATAATGAAGGATCCATCATTTTGGAGCTGGAGGAAATCCTCAACAGGTGCACTCGTCAGCTTCACTCTTGATCCATCACAGAGGTATTAATTCAATGGCACGAAATGCAACCAAAGGATGCTACATGGGAACCACTCCTTCAAATTCAGCAACAATTTCCACATCTTAAGCTTTGAGGAAAAAGCTTTTCTAAGAGGGAGGGGATGTTAGGAACCTATGTTTAACCCTTCTCTTTACTTTGTTAGTCTATTACTTTTGGATTCATATGCTTTGTAAGTTGTCCCATGAGTATATTATATTATCCCACATTCATGGGAAGTAATAGTTATTTAGATTAGACTTAGTATATAAGTACATGTTGAGGCCAATGAAGGCATCCACAAATTTATTGTGTTGAGCTTGCTTAAAGGAGGTTGCCCCCTTGAAGTGGCCTGCGATCAATAAATTCCTTCTATGTTTCTGCTATTTCTGGTATTTCATGAATTTTTCATTATATTGTTGCAGGAGGTTCCTCTCATAAGAATACACACAAAACAAACACACAAGGCACACAACTCTGATGCTAGCTTGCTCTATCGCTAGGGGTCATGTGAAGAAAAGTGACAATGTGGACCACACACTAGTAAGGACCGTTGAATTACTAGGTGATTATGACAAGTCACATGAAACACACGGGCTAGCCAACTATGTTGCGCTAGGTGGCTCATGGATCCAAGAGGAAGCATCACAGGCTAGTGAGGACCACCAAATCACTAGGTGACTTCCATGCCAACAAGCAAAAGAGAGCATAGTATGATGTATACCCCCACCTTAAATTGATTGCTAACTCCTAATAGGAATCAATTGCTTTAAGGTACAACAAATCATAAAATAGGTATGAGAGCTTTCCGGAAGCACATGCCCATAAGATACATGTTTCCAAAAACTACATCACACAAAGGAGTTGCCCCCATAAAAGGTAAACTGAGGTGATGCTATAGGGATGATACACAATGGCTTGTGTAGTCATGGTATGACACCGAGCATAGCAACAAGGTGTCACAAAAATTAAAACAGCAAAGAAACAACAAATTAAACAAAGAAAAAACACAAAGGGGTCTACTAACCAATGTCAGTATAGGAATGGTTGTCTATAGGAGTTGTCTCAAGACCATATATATATATATATATATATATATATATATATATATATATATATATATATATATATATATATATATATATATATATATATATATATATATATATATATATGTATATGTATGTATGTATGTATGTATGTATGTATGTATGTATGTATAGGAGATGTCTCAAGACCATCAGTGATAAATGCTTGTGAGGAGGGAGATTCTCCTCTCCTACAGCAAGGTGAGCCATAGCATCACGATGCTTCCTTCTTTCTCGCATGATCTTATTTCACTTAGTCTTATTCATGATGTCCTTAAGGGGAACCATAGTATCTTCTAGTGTGGGTTCCTTTTCTTCCTTTGTTTTAGGAACATTAGAAGAAATAGGAGGAACCATTAAAGGCTAGGAGACCATAGGGAAGGGTTCCTCAATGTAAGATGCTCTTCCTTCTCAACTTGTGAAGCAAGCAAAAGTATAGGAGCATCCTCAATCAATTGAGAAACCTTGAGAAATAAAACTCACGCAACCGATTGACCACCACCAGTCTCCTTAGAGGTGGGTGGAACAAAAGTTATATTGTGGTTGTGAGGAGGTTTGTTCTATGCATGAAGGTTGCCTTGTTGTCCTTGAAGGGATGGTGGAGTGGGAACCTCGGCATATCTACCAGATGCTTGAGAAGGGGGAAGAACCTTTGATTTTGGCTTAGCCTCATTCACTACCTATGGGATAGGAGGAATTACAGCCGAAGCCTTAGAAGATCAAGGAGGTTTAGAAACATCACCACTAGGAATATTACTAAGTGATAATTCAACTATCTTTTATGATTTAAATTTCTTATATGATAAGAAGAATAAATCATCTCTCTCTCGAGCGACTCCTACTAGTTGTGGACAGAAGTAGTCGAGTGAAAAGAGGCCATTTCAAGCAACAGGGCGATACTAACTATGATCTACAACATGCACTCATCCCTCAAATTGAAACTTCAAACATTTATGAAACATAGAGGGGATCACTTTCATGGAGTAGAGCCATGGTTAGCCTAACTTCACATGAAATAGATTTGATGTAGGAATGATGACAAAATTAGCATCCAAGGCTCTTGGCCCAACTTTAACTTTCAGAGTTAAAGGACAAATGGTTGGATGGATAGACCCATTGTGTGCTCTAATAGCCACCTCTAATACCTCATATGTATCTTGGTGCAAACCATACATGTAGAGAAACTCTTCAACTACTACATTCACAATGCATATAGGATCTATCATAGCACCCTGAATAGGTTTATCATTTATTTGAATAGTAATGTAGAGAGGTCCATCAAGAGCTTCGATGGTATCATCATTTGGAGTAAAGGTTATAGCAGGTTCCACATTTAATCACTCTTTATGAGGTCGATCATCCACCATGCAAATATCTTCATCATAATCTTAATAGTGAGATATGTTCGCCACAATAGATTTGTGATGAGGCAAAGGATCAGTATATATTTGAAGGTTTTGATTTGGATTTTCCACCAATTTATTCCATTTATCATTAACACCAGCAACTTGGATGACATTGGCATCGATGAGGTCTTGAACTTCATGTTTAAGATGCATACATCTTTCAATGTCATGGCCAACAAAGCAATGAAATTGACAAAATGCCTTCGCATCAAAGGAAGATGGTTGCATCTTACTTGGATTGAGAGGTCTAATAGGTGGAATCTTGAGAAGATTATGTTGTAAAAGTTGTGTCATGATAGAATGAAGAGATTCAGATAAAGGTGTAAAATTTCTTGTTTTCAGTTTCAATTTATAAGAGGCGGGAGCAGGGGATGACGTTGTCCCCACATGTCTTCTAATATTATCTATTGAAATTTTGTTTATCTTGATGAAATTCTTGTTATGTCTTTAAAAGAATGATCATGAGAGCTTTTAGATTGACCAACTAGATCCAATAAGGGATTATGCTCATACTAAATAATCAAAAGTTGATAATCAAGAAGAGCCATACAAAGATGAGTAAATGAATCATACCGCATCAGCAATATCTTATCACAGATGTGAGGTTGTAAGTTTCCGATGAAGATTCTTTGCACATCAACATCCAGAATAGAATATTGGATTTGTAAAAAGAGGGCTTGATAATGCCCCATGAAATTAGTTATTTTCCCCTTTGTTCCTCGTTTACAATGAACCAAATCTATCAAAGAGACTTGAGGTCCAATGTTCGCTTGAAAGTGCTCAAGGAACTTAGTAACTAATTACGAAAATGTAGATATATAGTTAGGAGGAAGCACACAAAACCAATCCAAGGTTGTGTCCTTGAGTGTCCTAGGAAAAAGTTTTGCTAAGATCGCGTCCTCAAAGTAGAAATCACTACACTTAGTGGTAAAAGTTACCACATGGTTGTTAGGGTCTCCCTTCCCATTATATTTTTCAAAGCAAGGAGTTCTTAGGATAGAATAAGACAACGGGCTATGAAGGTAATGTGTTGTGATACTAGTTTTAGGCAGGCTACTACTCATGCAATCCAATTGTTATTGCATGGATGTCATATTCTTCAACAATTGGTTTATGATGGGGTTGGAAGTGGAATCAAGTAGGGATTGAAATGAAGGACTAGGTGGTTATGTATGACTAGGCTTTTGAAATGTAATGGGCGGTAAAGATGTAGGCAGAGTGACATTAGGTGTAGAGTTTGTGTAATTATAAGAAACAGAACTATAGTGGCTAACAGGATTACCAGTAGATAACCTACCACATGTGTGAGCAGCATTACTCAGCTATGTAGTAGTGGTAAGAATAGTAGATGAATAAGTAGGCATAGGGACTGAGGGCATGGGTACCAACACTTGAGTCCCTATTTGATTAGGAGAAGTCACATTCTTCATAATTTCAGCACAACTAGCTATTGACATAATGTTGTTATGCACTATGTGAGCTAGGCCATGCAAGAATTCTACTCCCTCTTGTCCCTCAAGCAACAACCCTCTAAGATTCTCAATGATAGGGATGGTCTCCTTGGCTATATGTTCATTGCTCACAAATTGCTGAAAGTTAGCCAACTCTTTGTCTAACTTTTGAATTTGGGCCTCAGGAACATGAGTGATAAGGTCATTAATGTCAATGGACTCTTGAGTAGTTGATGTTTTAGGAATAAGTGCTTAATAATATCAAATTCAAATGCATCAACATTAGAACCCATAATTTGAATGCTTCTTCTCACAAATGTATTAAAACTGGGGTACCAAGTCACAAAGCTCATAAAGTGACTACAAGATTAATAACACATCAGATGCCCAAATAGAAGAAATTGATGATGTACCAAAAGAAAGATTTTGAGTTTTCCTTTAAATAAAGAAATAGTATATCTCTAATTAAATTCAATTCAAACAACAATGCCAACACCAAAACACAATTTTTAATGCAATTTTAAAATCTAGGATGCAACTTTTCTTTTTCAATTTTCAAATGCAAGAATGTAAAATGCTTTTAAACAATAACTATCAAAAGGTGCAGCAAACACAAATACTCTAATCAATGTAACAAGATATAAACAACTTTCAAATTTAAAACCCTGGGATTACAACTAGCAAGATCTTCTATCAATACAAAACTTTAACAAACCCTAGGTTGAAATAATGCAAAATCTAACTATGTATGAATGCAAAGCAACCAAAGAACACACTCCCAATCAGATCTAGGGTGATGAACAACTCATATCTAAAAGTAAAAGGTGCAAGAATTGACGGGTTCACCAAAATGTTAGGTAGAAAAGAGATCACAAGCTTAAAGAGTTAAACTAGTCCATCCCTCTTCTACAAAACATTGGGGCACAAACTGAGCATGACTTCTACCCAAGTAGGAGAGCCAAACTATAGGGATCTACCTATATATTGTATATAGAAGGACCAACCAAGTTTGACCAAAGCTCAACAAGCAAGTCAAGACTAAGGTTAAACCACTAGACGATGAATAACAAACTAATATCAGCTACAGGAAATAAACCATAGAGATCTAACAGCATAGCAGAGGTGGAGAAGTGATTCAGAACCTATTAAATTTAGCAGAAAGGTCCAGGACAATGGCACTTGGGCACCCTGGGCCCTTTTTAGGGTTAGGCTGAACTTTTAACTTTGTCAGATATGTATTCGTCTACACTGTCTTCTCTCCAGAAATCAACCTCCAAAACATGTTCTTCTTACCTACACACATAGAAAGAGGGAAAAGGTTGTACTATTTTAAGGGTTTGCCTCGATCAAACTCTGTGTTAGTGTTCCTACCTCCACAGCAGTGATTGATAAGATCCAAGAGTGCTTTCCCTCATAGGACAGAGGCCAGATCTACAACAATATGATAGATAATGATGGTAAATGATGATAATAACAACAAGATGTCTCACCTTAATTGATGAAGACTTAGCACCAACAAAGGAGAGTGATGAAGAGGGATTCAAACTTCCTTCAAAGCATGCAAACAACTTCAATAGCATTCACAAGTAGAAGACAATCCAAACATGAAGATTCCTTGAGCATAGAACATCACATGAGAGCAAATCCACATTCATCCAATTAGGTGTAAAATGAACTACAACACACTTAAATATGCATTCCTGCTCACCTTCGGCAAATAAAACAACTTTAGGCCAACAAATACAAACTAGAGGAGTGTTCCAAGCTGACACCACAAGTTGGGGCTAAAAATCCCAAGTGGGACCAGGGCACTTGGGTGCCTTGGACCTTTAGCCCATAAACTTCATAAAGTGTCTTTTAACAGGGGCTTAGTCCAGTCCTAAGTTGATTATATCAGGTTTATTTGTCGAGATTGGGATATTTATCATTTAGAGCTCAAAAAGGTGTTAAAATAGGTCTTAATTAGCAAAGACAATAAAATAGGTCCAACCTAGAAGCTAAACTAAGTGTAAAATGATAGTGTACAGATTTTACGACTCAACAGTGTCTACCTATGTATCTTCAATTTCAATGGCTTGCTCTACAGCTATGGTGATGTAGCCTTATACTGCCTTTATTTTCACTTCAAATACTTTAAGTATGTATAGATTTTCAAAGTCAGATGTACTTTCTCTCTCAGAGAGAGAGAGAGAGAGAGGGAGAGAGAGGGAGAGAGGGGAGATAGAGAGAGAGAGAGAGATTCCTCCTCATCATCACCTAATAATATAACAGTTGTCTCTTCTTAGACATGAGGTTACTATAGATGGAAATAAGATGGAGGGTTGACATTAGCCTTGTAAATCATATTAACTAAACATCCAAAGGATTTCAACATAGATAAAACATGCTTGTGATAAAACGTGCTCGTGTTATAACATGGTCACATTTTTACACAAGTGCCTTTTTGCCTACTTTCGGAAATTCCAACCCTAAGGGTTGGATTTGCCTTTGGCATCCAATTCAAATGGTTGGACCTACCTTTTGAACACAAAAGACGTGTTTTTAATAAAACATAGAAAATCAACAAAATCGTGAGTGTGCTCTCCATCAAGTTTACACATTTTTCAATGTTAATACGAAAAAATGCTAGGATGATGTCAAGTTTTTTATTATCTTTCTAACCATATATTTTTTCTAAAATATGATAACATTAAGGTTTCAATCTTCAATTTCTTTTTCTAATGTGTTCTTTTTGTGCAAAAAACTTATGTGTAGTATTTCTGGTGTCATTTTTTACACGTTGAAATTTGAAAAAATTACATTTTTAGATTCTAGACTCTATTCTATACACATTGAAAAAAATTAATTTTTAATTAGTTTTCAAAAAACTTAGGGGGGAGCATGCTCAAATTTTCATTTTTCAAGATGAGCCCACTTTGAAATTTCATAAAAAATCATATATTCATTAAAAAATTAACAGAAAAATCAAGCATAAACTACATGATGTTAGCTAATTTTCCACCGAAGTGATTTGTGAAATACTTACAAAATGTCAAGATTTTAGGGGGAGCACATCAGACACTATGTTATATTTTTGTGATAAAAATAGGAGCACTTTGTGTGCTCCCCTATTTGAACCTCTTAATCTCCACCATTTTTAGAAAAAAATAGTAGTTTAAAAACTAGATTCTAAGCACTACAAATCTTGTTCTTATCACATCTTCTAATTTTGAGTGTGGCTATCTTCAATTCCTCATCCAAGATCATTTTTTAACTGATTTTAGAAAAAAAAGTGGCCACTTATGACCCCTTTTGGTCCCCCATTTCTATGCACATACCCCTTATTTTGAACACAGTCCATGTATGCACAATGAGAATGCAACTAGTCAATTCCTAGGATAAAGCCTAAGATCCAAGTGGTATAATAAATAGATCTAGCTTGTTGGAAATGGTTCCTAGGTCTACTTCCACTTGTTCTACCTTTCAATAATTGGTCATTTCCTACAAATAGCAAACTCTACATCCATCCATCATTTAGTTTCCATGGATGCAATTCCACAACACTACTAAATTAAGAAAAAGAAAAACGAATGTAGCACTTGAATAAAGTTCTCTAAATGGGTGATTTTATTGAATCCTCTTTGGTTAATCTTTTCACTCAAGTATAGGTTAATTTTCTAGTTTTGGTTCTTAAACTTGATACATTGTGCATATAAATAATAGTTTCATGTTTTAGTGGGATTTCTTATATTCACAACTCAAATGTTATGAATAGTAGTCATCTTCACACACTCTCTACCTAGTTTCAATCATTAAGAAAAAACTATATATGTTATGATACTTAGGATAATGCTACATATGCTAGTTAGGATAAAATTTTCCATAAACTTCAATTGTTTATCCAATTATAATTAGAATAATGCTACATGCCATATCAATTACAGACAACCTCATGCTAAATATACTATAACTACTAATTAGTATTAAGTATGTTATATCAAGTATGGACATTTTTAATCAAATGTAAACATTTGTGTTCGTCAACTATATTAGTGTTAATTAGTCTCATATCATGGATGAAGCATTTCAACACACCCATAAAAAAAGTTTCCTACCAAGACCTTTCATGGGAGATGTATAACCATCAAGTCTCACAATTATTTTTGGATTGGATTGAGATTGAAGGATTGCAAGACTTCATAAAGAGAGAAATTAGGAGGGAGTACTACCCAACCAACTTATGTAAGGGTCATGTCACTAAGAAACCCCCTCTTAATGTTGATGTAATAACTAGGATTAATACCTACTCAACATACACCATGTAAGAATAATTGGTTAACTACAAATGTTCATAGTTACAATTGTGAATTGTAGTAGTGATTGAATCATTGATTAAGAATAAATGTTGATAGTTTGAAGATTCATGATGTTTTATAGGTATTGGTGCACATATTGACCAGATGATTGGTAGGAAAAGGATGTAACACCTTTGATCCTTCCTTAGTGCTTAAATTAGGGAAGGGTAGTATACTTGCCACAAAAATACAAGATGTGGTTGTACATGTCACTTTATCGTACAATTCACGGATTTTAGGCTAGGCCATGTATTGGTATGATACCACCATGTTCAACATGTGGACAAGGCAAGCAAACCTTGTCATGTTCAATAAAATGACAAGTTTTTGGGAACAAGATCTTTCTCTACTCCATATATTAGTAAAGAATTACATGGATGAGTGGATTTGTTGTTGCTCCTTGACATGCCTATAGATGCAGTGCATCAAAAATATAGGAAAATGGTGCTTGAGAAGGTGACCATGTGTAAGGTAAAATCATCTAGGAATGATTTCCTTAACATGAATGATATTGTGAACATTGAACATAAAATCAAGTTGTCAAGGTATATGTTTGACGATAATTAAATTAATTTGGTGCAACAATGGTTATTGGCCAACCATAGCAAGTGGTTTGCATATTAGAAGCATAATACTACTACTACCAATGGAGATGGATATATCACATTTGCTTTGAGAATTCGAATGCTAGAGAAACTTTAGTGGATGCTTCAATTTGGTCACAACATATTGGCCATTGATTCTAGTTTGGTATGAATGCAATGAAGGTTCATTGTGCAATCTTTAATTGAGTTTAATTTAACATGTTTACGCTCATATAAGATGTAGCATTAACACATTGTACCAAATGTCTTATTAAAGTTTTAGTTGTACATGTTGCTTGCATTTGACTTGAAGCATTATGGGGATACTTGTGGCATGGGCCATTATGCCCATGCCTTGCACATTTGATATTGCATATTAGATATGCACTCTTATCTAAAGAGTTCACCTAAAGAACATTGAATAGGGACTCGATGAATTCATGATGGATGATGCAGGTGCTAAGATCAAAGCTATTAATTGTTTAATCTTTCATTACAACCTTGTATTTTTGTATTTATTATATCAAACTCTAATCAATTACTCTAAGTAATGTTGATGATGAGAAACTATTTCATGATATAAATAGGTGTTTCAATTCAATGTATATCTATGCTTTTGGCATGTTAGACATGCATGGCTGAAGAACTTGATCATGAAGGTCAAAGATGACACAAAATAAGTTGGGGACTATTGTCTCAGATAGGATAGTCTTTTTATTCTAGGAAGCCCAAAATTATGGGAAGAATAAGGATGGGAAATAAAGATGATTGGTGGTGGTTTTAGGTGATTTGGAGCTAAGGGTTGAAAGTTGAGGGAAACAAGGGGAAAGAGAAGACTATTTGTGGCAAAGAACAACTACTACATGGGAAATGGGAATAAGGTTTACTTAAGGGTGAAGGAACACACAAAAAAGGGGAAAACACGTGGGAAAGGGATAAAGATAGCATAGGGACAAAAAATAAGTCTTACAAAGTGGGAAAATGATGTAGAGCACATAGCGGAAACCATACATTTATTAACTTTGAACCCTTTAAATTTACTATCAGTAACACAAACACTATCGGCCACATTAGCATTAGCTTTGCCGATGCACAGACAGCCAAACCATTACTATTGGCAAAGCTTTATAAACTTTGGCCGATACCCTAATTCAACTATCGTCGGTGAGACTTATAACATTGGCGAGGCTTTAAGTCCTTCCACTGATGTGCCGATACAACCAACTTGCATATACATTACTTGACTTGCTATAGCTGGTAATCTAATGTTTCTGCACCCAGATTTCACCATTACAACCGGTCACCCTTTGTATCTGACTCAATGTACATTCACAATATACAATCTCAACATACATTCGCGACATACATTCTAAAGATGCTTTTGCGATATACACATGAAATGTACATTTGGTGAACCAACACAAAATTCATGCCAATATAAACCTCTGTATCTTGCAACCGAACAACTTACCAGAGAAACTACAAAAACCTACAGAACAGAAAGCAATCTAGCACTACGGAGGTCATTCCACTGATTTCGAAGAAATCTCAACTAGTGGAATGACTCCAATATACATTCTAGTAATTAGACCAAAATAGAAATTCCTTTATTCCTTCTTCTCAATATACATACAATCAATTCTCTCCATCTCTGTCTGTCTGTACTCCTCAACGAACATAGACCCTACTATAAAGACTCTCAAATTGGCAGTTACATACGGTGGAAGGCAATCCACCCTACAACCACCTCTGCCATTCAGTTACATCCACTTATTCAGTTCGATTACAATGACACATATACAAATTTCAACTTTATGTTGTTACTCGGCCAACTAAGATTCAACATGGCACTAAGGCCTTACAAACATGAAAAGACTACTTTGGTCAAAATAGAGTATGCATGGAATCCTCTGAATTCTTAGTGTCTTGAGGTGCTCTTGCACCATACAACCAACCAACAAAGATTTCCAAGTCCCTTGGAAATGTATCTGCAAAACAAAACTACCTTTTCCTGCATCTCTGTCTGGCTTCATCTTTTACTTGTCTCTTCAGCTCAGGCTTCAAATCTTTACATCAATGGAATAGTGACCAACCAACCAACAATGGAAAACTATCATCAACATTTCAGAGTATCTTCAGGCTCCTTCTACTCCTAGCAATGGAGTACTCTCAGACTGATCAAATCCTTAATGACTACAACACAATGCTCAATCAGATGTCCATCCTACACGCTACTTCACAGACCCATTCCTCTCGTCCAATAGCAGATCCTGGAGATGCACTACCACTCTCTCTCACAATGGCCTCACTCTGCACCCTCTACCAGCCAAATCTCTATTGGTGAATGGTCTTGACAGACATTATCATCATCTACCCACATACTATAGGAATCCTATTCCTTCTCACAACTAGATGGCACGAGCATCTGCAATAGTCTAGCAACTACTGTCAGTCTGCAAAATACCTTCTACAATCACCGTCTTCAAAATGGTCACCAACCAAACATTTTACTTCAACTCTTCGCCTGCCTTCTTAGTGACAGAAATCAAATACACAACACCTCCACCCAGAGCTTTCACTGGCTTTGATACCAATTTGATGTAGAGCACACAGCAGAAACCATACATTTATTAACTTTGAACCCTTTGAATTCACTATCGGCAACACAAACACTATCGGCCACACTAGCATTAGCTTCACTGATGCACCGATGGCCAGACCATTACTATCGGCAAAGATTTATAAACTTTGGCCGATACCCTGATTCAACTGTCGTCGGTGAGACTTATAACATCAGCGAGGCTTTAAGTCCTTCCACCGATGTGCCGATACAACCAACTTGCATATACATTACTTGACTTGCTATAGCCGGTAATCTAATGTATCTGCACCCATATTTCACCATTACAACCAGCCACCCTTTGTATCTGACTCAATGTACATTCACAATATACAATCTCAACATACATTCGTGACATACATTCTAAAGATGCTTTTGCGATATACACACGAAATGTACGTTCGGTGAACCAACATGAAATTCACGCTGATATAAACCTCTGTATCTTGCAACTGAACAACTTACCAGAAAAACTACAAAAACCTACAGAACAAAAAACAATCTAGCACTACGGAGGTCATTCCACTGATTTCAAAGAAATCTCAACCAGTGGAATGACTCCAATGTACATTCTTGTAATTAGACCAAAACAAAAATTCCTTTATTCCTTCTTCTCAATATACATACAATCAATTCTCTCCCTCTCTGTTTGTCTGTACTCCTCAATGAACACAGGCCCTACTATATGTTGGTCATGATGTTAGTCACAAACAAACATAGAATAAAAGTACACATTAACCTTTATTCATCTTGAAAGATACAGTGAATTCAGAGAATTCATGATCCCAAGTCTCCGGTGATTAGGTCTTAATCGACTGACGTTACTCAGTAGTTAATGTGAATTGTTGTTTCCATTTTGAGGCCTTACGTGAAAATGTACCATCATCATGACGTTTCTGCAGAAATTGCTTACAGAGAAGTCAAACTATGCAGTTATTTGATGAAAAGATGTAAAATACCTCAATCTTTGCATGATATTTTCAATTGTGCATGCTTAGTGTTCAAATATGCTAAATATTTACTATTATCTACGGGATGTCTGCATATTTTGTGTTATTTGCTTAAGATTAGCAGTTATTTGCAATCGCGATAGTGAAATGCTCTGAAATTGAAAGAAATTAAAAGGAAATACTTCTAATTAAGTTGAACCTTTAGCTTTTGATCCACATACATGCTTGATACTGTCATGAGGAGAAGAAATCAAACCATATGTTCACCAGGACATTCCACAGCTAGATACAGTTGATGCAAACTTCAGAGGATAATGAATGAAAATAATACATGCAACATGATGAGCACTCCAAGGGACGCAGCAAATCAAAGCATATATCCAGAATTCAAACATAGATTACTCAAGATTTACGAATATTTGTAATCAGAATACTCTTCTCTTTTATTAGGTATGCAAAAGACATGTACATATACAGCAGCTTTGAAATGAGCCCTGAATACTTCAGCAAACAAATTTCAATTAAGTTTCGAATATTTACAACAAGGCATTCCACCACCTTTTATAGAATAAGGTGAGGAATCCGTTACAAAGATCTAAGGTCGTGATGTACTAATACTGTATACGCCTAAAAATGACACAAATCATCCTAAATAAATATTCTAAATATTTATTCCCTTCTTCTATTAATTAAATAAATATTCTAAATTTATTTAATCAATTCACTATCCCATAATTAAATAAATTCAATTTATTTAATGAAAATCCTTCCATTTGTCCTTCACAATTAAATAATCATAAATTATTTAATTAATCCTATTTCCTCTATCCTAAAGTTCTAAATTCAAAATTCCATGTCACCTTTCCACCTCACCTTGTCCACCTCATCAGG
Source organism: Cunninghamia lanceolata (assembly GCA_027924645.1). Taxonomy (NCBI): domain Eukaryota; kingdom Viridiplantae; phylum Streptophyta; class Pinopsida; order Cupressales; family Cupressaceae; genus Cunninghamia; species Cunninghamia lanceolata. The sequence goes on along the minus strand of BSBN01000997.1, from coordinate 5,051,149 downwards.
TTGCACATGTAATTAAATATATTTAATATTTAATTATCTTATTTTCCCTCACCCACATGGCCTATTTCTTCTCCAATCAGAGGTCAGTTAACCAATCAATCAAGTCTGTTAACTAACCTGTCAGTTGAGTCAAATCCTCAATCAATCCAGTCAGTTCCACAATCCACTCTTCTAACTGATCAATCAATTCTGTTAACAGACCAGTCAATGGAGTTAACTCTCCAATCAGTTTTGTCACATCCCACCTTTCATGATGGAGCTGGGACACTTGTCACATTTCCACTGGTTGCACATTCCTCAACCATCCTCAACCGTTGGTCTTCATATCTTCTCTCAGCCGTTGATTCCTATTCCTCCGGGTCTATAAATGAAGCTTCATCCCTTCATTCTAATCATCCAGGCTTTTGACATCGTTACTCTGCAGAAATATCACCAGCGCGCCTTTGGCACCCATTTGTCATCCACAAGCTTGAGATCACCATTGTTGCATTGGAGCTCACTTTCATTGCATATCACACTATAGCCGTTCACCATCGACTTCCTCCAACAGCTTTTAAAAGATTGCACTCTCTGAGGGCTCATCTCATCTGCGAAAGGACGATTCGTGATAGGCGAACAACAGAAGTTTCGAAACGGAAGAGGTTTGCTGTGCTTGTTCATTGCTTTGTTCATTTGAATCTTCTTTGTTTCTCTATTCTGTTGATGTTTGGGTCATCTGTTATTCATTTGATTGATGCACTATTTTACCCTCACATTTTTGGCGCCCACCGTGGGGCCGTTGCCCCTTTATTTTACCGTTTTTGAGCTTTTTTGAAGGCAGATTCCGTACAGACCCCGCAGAGTCACGCACAGGTTCTTTCGGCGCATCTGTTCATTTTTACGGCGCTTTTGAAGACTGTTACGACGCTTTTGTAAAACTGCGCATTTGTTGACTGTAACGGCGCTTTTATAGACTGTTGCTGCGCTTTTGTTTAAACTGCGCATTTGTTGATTCTTGCTGCGCTTTCATATAATATTGCTGCGCATACGTTAAAACGGCGCATCCGTTGTCTGTTACGGCGCTTATGACGACTGTTGCTGCGCATACGTTAAAACTGCGCATATGTTCATTTTAACGGCGCATCTGTTCATTTTTACGGCGCATTCGTTAATGTTGCGCTTCTGTTGATTACTTCTGCGCATCTGATCACTGAAGCTGCGCATTTGTAACTGGCTCAGGTTTTGGTACTTTTCTAGGGTATTTTGCTAACGCTAACCCTTTTTGCAGGTGTTTGCTGGAGCGGTTTTGCAGGTTAGGCTCGGGTTCAGTTACATGTAGTTGCATCTAACTAGCTCACCTTTCATTTTCTGGGAGAGAGTAAAATGGCTGTTCATTACAAATCTTCATCTAGTCTTAATTAGGGAGGAAATAAACTGGTTTATTTCATGCTTGCATTGCAAACAAACTTCCAAGTTATTGCTATCTAAGACTTAAAATTGAACTCACAACTGCATTCTGAAGTTAAAATGAACCATTGCTATATCGTGAGACCTAAATTTCAAAGTTAACAATCTCGTGCAACGTGGATTTAAAATTGAACTCACAACTGCATTCTAAAGTTAAAATGAACCATTGCTATATCGTGAGACCTGAATTTCAAAGTTAACAATCTCGTGCAACGTGGATTTAAAATTGAACTCACAACTGCATTCTGGAGTTAAAATGAACCATTGCTATATCATGAGACCTGAATTTCAAAGTTAACAATCTCGCGCAACGTGGATTTAAAATTGAACTCACAACTGCTTTCTGGGACTTAAAATTGAACCACTGCAATATTGTCAAGATCACTTCAAAGTTTTGTTTGACTAGCTTAGCCCATTTAGTTTTTATCTTTTTTAACTAGGGTGGATTAAATCAGTGTATTCTGTGTTTGCGAATGACAATAGGCTTATGCTCTCCCCTCTTCTGGGTGATCAGAGTGCCAGACTTGTCATTCTACTTGTTTAACCTTTAGGAGGGGCTTGCCCTTGGATGCACGCTTGTCCAAGCGGGAACGACCCTGAGTGGTAACAGGCTAACGCCAAGCCCTACCGAGCCACTTAAAATAAATTGTGCTTGAGGTGAAAACCTCCTGCAACGAGTGCTGTTATGTTACACCGACGGCCAACCTCCCCCAAAACCCTCTCAGGCGCAACCCTGTGAGGCTGGGAGACTCCATAACGGAGAGTAGCGCCGCCGCACGTGTAACCACTTGAACGGTTGCCCGAATTACAAACCTCTTGTTTTAGTGGCCCAAATCCCTTATAATCCATTTCTCGCCTAGGATTTTGTACTTGCTTTTGTCCAAAATAGAGTCGAAAAACCACAAAAACAATGGAAAACTACAAAACATTCTTTGTGCTTGCTGTGTTTTCTTGCTAAATTAATTCATAAAATCATATCAGGAAGACTTATTCCAGCCAAAAAATACCCAAAAATAGAGAAAAATCCCAAAAATTTGCCCAAAAATACCAGAACTGCGCATATATCTATTTCTGCGGCGCATATACAGCGACTTGCTACGCTTTTGTACCGACTTACGGTGCTTTTGTACTTTCTGCTGCGCATATACTCTGTTTTGCTGCGCTTTTACAGCGACTTACTGCGCATATACGCCGACCTGCTGCGCATATACTTTCCTGCTGCGCATTTGCATACTGTTACCGCGCATACATACCTCACCAGAGCGGTGCTTATACAACGACTTACTGCGCATTTATCTATTCTTGCTGCGCATCTGTTTCTGCGCATGTGTGACAGTGAGCATCTGCCCTATTTTTGAGAAATTTTCGTCAGCTATTCGGAGTACCCATTTCAGCCTAGTTCCATTTTCTGAGGTCAGAATCAACCTTGCAGACAACTTTCATCCATTTCACCCGTTTGTCTCTCTTTCGACGGTCGTCCCCGTCGCCTTCTGTCCTGGTCACTCTTACCCCATCGTCATTCTGTCCCATACCGAGTCGACATAGATCCTTCTTTAGTGAGTTCACGTAAGCCTAGTAGGTCACAGCACCTTTTGCTAGTAGTCTTGTTGAACGACTCAGCCCTACACAGTGAGACTGGTATCGACTACCCTTGCTAGTGGCTGGAGTCTTGTGTCAACCGTCTTACCTGAAGTCATTGAGCGAGAGAACCCTTTGTCCAAGTCTTGTCCTAGATATCCCATTCATTACAGTCTTAGTCGGCACCTTGCCAAAATTTCTAATCCTTGTCCATTTCGTCCCACCCCACCTTGCATGGTTCTTACTCGATCCCAGTACAACAAGCTAACTGAAATAGCCGACCCTTCCGATCACATCGCCCCACCACGCGATGATGATGAAGAATTTTCTCGTGAAGAATTAGTGGCACACATGCAAGATAGCAAATTCCAACGCCTGGTGGAGCGAGTACTCCTTGAGGATCCCACCAAATATTTCCATCATCTTGCTAGTCTCGGACTCAAACTCCCCGCAGACTTTGACATTAGCTCCATCATGGAAAATGCAGACAATGAACATGAGAGAGACACAAATGACACAATCCCAAAGGCACATGAGAGAGGCACAAATGACACGGTCCCCCAGGCCAATGCAAGCGGAAAACAACACATAGATCAAAATGCTCCTATAGCGGATGTGAGACAACAAATTGAGAGTCTCCAGCGAGAAATCTCCAACCTTAAGATCGGCACCAGTTCCAAGAACTACTCCTTGGAAGATATAGCACCATACCCCTTTGACAGAAGTGTGGTCATGAAGCCTTTCCCCTTTCAGTTCGGAATCCCGAAATTTGACAAATACAAAGGGAAGGGGGATCCTAGAGATCATATCAGGGAATTCACTGCAGCATGTTTAGAAGTAGCTCACAACGAGACCTACTTAATGAGACTATTCCCAAGATCTTTAGGGGGTCAGGCTATGGAGTGGTTCTCGCGTCTTCCCCCTAGAATCAAAACTTTTGATGAACTTGTCAATAAATTCATAACGCACTTCTCTTACAACATAGAACACGAAGTATCTATGCTCGACCTATGCAACACCAAACAAAAAGGTGGAGAGTCTTTCGCCACCTTCTTACAATGATGGCGACAGCTAGCTAGCAAGTGTTCTTACGACATGCCTGAGAAACAACTATTAGAAATGTTTGTCCACAATTTGAATCCTGATCTTAGCTATCAAATTCAGATACAATGCCCTACCTCATTCACCAAAGTCATCGAAATGGGGCTATTCATTGAGAAAGCTATGATCGCTAAAGGAACTCTCAAGCTCTACAAGGACACGCCTCCTTCCAATTACACAACCGACAAGTCAAAGTTTTGGACCAAGAACAAGAATGTGGTCAACGATGGAGTAGTGGATGCCAAGGCGGCAGCCCCTAAACAACAACCCATATTCACTCTTAAGGAAGAAGCAAATAACGGTGCACTCAACAAGCCACCCCCTCGGGAATCTAGACCTTGGTTCAATTCGAACCCAAGGAGAAAATTCACGCCGTTAGGAGAATCTTAAGAGTCTGCTCTCAGGAAGTTGTTGGCTAACAACGAAATTTCTCTACCGCCAACAAGTGACTATGAGCCTATAGTCAAACCTCCCTATTGGAAGGACACAGACTATTGTGAGTATCATCGAGGAAGGGGGCACACAACCAATAATTGCATCCGTCTTAAGAACGTCATACAAGATATACTGGACCAAAATTAGGGAGGAACACAACAGCATACCTCCAATGAATCTCATGTGGCCTACCGAGATCCTCTCCTAAACCACAACCGGCCATATAACAACAATCAGAACGGCGGCCACAACAACAATGGTTACAACCACAACAATGGTCACAATGGCAACAACTCCAATGGTCATAACAATAATGACAACAATCGTAACAGGCCAAACCAGAACAGTGGGTCGAGTAATGCTAACTATGCAAGCGTTCCCTTTGAGTACACCATTAACTGCATTTCTGAGCATGTTCCACAAGTCAACGTCATATCCCCCAACCAACAACTAGAACCTAACGGAACTGGTTGTAGTATCATTACCCGCAGTGGTAGAGTCACGATCAACACCACTCCTCCAAGGTCGTCGCCATCTCCGTCCAACCCCCGCCCATATAATGTCATCGACCAATTGCAAAAGACTCCGACTCATATTTCTATATTGGAGCTCCTGCGTCTATCTCCTTCTCATAAGGAGATTCTTGAGAAAGCCTTAGTGGAGACTACTGTCCCCACTAACCTAGCCCAAGAAAAGTTTCAAACCATGGTGGGTAATTTGACATCCTCCCCTTCCATATCATTCACAGAACAAGATGACCTTTCCATGTCTCAACCCCACAACACTCCTCTACACATTGTCGCATTCGTACACAGGCACCGCATCAAGAGGGTTCTCATTGATGGGGGTGCCGGTTTGAATATTTGCACTTTGAAGCTAGTCCTTGCATTGGGGTTCTCTGAACAGGCAGTGGATCCACGGAGAAAGATTACCATAAAGGCCTATGACGAGGAGGAGCGCACCACGAAGGGCACGGTTGTCCTACCCATTCAAGTGGGACCGGTTATTAAAGATGTGGTGTGCCAAGTCCTTGATCGGGAGCTTGCTTACAATATTCTACTAGGGAGACCATGGATCCATGCCATGAAAGCTGTCCCCTCCACCTACCATCAATGCATAAAGTTCCCACACGATGGCAAGCAGGTCACCATACACGGCGACCCTGACCCCTACCAGCATTGCAACTCATTCCAAGCCAAACCGGAATGTGTCATTCCCAACAACCGAGCCCATATCTCCCCTACTCCGCCACAAGACCATACTGCTGAAGCTTCCTCTTCACAGCCCAAACCAATGAAAATCACCATAAAAGAAAATGGCGTGGGGGAATACCAGATTGAGCACAGCCTCAACCTTGCAAAAATGCCCTTGTCTCCTCGCTCCTTTGGCCAGCCCAAACATCAACCCAGGCATTTTCCAAAGCCCTCTGCTCCTCCTACAACTCCCGCAAACCCCTTTGTAAAATGGGGGACCTTATCCGATGAATCAGAGGAGCGAGATCTCTTACAATGGCTCTATGCCGAAGAAGAAAACACATCCCAAGATCCACCCAAACTCCCTACAGAGCTCTATGGGCGAGGTGAAACCATCTTGCATAGGATGGGATATGAAGGACAAGGCCCCATCGGCCTCAGAAAAGAGGGGATCATCGAACCTATACAACCCTCTTCCTCCTCTTCGGCTAGAAACACGACTGGCCTAGGCTACAAAGGTAAAGGTAAAGCCAAAGAAAATGCCTGCCTAGTGGAGACAATTCAAACACTCCAAGGGGATAGTGACGCAGATTCAGATGATTCCAATCAGTATGAATGGGACGAGCTGACAGAACACTCCTACGATGACAAGGAGATTGATACCATCCAAACCCTTAGCCCATATCATGAGAGACAAACGCAACGGGACAGACCACTGGAGTCTGATTTGCCCCTCCCTGAAGTTATGGCTTTCGAGGAAAGTATCGATTCCATTGCGATAAACAACCTGGAAGAAAGTACCACCCAGAACACTACCCCCACCTGTGCTCCTAGTATTTCCATCCACACTATCAACGAATCAGGTCTTTCATCCGACTCCCTTCCCCTCTTACACCCTGAGCTTATTGACTGGGACCTGAAAGGGACCCCTCAATTAGATGTGTTCCAGAACGATGATGCCTACATTGACTATATGGGACTTCGAGATCATTTACCAAAAGGAGATCATAAAGCCGGTTTCACTATCGAACTCAATACTGTAGCATACTTTGGGGAGGGTGCCAAGCCTTCTAGTCGCAAAAATGTAAAGATCAAAAAGGGATCTGACGGTGAAAACTGCCATGCGGCAGTGTCAGATCATAAAACAGTAAAAAGAAAGGACGTATCTGAAGGTGAAAACCCAACTGTGGCACCTGACGATGGATTGCTTGACACCCTCCCAAGTGACATGTATCAAGAAAGGTCACAGATCGTGGTAGAACCAACAGAGCCAGTGAACATTGGATCTGAAGAGCAGCCTAAGATAATCCACTTTGCAAAATCTCTCATGCCACCTGAGAAAACCAGGTTTATACCATTCTTTAAAAAGAAGAGAGGCAGTTTTGCTTGGTCATATGCCGACATGCCAGGTTTGGACCCAAACCTGATTCTACATCACTTGCCATTGGATCCAGGGGTGAAACCCGTAAAGCAAAAACTGAGAAAAATGCATCCCCATATTGCCCTCCTGGTCAAGGAAGAACTCAAGAAATTGTTAGACGTGGGGTTCATCAGGGCCATTGATTACCCCGAATGGATATCAAACATCGTACCAGTGTCTAAACCAGATGGCAGGGTTCGACTATGCAACGATTTTAGAGACTTAAACAAAGCATGCCGCAAGGATGACTTTCCCTTGCCTAACATCAATATCATAGTCGACCTCACGGCGGGACATACAATGTTGTCACTTATGGATGGATTCTCAGGGTACAACCAGATCAAAATAGCACCAGAGGATCAGCACAAAACCGCTTTCACTTGTCCATGGGGTACCTTTTGCTGGAATGTCATGCCGTTTGGGCTAAAAAATGCCGGTGCTACATACCAGCGGGCCATGACAACTATATTCCACGACATGATGCATGTGACCATGGAAGATTATGTTGACGACATCTTGGCAAAATCACTCACCAGGGACTCACACCTGGACACATTAGAGAAAGTCTTCCAACGGCTGGACCAATTCCAAGTAAAATTGAACCCGAAGAAATGTGTGTTTGGGGTCACATCAGGCAAGCTGCTAGGCTTCATCGTGTCAGCAAACGGCATAGAGGTAGACCCGGCCAAGGTCAAGGCAATCATGGACATGCCTCCGCCCAAAACTCTAACACAGTTGAGATCCTTATAGGGCAAGCTACAGGCCATCCGCAGGTTCATCTCACAGTTGGCCGACAAGTGCCATCCTTTCAGCCACCTTCTACATAAGAACGTTCCATTTAAATGGGATGAGCAGTGCGAAGAGGCATTCAACAAGCTCAAGGAGTACCTCACGAATCCTCCTATACTCATGCCTCCGATCCAAGGAAAACCTTTGATCCTCTACATATCCGCTACACCTACTGCTCTTGGGGCTCTCCTAGCGCAGCAAGACTATGAGAATAAGGAAAGAGCTGTGTACTATATCAGTCGAACCTTAGTGGGCTACGAGCTGCAGTACTCACAGATGGAACGTTCATGCCTTGCGGTGGTTTTCGCCTCACAAAAACTCCGACACTACATGTTGGCACATCCTGTCAAACTCATTGCCAAGATCGACCCACTAAAATATCTTCTCAGCAAGGCAGCTCTCACAGGACGACTAGCCAAATGGGTTATGCTTCTTAGCGAATATGATATAGAGTATGTGGATAGAAAAGCCATCAAGGGGCAAATCATCGCAGACCAACTAGCTGAGGCACCATTACAGGACACTTCACCAATGCAGTTTGAGTTCCCCGATGAATCTCTATTCACTCTGTCCACATCTCCTTGGAAACTCTACTTCGACGGGTCTTACACCAACCATGGATCGGGGGCAGGTATCTTGTTTATCACTACCCAAGGCGACACAATTCCAAAGTCCTACAGGTTGTTATTTCCATGCACTAACAATATAGCAGAGTATGAGGCTTTGGTAATTGGTCTCAAGATGGCCACTGAGTGGAAAATTCAAGCACTACATGTCTATGGTGATTCTCAGCTTGTCATAAACCAGGTCAACGACGAGTATCAGACCAAAGATGAGAAGCTCATCCCATACAAGCGAATGGTCGACGATCTCAAAGAACACTTTGGGACCATCTCGTTTGAGCAAATACCCAGGATAGAGAACAAAGCAGCAGACACAATGGCGACCATAGCCTCTCTTCTTGAGATACCTGAACAGGAGTCACGGTATGAGTTCCTAGTAGAAACAATTCGACAGCCGGCTTATGATCTCCTTGAAACCCATTCCATCTGCCACCTAGTGGGATCTGATTCACCTTGGTACGGTAAGACCTACACTTACCTCAAGGACAATATCCTTCCTTTGGACCTCTCTTCCAACCAAAAATGAACCTTCATCCGACAAGCCTCCCGTTACACCATCATCGCCAATACCCTTTACCGACGTGGTCTGGATGGTACTTTACTCCGTTGTCTAGAACAGGAAGAATCTATAACTGCCTTGCGAGACGTGCACGAAGGGATCTGCGGAACACACTCCAGCGGTCCCTCCTTAGCTAAGAAACTCATGCGTTTGGGTTTTTACTGGCCCAATATGGAAATGGATTCATATCAGTTCGTCAAAAAGTGCAAACAGTGCCAGATACATGGGAACCTGATTCATGCACCTGCTTAGGAGTTGAGACCTCTAACGACACCCTGGCCCTTTTGCCAGTGGGGACTAGACCTCGTAGGAAAGATTCATCCGCCTTCTTCCAACGGCCATAAATTCATCATAACCGCTACTGAATACTTTACAAAGTGGATTGAAGCCGTTCCCTTATCAACCGTCACAGGAAAGCAAATTTCCTCTTTCATTCTGAATTACATTATCTGCCGATATGGCATCCCTTCATCCATCATAACGGATAACGGGAGACCTTTCAAAAATCAAGATGTCCAGGAACTTTGTGAACGGTTCAAGATCCAACATCACTTCTCCACCCCATATTACCCCCAAGGTAACGGCCAAGCTGAGGCATCAAACAAAACCATTCTGAAACTCCTAAAGAAGACTGTCAATGAAGCTGGTCGCGATTGGCACGTCCAGCTCAATCTCGCTCTGTGGGCCTATCGAACCAGCATACGCACTCCCACAGGTGCTACACCCTACGCCCTCGTCTATGGTTCCAAAGCCATCCTTCCGATTGAGGTCGAACTCCCCTCCCTTCGGGTGTCGTTGAAAGGTCTCATATCAGACGAAGAGTACAGAGTCTCCAGACTGCAAGAGCTAGAACTGCTAGAGGAACGACGCCAGAAAGCTTTTGACCATCTCAAAGCCTATCAACAGATGATGTCAAGAAGCTACAACCACAAGGTTAGACCAAGATGCTTCAAAATTGGGGACCTCGTCCTAAAAGAGAACCCTCGCAACCAGCAGGACAGAGAAAAGAAAGGTAAGTTCGAGCCTAACTGGCTTGGACCCTATGTAATTGTAGCAGCTTACGGATCGGGGGCATATCAGTTGGCCACATTGGAAGGTGAGTTGTTTGATGATCCCATCAACAGCATGCACCTTCGCAGGTTCTATACCTAAGAGAACCCCAATGCAAGGAGGCACAATAAAATCAAAAAAAATCAAAAAAAAAAAAATCATCAAAAGTTACAAAGAGAAAATACAAAAAAAATTGAAAAAAATAGAAAGCATGCAAAAAAAAAATCGTCCTTTGGTGAAAACCTGGTGTTGACACTCATTTTGACCAGGGGTTGATTTGTCATGATCAGGAGGTTTCTTCATTTGGAGCCTTTATCTTCTTGCCCATTTTTTCTAAGTGTTGGACCTCCTCAGCATTTTTCAACTGCAGCATCATGTTTTCCTGAGGAGGAGGTCATCATCATCATCTTGTCTTCGATGGTCTGCATCATCATGTTCTTCGTCGACTGGGTTTTTCATCGTCATCATCATATTTCAACTGTCGGGTGATGTTTGGTTTTTATCATGATGATGCTGCCGAGCTACAGTGCGCCCTGATCTGCTTGCGAGGGTGATGTTTCAAAGTCTCCGGTGATCTTCCATTTATCACCTTGCGCGAGCATGATGATGATGTTGCTTATTCTTTGAATTGCTCGACCTAACTTGTTTTTTCCTAAGGGTCGTGTTCATCATCATCATATTTCCAGTTATCATCCTGCTGCTTGTGGAGGTCATCATATTTTCTGCCTTCATGATATTTCGCCGGGGTGATATTTTTATCATCGGGTGATCTTGGTTAACATCATCCTGATGATGTTGTTGAAGAGTTGTAATTGCGACCCGATATTCACTAGGGTCATCATATTTTGGAACGTCAGGATGATCTTAGTCAATATCATCCTGATGATGTTGTGTTACTTCTTGTTCTTTGTTTCTCATCCTGATGATGCTGATGTCATCCGTATATCAGGGTGATATTTTTCTTTCTGCCTATCTGCATCATGATATTCGCGAAGGAGGGGGTGATATTTTCATATCATCCGGATATATGTTTGTTCGAACATCATGATGATGTTGATATCAAGGAGATATCCGCTTGCTAGTTTCGTGTGTTATCTATTGAGGGTGATCTTTTCAAGCAGCATCATCATATTCAGTTTTCGCCCCGATCTTATAGAGGAGCTACAGTGCAACCTGATATTTGAACATCAGGAGGATATTTCCAAATATCCGGTTGTCTTCCGAATATCATGATGATGTGAATATGATGATGACGTCAGCAGGATATGATGATGACGTCATCAGGATGTTCATCAGCCAGACTTTTGTTATAAGCTCAGCAGGAGGATGTTCCTCCGAAGGATCAGGTTGTGCCGATTATCATGAAGGTTATATTTCAAATATCATGATGACGTCAGGGTGATATTTCGAACAACAGGATATCATGCTGCTGGAGGATGATGATGATGAAGTTTATACTAGTGTCGTCGGGAGCAAAAGTACCGACATGATATATGCTCATGACCTAGTATATAAAGTGCAAAGGAGGTTGCTGCGGGGTGCATGTGGGATAATGTGATCCTGCATATTCGAAATATCATGATGATGAGTCTCGGCGGGAAAAGCTTGCGATGGTCTGTTTGATGATTTTCCCAAGGCCGCGGGTTGGTGCGCCATTAATGGCGATTGTTGCAGAGGTGTGGGCGATGGCGTGGGTCGATCTTGTACTCGACTAGAGGTGTCAATCAGCGGGCAGGAGCGCAGGGCTCGAGAAATCTTCCTGTCTCCTCCCCTACCTGCTGCATTCATGTTTGGGCGCCAATCTGGTAGTGTGTTTGAGCGCCATTTTTATGGTACTGTGTATCTGGCAAAATTTTGGTCAACATTGTAATTAATTGCTGAGCACCTACCTGGCTGATATAAGCAGGTTGTGTTGTTCATTTGTGGTTGTTGAAAGTTGATGATTTTGGCTCTGTAATGCATAACAAGCTGATCTGGTTGCTCTGTACAGCTTACCTGTGAGTTTATGTATCTCTTGTTGTTTGTTTTTGGCATGAACCCACTGATTTCATGATTAAACTCATATGAGAAATGTTGTTTGGCATGTGTTGTGTTAATTCTGTCTCCAGTATTGCATGTATCCTTCTTCTGAATCTGGATGTTTGGTAATGTTTAGATTCTAGAGCATAGAATTCCTGTGTTGAATGTCTGATCTTTTAACTTCTATTCAAGGGGTAGATTAAACTGTTTTCAGGTTGAACATTGGGAGGGATATACTGCAGTAGGGATACCATAAGTAGAGATAACCTAACACTTTGTATTGGGAGATGCCTGTAAGGCAGGTATCACATAGATCCCCTTGAAATCCAGTTTTAGTTGTTTATGCTGAACATTCACAGGTGTATGTCTATTGACTCCAGGCCCTGGATAGGCACCAATCATGCTTTGCTTTGTGTTATAACCATATCCAGCTTTGCATCCACACTTAAACTCCAAAGCAAAATCTAAAACCAACATTAGGACATTAGAGTTAGTTTAGGATCCTCAGTCCTCTGTCTACAACTGCAAATAGGCCCAAAGCTAGCCCCTTTGCCCTTATCTTTCAGTTTTGGTCTACATACAGGAGGACTCATCTGCTTTTTGTCAACATCCCAGCCTTGCATGCATATCCTTATGGATGTTGAGTAGGGAATACCCCCCTAGGTCTTGCAGAGCCTGAAGAAGAAGAGGAGATAAAATATAGAGTCTATCTCCTACACTGTTGGCCCCCTGGCCCAGAGATCCTGTTGATCACTGATGGCTACCTTGTAGGGATATCTGGGAATAAGCATCCAGTCTGGGAAAAAGTCAACAGAAATTGGCGACTCTACTGGGGACCGAGAAGTAAAAGTGCTATCTAATCATCTCCAGTGATATATATGTGACCCATCTGAGTCAGCAACAGAAGAAAATACCCTGGGGAATCTTGTGAAAGAACCCTGGTTTTCAGAAGAAAACAGTTCCTAGCAATAGGTGGCGACTCCGAAATAATCTCCCAACCGGTCAAAGTAAATTTATATGCAGGGGAGAAGATCCCAACAAAATCCCCTATTTGAAGAGTTACCATTAACAAAAAGAATGATGTATAGAAGAAAGGGAACTGTCTCAGCTAGTCATGAGAGCTCCCCCAGAAAAAGTGATGAGGTACAAGATAACCCTAGGCCATCAGGACAGCATGCTCCTTATTTTTCAAGTGCAGAAGCTGATATCCAAGGTGCATATGAGAGGCAACAGGGTGGTAGTATGAGAATGAGGTCAGAGGTGTTCCAAGAACGCCCTTTCCTAGACCCAAGTGAGAGGTTTGAAGAGGCAGAGTCCCTAAGGGATGATGAAGATGATGACCTAAATGGTATGAGACCATCCACCTCCAGACCTAAGGATGAACAATTGGCAGAAGAAATCAAAAGCCTAAGAGCAGAACTAGAATACCTACAAGCCATGAAAATCAGAGATGATATACAGCAGAAAGTGCAAGCCTTGAGAACTGCCCAAAATAATTCAGTTCCTACCTTAGAAAATGCAAATATGCAAAGACATCAGCAAAGATATGAAGTGCATCATCAGCATCATGATGACAGACAAAATGTGAATGATGCTAGGATACCATTGAACAATGCAGGAAACCAAAATGCAAATAGAAATGTTAATATTAATCAGCCAAACAGACAGCCTATGCAGCTAGATAGATTCAGGCAGCTGGTGTTTGATGGTATTCTTGGGTATCCTAACCCTATTGATAAGCATCTGAGGCTGCAAGTGCCTAAGTTTTCAGGAAACAATACAGTGTCAGGAGAAGATCATCTAAAGGCCTTCCAAAATGTCATGGACAATTTTGAGGTTGAGCATGAGGATGTTTTCATGAAGTCATTCATGCAATCCTTAATAGATGAGGCAAGAGAATGGTACAGGAATCTGCCTGACCGGAGCATATCATCATGGGATGATTTTAAGAGGATGTTCAAGGAGCAATATGGTGATAAAACTGACCCTAGCTTCTTTGTAAATGAGTTCACCAGCATCACCAAAGGGTCAAATGAACAGGTTGCAGACTTTAATGCAAGATTTACTAAAGTGTTGAACAAATTGCCACATCATATGAGGCCAAATGAACCAATGTGCATAATTTTGTACATCAATGCCTTTGATGCAAAGACTGCATATGGACTGAGAGATAAAGGTCCTGCCACTCTCAGGGATGCTTTCAGGATTGCAGTAAATATTGAAAACAATAGGAAAGCATCAGGCAAGACAAATAGAAGGGATGATGTAAAAATTCTGCAGAATCCAAATAAGCCTCAGAACACTCAAGGTAGTACATCTTCTCCTGAAGATAAGATAGACAAACTGGCAAATGTTGTTAAGGACCTGAGCTATAGATTAGCTAGAAGTGAAAAAGGGATGGGTCCTGATAGGCAAGTCTATCAAAGGCAGGAAAAGAGGCCATCATTACATGATATGCCTTATAACACCAATTGGCATGATGGTAAGCCTGTATATCCACGTAACAACACAAGTCAGAGGGCTCAACATGCCAAGGAAACTCCTGATCCCCTGAAGAAAACTATAAATATTGCTGATGATGCTCCGTGGTGTATAATCTGTCAGATGCCACATTCACAGTCACAGTGCATGATTGCCCAATCTTTGTATGATAATGCTACATCTTGTAATGAGTGCAATGAGCCACATCATGTGCAGGATGATGATGTTAACATGATGTCCATAGGTAATGGATATACTCTTTATGATGCTGATGACAATACAGATGATCAGGTTCAGGCCTGCCAACAGTCCCCATATGATGAAGATCATGAGGATAATTATGTGTATGCTCAGAACTCACACAATTTTCTAAGTAGCTTACACCGACCTTCTGATGAGGAAATCAGAGCCTTCACAGCCGCAGCAGTTGCTCAGGTCAAGAGCAACTACAATCTCAGAGGTAAAAATCAGGTTGGCAGCCCACATCAGCCAGAAGATATTTCTGCAGGTCAGCAGATGCATGGTCATAAAGGAACTGAACCACAAAAAAGGCAGTGGGTAAATAACAAGCAGAACTTTAGATACAGAACAGGTCATGATTTCCAAGGACCAGAAAACAAAACCCCTCAGGCTGAAGATCAAAGTAGAGGTTCCCAAGACAGGAATGATGATCAGGGAACTATGAGAATGAAAGCTAAGTCAGCTCAGGATAAAAGCAAGATTGTGGAGCAAGCTACAACTGCTGTACAAAACTGTGCTCCATTTGATATAGCCCAGATCCTCACTCAGGTAAAGGTCTCTGTTCCACTTATGGAACTCATGAAAGTGGAAGAGATCAAGAATAGAACAATATCCCTAATCTCAGGGGTACCTTTTCAAGCTAAGCAAAATGATCAGACCCAGGGTGAGAAACAGGTCATGTGTAATGAAGAAGATGAGACTCCTGAAGTATATTTAGGAATGACCATGACAAAGTGTCCTTCACAGGTGGAACCATTTTATGTTTCCCTGGTTATAAATGGTAAAATAATTAGAAATTGTATGCTTGACTCTGGAGCATCCACAAATGTCATGCCTTTGGCTATCATGCAACAAACAGGATTAAAAATTGACAAGACATGTGGAAAATGCTATGCAATGGATGCCAGAGAGGTACCAGTTATTGGAATCATGAAAGATGTGGATTTCAAACTGGCAGCATTTCCTGAAAAGAAATATAAGATGAATATAACAGTGGTTGACATCAAGCCACAGTATGGTATGCTGCTGTCAAGAAGATGGGCAGCACTAATAGGTGGAAGTATGCAGCTGGACCTGTCATATGCCATGATTCCAATGAATGGCAGGGATGTCAAGTTAATCAGAGAGCAGAGATCATCAGAGACAGTGGAAGACCAAGAAGCAAATGAACAGGTATGCTTTGTGGACACTGACTGTGATAACTTCAAGGTTGTCTCAGATGATACAGAGGATGAAAAGAAAAATGTCTGCACTGAAGAGCTGGATCAGCAAGGATTGTGGACCATGTTTTTTGATGGAGCTTGTGCAAAAGAAGGTTCTGGAGCTGGAGTTGTCTTCCTCTCTCCAACTGGTAAGCTCCTCAAATCCTCTTTCTTGCTGAGGTTTGATTGCACAAATAATATTGCAGAATATGAGGCTTTACTTTTAGGCCTGAATATTGCTCTTAAACATGGAATTAAGATGTTAAGAGTATTTGGAGACTCTGAGCTGATTGTATCCCAAATCAGAAATAAGTATGCTGCAAAGAATAAAAGACTGAAACAATACAAGCATGCTGTTTGGGATACTATTGAGTTATTTGATGCATTTTCAATTGGCTGGGTAGAAAGGTCAAAAAATGTTATGGCTGATTTCTTAGCCAATGTAGCAATAAGGCCAGATGACATCACTCTGTCAGGTGTCACAGATGTAGAAGTTAAAATTAGGCCTGCCATACCAGAAAACATATGCAGTTGGCAAGTTTTTAATGATGATAGGGATTTGCTGAAATTTTTGCACTGCATAGATGAGTATGAGAACCAACAGATTGATTTCCAAGCTTTTGTAGAAACTGTAGATGGAAAAGAGACTCTTGTAGGGAAGGAGATCATCCAGTTGAAGACTAACAAGATCCCTAGAGGGTTAGTGGCTTTGGAAAGAGCCTTTGACAGTAGAGACAAAATGGTCACAAGGACATCCCCCACAAATAAGGAGGATTTAGAAGAAATAAATTTGGGGACATCTCAGGCCCCTCAGAAGGTATATATTGGCAAACAACTCAAACCACACATAAGAAGTATGCTGATTGCATTGCTAAAAAGGTATAAACATGTTTTTGCTTGGTCATATGAGGACCTAAAAGCTTATAGAGAAGACTTATTCCAGCATGAGATCCCACTGAAGCCTGAAGCTAAGCCATTTAGACAGAGGCAAAGGCCTATAAATCCTACCTTAGCTCCCAAGATGCAGGAAGAACTCAAAAGGCTCAGGGATGCTGGAATAATTGTGCCCATCAGACACTCAACTTGGGTGTCTAACCTTGTCCCAGTCAGGAAAAAGAATGGTGATATTAGGCTTTGTGTGGATTTCAGGAACTTGAATGTATCCTCTTTGAAGGATAACTATCCATTGCCTAATATGGAAGCTATGTTGCAGAAAGTGACTGGTTGTGAACTCCTATCCATGATGGATGGATTTTCAGGATATAATCAGGTAAAGGTAAAGGAATCAGAACAGTATAAGACTGCCTTTACCACTCCATGGGGAACATATGTGTATGTTAGAATGCCATTTGGACTAACAAATGCAGGTGCTACATTTCAAAGAGCAATGGATGTTGCTTTTGCAGGGCTGATTGATTCAATCCTGGCAGTATATCAGGATGACCTGACTGCCTACTCAAAGAAAGAGGAGCAGCATTGCATGCATCTGGAGCAGATCTTCATAAGAGCATTAGAATATGGTATTTCTTTAAACCCAAAGAAGTGTGCCTTTGGAGTAGTTGAAGGAAAACTTCTGGGACATATTGTTTCCAAGGATGGAGTCAGGATAGATCCAGAGAGAGTGGTAGCCATTGACAGGATCCAAATGCCAAAAACTGTGAAAGGAGTTCAGTCCTTCTTTGGACAGGTAAACTTTGTCAGAAGATTTGTTCCCAACTTTGCAGAGATCACAAGGAACATTTCCAAGATGATGAAGAAGGATGCAACTGTCAACTGGGAAAGGGAAGCAACAGAATCATTTCAGAATATCAAAGAGGCAATAAAGATGGCCCCTGTTCTTAAATCTCCTGATTTTTCTAGGCCGTTCCAGGTGTTCTCATTTGCTTCCTTTCATACTGTAGCTGCATGTTTGTTACAGAAAAATGAAGATGGTTTTGAACAGCCCATCGCCTTCTTCAGTATGTCCCTGCAGGCCTCTGAATTGAAGTATGATATTATGGAGAAGCAGGCATATGCACTAGTTAGAGCTATCAAAAGTTTCAGACCATACTTGGTAGGGTCACATATAATTGCATATGTACCTCATGCTGCAGTCAAAGACATATTCACTCAGCAGGAGGTGACTGGAAGAAGGTGCAGATGGATAAACAAACTGCAGGAATTCAACATAGACATACAGGTTACTAAGTTGATAAGAGGACAAGGACTAGCCAAGATGATGGCACAGTCGAACTTGGAAGCATGCCAAGTTAATGCAGTCCAAGATGAGAATGTAAGCGCATCAGGATCTGAATGGTACAAGGATATTGTCTATTATTTGCAAAATCTGAATTGTCCTTCCCATTTCAGTGACAATCAAAAGAGGACTCTGAAGCTACATGCAATCAGGTATGTTGTTGCTCAAGGTGAGCTATACTGGAAAAATCCTGATGGTGTGCTGCTGAGATGTGTGGATAAGAATATGGCTAACAATATTTTGATTGACATGCATAAAGGATTGTGTGGTGGCCATTATACTGCCCAAACAACAGCTCATAAAATTCTCAGGGCAGGATATTGGTGGCCCACTCTCTTTTCAGATGCACAGAGGTTAGTAAGAAAATGTGACCCTTGCCAGAGATTCTCAGGAAAGCTGAAATATCATGGTGCTTTACCCCTTAGAGCTGCACCTGTGGATGCTCCATTCCAGCAATGGGGAATTGATTTTATAGGGGAAATTGCAGACAAATCAAGTGGGGGACACAGTTGGATTTTGGTGGCAACTGACTACTTTACCAAATGGATTGAGGCCATTCCAACTAAAAGAGCTACAAGTAAGGTGGTGACAGATTTCATACTAGAGAACATTATCATCAGGTTTGGAGTACCATCTAAAATAATCACTGATAATGCTATGTGCTTCAGATCAGGTGAGTTTGTTGATTTTTGCAACAGGTATGGGATAAGCCTGTCATATACATCACCATATCACCCACAAGGAAATGGTCAAGCAGAATCAAGCAATAAGAGCATCATGAAAATTGTCAAGAGGATACTGGACAAGAACAAGAGAGCTTGGGACTCAAAGTTGAATTTAGCAGTATGGGCTGACAGAGTGACTGTGAAAAGGGCTATTGGGAAGTCACCTTTTGAGCTGGTATATGGTGCATCAGCTAGACTGCCCATAAACAATCTCCTACCAGTTTACAGGTTCATTCAAGAAAATGATGAGGATATTGAAGATCCCATGACAGAAAGGGTGAATCAGCTGGTTGCATTGGATGAAGACAGAAGGAGAGCCCACCAAATCAATCTCAAAAGACAACAAGGGATGAAATATCAGTTTGACAGGAGAACTACAAAAAGGAAGTTTCAAGTAAATGATCTGGTGCTCATTTGGAATGCTAAAGATCAGGAAAAGGGTAAACATGGTAAGTTTCAACCCTTATGGATGGGCCCATATCAGGTTTGCAATACTCATGGGGAGGATTCTTATTTCCTCCAGGCCCTAGATGGTGAAATTCTGGAATTGCCTGTGCATGGCCAATTCCTCAAGTTCTATTTTACATGAATATCTGGTTGCTGTGCACATTTGTAAAATATGTATGTAGTGTAAATGCCTTGTACAGCTCGCGTTTTTTGGCTTTTTGTCAGGTCTGCCCGGAGATCTGGTTCTCGCTGCAGGTTTTCACCTGCACGTCCCCATTCGGAGCCACTGTTGACACTCATTTTGACCAGGGGTTGATTTGTCATGATCAGGAGGTTTCTTCATTTGGAGCCTTTATCTTCTTGCCCATTTTTTCTAAGTGTTGGACCTCCTCAGCATTTTTCAACTGCAGCATCATGTTTTCCTGAGGAGGAGGTCATCATCATCATCTTGTCTTCGATGGTCTGCATCATCATGTTCTTCGTCGACTGGGTTTTTCATCGTCATCATCATATTTCAACTGTCGGGTGATGTTTGGTTTTTATCATGATGATGCTGCCGAGCTACAGTGCGCCCTGATCTGCTTGCGAGGGTGATGTTTCAAAGTCTCCGGTGATCTTCCATTTATCACCTTGCGCGAGCATGATGATGATGTTGCTTATTCTTTGAATCGCTCAACCTAACTTGTTTTTTCCTAAGGGTCGTGTTCATCATCATCATATTTCCAGTTATCATCCTGCTGCTTGTGGAGGTCATCATATTTTCTGCCTTCATGATATTTCGCCGGGGTGATATTTTTATCATCGGGTGATCTTGGTTAACATCATCCTGATGATGTTGTTGAAGAGTTGTAATTGCGACCCGATATTCACTAGGGTCATCATATTTTGGAACGTCAGGATGATCTTAGTCAATATCATCCTGATGATGTTGTGTTACTTCTTGTTCTTTGTTTCTCATCCTGATGATGCTGATGTCATCCGTATATCAGGGTGATATTTTTCTTTCTGCCTATCTGCATCATGATATTCGCGAAGGAGGGGGTGATATTTTCATATCATCCGGATATATGTTTGTTCGAACATCATGATGATGTTGATATCAAGGAGATATCCGCTTGCTAGTTTCGTGTGTTATCTATTGAGGGTGATCTTTTCAAGCAGCATCATCATATTCAGTTTTCGCCCCGATCTTATAGAGGAGCTACAGTGCAACCTGATATTTGAACATCAGGAGGATATTTCCAAATATCCGGTTGTCTTCCGAATATCATGATGATGTGAATATGATGATGACGTCAGCAGGATATGATGATGACGTCATCAGGATGTTCATCGGCCAGACTTTTGTTATAAGCTCAGCAGGAGGATGTTCCTCCGAAGGATCAGGTTGTGCCGATTATCATGAAGGTTATATTTCAAATATCATGATGACGTCAGGGTGATATTTCGAACAACAGGATATCATGCTGCTGGAGGATGATGATGATGAAGTTTATACTAGTGTCGTCGGGAGCAAAAGTACCGACATGATATATGCTCATGACCTAGTATATAAAGTGCAAAGGAGGTTGCTGCGGGGTGCATGTGGGATAATGTGATCCTGCATATTCGAAATATCATGATGATGAGTCTCGGCGGGAAAAGCTTGCGATGGTCTGTTTGATGATTTTCCCAAGGCCGCGGGTTGGTGCGCCATTAATGGCGATTGTTGCAGAGGTGTGGGCGATGGCGTGGGTCGATCTTGTACCCGACTAGAGGTGTCAATCAGCGGGCAGGAGCGCAGGGCTCGAGAAATCTTCCTGTCTCCTCCCCTACCTGCTGCATTCATGTTTGGGCGCCAATCTGGTAGTGTGTTTGAGCGCCATTTTTATGGTACTGTGTATCTGGCAAAATTTTGGTCAACATTGTAATTAATTGCTGAGCACCTACCTGGCTGATATAAGCAGGTTGTGTTGTTCATTTGTGGTTGTTGAAAGTTGATGATTTTGGCTCTGTAATGCATAACAAGCTGATCTGGTTGCTCTGTACAGCTTACCTGTGAGTTTATGTATCTCTTGTTGTTTGTTTTTGGCATGAACCCACTGATTTCATGATTAAACTCATATGAGAAATGTTGTTTGGCATGTGTTGTGTTAATTCTGTCTCCAGTATTGCATGTATCCTTCTTCTGAATCTGGATGTTTGGTAATGTTTAGATTCTAGAGCATAGAATTCCTGTGTTGAATGTCTGATCTTTTAACTTCTATTCAAGGGGTAGATTAAACTGTTTTCAGGTTGAACATTGGGAGGGATATACTGCAGTAGGGATACCATAAGTAGAGATAACCTAACACTTTGTATTGGGAGATGCCTGTAAGGCAGGTATCACATAGATCCCCTTGAAATCCAGTTTTAGTTGTTTATGCTGAACATTCACAGGTGTATGTCTATTGACTCCAGGCCCTGGATAGGCACCAATCATGCTTTGCTTTGTGTTATAACCATATCCAGCTTTGCATCCACACTTAAACTCCAAAGCAAAATCTAAAACCAACATTAGGACATTAGAGTTAGTTTAGGATCCTCAGTCCTCTGTCTACAACTGCAAATAGGCCCAAAGCTAGCCCCTTTGCCCTTATCTTTCAGTTTTGGTCTACATACAGGAGGACTCATCTGCTTTTTGTCAACATCCCAGCCTTGCATGCATATCCTTATGGATGTTGAGTAGGGAATACCCCCCTAGGTCTTGCAGAGCCTGAAGAAGAAGAGGAGATAAAATATAGAGTCTATCTCCTACACTGTTGGCCCCCTGGCCCAGAGATCCTGTTGATCACTGATGGCTACCTTGTAGGGATATCTGGGAATAAGCATCCAGTCTGGGAAAAAGTCAACACCTGGCAAACAGGCGCCTTGGATAGGTAGCCTGATGAAAACCTGGCAATCAGGCGTCATGTTACTTTCTAGCTTCTCGTGCAAATAAAAGCAAGTGATGAAAACCTGGTAAACAGGCATTACTTGTGACAAACCGCATTCTCCATCTTTGGGAATCCAATCACCTTGAGCCCATTCTCTCTCTATTTTCCCCATTCGACCCATATCCATCCCACAGTAAACACTTGACAGTTACCTATCATGGCTTGATACTCAGCTTGTGGCCTTGTCAACCAAGGTTTTGTCCCATATCGTCTCCTCGAAGTGAGCCTAGCATAGTGTCTCTCGTCAGTGTCTGTGGTCCGAATCCATGAACTACGTTGCCTCTGCGCCGTCACGTAGGCAAGGCCATTATTCTAATGCGCCCCCGAGGCTTCCATCTCCCCCAAAGTCGCCATTTGTCTCCCCTCTTGTCTTCATTCTTGTCGTCTTTCTTCTAGTCCATCCATGGTCCATTAGGGTTTACCCCGAACTACGTTGCCTCTGCGTCGTCACGTAGGCAAGGCCATTTAGCAATGAGCCCCCGAGGCACTAGGTCAGTCCCTTAGGGTCCGTCTTCTCAATAAGGATAGTGCAACCTTCTCGTCAGGTAAGCAAATGCAAGCAAACACCCGCACTTCAAGCAGAAATCCCGACAATGAGCATCTTAACCTATCCAATACAAAGCAAATACCCAAGGTCTTCTAAATGATTTTATGCAAATTAAGGCAAGAAATAAACACTTATCAACACAAATGTGCTTTTGTAGATTGGAACCTAGGGTTAAGTTACAGAGTCTAGATTTTGCTATCATACCTTCCTATGCTACTCGAGGATGCCAACAGCTAGAGATGCTATGATGGGGGCATGATTAACTTTCTTTGTTTGCTATCTGGGGATTAAACTTTAGTAATGTGAAGCCTTGTCTTAGGACGTGATCGGCAAAAGATCATCGAGGACATCAAAGGTCTAACACGAACGGGGGCAATCCTTGCTTGTTGAAACGCAAGAGGTACTCAGGTCATCTAGATTCAAATTTTGACTAGATGCTTGTATTAACTTGCTCAATCACCCTCCATGTAAGCGATACTCAGGTCATCTTGGTTCTATTATACCTCGGTGCTTGTATTCACTTACAACATTTCAGAAAAGTACCAAAAACAAAATGCCCAATGATGAAATAAAGCAATCTAAAAGCAAAGCATCCGTCCTATATCCATGCACCCATCCATACAGTCCTCATTATTCAAACTATGTAGAGTAACGATATCAAGAAAAATTCCTAAGTCATTCTTTCGCAACCATCCCTCTATCCATCATGTCATTCTTCTGTCGATAAAGTACATTTGGACATCACAAAAACAAGGCATATAGGAGCATATCATATCATTCGTAGAAACTAGGCACGCACATGATTAGGTCAGTAGAATGCACCATCCAAGGCATTAAGTCACCAATACATTTGCATCACATCTTAATCTTAAAAGCCCAGAAAATCAAACAACATAGCTAAGTGCATCACATGTATAGTTACATCACCCCATAGTACTCATGTTACAAATGCATACATTCAAAGCATTACATCATATAAATATCCAATAGCATCTCACATATCTATACAACATCATAACATAGAAATCATGTTCCATACACACCTCTGCATTAGCTCATTTACACATATCTATACAGCATCATAACATAGAAATCATGTTTCATATACATACATTTGCATCATCACAAGAACATCATATTAACTTTGCATTCATTTGTCACATTTAATCATATAGACATCATATAGCAGCATATCAAAGTATTTCTCATATAAACATCATATAAACCATCTAACTATGAAATAGAACCACATCATGCAATAGAAGTAATCATCTCATAAATGCATGCAATAGATACACAAAGCTGCATCATCATCCATACTATCATATACAAAGATGTCCAAATGTACAATATCACCATCTCTCTCAAAATCAAAGTGCCATATACAATGTAAGTCTAAATAAACGGTGATACATGTCCCAAAATGTACAAAATCTGGTCTCTGACTACCCCTGCTGCTGTGGGCCACCACTGCCAGCTCCTGACTGCTGAAGTCCCATGACAGATGCCCCTGACTGGGATGGCCCTGCTCCGTGGGCCACCCCCGACTGAGTCCTGAAACTCCCTGCCCTCTGGCTCGACGACACGGCACCATGGTACAAGCCTCGGTAGTACTGTGCCTGCTGCTGCGCTCTGGCTAAGTCTGTCTGCGCCTGTGTCAACTGCGTCTGCAACTGGCCTACCTGTGCCTGTGCCTGCTGCACCTGCCCAACTAGAAAAGAGCTCGCTGCATCTGTACCCATGGCAGCCACTGCTGTGTCCCTCTCTACTCGGATAAGGCGTACCCGGGCATCGGCCATGTCTCGCTCGCGAGTCAAACCAGCAATCACCGCTGCATCTGTATCTTGCCTCCTCTCCACTCTCCTCAGCTGTGCCTGCAGCTCTTGCACCTGTCCCCTCAGACTGGCTATAGTCCTGTCATGTGCCTCACCCTGCACTGGCCCCTGTGCTGCCTCTGCCTGTCCTAGCCCCTGCTGCTGGGGCACCTGCTGCTGTGGTACCTGCTGGGGTGGTGGCATCTGTGCCTGCTGCTGTCCCTCCCCCTGTCCTGGCACTGCCTGCCCAGCCCGGTCTATCCTCCTCCGCTGCCTCGGCCTCTCTGCAGCTCGGCCACCCCGTCCTCGTCCTCCTCTAGCGGCCCTCCGCCCGGGGCCAGCCTCTCCCTCCTCCTCCGAATCCGCCTCGTCAATGCGAGGCACCAGCATGCCAGGTCCTGAATATCTCGGGAATGGATGTGCAGTAATCCAATCCTCATACTCCTGTGTAACCCCCGCATCTGCAATCTCTCGCCTCATATCCCATGCCACATAAGGCAACTGCTGGAACTCTGCCAGAGCCTCCTCGTAAGAAGCCATCGGCCCCCATCGGACCCTCTCTGCATGTGTCCGTGCAAACATGGCCTGTCCCTGCGGCATGCCCTGTCTCCTGCCGAACTGTCTCAGTACTCGGCCCACCGTCTGCCTCTCCAAGATGTGCCGTGTCCGGCCTATCAACCACCTGGTCTGAAAGCAGAAAGGCAGCTCATCTCCCTCATCATCCCAAGGCTCGCAGTCCAGATATGGTCGCCAGACGACCACATCTATCCCATCCAACGTATGCCTCCAATACTCTAGCTTCCCCAGCCTGTGCTGGGAAATCACTCTTGCGTAGCCATAGCTGTACGGCTCTCCCCTCTGCCTAGCAAAGACACATATCGGCCTGGTCACCGCTATGTGCTCCCACAGCCAAAACTGTAACAGCAACACCCCAGCCGATAGACTCGTGCTGCGGTGGTACACCACCTGATGCATGTCATGGTATAGGTGAGCTAGCACGCAAGGTCCCCACGCGTATCGAGTGCCCTCGGTCACCATCCGCTCCATGATCCTGCCCCATCCAATGGGGAACCCGTGCGATCTCCTATCCGGGCATACAACGCCCGCAATCAGTCCAGCCACAATCCCAGGGAAGTAGTCGTAACAGTCATATATGTCCTGCCACGGGATGACCTGTCCCACCAGCTCGGGATCGTCAAATACTCGCTGACACTCGGCGAGTCCCGCGTCCCGCTGTGCATCATACTCCACTAACTCGCCTACCACGGGCAAGTGCAGTATCCTATAGACGTCCTCCAACGTCACTGTCATCTCTCCAGTGGGGAAGTGGAAGGTCCCGTCCTCGCTGTGGAATCTCTCCACGGCAGCTGTCAACAGTCCTCGGTTCGCCCGCACCTCGGGCATAAAGCAAACATAATCTAGGCCCATGGCACCAAGCGCCACTCTGTCAGCCTCCGTCAGCATATGTCTCTGCAATAGAGGCATAGGGAACGTCTCCCTCGACTGCAATGTCTCTCGTATCTCCTCCTGCAAGCACGCAAAGCAAGGCGTCAGTCTCAAGCCGCATATACCATACTGAACATATCTATTGGACTATATCAACTAAACTTAGCATTTCAAATTGATCAAAACAGCACACTACATCTCTCGACTAGATTCCTGCAATCTCAGAGATAGCTCATCGATTCCTGCGTCAAACAGGACGCTAATCGAATCAGTTTGGCTAAGTAATTTGCCATCCCAAGCAAATGCGCCACTACAGGTGGTAAATGTGCCATTTCTGGTATATGCGCCGCAACAATCGACATATGCGCCGCAAAAATGCATATGCGCCGCTACAGGTCACATATGCGCCGTTCTAACGCATGCGCCGCATAAAGCCACGTATGCGCCGCTAAATTACGGATGCACCGCAGGAAGTCACATATGCGCAACTTCAGCAAATGCGCTGCTACATTTCACGCATGCACGGCGAAAACACAAAAGCGCCGCTTAATTACGAAAGCGCCGCCAAAATGAACACATGCGCAGCTTTCACGCATGCGCCGCCGAAACAGGCATATGCGCCGCGAAATCACAAAAGCGCAGCTTCGCGAGGCATATGCGCCGTTCTGCGTTTCGGCGCATTCATTTCACCTATTTTCTACGAGCATTTATGACACCTAAACTCGACCCTAGGAGAATTTTTTCGAAGCACATACCGGGGGTCCTGCCTCTGCTGGCCGCCCGAATCGTCGGACTCGCTCGAATCGGTGCTCCTCGCGTGGAATGTCTGCTGCTCTGGCCGCCATGCTGCTCTAGGTTTGCTCTGAGCTCTCCTTCTCCAATCCAGATCAACCAAGTGTGCAAATGACTATTCTTGTGGACCCAGCTCCTATTTATAGCCTCCAAACCCTAATTCTGGCTAGGTGATGACTGTGACTACTTCCCGTGTCCGTTTTTCCTCCTGTTTTCTTCCCGCATCCCTGACCGCGTCCCTTTTCCTCCAACCTATCCTAACCCCTTCCTCGTCGTGAGATCGTCCGTCTCCAAAACTTTCGCCGTTTTTCCCGTCCAATCTCCCGAGGGGGCATCCTATCGTCATTTAACCTATACCAGGGGCAAACTGGGGCATGTATCATCATTTAGACTATCAATTTCTTTGAGGCAACGCTGTAAACTGCATTGCATCAAAGAGGGGCAAAATGTATACGCCTAAAAATGACACAAATCATCCTAAATAAATATTCTAAATATTTATTCCCTTCTTCTATTAATTAAATAAATATTCTAAATTTATTTAATCAATTCACTATCCCATAATTAAATAAATTCGCTGTAAACTGCATTGCATCAAAGAGGGGCAAAATGTATACGCCTAAAAATGACACAAATCATCCTAAATAAATATTCTAAATATTTATTCCCTTCTTCTATTAATTAAATAAATATTCTAAATTTATTTAATCAATTCACTATCCCATAATTAAATAAATTCAATTTATTTAATGAAAATCCTTCCATTTGTCCTTCACAATTAAATAATCATAAATTATTTAATTAATCCTATTTCCTCTATCCTAAAGTTCTAAATTCAAAATTCCATGTCACCTTTCCACCTCACCTTGTCCACCTCATCAGGTTGCACATGTAATTAAATATATTTAATATTTAATTATCTTATTTTCCCTCACCCACATGGCCTATTTCTTCTCCAATCAGAGGTCAGTTAACCAATCAATCAAGTCTGTTAACTAACCTGTCAGTTGAGTCAAATCCTCAATCAATCCAGTCAGTTCCACAATCCACTCTTCTAACTGATCAATCAATTATGTTAACAGACCAGTCAATGGAGTTAACTCTCCAATCAGTTTTGTCACATCCCACCTTTCATGATGGAGCTGGGACACTTGTCACATTTCCACTGGTTGCACATTCCTCAACCATCCTCAACCGTTGATCTTCATATCTTCTCTCAGCCGTTGATTCCTATTCCTCCGGGTCTATAAATGAAGCTTCATCCCTTCATTCTAATCATCCAGGCTTTTGACATCGTTACTCTGCAGAAATATCACCAGCGCGCCTTTGGCACCCATTTGTCATCCACAAGCTTGAGATCACCATTGTTGCATTGGAACTCACTTTCATTGCATATCACACTATAGCTGTTCACCATCGACTTCCTCCAACAGCTTTTAAAAGATTGCACTCTCTGAGGGCTCATCTCATCTGCGAAAGGACGATTCGTGATAGGCGAACAACAGAAGTTTCGAAACGGAAGAGGTTTGCTGTGCTTGTTCATTGCTTTGTTCATTTGAATCTTCTTTGTTTCTCTATTCTGTTGATGTTTGGGTCATCTGTTATTCATTTGATTGATGCACTATTTTACCCTCACAAATACAAATCAACGGTCATCATTTCATGACTTGTCAATTCACACAAAATGGCACAAGTTGCCAGCTGGCAACTATCTATATTACTTATGCAAAATATTCCCCTTCATGATGTATCTCCATCATGTTCTTCAGCTGATTCATGCGGGTCATCATCATGTGCATCGCTTCCTGAACCTTCGCTATCCTGATGATGATGCTGCTGCATATGGGGTTGCATGCTGCTCTGGATCTGTTCATATGACTGCACAACCTGATCTATTCCTCTGCCATCTTGAGTCTTTGCCTTGATAATGGCGTGCTTGTGTGCCTCATACTTATCCCTGCTGTTGTCCAGCTTATTCTTTCTGTCCTGCAGTGTCTCATTGTAGGTCTCCATCTTGACCTTGATTCTCATCACCTTATTTATAATCCCCTCTGTCAAGTGGATGAGTGGACCATCTTCTTCCATTTGGAAGTTGCTGCGCAGAGCCTTAAGGGCAGAGTCTTCATCTTGATTCTCTATTTTTCCCTCTACTTTGCCTTCTAGTGTTTCTAGCATATCTGCCTCAATGCCCATTAAGTCCCGCAACTTCATGCTTATCTCCCTCAGCTTATTATTGCATCTCTTGAGGACTCCACATTCGAACTGCACATCCTTATACCAGATGTCCACTAATAGTGCAGTATTATTGTTCAATATTTGCTTACTGATAAGCAGTTGCGGATTTATCTTCCTTATTTCTCCCAAGAGACTCAGGACCTTTTCCAGCCTGTAAGACCTCTTCCCAGTCTGCATCTGCAATTTATCCACCTTGGTCTTGGAGTCACTTAATATGCTCCACCTCTTCAAAGAAGTCCTCATTATTTCTATAGCATCATCTAATGCGGATGACATCCATTTTCTTATTACGGAAGCCTCATGTTTCATGAGGTCCAATTTATTTACCTCCTCCTGAGAAATGGCAATCAATGGGACTGCAGCTTCACTTGTAGTATCATCAGGATTGGTCAAGCCTTTAATATAAGCATGCAACTGAGCAATGTGCTCTTTATGTTGCTTATTCTTCTCTTTCTCTCTTTTCACTTTCTGAATTAGAGAGTCAATTATATCCTTACCTTCTTGACCCTCCTGTTCCTCGTTGGCAAAACCCAAATCTACTGTGCTTATCTGAAATTCATCCACAGTGATTTTGCCCTTCTCCTTCTCCACCGCAGATATAGCAATTTGTGCGGTCCTTCTCCCTGTCGCCGGATCTCTTTTGATGGCCGATGTCATCCTGGCCTTCCTCCTGGGCTTCATTATATCCACAGAGAATAGGGTGGAGATGTCGAACTCTTGAATTTCAAGTTCCTCCTCAATGTTTACCTCGTTTTCTAACCATGGAGGTACCTGATCATGTTTTTCGACATCATGCTGCTGTTCACCCATACCTCCTGTTTCTATTAACAAGTGTTGCAGAGATGGTGATTTTTCCTTTTCTCCCTCTTGATGCTCGCCTTGATGCTGATCCTGTGGTGCCTCCTCCTGTTGAGGAACTTCCTTTTCTGGGGGAGCATCTTCTCGGTGTGGGGAACCCTGCGGTGCATATGTATGTAGGTCATGATGATCATGATCTTTCTCCATCATTACTTCACCTGTCCCCAGTTCTTCCCCTTGTGGAGTTTGATCATCCTCCTTTTGTTTCTCTATTTCTGGTGGTATGTCCACCATACCGAATATCATAGGATCCGCTTGAAGTAACGGCATCTGTTCTATTCCTGCACTATCCACCTTTTGTGTCTTAGCAGCAGGATCTTCTATTGCTGCTTTTTCCTCATCAGCCTTTGCTTCTTGGACCTCTACTATAGCAGGTCCTGCTAATGTATCCTGTGGGCTTTGCTAGCCTGATTCAAGAGCATGGCCTTCTACTTCTGCCATCTCTATCTCCTCTGTTGGATGGTCCTTATCAGGTGATCCTACTGGCTGTTCAGGACTTGCATCTTGTTTCTTTGTTAAATCCACCACTACAGGACTTGTCACCTCAGTGATTAGTGTATCTAGCCCTATGTCCTAAGCTACCTGCTCTGGGCTCTTTTCTGGCTCTTCCTCTACTTGTTTCATCTCCTCAAGCACTGATTGAATAGATGGAGGCTTGTGAGGAGTCATGCTGGTACCAGCAGCCAGTGTTTCCATCTTCTGTGCAGACACATCCTGCACAACCTCATCATTAGACAGGTCGATTGTCTCATCCAGTGAGACATGTCCTTCCGCTTGTGTCTGAGATGCTTCCTTTTGTTGCTCTTCGGCAAGTTCAGTTTTGAACTTGGCAATGGTAGGAAGCGGAACATTGTGCTGAAGTTCCTTCGGCACTTCACTACCTGCCCCTTGTAATTGTGCTGGGGGTTGACTTATCTCACCTCTCATGGAGGTTCTTGGTTTCTTAGGTGTGGTGGGAACCAACACCTGTGGAGCTCTCCTCCTTCTTCTTATTATTAGTGGAGCTTCCTCCTCTTCTTCAGGCTCCTCCTCCATGAGGATATCCTTGCCTGGTTGTTTGGATGACTGACCCACTTCTTGGGTCTCTGTGATTCCAGCCTCTGTTGTCTTGGTTTTCCTGGGCTTTGGAGGAGAATTTGATTCTGATCTTAATTTGGCTGCCTCCTCCACTGTGAATACTGCCCTTTCAATTATGACCTGTTTGGGTCCTTTTTCCACCCTCTTGCCCCTTGGGACCCTTTTGCTAGGCTATTGTGGTGGAGGGATCCTCTCTCCCTTAGTCTTCCTCTTCTCTAGTAGGAAGTCGTCATATTCATCTGCAGGGATGTCCTGCCCCTTCTTCTTGTTGTCCACCGTGATGGCAACACCCTTCTTCTTCAATGCCTCTACCTGTGCATCTACCCAAGCTTGGGTCAAGTGTAGGGTTCTGGCAAGGAATGGGCCTAAGGACATATCCTCCTGCATGGTGAGGTCAGGTGCAGAGATGGTATCATTGTAAATCTTCTTATGCTCATACTCATCCGCCATTATCCTACCATCATCATTCTTTAGCTGTTGAGGAAGGGAGATGCAGTCAAATGTCCTAATCTGGTTCAGAGTCAACCTCTGATACCTCCTCCTCCTGGCCTCTGCCTCATCTTCGCAGTCAGCCCAAAAATCTTCTAGGTGCCTCTGGTGAATAGGATTTCCTAAAATCTTCTACATCCTGCCGTAAGGATCATATGGTCTCGTTACTGGGAAGGGCAGTAAATTCATCTTATTCAGAGTGACCATCACCTTCTTTATACTATCAGAGTCAGGGCACATGTAGTTGCCAATGCTGACTGGGAACAAAATTGGTGGCAGCTTCTTGGCATCCTTATACATCTGTATCATGGTGGAGCCCTGCCTGATAAATTCCATTAACACTACTGCATCCGTAGGATATCTTGGTAGCATCAGGGGATGTCCTTCAAAACCTTCTATCCTGATATAGGAAAAGGTGGCAAATTGTATGTACCATGCCCCATGCCTGTATACTGCCTCTTGAGCCTCCATGCTCAATCTCTTTGTTCTGTCATCTTCCATGGTCCTTACCAGATGCATGGAGAATGCATCATTGACCAGTTTGTAATCTTTGATATAGTTGGTTCTTTGCAGCTGGGGACGATGATCCCAGATATATGTTGCATTTGTGCCTGTCAATTTTCCATCTGTGACTAAGGCATCAAAATTGCCTCTATAAGCACAAGAATACACGATATAGGATGTCATGTAGAATGCACAATCTGAACCTCCCAGGTTCATCAGCTGCTCATGCAGAGCATCGCTTATTATTTGGCCCCATAGTGGCTTGATGTCTGCATACAGACACATCATTATTATGCCGTACATCCAATCTCTAAATTCACCAGTATCAGACTGGCCAGTCACCCTGTTCAGAAGGGCAATCACGTACTGATACTCCTCATTGAAGTCAAACTTGAACATGTGCACGGGGAGCTTGGCTGCTGCATTGTATGTGCTATTCTCAGCCCGCCAAGCATACATGTTCTTTCTGGCCACCTTCTTGTTGGCCTCGTATTCTCTTTCAGACTTCTTCAAGTCTACACTCTTTACCTTACTGCCCATTGGCAGTCCAAATGTCTGGGAGAGACCTTTGATGGATAGGTCTGCATACACCCTCCCATGCTTCACCACCTGCCTCGTCTGAGGGTTATAATTCCGGGCGCACTCAATGACGAGCTCCGGAGACTCCATGGAGTATGGGAAGCCAGCAGCATTCCACATACCCGATACAAACACTGTGTCCAATACCAGACTCTTGTCATGTCCATCATTTAGCTTGGCTGACCAGGCTTCCAGGTTAGTAATCCCCTGATGGGTGTCTGTAATTGCTCCATATTTGAACAGGACCCCTCTCTGAGAAGAGAACATAGGCCTGTTGAATTCCTCCTGACTCTTGACTAAGCGTTTTTCAGCCATGGGTACCTGCAATTAACAACATTTCTTCTCACAACAGGGATATGCATGCATACATATTGCAAATATCATGCCTATTGCATCAATTTCACATTACTTACTTATATGGATACATAACCAGAACTTACAACATCATTTAGAAACAACATGATGAGGGTTTCAGTTCACTTACCTGGTTATGCAAATTTTCCTTTATACCAGTATATCGTCAAGATGCTCTTAATTCAACTGCTGATCACTTCCTTCCTTCTATCTGTGAGCTCGAATTGCGCAACGGTAGCTGTTATGCGGATATGGAGGCTAGTGCTCTGTAAAACAATTTTAACGTAGGTAAACGTAACAATGGCGGTTGAATTACCTTTTAACCTCGTAGTTAGGGTAAATTTAGGGCACTTTGACAAGTTAGATTGCAATCTTTGATCATTCGTGCGAAAACTCAGGATCTCGCCAGATGTTTCATTGGGTTCCGGGGTCGGCGGGAATCACCTACCATATCCGCGCGCATTTAATGATAATGGCGGCAAAGGGAGCGGGGGTATATCCATATGACAAGATATCATGAGAGCAAGATGATATTCACAAATATCGGGTTGAGTATCAATATCATCCTCCCTAGCATTGAAATTATTATCGCGACAAGATTCGGGTGACAATGCACCCTTTGTTTACGTTTTAGCACATCAGGAGGATATTTCGGTTTATCGGGTGATGTTTCAAAAAATGATGATGACGAGACAAACTTACTTGTAATCCTTTCTGAATATCAGGATAACGTCATCATGATATTTGTTCTTTGTATTGGCCATGTCACATGACATCATCATCACATTGGGCGAACATGATCATGTTTACAAAATATCCTGTTGAAATGTAAATATGATGATGATGTCATCAGGATGTTTGTTTCTTCGTTTATCATATTTAGATGATGTCATCAGGATGTTTGTTAAGGGTGATATTTCGCGTCAGGATGATATTAACGAATATCGGGTTACTTTTCAAAACATGATGTTCGCGGTATAAAAGATCGCTTGACGGGGAAGACTTACTACCATTTAAAGTTGACGTCCAGATATTTGAGCCGCAGGATATATCAGGGGATGCTCGAATATGATGATGATCTTTAAACAACATGACTTAGATTATAAAATATGATCTCCCCTCTTGCGAATATCCGGTTTGACCAAGACTTTGACTGTTCATAACTTTCACATCCTGATGAATATCAGGGTGATGTAAAAGGCAAACCTACATAAAATTTAATGTTCTTTCAGAATATGAGGCCACAGATATGAAATATGAATTTTGACAAACTGACCTCATACTGGGGACTTACCTCATCCTGACTCAATGTGATGATGCACTTGACTAATTTTTACCAAACCGCCAGAAAGCAAGAAACACAAACCAAGCCAAAAGAAGTTGGGTCCCTGTTTTGGCAAGTCAAAATGGGGCGTGTTGTGTAACCACACAACACTATAAAGACTCTCAAATTGGCAGTTACATAAGGTGGAAGGCGAACCGCCCTACAACCACCTCTGCCATTCAATTACATCCACTTATTTAGTTCAGTTACAATGACACGTATACAGATTTCAACTTTATGCCGTTACTCGGCCAACTAAGATTCAACATGGCGCTAAGGCCTTACAAACATGAAAAGACTACTTTGGTCAAAACAGAGTATGCATGGAATCCTCAGAATTCTCAGTGTCTCAAGGTGCTCCTGCACCAGAAAACACATGGAGAAGGGGAAAATAAAGGGGTGAGGATAAATAAGGGAAAAATAGGGGAAAATAAAGGATAAGAGGGGGGGAAATGGGCACACTGAGGGAAAACACTAAAATAAGGCTACAAATGAAAGGGGTACAAAGAGCATTAAATATTTATGGCAAGGAACAAATACTACATGGGAAATGAGAATAAGGCTTACTTAAGGGTGAAGGAACACACGAAAAAGGGGAAAACACATGGGAAAGGGATAAGGATAGCATAGGGACAAAAGACAAGTCTTACAAAGGGGGAAAACACATGGAGGAGGGGAAAATAAGGGGGTGAGGATAATAAGGGGAAAATAGGGGAAAATAAAGGGGTGAGGATAATAAGGGAAAATAGGGGAAAATAAAGGATAAAAGGGGACAAAAGGGGCACACTAAGGGAAAACACTAAAATAGGTGCAAAACATAGTAAAGCAATTGCAAGGTATGTAATTTCCATTATTACATTAACCTCATTTGATTTGAGGTAATATCTAGCCATCATAGAGACGGTCTAAAAAATATATTGTATGGACTATGTTTAACAAACTCGTGTAATTTTATTTTTTTGGTTTAAGGGTAATCTACTATGGTCTTTTATAATTCTATGTAAAATAAAAAAGTTCACCATTTGATTTAGACTGATGCTATTAACAAAGAGTAAAACCACTACAAATGGAATTAAATGTACATTATTCCCTTTAATATGCTATAAGTAGTGTGCATATTTGACTCCCCATTTGTTTACTTTTGAAGGCAAGTTGTCAATTTCAAGTAGACTGATTCTATTTATATGATAACAACATAAACCAAATCCTTGGAAAAAAAATATTTCTTTTAAAGGGAGAAAATGACACATGACATTGTCTATTATCCTCAAATTTTAATCATGCCAATTTTTAAATTTTGAGCCCATGTCAAAACTTGTTAGTCAAAATGCATTGGTTGAACTCGTCTCTTCAAAGGTCATGAAAGTACTTCTATTTGTTCATAAAGATCCTTCATCGCCTAAACTTGGTTAAGTCAAGAATATTTAATCATTGGCCTCTATCATTTTAAGTTATCAAAAATGTTCTTCAAGTCATAAATTCAATCACTGTTATGTGTCATACTTGAATATTCATGATGATCATAAACTAGAGGTCATCTAGAGGTTGTGGGTTAGGTGTGTCATTATGTTGTGTTATAAGAATTTTAATTTCTCACACATTAGAAAGTCAGTGATGCGCAAGTGGGTTTATGGTGTTGATTCTATTGAAACAAAGTGTAACTGAACAACAAGATATGTTGAATTTTAATGCTAAAAATTTATTAACAATGTTAGAACGTAAAGATAATGGAATAAACCATGAAAGAGAATGTCAATTATAATAAATAGATTTATGTGGAGAAACCCTTGTAGGAAAAACCTCCACACCCAAAGACACCCAAAGACACCCAAGGTTGTATTAATGAAAATAGAATTTACAATACATTATCTTATCTCTCTAAATTCTGGTAGCATAACAATACTCACATCACTTGCAAAAGAATTGATGTATCCTCTAACTCCAAGCACAAATTTATTAAGAAGTACAAATTGGAAACTATCACATGGTTTTGGAAAACTATTAGCTAGCAAGGGCAAGAGAGGTATGTCACCCAAATGGTCAAGGCATAAATCCCAACACCCCCTTGGTCTTAGCCTTCCAAACTATTTTAAGAACATTCCTTACATGTTGTCATATGTCATAAACAAGAATGTTTCACCACCCAAACTTGGGCACCCCAATTTGTCTTCATCCAACCCACTCAAATATGCTCCATGATAAGTGTCCATACCTGTCATAATACTAGTCAAGATTCCAATGTAACCTCCCTCTTACATGCTATTATGCATAATAGAATATATCATAAGAAACTCCCTTCATGATGATCCAAGATGCTCTTACACACCTTTCAAGATATCAACACATGTCCAAACATGCTAACTCAATGTTGTACTCATGTGAGGATGAAATACACTAAAGATGGAATTAATGTCACCTCAAAATGGGATGCTAACTTTCCCAAGTGAAGGTAAATAAAACTAAAGAAAAATAGTAGACAATTAAGTTATTAAATATGAACATTAGGAATGCAAGGTTGAGACACATTTTCCCAACATTCTCCCACTTGTCAAAGACCTTACAAGAGAAAAAGGGAACCTTCAACATTGAAATCTCACAACAATATCAAATCAAGCTCTAGAGGATACGAGGCCCATGGTCTCCCTACATCAACCAAACTTCTTCATGCTCACTAGCTTAGTGAGAGAATCTACAACATTCTTTGAGGTGTCCACTTTCTTTAACATGACTCTACCACCCTCAACTATTTTCTAAACAAACTAATACTGAACACCAATGTGCTTCATGTGGGCATGATACATTGGGTTTTTAGCTAAATAGATGGCACTCTGATTGTCGCATCCAATTCTGATGCAAGAGCATCCAGTGGTGTAAGAGCAATCTTGCATCACCCAAAATGTTGATTTTGTTTTCATTTATTTTCAAAATTTGTATTGTTGGTTCCATGATCACTTAAATAATGATGTAGAAACTTCAATTTTTCCAAACTACTAAAAATAACAAACTACTATTTTTAGAAAGTTTGCATTTGAGCACGGATTTGAATTGAAAAATAAGACCATTAGTGAAGGAATCTATCAAAGATCATTTGTGGGCTGAAAGATATTAAAGTTTTTGTTTCCCAAAAAACCCCTAAAAAGTTTCAAAGTCAGGTTTGAGGCACTTAGAGGCCCCGTACACCTCAAAAATGGGTGTAAGTGGTAGAGATGATTCTTAGAGTGTAGAGCACTTCGCAATCTTTCCAACGCTTCAAACGGCTCCTCAATCAAACACTTAGATCAAAAGTTATGGCTCCCGGAAGTTGACCTACTTTTCGAGGGAGTTGCAAATTTCAAAATTTTGGCTGGAAGCCACCAAAAGGGGCTATTTATGACCATTTTTTGGGAACCCTTTGGGTAGTAGAGAAGAAGGGGAAAGTGTAGGGTCAATAAAAGGCAGGAAAATAGAAACCCTAGCTGATTTGAGGCTTCAGAAGGCAGAAGGTTCCAGAACCTAGAGATTGGAAGTTGTAATGTGTTGTAGCCTATGGAGGATTCATCGTCTGATTGGATTTTATCTTTTGTAATGTAATGTGTTGTCCAAATCAATAAAATAACATTCCTATTTTCTGTGTGCAATTTGTGTTATTGTGTTTTTTATTTACCCTCGTCATCAAATTCTAGCATGTTCACACTGGAAGCCAATACCTAAACACAACCTTTGTAACCACATTGCCTCCTTAAAAGCATGTGTCCCAACCATGTACTCTACTTTTGTAGTGCACTACACAACCATAGGTTATTGTTTTCTCATTCAACTATTTACTCCTCCAAATAAAGTAAAAATATAGCCAGTTGTAGACCTCCTAAAATCTAGATCACCATGCAATGAGAATCAACAAAGCCCTATAATAAACCATCCTACCCACATCATTAATCTGTTGGTAACAAATGCAATGGTTAGATGTTCCACATAAATATGTAAAAACCTTTTTAACATAAGTCCAATGTTCTTTACTATGGTTTGATTAGATGTTCTTTATAGTTAGGGTTCGACATAAACCTACCCAAAACTCCCACTACTTGGCAATATCAAGTCGTGCACAGACCATGGCATACATGAGGCTTCCTACAACACTAGCATATGGAACCCTTTGTATCTCATTAAATTAATCATCTATTTTGGAATATTATTCTAGAGACAATCTAATTCCAACTAGCAAGGGAATACTAATCAGTTTGCAATCCTGCATGAAAAAACACTACAAAATAGTGTCAACATACTTCTTTTGATTTAATCATAATTTATTCTTATCTCGATTCCTATATATTTCCATGCCCAAGATATATTTTGTAGACCCTAAATCTTTCATGTCAAAAGTACTAGATAACTAACCCTTAAGTTCCCTAACCATTCCCTTATCATTCCCCATAAATAGCATATCATCAACATATATGACAATGATTAGTAGTTGATCATTAATTAATTTAAAATAAAGATAATAATCAACTTCACTTCTAATAAGTCATTATACATTGCAAAAGCATCAATTTTTTGATACCACATTCTTGGTGACTACTTCAAATTGTATAAAGATCACTTCAACCTACAAACCAAGTGCTCATGTTCCTTCATCATAAAATTATTAGGTCATTTTATAAATATTTACTCATCAAAATCCCCATGTAAAAAGGTTGTTTTTACATCCATTTGCTCTACCTCTAAATCAAAAGCAATAGCAATAGATGAAAGGAATCTAATGGAGGCTAGTTTAGACACAAGATTAAATATCTCACCAAAATCCAGTCCCTCAACCTGGGAGTAACCCTTTGCCACTAAATGGGACTTGTACTGCTCCAACTTACCATTTGCTTTGAATTTATTTTTAAATACACATTTACAGTCAATGGTTGTCCTCCCCTTGGGTATCTCAACTAGATCCCATGTGTCACATTTTTGCTAAGCCTTTATTTCATCTTTCATGGCCTCTAACCAGGACTCATTCTCATCTAAAGAAAAAGATTCCTTTATAGATCTGGGTTAATTATCAGTACACAATAAAGCAAATACACAAATATAATTGGAAGGACTATACCTTTCAAGTGGAATATGTTGTCTAATGGACCTTCTAAGAGGTGTAACAAGAGGCTCTTGTTGTTCCTCGTCAAAACTTGAATTAGTACCTTCTCCTTCCTCATTTTTTCCATCTTCTTGTTGTTTTATGGGTCCATTTTCCTCTGGTTCATTCTTACTATCAAAATTCCCTATTTTCTAGGCTTCACATGAGGTTGTTCATCATTTTTAAATTGCCTAAGGTCTCTGAAAATAATTTTTTTAGAATATAAATTTTTAATGCTATGGGATTTCAAAGCTTATAACCCTTAATGTTCTCACCATAACCCCTGAAAACACACTTGTTATCCCTTAAATCAAGCTTAGATTGTTTCTCCTTTGGAACATGAACATATGCCTCACTATGAAAAACTCATGGTCTTTTACCTATCCATACCTCGTCGAGGTGTTTTGTCAACTAGAGAAAAAGTGGGAGACCTTTTAATCAGGTAACAAGTAGTGTGTATAGCTTTAGCCCAAAAATGTTGTTCAATATTAGGGTTGCTTAACATGCTTCTAGATCTATCCATCAAAGTCTTATTCATCCATTCTACCATTCCATTTTTCTATGGAGTATATGGATTTGTTTTCTTTCTAACAATCCATGCATGCCTATGATAATCATCAATATATCTAGAATAACACTCACCACCATTATCGATTCTTAGAACATTTACTTTCCTATCTATTTTTTTCTCAACAAGTGATTTAAACTCTTTAAATAAAGAAAATATAGTAGACCTATGCTTCAGAAAGCAAACCCACATAAATCTAGAGAAGTCATCAATAAATGAAACATGGTAGTAAGATTTTCCAATGGAAGGAACATCCATAGGACCAAATACATTACTATGAATAACCTCCAAAATTTGTTTAGGTCTACTACTACCAAATTTAAATAAAACTTTATGTTGTTTTCCATACATACAGTGTTTACAAAAATCAAAATCAGTAGAGTAACTAGACAAACCATCAACCATCTTTTTATTAATGAGTGTTTTAATACCCTTCTCACCAATATGACCCATCTTATAGTCTCATAGTTTATAATAAATGGAATTATTAGTTACATTCATAGTGTTATATAAATTAGATGCTTCCAGTCTAAACAAGGTGCCACACTGATTTTCCCTAACCAACACCAAGTTCCCTTTCCTCAACCTACAACCACTCTTCTCAAAAGTAGCATGCACCTTTGAATCATTCATTTTAGATATAGATATCAAGTTTCTAGCTAAACTAGGGATAAAATACCTTTGTGAGAGTTTTTACTCTCCCATCACTAAAAATTAATTTTACCTCCTCTTGGCCCATAACCCCCACAACATTTCAAATGTTGTCTCTGAGGAAAACTTCCCCACCATCATACAAAGTATACGTTGAAAACCACTCCTTATAAGGAGTCATGTGGTAGGATGCACCTGAATCTATCAACCAAGAGTTAAAAAAAGTCATGTTAGTAGAAATAATAAAAGCATCAATAACTTTATCATCAAAGAATTTATCATTAGAGGAATCTTCATCTTTCTTTTTCTAATTATGACATTCCTTTTTTAGATGCCTCTATTTTTCACAATTCCAACATCTCAACCTACTCTTACCAGATGTCTTAGATCTACCCTTGGACTTAGATTTATCCTTATACTTGTCCTTACCACATTTTTGTTTGTCCTTGCTTCTCTCTTCAGATCTTCCCCACAAATACAATGCATCCTTGGACCTGTCTTGCGAAGTCTTTATCCTCATCTCTTATGTAATCAAGGAGAAAACAAGGGTGCATCCAACTTTGGATCTATCAAAGAACCATTGAGTGTGAGAATTAGATTATTCCAAGATTCAATCAATGAACATAATAATAAAATACACTTATCCTCTTCTTCTATCTTCACATCTACTAATTGTAACTGCCTCAAGATTAGATTAAATTTATTAAAATATTCTACAATCAAGCCCCCATCCTTCATTTTAAGAGAATACAATTTTCTTTTCAAGACCAAATTATTTATGGGACTTTTTGTTTGGTAAATCTCTCATATTCTATTCCACAAATTATATGCAGTAAATTCACTAGAAATATTCAATAGAACAAAATTAGATGAACAAAACTAAATAGTGCCACATGCTTTTTAATCATCTTTTACCCATTCTACATTTAATAAATTATTTGGATTCTTTTCATTTTGCACAAATATCCATTGCTCTCTTTCTTCAAAGAGATCCTCCATCTTTAGCTTAGAAAGTTCAAGACTTGAACCATTGGACTTTTTGATCTCCAACCAAGATGAGCTAGCCATGATCTCTATCACCTAGAAACTAGAACTGCAAGAAAACACAATACACTTCTATTGTAGAAAAAAACTCAACTAAACACTATGAAAGAAGCCTCCCTCTCTCTAATCAAGCCAACAGTGGCTCTAATACCAATTTTGAAACAAAGCGTAACTAAAAAACAAGATATGTTAAACTTTAAGGCTACATATTTGTTAACAATGATAGAACATAAAGACTATAAAATCAACCATGAAAGAGAATGTAAAACATAACAAATAGATTTACATAGAGAAACCCTTGCAGGAAAAAAATCCACACCTAAAGAGACCTAAGCTTGTATTAATAAAAATATAAGTTACAATACATTAGCTTATCCCTCTAAA
Source organism: Cunninghamia lanceolata (assembly GCA_027924645.1). Taxonomy (NCBI): domain Eukaryota; kingdom Viridiplantae; phylum Streptophyta; class Pinopsida; order Cupressales; family Cupressaceae; genus Cunninghamia; species Cunninghamia lanceolata. The sequence goes on along the minus strand of BSBN01000997.1, from coordinate 5,008,887 downwards.
TTATCATAGCATAATGGTACTCACAACACCTACAAAACAACTAATGTATCCTCTAAATCCAAGCACCAATTTATAGAGAAGTATGAATTGGAAATCATTACATGGTTTTGGAAAACCATTAGCAAGGCCAAGAGAGGTATGGAACCCAAATGGTCAAGGTACAAATCCCAACATCCCCCTAGGATATTTTAAGCATATTTCTTACATGTCATAAGTCATAAGCAAGAATATATGACCACCCAAACTTGAGTGCCCCAATTTGTCTTCATACAACCCATTCAAAGATGCTCCTTGACAAGTGTTCACACCTATCATTGTTGGAAATAAGTGTTGTCATTGATGTCAACACTTAGAGTGAGGTCAACACTTAGTTTGTGATGATGATATACCAATGTAGTAACAGAGATGCAGTGAGATGCGGTGATGTTCTTGATGTTCATGGTTGGTTGCTAATGTTCATGGTTGGATGTCATGCCCTAATCAGTGTCAAGTCAATTTGTTTTGAGCATGCTTGTGGTCAGCAAAGATGATTCCATGATGAAATATTAAGATGGGAATTAGAAGCACTAAGATGTGAATGATGAAATATTAAGATGGAAATTAGAAGCACTAAGATGAATGATGATATATTAAGATGGGAATTAGAAGCTATGTTGAGGATGAGAAGATGTTTCTGATGACCTATGGCATGTTGTATGATCCTTCCTGTTGTTCCTAAGGATGTATGTGTTGTTATATGAAGGTTTTGGCCTCCAGAAGTTGGTGAAGGTTTTTGTTGCGGGAAGCTGCCTGAAAGACTGTCTGGTAAAATGCTCTGCATTCCTCCACATTTGAAGCTATGGTCATGCAGTTCAAAACCTAAGTTAAGGATGTTGTAAAGGTGCTAAATCTAAAGTTTCAGATCATTTTCTCCTCTGTAGTGAAAGTTAAAAGTGATCGAGTTCAATTCCATGCTTTGGGAGTATAATGTGTTGGTGAAGATAGTTTGGAATGCTTTACATTCCTACTCAAGTGAAGATTTACCCATGCAGTTTTGAGGATATGTTTAGAGATATGTATGAGTTCATCCATATGTGTTTCAGGTGGTTTAGAGGTCCGCAAGCTTAATTTTCAAATGACAGTTATGATATAGATAGTTTCAGATGCCTAGTTGTTCTTAGAATATATGTTGATGATGTACACGAACTTGTTGCTATTTGAAATGGTAAATTTGTTGATGGAAAATGGTCATGATAATCTTGTGTTGTCTCTAGTTGCTTCGCAAGATGTTTTTTTGCTCTCTCCAGAACTGGCTGAGGTTTGGAATGATGATATTGCCAGGCTATGCCTCTGTCTAGCTAACTAAATAATGTTGAAGGTATGTACCACAAAGTTCTTGTTGTGCGGAGTTCAAGAAGTGTTTGGAGATGATGTATAGGTCATGTCGACTCACCTAGAAGAAGAACAAGCAATGTTTTATCATTCATGAGTACCACCAAGTTAAAATGTTTGTTGTACTACATGCTTCATGTGTTCTTGCTTAAGGGAGACCTAATTCAAATTTGTGAAGTGTGTGGATGTTATTCCTTGAAGGACGATGCTATGAAGATTATTTAGGACTGGACCAAGCATGTATTGGAATTCGCAAGGCATGTGTTTCTTTCTGGAGTAGTGTGTAGTTCATGATAGGGCTTTCCCTATGGATGTTTCATGTTTTGTGATCTCTGGCTGACTTGTAAAATATAATATTCTTGTTGTATTGGCCAACTTGTAATGAAATCAATGTAATGTCATGTATATATTATAAACCTAGTCGATCTAGGTGAGGTATGATTGTGAAGATGAATATGTAAGTGTGTAAAAGACCATAATATGAAAATGTTATGCATTATAATGTGCGACTGAAGCAAAAAGAAAAGAAGTAATAAGGGTTGTGTTGATTCATCTTGAAGACATTTCTATGACAGGATGGAAGTGAAGAGTGTGCCTAATTGATCCAATCATCAGAAGAAGTAGAATTGCAATCATCAAATGTGTGTGGTTCAATGTCAGTTTTCAAATAATAAAAGGACTGTCATATTGTAATCATCTTTGAGTTCATTCTTAGTCTAGGAAGTAGTTGTTTCCTTGGGTTGTAGCCCTAAAACAAAGTTTGCAGGGAGTTGTAGCTTCCTTGGGAGTGACCCTAAAACAAAGTCTTCGGCGAGTTGTAGCTTCCTTGGGTTTTAGCCCTAAAACAAAGTTAGCAGGGGGTAGTAGCTTCCATGGGTTGTTGCCCTAAAACAAAGTTGTAATTTTGAGCTTCATATATTGTGAGTTAATCCTCACTGTGGTTTTTCCCTTCTTGGGTTTTCCACATATATATGGTGTTATGTGTTGATGTGTATTGTGTTGATCTTTCATGTTTATGTTGATGCTCTAATATTTAAGTGTTAATCTACTCTGGAGGATTTGAAGTTTGTTTAGATACTGATTCACCCCCCACCCTCTCAGTATCCTAGTGTGTTCAACAATCATAATGTCGGTCAAGATTCTAATGTAACCTCCCTCCTACATGCTCTTATGCATCATAGAATTTGTCATAAGTAACTCCATTCATGATGAGTCAAGATGCTCTTACACATCTTTCAAGATATTGACACATGGCCAAACATGCCAATTCAATGTGGGATGCCAACTTCCTCATGTGAGGACAAAATCCACCAAAGACAAAATTAATGCCACCTCAAAATGGGATGCCAACTTTCCCAAGTGAGGACAAATGACACTAAGATGAAATAGTAAATACAATTAAGTTATTAAATATGAACATTAGGAATACAAGGTTGAGATGCCTTTTCCCAATAGATCCACACTTTCAAAAGAATTTAAAAATTCTAAATAATTTTGTGGGTAGAGAACCAAAGATTACATGTAATTTCATTATTTACAAAGGTGATTATAAAATTTATTAGTACAAAATAGAGAAAAGTTTGGCTTTGGCACACTTACACAATCAAGCTGCATAAGTACGCATATTAGATTTGGTGAGATTTTAAATGGCGTGCTATTAAAAGTTTAATATTTTGGTCTTCATCAATAGAAATGAAAAGTGACAGCATGAATTCACATTTGTAAAGAAGTTTGTAAGTTCAACATAACATCATCAATGGAAAACCAAGAATCATGTGCAGGTTCATAATTAGTAAAATTACATTACAAATCCAAAAGTATGAAAGGTGTTATAGGTGAATATTCAAACTTTGTTGTAACTCCATAGTTGGGTAGAGATTAAGACTTTTTTCACACTCACATAGTTGGTACCAAGCTACTCAAAAACTCTGAAAGTTTGATATAGTGATATAATGGTGAAAAATAAGACTTTTCCCATACTTATGTAGCAACTACTAAGGTGTATTATTTTTTCAAACTTGCGGCACAACAAAGGTAGAAGTTTCACATGCATCTATGAATGAAAACCCTAATGAAATGTAGAAGATGGGAAAGTGGAGTATTCATTTACAGATGCAAGTCAAATTCTAATGAATTATTAGAAGGTGGAGATATGAGATTTGGTTGTAGCTAATTTATTTATTTTCCATTATTCTATCTTTTAAAATTTGTATATCATTTCCTTTGACTCTATTGAGTGGTCTTACTTATATGCATTTATGTGTTGAGGCTTAGAAGTGATGGTATAAATAATTCTTTACATCAGGATCTATGTTTATTTTACCTTTTTCTCTTTTCAATTAACTACCTGGTGTTTGATCTCCAAATCCTTAGTTGGCTTGTGTTGGCATCTTTATACATTGGTTGTTCATTGCTTATGGTCTCCACTATAATGCTTGCTATGTGAACTATTCAGTTTTTGGTGCATTGTGCTTACTTTCATGTTGCACAACCAAGGCATGTTTTAACTATTCGAAAAAAGGTTCAAAATAATGTCCACCTATAGACTATGGACACAAACTATTTGTTAAAATACCTTACAAAAATATGGTATCTTAGAATACCAAGATTGTAGGATAAACACAAGATGAAAAGGCTCTAGAAATATCTAAGCAATTTAGTTCAATATGATGTAAATAATGGGAACCTTGAAAGAGAGCATAAATATTTGTTAAAGTGTAAAAGATAGCTCAAGCAAAGAATTAACATCCTAAAGTGTTTATGACAACCATATGGATATCAAGTTTCAGCTAAAGATTAATATTTTGATATACTACCAACTTTGTAATGTCTTGATATTAATATTTCAAATGATTTAAAATATTTGTACATTTTTGAAATAGTAATATTATTTTTTATAACCACCTTGCAAGTATGAGAGAGGTCTATATAATTGGGAGACAAATTATTGCAAAGGACTTTTTTTCCATTTTACATAATTTATGTATAGAGAAAGAGGAGAGAGACTTTGTACTTCATTTTGGGGAATAAATATAGGGACTAATCAGACATTTGTGTCTAAGATGCTCTTGTCTTGCATCTTGCTTATGTGGATGTGAGTTTTAATTTTCCAAACTCTTTCTTGCATAAATCTATAAAGTGTTGTATGGTCATCATTAAAACACTTTTATTTTATTGTGTTGATTTGGTTAAACTCTAAATGCTATTCAATCTAGTTCACATTCTTTTCTTTTTGAGTATTTTTAATTTTTCTTTTTTGCAAAATTATAAAACCCTAGACACAAAAAACTATTTTGTATAGTGCATATAATGGTTTTTTCTATAAATATTTCATATATTTTGTACATATCATCTTGGTTTTCAATAAGGCTACCTCACCATCTTGAGCAGGGGTTTTTACCCCCAATGACTATTGGTGATTGGAAAGTCCTAATTTACTTACCAACAATTTCTTGGTCACTCTATTAGGGATTGACATGCTAGTGCATTTTGATCTCTATGTATTTAAAAGAACCTCCCTTGGAATGGAGGTTGGCAACTCTACCAAAGTAAGTGGTGCAGTCACGGTCGGAGGGTCCACAAAGTGAACTATCCAGGTTGTACAGAAAGATGGAAACAACATAACTATAGAATGCAATGGAAGATTCCAAATGCTCAATATATCATAGATTCAAAATACTTATATGTTGGAAACAAGTGGGCTACAATCACAAGGGCTCACAGGCCTGATCTCAAGGCTAGAACAGAAATGCAAGATTTGGCAATGAAGTGCTGCCCAAAAAGAATAAATTATCAGACTATGAATTTCACTATCTATCCATTACTGACTTCCTAATACATACTAGATATCTATATATATCATCTCCAATCTCAAGAAATCCTTCACATCGGCCAAGAAAGGTTACAAACTCCAATGAAGGAATGTAACATGTAAAAACAAATAGATCAGGCCTAAACATCTAGTAATGCTCTGCAAATGCATGAATCAAGGTGCAGACCTCAAGGAAGGTCTATCTGATCCATATGTGCCTTGAATGATGTTCCATTTAGCTCTGCAAGTTACAGAAGTGCTCCAAAAACCTTCTCCTTCAATTGACTATATGAATGCTCTGCTCTGTGAGAACTGATGATCTTCTGATAGAGATAACTTTTAGAAGACAAGTCCAAATGACTTGAAATTTGGATATGATGTCGACGATGATATGTAGATGCTAAGTCCTGCTCCACAAGCTCTGATCTGAAAATGCAGCAAAATGTGGTACAAAATATTGAAACTACAACTAACTGAACTGAGCTGAAAATGAAAGAAAAGAAAGAATGCAAAATGTTTTTGGTTAATGCAAGATAGCTCTGCAACCTGGGATGCTCCTACATTAGACACCTGGGGTTGTTGAAAAAGTGAGTCCATCACTTTGCTAGGGCTAGAGTAAAACCAAGGCAGTCTACCTCAGCCTGAGAAATCCATGTTGAATCTTCTTTCGGTCTGCCTTTCCACTTTACCAAATATTCTTTGTATTGCCTGCCTCTGGTACTACGTCCAACTCTGTTGTCCAAGATGTCCTCTATCTGCTCCAATTTTTGTTGTGGTAATGGATCCTTCAAATCATCTTCAATGTTTTCATTGGATTCTCCTTCATGATACTAATATAAGTCTATAATGTTGAATATAGGTGATATACTCAATGTCTCTGGTAGCTCTACTTCATATGCATTTCCTAAATCAAATTTCTTAAGTATCCTACATGGTCCAAACTTCTTCATCTTCAACTTGTTATATGTGCCTACTAGAAATATCTCTTTTCTCAGGTATACCATTACTTCTTCACCAACTAAAAATTATTTGTGTCTCCTTTTCTCATCTTCTTGATCCTTATACTTTCTGTTCATCTCCTCCAAATTCTTCTTAACTTGATTATGTATTGTCTCCAAGTATCCTACAAATTCTTCTGCCTCTGTACTTCTCTTATTCTCCATACCAATGTATCTCAACTCTGTAACTCCTCTAGGGTTAGTTCTAATCACAATCTCAAAAGATGTCTTCCCTGTACTCCTATTCACTAAATTATTGTATGCAAACTCTGCTTGCGGTAGATTTAGATCCAAATTTCTTGTCTTGTCTCCTACCAAACATCTCAACAAGTTTTCCAAACTCCTATTTACCACTTCTATTTGTCCATTTGTCTGTGGATGAAATGTTGAACTAAATTTTAGGTATGTCTTCATCTTCTTCCATAATGTTCTCCAAAAATATCCAATGAATCATGTATCCTTGTCTGAAATTATGCTCTTAGATAATCTATGAAATCTCACAATCTCCTTGAAAAATAGGTCAGCAACATGCACTGCATCATTTGTCTTCTTACAAGGTATGAAGTGTGCCATCTTTGAAAACACCACTACAAATATAGAATCATGTCCTCTCTGTGTTCTTGGCAATCCTAGTATGAAATCCATGCTTATGTCTTCCCAAGGTCTCTCTGGTACTATCAAAGATTTGTATAATCTAGTGTTCTGACTACTTCCTTTTGCAACTTGACATACTCTACAACTCTACACAAACATCCTTACATCCTTATATATCTAAGGCCAAAAGTAATGTTCACTTACCAAAGCCACTGTCTTGATCGAATTGTCTCTCATTGAACTCCTAGCTATACACAATTGATTTCCTTCGAACAACATATCCTCCTGAATCAAATAATCTAACCACTTACTTCTATCTATCACAATAGGTTCCTTACATGTTTTCCATGATTCTACAAAATCAAGATTTACTTCATACGTGTGCTTCAACTCTTCAAAACCTAATACTTCAACTCTCATCTTTGTCATCAAATTCCTTCTTCTGCTTAATGCATCTGTAACTTTGTTTGACTTTCCACTCCTATGCTTCAATACAAATGTGTAACTATGCATGAACTCTACCCATCTCATATGTCTTTGGTTCAACTTTCCTTGACTGTTTAGATATTGTAAAGCTTGGTGATCTGTATAAAACACAAATTCCTTAGGCAACAAATAATGTCTCCACTTCTTCAAAGCTTGAATTATGGCATAGAATTCCTAATAATAAACTGAATATCTTCTTGCATCATTCAACTTCTCACTGAAATATGCTACTGGTCTACCTTCCTGACTTAACATTGCTCCTATTTCATTTCCACTTGCATCACAATCCACTTGAAATGCCTTGTTGAAATCTGGTAATGCTAACATTGGTTGCTCTGTCACTTTCTTCTTCAACAATTCAAAACTTTTATTTACTCTTAATGTCCACTTAAAGTCCTCTCTATCACCTCTCATTATCTCTGTCATTGGTGTGCATACTGAACTAAAATTTCTAATGACCTTCTAGTAGAAACTAGCTAATCCATGAAATGATCTGACTTCTCCAATGGTCTCTGGTGTTGGTCGTTCAACAATTGCTCTAACTTTCTCAAGGTCCATCTTTAATCCTTCTGTAGAAATCACAAATCCCAAATATACCAATTCTTCCTTCATGAAACTACATTTCTTGATGTTTATCAACAATTTATCTTCTCTTAGTCTCTGTAATACTTGTCTAAGGTTCCACAAATGTTCTTCCTTTGTCTTACTAAAAATTATAATTGGTGCAAGTATGTGCTAATCGGTGTTGTCATTGGTGTCAACTGTATCTTCTAATGTTGATGTTGTTGGTTGATTAAGTTATTGTGTTAAGGTGATTTGAATGAATTGCAGAAGTGCTGATGATGTTAATATATTGGTCTTGTTGCTAAGTTTCCAAGTACTTTTGAGAAAATTTGATAAATACTGAAGATAGTGTTCTGAAGAAGTATTTTGGCTTACAGGATACTGTCTGAGTTTTTGCTCCGCATTTCTCCTGTGTTGAAGACCAGGTGTGAGGTTTGGATATGTTTTAGAGAAGTGGTCAAAGATGTTAGTGAAAGGAAGCTAGGTGTGTGGAAATTGCTTCCTACACTAATCTAATGAGGAGAGGGCTATGCAAATTAAATTTAATCCTTACAATTACAACAACATTAAACATCTAACAGAGATATTGCAGCAATACAAATGAACCAGAAAGAAGATAGAAGAAGAGAGACAAAGATATAACGTGGGGAAAACCCTTATCGGGTAAAAACCCCACTCAGAAACCTACACAATGTATTAACAAAACTAAATATCGTTTACAATACACTTGCAATGTAGCATAACAGTACCTGTCAATCCTATAATACATATCCTCCTCTAAGCACCTATTTATATAGAATATACAAGGCAAAATTGGTCCTATCTTTGAATGGGCGTCCAACTTGGCCTCATGGCCCAAAACCAACACCTAAGGAAACTTGGTCAACATTGTAGAATGTGCCTAACACTTGTCCACATCTCCCATCCCAAAGAGGTCACCTATTTCCAAAATGGGCTATGACAGATGCTCTTACGACTCTTACAACCGTCATAGAATCTATCATAGCAGTTACAACTTACAGTTGTAAGAGAATCTGTCATACACAAGCTATAAATAGCATATTCTCTTACAACATGTCATAGTCCACCTTGGAGTGCCCAAATATGCCTTTTTCAAATATGCTTCATGACACATGTCTTCACCTGTCTTACAAGCTTCTATTTCTGACTCTTACATGTCATAACTTCGTCATAGGAATCCGTCATAACCGTTTCAGTCAAACATTCCCTTACACAACATCCAAGATACCGACACATGGCAAAATGCTCCTACCACAAAGTGGGACGCCTATCTCCTCATGTGAGGACAAAATTACAAGTTGTCATCTTCCATGTAGGATGGCACATCACTGTGCCACATTCCAAAAAAATGAAAATATGGAATTTACAATTAATTTACAACATAGGCAATGAATTAATAAATACAATCATAAATAATGCAAGGAATTACCAAGGTTGAGACACCTTAATTCCCAACATTCTCCCACTTGTCGAACACCTTGTAAGAGCCAATAGAATAACAGGATTTAACTGCTATAGGCCGAGAGGCCCATAGATTTCGAACACCATCTGAATTTCTTTGTGCTCACTGGCTTCGTCAATGCATCTGCAACATTCTTCAAAGTATCTACCTTCTCCAAATTTACCTTCCCATCCTCTACCATGTCTCGCACGAAGTGAAACTGAACATCAATATGCTTTGTTCTAGCATGGAAAGTTGGATTCTTCGCAAGGCAAATCGCATTCTGACTGTCACAACTGATCCTAATCTAACCTGCATCTACACCAATGTCTGAACACAATCTCTTAAGCCAAATGGCTTCCTTACAAGCATGAGTTGTTGCCATATACTCAGCTTCTGTCATGGATAAAGAAACCATAGGTTATCGCTTACTCATCCAACTAATAGCACCACCAAATAGTGTAAACACATAAGCACTAGTGGATCTCCTGCTGTCAATGTCACCTACCCAATCTGAATCCACAAATCTATGAATATCAACAGAATGTGGAGGTCCTGTAACATTACAATGATAGCATATGGAATACTTAGAAGTACCCCTCAAATATTTGAACACTCGCTTGACTGCATCCCAATGAACCCGTCCAGGATTGGCCATAAATCGACTAAGGATTCCCACTGCTTGGGCAATGTCTAGTCTTGTACAGACCATAGCATACATCAAACTACCAACAACACTAGCATAAGGTACTCTGCTCATGTTCTCCACCTCACTAGGAGATTTTGGAAAATCCTCAATAGACAACTTTGTCCCCAAAGAAACAGGAACACACAATAGTCTACAATCTGCCATGCTGAACCTATCCAACATGGTCTTCACATACTTACTCTGGCTTAACCAATGTTTTTTGTTAGTTATGTCTCTTCTGATTTCCATTCCTAGAATGTACCTGGCTGCCCCTAAATCTTTCATTTCAAACTGTGCTGACAACTAAGATTTAAAATCAGAAATCATATTCTTTCCCTTCCCAATGAGCAACATATCATCAACATGCAATGCAACAATGAGAATATGATCACCATCAAACTTAAAATACACACAGTGATCTGATTTCGATCTCACAAATCTAATTGACAACACAAAGGCATCAAATTTCAAGTACCACCTCCTAGGAGACTGCTTCAAACCATACAAAGACTTCTTTAACTTGCAAACCAAATTTTCTTTACCTTTCACCATGTAATGCTCTGGCTATGACATGTAGATTTCTTCCTCCAAATCACCATGAAGGAAAGTTGTCTTCACATCCATCTATTCTACCTCTAAGTCATAAGTTACTGCAAGAGACAATAGGAATCGAATGGATGTCAGCTTGGCAATGGGAGAGAAGATCTCACCATAATCTATACCCTCCACTTGTGAATACCCCTTCGCAACCAATCTGGCCTTATACTTCTCAACACTGCCATCTGCACCAAGTTTCTTCTTGAACACCCATTTGCATCCAATGGGTTTCCATCTAGGAGGCAAAGGCACCAGGTCCCAAGTTTGATTCTTTTCCAAAGAAGCCATTTCATCCTCCATGGCCTCCTTCCAGGAACCTGCATCTTTCATATCCAAAGCCTCTGACACAGTTCTAGGTTCATCACTGTTAGTAAACAAAGCATAAGCACAACTAGAATCAAGCAATGTAAAATGAAACCTTTCAGGTTACTTCCTTATTCGTGTAGACCTCCTCAAGAGCTGAGGTTGAGGTTCAACTTCTTCATCTGAGCTGCAAGAGCTCTCCTCATCATCAGGTCCAACATTGTCTTTCTATTCAGTCTTCTAAGGGATAGCAGGAAACTAAACAACATCCTCTTTCTTTTCTTTTTCTTCTGGCTGTAAAACAGTGGAAGAAGGTGTAAGCTCTCTGAAGATGACACTTCTGCTATACAACACTTTTTCATCCACGGGATCCCAAAGCTTGTATCCTTTCACACTGACACCATAGCCAATGAAGATACACTTAACAGCCTTGTTCTCCAATTTTGACCGCTTCTCCCTAGGCACATATGCATATGCCTCACAACCAAAAACATGAAGATGACTTATTGAAGGCTTTCTACTAGACCACACCTCCATGGGTGTCTTACCAACAATAGCTGATGTAGGAGATCTATTTACAAGATAGCAAGCAGTGGCAACAGCTTCATCCCAAAACTTTTGTTCTAGGCCAGCTCCACTAAGCATACTCCTAGCCTTCTCCATCCGTGTCCTATTCATCCTCTCTGCAACTCCATTTTGCTACGGGGTGTATGGAGTTGTCTTGTGTCTTTCAATCTCAAGTTCCTTGCAATATTTATCAAATTCTGTAGAACAAAACTCACCACCATTGTCAGTTCTCAAACATTTAATCTTTTTACCAGTCTGATTTTCAGCAAAGGCCTTAAACTCCTTAACCTTACTATAGACTTTAGATTTGCTTCTGAGAAAATAAATCCATGTCCTTCTACTGTAGTCATCTATAAAAGATACAAAAAATATAGATTTTGATAATGAAGGAACATTAACAGGACCAAATACATCAGAATGAACAAGGTCCAACACACCAGAAGACTTATGAGAACTCGAGTAAAACTGAACAGGTTTTGTTTTCCATATATGCAATGTTCACAAAAGTCAAACTTGAGATTGCAATCATCTAACCCCTCAACGAGGTTCTTATTTTTCAGGGTACACAGACCCTTCTCACCGATGTGGCCAAATCTCTTATGCCATAACATTGTCTTTTTAGCAGGAAGCTTAACTTCCAAGGCATGATTAGAACCATCAGAACTAGAAATAATAGATTTCTTCACTGCTCGTTCAGATGGTGGGGATGAAGTGACTGCTGCCCTCTTCCTTGAGTCAGAAGAACTATTGCATTGTGAAATGCATGCCTCCAGCTGAAATAGAGTACCTCTCCTAGTACCCTTAGTAAGCACCATAGCTCCTCTAGTCATCTTGCATCCTTCTTTCAAAAAGACAACCTGCACACCTGCATCATTCAACATACTTACAGAAAGTAGGTTCTGTGCTAAGCCTAGGATATGCATAACCCCAAAGATCCCCTTCACTCATCAATCATGGAATCGAATAAACTCTTCCATGACCAATAATCTTTAGATGAGAGTCATCACCCAGGTACACCTTTCCACCATCAAACTCCTCATACTTTGTGAACCAGTCTCGATGCGAGGTCATGTGGAATGATGCACCAGAATCAATCAGCCACACATCATCAGATGCATGGGTTGCAGGGGCTGCGATGAAGGCATCACCATCATCTTGTGACTTGTCAGAATCTGAATCTAGGTTCTTCTTCTTCTTTTTCTTTTCCTCTTTGCATTCCTTTCAGAAATGCCTAGATTTACCACAATTCCAACAGAGAGCCTTGGACTTTCCAAGAGATTTGGATCTCCCACGGGATTTGGATCTACCCTTCTCAACTTTCTTGTCCTTCTTTTTTTCTTTCTCCTTGAGTCTTCCACGAACTACAAGAGCCTCTTTGGCTGCCTCAAAAGACTTTCTCTGCATCTCTTCAGACAACAGCAAAGAACCCACTTCATCCATTTTGAATGTGGATGTGGTGCTTCCAATAGCCATGACAAGATGATCCCACGAGTCTGGCAAAGAAAAAAGCAAGGTCATACAATGATCCTCCTCCTCCATCTTCTTACCAATGGATGTTAATTGTGCAACCAGCATATTGAAAGCATTCATATGTTCTGCAACAGATCCTCCATCCTCCATTCGAAGGGAATACAACTTTTTTCTCAAAAAAAGTTTGTTAACCAGGGATTTGGCTTGATACACATCTCCCAACTTCTTCCAAAGCAAGTTTGCGGTAGTCTCCTCATGGACATTTAACAGGACAAAATCAGCAAGACTAAGTCTTATGAGACCCTTGGCCTTCTGATCCTTGAGATCCCAATTAGCTTGTGACATTGTAGTTGGTTCAGTTCCACTGATAGTTTCCCAGAGGTCTCGATCAACAAGCATGTCTTCCATCTTGAGCTTCCATAGCTTGAAATTAGTGCCATTGAATTTCTCCACTTCTATCCTTCTGGATGTGCTTACCATCTCCTTGCTACAATAAGATTCAGAATACTCTGCACAGACTCCCACTCAACTTAAGATCAACTCAAAAAACCCCTACCCAATAACTAGGACCAAAGGTGATCAAGCTATGATACCAACTAGAAGGAAGCTAGGTGTGCAGAAATCACTTCCTACACTAATCTAATGAGGAAAGGGCTATGCAAATTCAATTTAATCCTTACAATTATAGCAACATTAAACATCTAATAGAGATATTGCAGCAATACACATGAACCAAAAAGAAGATAGAAGAAGAGAGACAAAGATATAACATGGGGAAAATCCTTATCGGGTGAAAAACCCCACACTCAGAAACCTACACAATGTATTAACAAAACTGAATGTGGTTTACAATACACTTGCAATGCAAGGTTTAATGGTCTTTGACACTCATGTCTAGAGTCGATCCAGCAGCATAACAGTACATGTCAATCCTGTAATACATCTCCTCCTCCAAGCACCTGTTTATGTAGAATATATAAGGCAAAATTGGTCCTATCTTGGAATGGGCATCCAACTTGGCCTCGTGGCCCAAAACCATGCCTAAGGACACTTGGTTAACATTGTAGAATGTGCTTGACACTTGTCCACAGCTCCCATCCCAAAGAGGTTGCCTATTTCCAAAATGGGCTATGACAGATGCTCTTACGACTCTTACGATCGTCATAGAATCTGTCATAGTGGTTACAACTTACAACTATGAGAGAATCTATCATACATAGGCTATAAATAGCATATTCTCTTACAACATGTCATAGTCCACCTTGGGGCACCCAAATATGCCTTTTTCAAAGATGCTTCATGACACATGTCTTCACCTGTCTTACAAGCTTCTATTTTTGACTCTTACATGTCGTAACTTCGTCATAGGAATCCATCATAACCGTTTCGGTCAAACATTCCCTTACACAACATCCAAGATGCTGACACATAGAAAAATGCTCCTACCACAAAGTGGGATGCCTATCTCCTCATGTGAGGACAAAATTACAAGTTGTCATCTTCCATGTAGGATGACACATCACTGTGCCACATTCCACAAAATGACAATATGGAATTTACAATTAATTTACAACATAGGCAATGAATTAATAAATACAATCATAAATAATGCAATGAATTACCAAGGTTGAGACATCTTAATTACCAACAGTTAGATCAAAAATTTGGTGCTCCAGAATGCTATGGTTTGAGAGTTATGTTAACTAGTTTAAAGATTGTGCCTGACAGTGTCTGTAATATGACTAGGAGAAAGTATTTTGCTCCGCATTTCTCCGCAGTATGGTTTTTGGTCTTGCGATTCTGCATGAGTGTTCATAAGGTTCATTTCTATGTTCTATCCAAATGATTTGTGATTTGGTGCTCTGGAATGTAGTTTTTGAGTAGCAGAGCTTTGCAGTGTTGGTTGTAAGCAGTATATGAACTGTCTTCAAGTGAGATTTGTTGTAGCTAGATTGTTGGCTCCCAGGTGATTTCATGTTGTTCGTGGATGTTTTGAGATCATGTTAAAGGTTTGTTCTTGGTCCACAAGTTATGGTTGTGTTCTTGGAAGCGTGTACCTAAAGATCCTAGTGTCAACACCAATTTTGGCCGACCCCGTTGTTTACACTTTTTGCAGATGTACCTCATGGATTGTGCAAGCGTGTTGAAGCATGTGAAGATGTTTTCAGGTCTCGGCTAAGATGTAAAGTGTTCTACCTTCATTCCTTTGCTCCGTGGGAATGTTTAGGTCCAGACCTAATTTGAATTATGTATGTTTGTTGACCTTGGAGGTGGTGTCAAAGGTTTTAGAGTGCGTTGCCAACCTTAGTGAATGTTTCAAGGTTGATGATTAATATAAATAAGGGTAAAGGGTCTCTGTGTGTGTGTGCATGTGTGAGGATGGGGACTTTTGTGGTGTGAATTTGAATCAAAGGTAGCAAGGACATTCATGTGGTAGAAGACCTAATGCAGTGAGCAGAAGTCATGTACAATTTTCAGAGAGGCTGCGAAGGTGATGTTTGTTGCGCTTCATTGGAACTGAACTCAAGCATGTGGTAGATGCTATCATATTAGTTCATGGTAGTGAGCCTTCCCTTTTGGTAGTGAGCCCTTTTAGCAGTGAGTCCTTTTGGCAGTGAGCATTTCTTTGGATAGTGAATCCTTGGGCAGTAAGCCTCTTTGTAATTCGGTATTGATACTACTTTATATTGCGAGCTAATCCTCATCGTGGTTTTTCCCTTTTAGGGTTTCCATGTAAAAATATTGTGTTCTCTTGTGAATGGTGTTGATTTGATTAAGTTCATGTTATATATTTTTCATGTTTAATCTTCATAACAAAATACTTAGGTTTAAGTGAATTGATGTGAATGTGATTATGTTTGTGAGAGTTTAAAGTTTTTGATACAACTGATTCACTCCCCCTCTCAGTTGTCTTATTAATTCAACAATTGGTATCAGAGCAAGGGTTCCTTGGAAGAAAGCCTAACAGCTTAAGGTAGATCTACGATGGCACACAAGAAAGATATTCCTTAGTTTGATGGAACTGACTATGCCTTCTGGAAGGTAAGAATGCAAAGTTATCTTATTTCTCTTGCTTATGATGTTTGGAGAATGGTTCAAAAGGAATATACTATACCTAAAAATGGTCTGGAGTCTATAGCTTAGATTAGGACCTAAGAGACTAATGGTAAAGCTAGAAAAGCCCTACTAAATGCTCTATCTAACACTGAACTAGTGAAAGTTTTGGATCTAGAAATTGCACATGAAATCTGGGATAAATTGAAAAATATCTATGAAGGTGATGAATCTGTTAAGAAATCCAAGTTGCGAAGTTTGAAGTTCAATTATGAAACTATGTGGATGTCTGAAGATGAGAACATAACAAATTATATGCAAAAGATTGATGAAGTTGTCAATGGCATCAAAGGTCTTGCAAGAGAGTTGGATGATAAAGAAGTTATAAATAAGATACTTAGAACGCTTCCCAGATCTTATAGTCATAAACTGTCTGGCATTGAAGAATTGCAAGATATGGACAAGCTTTCAAAAGATCAATTGCTTGGTAAATTGATTACTTTTGAGATGAGAGAATTTGGTACTACTGATGGTCCTATGAAAGTTGAGACTTCTTTTAAGGCCAAATCAGCAAGGACTGTTAAATCAGACAAGTATGCTATGGAGTCAGATGAGGAAGACTTCGATGTGATTAAGGCAAACTTTGTAAGCAGAATGAAAAGGGGAAGCAGAACGTTTAGAGGTAAGTTACCTTTCAAATGTTTCAGTTGTGGTAAGATTGGTGATTATGCTTCCAGATGTCCTAATAGAGCTTTGAAGATCAAGAACAAAGAAGGTAAAGGTAAGATGGTAAGGAAAATTTACTATGTTGAAGAGAATGATGGTGTAACTGATGATGAATCTGTTTTTGATGATCGTAATGCTAGTGAATGCTTGTTTATTGCCCTAAAAGAAGAACCTATTTCTACTAACCTTGCAAGTTGTGTGAAGGAAGGAAGTCTAGAAGAAGAGATAGTGATGTCTACATTTCATGGTAGAAAGAAAAAGGATGAATGGATCATTGACAAAGGATGTTCAACTCACATGATAGGAGATAAGAGTAAGTTTGTTAAATTGGAAAAGTATGATGGAAGACTAGTTAGATTTGGTGATGATGCAACAGGTAAGATTTGTGGAAAAGGGTCAATTACTTTTGATGGCAAGCATAATACAGATGATGTTCTTTATGTCAAAGGCTTAAAGTACAATCTTCTAAGTGTTCAACAAATGTGTGACAAAGGATACAATCTAATGTTTAAGGACAATGGATGTGAGATAAGGAAAAGCTCTGGAACAATAATTGTTGCTGGTAAGAAGACTCGTGGCAATGTTTATCAATTGAAAGGTACTGATAATTGTTGTTTGTTGGCTTAGTCAAATGAAAGTTGGCTATGGCATAGGAGAATGTGTCATATTAAATTTAATAATCTAGTGAGATTAATCTCAATTTAAGCTCTAAGAGACATGCCTAAGATTGTGAATCCTGCTAATGCTATTTGCAAAGAATGTCAATTTGGGAAGCAAACAATGACTAGTTTCAAGAGCAAAGAACAATCCTCTACTGATCTATTGGAGTTGGTGCATACAGACTTGTGTGGTCCTAAAAGAACAAGAAGTCTACAAGGTGATAGGTATTTCATGCTACTTATTGATGATTATTCAAGAGTGACTTCGGTTACTTTTCTTAGAGAAAAATTAGAAGCCCTAAACAAGTTCAAGGCATTTAAAGCAATGGTTAATAATGAAATGGATTTGAGAATCAAGTGTTTGAGGTCTGATAGAGGTGGTGAGTATACTTCAAATGAATTCAATGCTTTTGTGAAGAAAATGGGATAAAGAGAAGGTTGTCTACCCCCCAAACTCCTCAGCAAAATGGAGTAGTTGAAAGGAAGAATAGAACAGTTCAGGAAGCTGCTAGAACAACGATCAAGGAAGCAAACCTACTAGAAGTATATTGTAAAGAAGTAATTCACACTGTTGTCTACATTCAAAATAGAGTGCAAGTCAAAGCAAATAGAATGAAGACACCTTATGAGCTATGGTATGGAAGAACTCCTACTGTCAAGTATTTCAAAGTTTTTGGAAGCAAATACTATATCAGAAGAGATGAAGAGTTAGGAAAGTTTGATGCTAGATGTGATGAAGGCATATTCCTTGGGTACTCTACCAAAAAAAAATCTTACCAGTGCTACAACAAAAGGTTGAGAAAGATTAATGAAAGTGAAAATGTGAAGGTAGATGAAGATATTCAAAGAATCTCAGAGCCTAATGGATATGAATCAGATGAGTCTGCTGTTACAGAAGAAGTTGAAGAAGACAAAGACAAGGAAGTTCAAATTGATGAAGAAGAAGCTCCAGAAAGAGTTCCTAAAACCCTCGAGTATGTGAAAATGAATCACTTAGAGGATCAAATCATTGGTGATAAAAACAAAGGAGTTTTGACAAGAAGAACAGTTGCAAAAGAACAGGTAAATTTCTATTTACTTTCACATGTTGAACCTAAGACACTTACTGAAGCATGTAAAGATGAACACTAGGTCAAGGCAATGGAAGAAGAATTGATGCAAATTGAAAAGAGCAAGACTTGGGACCTTGTCCCCAGGCCTACAGATAAGAATGTGATTCAAACAAAGTGGATTTTCATAAATAAGTTGAATGAGAATGGAGAAGTGGTAAGAAACAAAGCTAGACTTGTATCCAAAGGCTACTCACAAGTGGAAGGAATAGACTATGAGGAAACTTTTTCTCCAGTGGTAAGACTGGAAGCTATTAGACTGTTTCTAGCTTATGCAGCACATAAGAATTTCCAAGTATATCAAATGGATGTAAAGTCTACTTTTCTAAATGGTGAGTTGGAAGAAGAAGTATATATAGAGCAACTAGATGGATTTCAGTTATCAGACAAACCAGATATGGTATGCAGATTGAAGAAGGTATTGTATGGACTGAAGCAAGATCCTAGAGCTTGGTATGCTAGGTTAGACAGGTATTTTCTGTAATAGGGTTTCAGTAAAGGGTCTCCAAATAGCAATTTGTACATCAAGGTAAGCAAAGATCAAATCCTAAGTATTGAGGTCTATGTGGATGATATAATCTTTAGTGGGAATGAAGGTATGTGTAAGAACTTTGCAGATGAGATGAAAAAAGAATTTGCAATGTCAATGTGTGGTGAGATGAACTTCTTCCTTGGGTTGCAAATTAATCAAATAGATAAAGGCATTTTCATTTCACAATACCTCAAGGAATTGTTGAAGAAGTTTGGAATCTAAGATTCTAAACCGGTTTGTACTCCCATGACAATTGGTTGCAAGATGAGCAAGAATGATGAATCTCCTAAAGCTGATCAGAGCAAGTATAGGTCTATGATTGGAGGATTACTCTACCTAACTGCTACTAGACCTGATATCATGCATGCAGTTTGCCTTGTGGCTAGATTTCAAGTAGATCCTAAAGAGTCACATGTCATGGTAGTGAAGAGATTATTCAGGTATTTGAAAGGTACTTCTAATCATGGTTTGTGGTATCCTAAGAACAATGACTTCACCCTAAGTGCTTTCAAAGATGCACATTGGTACAAATGTGTAGATGACAGGGAAAGTACAAGTGGTGATGCATTCTTTCCTAGAGAAAGAATTGTGTCATGGTTAAGTAAGAAGCAGGATTCAGTATTCTTATCTACTATAGAGGCAGAGTACATTACAGCAGCATCATGTTGCACATAGGTGCTATGGATTAGACAAACTCTGAAGGATATCAAAGTTGAGTATGACGATCCAATTCCTATTTTCTATGATAATACTAGTGCCATTAACATTTCAAAGAACCTAGTGATGCATTCGAGGAAAAAGCATATTTCTATCAGGTATCACTTTTTGAGAGAGAAGGTTATAGAGAAAGAATTGAAGCTTGAGTATGTACCTACAAAGAATTAGGTTGCTGACATATCCACCAAGGCTCTTCCTAAGGATACATTTGAGTTTCTTTGAGAAAATTTGGGGGTTATTGCCCCTCCTTTATACTAGATGCATAAGGAAGTGCATCAGCCAATGTGATTCAGGATTCATTCTTTTCTACACTGATGATGATGGAGACTACCTCTCAGGGGGAGTAGGTAGTGGCATTAAAGATGTTAGATCCAGAATTTTGTGCTCTAGAACATTTTGGTTTGAGAGTTATGTTCACAAGTTTGAAGACGATGCCTGGCAGTGACTGCAGTATGACTGGGAGAAAGTATTTTTCTCCGCATTTCTCCATAGTATAGTTTTTGGTCTTGCGGTTTTGGATGAGTGTTCATAAGGTCCATATCTATGTTCTATCCAAAGGACTTGTGATTTGGTGGTCCAGAATATAGTTTTTGAGTAGCAGAACTTGGTAGTGTTGGTTGTAAGCAGTCTATGAACTATCTTCAAGTGAGATTTGTTGTAGCTAGATTTCTTGGCTCCCAGGGGATTTCAGGTTGTTTTTGGATATTTCCATATCATGTTAAAGGCTTGTGCTTGGTCCACAAGTTATGGTTGTGTTCTTGGAATTGTGTGCCTAAAGATCCTAGTGTCAACACCATTTTTGGCCAACCTCATTGTTTACAGTCTTTGTGGTTGTGCCTTGTGGATTGTGGAAGCATGTTGAAGTGTGTGAAGATATTTTTAGGTCCAAGATAAGCTATGAAGTGTTATACCTTCATTCCTTTTCTATGCGGGAATGTTTAGGTCCAAACCTAATTTGAATTCTATATGTTTGTAGACCTTGGAGATGGTGTCAAATGTTGTAGAGTGTGTTGCCAACCTTGGTGAATGTTTCAAGGTTGATGGTTGATATAAATAAGTGTAAAGGATTCATGTGTATGTGTGTGTGTGTGAGGATGGGGATGTTTGTGGTGTGAATTTGAATCAGAGGCAACAAGGACTTTCATGTGGTAGAAGACCTAATGCAATGAGCAGAAGTCATTTACAATTTTCAGAGATGCTATGAAGGTGATGTTTGTTTGATGTAGGAGCATCCTTGGTTCAAGAGCAATCTTGCATCAACCAAAAACATTTGCATTTCAGTTTGTTTTCTTTTCATTTTCTAGTTCAGTTCAGTCAGTAGTAGTTTCAGTATTTTGGTCCGCATTCTGCCGCAGTTTCATTTCAGACCTTGTGGAGCTAGTCTTAGTATTTAGATACCTTCATGCACATCATATCCAAAATTTAGATCATTTGGATCATATTCCAGAAAGATATCTCTATCAGAAGATCGACTATTTTCTCAAAGTAGAGCACCCTAACAGTCTCAGACATTCAACTAAAGGAGAATACTTGCGGAACAATTCATGACTTACGGAGCTAAACGACACATCATTCAAGGAACTTTCGATCGTGGTCGACCTTCCTTAAGATCTACATGCTATTCCATTCACTTGCAGAGGATTCCCATCTATATAGGTCTGACCTATCCGTGTACACATGTTACATTTCTTTCATAGGAGTTTGTAATCATCCTTGGTCGACGCAGAGGAATCTTGTGTTCCGGGGATGATATATATTCATGTAATAGATGCCTAGGAAGTTAATTAGTGTAATTTACAAGTTGGCTAGTTTGAATTTCTTCTGGAAGGTGCTTTAAAGTCATATCTTGTGCATATATTGTAACTAAAGAATTAGGCCTATGAGCCCTAATTGTAAGCTCGCATGTTGCCGACCTATTTGTATTTTGAATCTATGATATATTGAATGACTGAATCTGCATTTGCATTCTATAATTGAGTTTTTTCCATTGTGTTTACTCTTGCTGCACGGTCTGGACTGTTCACTTGTGGACCCTCCTAACCGTCACTGCACCATTGTTGCGCTTCATTGGAACTGAACTCGGGCATGTGGTAGATGCTATCATATCAGTTCATGGTAGTGAGCCTTTCCTTTTGGAAGTGAGCCTATTGCAGTGAGCATTTCTTTAGACAGTGAGTCATTGGGCAGTGAGCCCTTTGGTAGTGAGCCTCTTTGTAATTTGGTATTGATACTACTTTATATTGTGAGGTAATCCTCACCATGGTTTTCCCTTTTAGGGTTTTCCACATAAAAAACTGGTGTTCTCTTGTGCATGGTCTTGATGTGCTTAAGTTTCTGTTATATATTTTCCATGTTTAATCTTCATAACAGAATAAGGGTTTAAGTGAATCAATGTGGATGTCATTATGTTTGTGAGAGTTTAAAGTTTTTGATACAACTGATTCACTCCCCCTCTCTGTTGTCTTGTGCATTCAATAATTGGTATCAGAGCGAGGGTTCCTTGGAAGAAATCCTAACAGCTTAAGGTAGATTTAGGATGGCACACAAGAAAGACATTCCTCAGTTTGATGGAACTGATTATGCCTTCTGGAAGGTAAGAGTGCAAAGTTATCTTATTTCTCTTGGTTATGATGTTTGGAGAATGGTTCAAAAGGAATACACTATACCTGAAAATGGTCCAGAGGCTACAGTTGAGATTAGGACTTATGAGACTAATGGTAAATCTAGAAATGCCCTACTAAATGCTCTAACACCGAACTGGAAAACGTTTTGGATCTAGAAACTGCACATGAGATCTAGGATAAATTAAAAAATATCTATGAAGGTGATGAATCTATTAAGAAATCCAAGTTGCAAAGTTTGAAGTTCAAATATGAAACTATGTGGATGTCTGAAGATGAGAATATAACAAGTTATATGTAGAAGATTGATGAAGTTTTCAATGGCATCAAAGGTCTTGGAGGAGAGTTGGCTGATAAATAAGTTGTAAATAAGATACTCAGAACACTTCCCCAATCTTATAGTCATAAAGTGTCTAGCATTGAATAATTTCAAGATATGGACAAGCTTTCAAAAGATCAATTGCTTGGTAAACTGATTGCTTTTGAGATGAGATAATCTGGTACTACTAATGGTCCTGTGAAAGTTGAGACTACTTTTAAGGCCAAATCAGAAAGGACTATTAAATCAGACAAGTATGCTATGAAGTCAGATGAGGAAGACTTCGATGTGATTAAGGAAAACTTTGTAAGCAGAATGAAAAAGGGAACTAGATCGTTCAGAGGTAAGTTATGTTTCAAATGTTTCAGTTGTGGTAAGATTGGTCATTATGCTTCCAGATGTCCTAATAGAGCTTTGAAGATCAAGAACAAAGAAGGTAAAGGTAAGATGGTAAGGAAAATTTACTATGTTGAAAAGAATGATGGTGTAACTGATGATAAATCTGATTTTGAGGATGGTAATGTTAGTGAATGCTTGTTTATTACCCTAAAAGAAGAACCTATTTCTACTAACCTTGCAAGCTGTGTGAAGGAAGGAAGTCAAGAAGAAGAGAAAGTGATGTATGCATTTCATGCTAGAAAGGAAAAGGATGAATGGATCATTGACAATGGATGTTCAAATCACAT
This sequence comes from Cunninghamia lanceolata, assembly GCA_027924645.1. Classification (NCBI taxonomy): domain Eukaryota; kingdom Viridiplantae; phylum Streptophyta; class Pinopsida; order Cupressales; family Cupressaceae; genus Cunninghamia; species Cunninghamia lanceolata. The sequence continues at coordinate 4,985,553 of BSBN01000997.1, read as the reverse complement.
GACAGGAGATAAGAGTAAGTTTTTTAAATTGGAAAAGTATGATGGAAGACTAGTTAGATTTGGATGATGCAACAGGTAAGATTTGTGGAAAAGGGTCAATTACTTTTGATGGCAAGCATAATACAGATGATGTTCTTTATGTCAAAGGCTTAAAGCACAATATTCTAAGTGTTGGATAGATGTGTGACAAAGGATACAATCTAATGTTTAAGGACAATGGATGTGAGGTAAGGAAATGCTCCAGAACAATAATTGTAGCTGGTAAGAAGACTCATGGCAATGTTTATCAATTGAAAGGTACTGATAATTGTTGTTTGTTGGCTCAATCAAATAAAAGTTGGCTATGGCATAGGAGAACGTGTCATATTAACTTTGATAATCTGGTGAGAATAAGCTCAGTTCAAGCTCTAAGAGACCTGCCTAAGATTGTGAAGCCTGTTAATGCTATTTGCAAAGAATGTAAATTTCAGAAGCAAACAAAGACTAGTTTCAAGAGCAAAGAACAATCCTCTACCGATCTGTTAGAGTTGGTGCATATAGACTTGTGTGGTCCTACAAGAACAAGAAGTCTACAAGGTGAAAGGTATTTCATGCTACTTATGGATGATTTTTCAAGAATGACTTGGGTTACTTTTCTTAGAGAAAAATCAAAATCCCTAGACAAGTTCAAGGCATTTAAATCAATGGTTGAGAATGAAATGGATTTGAGAATCAAGTGTTTGAGGTTTGTTAGAGGTGGTGAGTTTACTTCAAATGAATAAAATGCTTTTTGTGAAGAACATGGGATAAAGAGACAATTTTTTGTCCCCGAACTCCTCAGCAAAATGGAGTAGTTGAAAGGAAGAATAGAACAGTTTAGGAAGCTACTAAAACAATGATCAAGGAAGCAAACCTACTAGAAGTATATTGGAAAGAAGCATTTCACACTGTTGTTTGCATTCAAAATAGAGTGCAAGTTAAAGAAAATGGAACAAAGACACCTTATGAGCTATGGTATGGAAGAACTCCTACTGTCAAGTATTTCAAAGTCTTTGGAAGCAAATGCTATATCAGAAGAGATGAAGAGTTAGGAAAGTTTGATGCTAGATGTGATGAAGGCATATTCCTTGGGTACTCTACCAAAATCAAAGCTTACCGGTGCTACAACAAAAGGTCAAGAAAGATTATTGAAAGTCCAAATGTGAAGGTAGATGAAGATATTCAGAGAATCTCAAAGCCTAATGGATATGAATCAAATGAGTCTGCTGATACAGAAGAAGTTGAAGAAGACAAAGACAAGGAAGTTCATATTGATGAAGAAGAAGCTCCAAAAAGAGTTTTTAAAAACCCCAAGTATGTGCAAATGAATGACTCAGAGGATCAAATCATTGGTGATAAAAATAAAGAATTTTTGTCAAGAAGAAGAGTTGCATCTAAGAACAGGTAAATTTTTGTTTACTTTCATAGGTTAAACTTATGATAGGTACTAAAGCATGTAAAGATGAACATTGGGTCAAGAAAATGGAAGAATAATTGATGCAAATTGAAAAGAACAAGACTTGGGAACTTGTCCCCAGACCTGTAGATAAGAATGTGATTGGAACAAAGTGGGTTTTCATAAATAAGTTGAATGAGAATGGAGAAGTGGTAAGAAACAAAGCTGGACTTGTATGCAAAGGCTACTCACAAGTGGAAGGAATAGACTATGAGGAAATTTTTTCCCTGGTGGCAAGACTGGAAGCTATTAGATTATTTTTGGCTTATGCAGCCTAAGAATTTCAAAGTATATCAAATGGATGTAAACTCCACTTTTCTGAATGGTGAGTTGGAAGAAGTATATATAGAGAAATCGAATGGATTTCAGTTATCAGACAAACCAAATATGGTGTACAGATTGAAGAAGGCATTGTATGGACTGAAGTAAGCTCCTTGAGCTTGGTATGCTAGGTTAGATAGGTATTTGTTGCAGAAGGGATTCAGTAAAGGGTCTGCAGACAGTAATTTTTACATCAAGGTAAGCAAAGACTAAATCCTGATTATTGAGGTCTATGTGGATGATATAATCTTCGGTGGAATGAAGGTATGTGTAAGAACTTTGTAGATGAGATGCAAAAAGAATTTGAAATGTCAATGTGTGGTGAGATGAACTTCTTCCTTGGGTTGCAAATTAATCAGACAGATAAAGGCATTTTCATTTCACAATCAAAATACTTCAAGGAATTGTTGAAGAAGTTTGGAATGGAAGATTATAAACCAGTTTGTACTCCCATGACAACTGGTTGCAAGATGAGCAAGAATGATGAATTTCATAAAGTTGATCGGAGAATGTATAGGTCTATCATTGGAGGATTACTCTACCTAATTGTTACTAGACCTGATATCATGCATGCAGTTTGCCTTGTGGCTAGATTTCAAGAAGATCCTAAAGAATCACATGTCATGGCAATGAAGAGGATATTCAAGTATTTAAAAGGTGCTCTTGATCGTGGTTTGTGGTATCCTCAGAATAATGACTTCACCCTAAGTGCCTACACAAATACAGATTGGGCCGAATGTGTAGATGGAAAGAAAAGTACAATGGTTGTGCATTCTTTGTTGGAGATAGAATTGAGTCATGGTTAAGCAAGAAGCAAAATTTAGTATCCTTATCTACTACAAAGGCAGAGTGCATTGTAGCAACATCATGCTACACATAGGTGATATGGATGAGACAAACTCTGAAGGATATCAAAGTTGAGTATGATGATCCAATTCCTATTTTCTATGATAATACCAATTCCATTAACATTTCAAAGAACCCAGTGATGCATTTGAGGAAAAAGCATATTTCTATCAGGTATCACTTTTTGAGAGAGAAGGTTGCAAAGAAAGAAGTGAAGCTTGAGTATGTGCCTACAAAGGATCAAGTTGCTGACATATTCACCAAGGCTCTTCCTAAGGATACATTTGAGTATCTCTAGGAAAAGTTAGGGGTTATTACACCTCATTCTTTGAACTAAATGCATAAGGAAGTGCATTAGTCTAGTGTGATTCAAGATTCATTCTTTTCTAGACTAATGATGAAGGAGGCTACCTCTCAAGGGGAGCAGGTAGTGGCATTGAAGAGTGTTGCGGTTAGAGGGAGTAAGAGATAGTACAAGATGGTGTGTACTCCTAAGGGGAGGTATTCAAAGTAGTTGAGATTAGTTCAAGTATGTGCAGTATCATACTTAGGGGGAGAAAGTTTGAAGGTGTGTCATCCTTTGCCATTGATGTCAAAGGGGGAGAGAGTTCGTGTGAAAAAAAAAGGAAGAGTAAGATGTATAAAAGAAAGAGGGAGAATGAGATTAGTGTAGAATTGTGTCATGATGGTTTTTCACATCATATGTTGCCATCAATGACAAAGGGGGAGATTGTTGCAAGTATGTGTAAATCGATATTGTCATTGATGTCAACATGTTTGTGTTGTCATTGGTATCAACTGTATCTTCTAATCCTGTTGTTGTTGGTTGATTAATTTATTGTGTTAAGGTGATTTGAATGACTTGCAAAAGTACTAATGATGTTAGTATATTTCTCTTGTTGTTAAGTTTTGAAGTGCTTTTGAGAAAATTTGATAAATACTGAAGACAATGTTGTGAAGAAGTATTCTGGCTTACAGGATACTGTCCGAGTTTTTTCTTCGCATTTGGCCTATGTTCAAGACCTGAGTGTGAGGTTTGGATATGTTTTAGAGAAGTCGTTAAAGATGTTAGATCCAGAATTTTGTGCTCTGGAACGTTGTGGTTTGAGAGGTATGTTCACAAGTTTAAAGACGATGTCTGGCAGTGTCTACAGTATGACTGGGAGAAAGTATTTTTCTCCGCATTTCTCCGTAGTATAGTTTTTGGTCTTACAATTTTGGATGAGTGTTCATAAGGTCCATATCTATGTTCTATCCAAATGACTTGTGATTTGGTGCTCTAAAATGTAGTTTTTGAGTAGCAGAGCTTGGCAGTGTTGGCTGTAAGAAGTCTATGAACTATCTTCAAGTGAGATTTGTTGTAGCTGGTTTTGTTGGCTCCCAGGTGATTTCATGTTGTTTGTGGATGTTTCCAAATCATGTTAAAGGCTTGTGCTTGGTCTACAAGTTATGATTGCCTTCTTGGAAGCATGTGCCTAAAGATCCTAGTGTCAACACTAGTTTTGACCGACCCGGTTGTTTACACTCTTTGCGGATGTGCCTCGTGGATTGTGGAAGCATGTTAAAGCATGTGAAGATGTTTTTAGGTCCAAGCTAAGATATGAAGTGTTCTACCTTCATTCCTTTGCTTTGCAGGAACGTTTAGGTCCAAACCTAATTTGAATTCTGTATGTTTGTTAACCTTGGAGATGGTGTCAAAGGTTGTAGAGTGTATTGCCGACCTTGGTGAATGTTTCAAGGTTGATGATTGATATAAATAAGTGTAAAGGATTCATGTGTATGTGTGCACGTGCGTGTGCGAGGATGGGGATGTTTGTGGTGTGAATTTGAATCAGAGGCAGCAAGGACTTTCATGTGGTAGAAGACCTAATGCAGTGAACATAAGTCATCTACAATTTTCAAAGAGGCTACAAAGGTGATGTTTGTTGGGCTTCATTGGAACTAAACTCAGGCATGTGGTAGATGCTATCATATCAGTTCATGGCAATGAACCTTCCCTTTTGGCAGTGAGCCTATTGCAGTGAGCATTTCTTTGGACAATGAGACCTTGGGCAATGAGCCCTTTGACAGTGAGCCCTTTGATAGTGAGCCTCTTTGTAATTCAGTATTGATACTACTTTATATTGTGAGCTAATCCTCACCATGGTTTTTCCATTTTAGGGCTTTCCACATAAAAATCTGGTGTTGTCTCGTGCATGGTGTTGATGTGATTAAGTTTTTGTTATCTATTTTTCATGTTTAATCTTCATAACAGAATAAGGGTTTAAGTGAATTGATGTGGATGTGATTATGTTTGTGAGAGTATAATTTTTTTGATACAACTGATTCACCCCCCCTCTCAGTTGTCTTGTGCATTCAACAAGAATATCATCCAAGTATACAATAACAAACTTACCCAAGAATTTCTTCAAGACCTCATTCATCAACCTCATGAAAGTACTCAGTGCATTAGTCAATCCAAAATGCATCACTAACCACTCATACAATCCTTCATTTGTCTTAAATGCAATCTTCCACTCATCTCCTTCTTTGATTCTGATCTGATGGTATCCGCTCTTCAAGTCTATCTTTGTGAAATACTTTGCTCCACTCAAAAAATCCATAATGTCATCCATCCTTGGCAATGAAAATCTATACTTAACTATGATTTTGTTGATTTCTCTAGAGTCTATACATACCCTCCATTCTCCATCCTTCTTTGGTGCTAGCACTACAGGTACTGTACAAGGGCTTAAGCTTTCTCTGATCAATCCTTTCCTCAACAATTCCTGTATCTTTCTATTCTATTGGCAACATAGTCAAGAGACACTACTGATATGATGTTGTCATTGATGGCAACAATCTGACATGTTTAGAGACAACTCCTGAGACAAAGGTGTGTACAGTATTTTGGTCTGGAAAGATTAACTTAGCCAAATTTACTAAGTATTGACAGCACATTGAGACAGTGATAGCAATTCGGTTGGTACTCCTCCACAATTAAAGATCTTGTCATGCGGTTCTAGTATGTTATAGTTATCTGGTGAAGTCATGATTCAGTATTTAAGTCTTGATTCCCTCCAGAAATCATATGGTGAAATGTCTAATTCCGGGTGAACAGAGTCAAGTCAGAAACAGTGCAGAGTACCTAAGAAATTTGGTCTGCATTTCTCTGCTGTTGAATATTATGTTCTAAAGTTCTAAAGGTATGATAATGGATCAGTAATGAATCATTATCAAGGATTTTAGAGTTTCATATTGATTTCATTTGAAACTATGGGCCGACAGATAAAGCAACTAAGTATGCTCTTAAGATTAAGGGTGACACAAAACAAAAAATTGGTATGCGGTTAAAATCCATTGGTTAAATCAACTTCTTTAAGTGGTTCTATAATGTGTTCACATATGAATGAAGGTACTTAAGAGTTTATATAGGTCTGCATTGTTGTTTAAGCACAATAATAGGCCGACAAGGTATAACTTGAAGATACAAGCTTTATCTTTTGCATGCCGACCTAGATTGAGGAAATTCTTGATGCGAATATATATACTCAATGAATTTCATCTTTTGAAGGATGAAGGAGTGTGAATATAGTGTGAATTCAATGTGTGTGCGATCTAAGGAAGTTTTGTGATTAGAAAAGGATAGTAAGGGAAGAGGAACAGAGTATATGTGAAGCAGAGTAGACAGTATGAAGTCCTTTGAATCTGTATACTGAGCAAATTGGTACTGCACCACAATATTCTGTAGATGCACCAGTAGCAGTTCTCTCCTGGCAGTGAGCCATTTCTTTCTATATTCTCTTCTCTTATTTTGGCAGTGAGCCTATTGCAGTGAGTACTTCTTTGGACAGTGATTCCTTGGGTAGTGATCCCTAAGGCAGTGATCCTTCATTTAATTCGGTATTGTTATCATAATATATTGTGAGCTAACACTTACCATGGTTTTTCCCTTTTTGGGTTTTCGACATAAAAATCCTGGTGTCTATGTGTTATGTCTTTATGGTTACTGTACTCATGTTTATTCTTCTTTCATATTATTAAATGTGGAAATTGGATTAATGAACAAGTAAAGAAGTGGTTTTGTGGAATACTGATTCACCCCCCCTCTCAGTATTCATTGTATTCAACAATTGGTATCAGAGCAAGGTTCCTTGGAAAAAGCTTAGTAGCTTGAGGAAGATTTGGGAAGGTGATCACATGGTAGCAAGAAGATATCTCGCTATCCAAGTAGCATTAATGATCAGCTACAAGCTGCTCTTGAAGATCTTGACAATTCTGAGGCAAATATCAAAGATTTGGTGGAAAATATCAAAGAAGCTGATGATTGCATTCTAAATGTAAAGGAGCAAGTCAAGAAGTCTCAGGATAGAAGGAAAGAGCTAAGTGAATAATTAAAAGTAGCAAATGAATCCATAGACAGAATATCTATGCTAGTTAAAGATCATCTAAATTAGGTTGTGAAGGATAAGTCTGAGGAATGTGAAAAACTGGCAAAAGATGTTTTAGTTTTGAAAAATGATCTAGAAGAAGCAAATAGCTATAAAGAAAAATTCAAAATAAGCTTTGTAAAGCTTGAGGAACTGATTGAAAGTCAGAAGAGTCTAGATGACAAGCAAGGCTTGGGATTTGAGAAAGGAGAGAGTTCAAAATCAAGTCAAGCAAACACTAAGATGAAGCAAAACAAAGGCAACCAGTTCTAAAATCAGAGAAGAAGACTTAGAAGACCTTCGGTCAGGTAGCCAAATGCTCAAAGGTACCCATCTTTCAATGTCCATTTCTTTAATTGCAATAAGTTTGGTCATAAGGCTACTCAGTGTAGGAGTATAATGAATTAGAATGCTCTATCATTCTCTGGTCAATATTTCAATTGCAAGAAAATTGGTCACAAATCAAATGAATGCAAAAGTTTGGTAAGAAACAACTTTAACAATGTAAGGAATATTTAATCTTTCAATAGAAAGTGCTTTGCATGCAATAGATTTGGGCATATGGCTAACCAATGCAAATCAAGAATGAATCCAATATATAGAAAGAATCAGAGACAGAGGAAGTGCTATGCTACAATTGCAATAGGTTTGGACATGTTGCAAGATTCTGCAGAAGCAAGAATGTGAAAAGAGACTATCCTATAGAAAAGATGAAAATAGAGCAGAGAGAAGATAAAGGTAAAAACAAGATTGATCCAGTGGGAATCAAAAAGGAAATGAACAAAGTTTGGATCAAGAAAGATGTTAATGAGGTCAGGGATGGATCCGCACCAGCCTCTAGTGCAGATACTTCCTCTGTGAAGTAAATTGGGAGCTCTGGCTCAGGGGGAGCTATATTGAAAATCCTAATTCCCTAGTCAATTAATCAGTGCTGGGATTCAGCACGAAAATATGATGAAAAGTTACATATGACAAATCTTTTAAAAGAAATTTTGGTAGAAAAGGTTCAAGTGCAGAGCATTGCGAAGCAATCCTAATCGACTGTATTCCACAAAAAAGACTTTGACAGCTCTTGTGAACAAGCATTTATGATGACTTAGGTTTTCATATCAAGGGTTAAAAAGGAGCTCATTTGACAAACAATTCACTTTGTATTCAAGCTATCAAGTGTCCAAGATAAATTGAAGGTGAATTCTAAGCGATTTCAACGATCTCCAGAGGTTCAAAGCGACACAGAGTGATTCAAGTAAAGAAAATCCTAGCTCAGCAGAAAAAGGTATTTCCAATTGAAACCCTATTGTGAATTTTTTTAAATCTTTGTGAAAATGGTAACCCCACAAGTTGTTCATATCACTGAGCGAGCTCAGCCAGAATTCAAGAAACATCCCTTCAAATCAATAGAAGTCAATCAAATGGGTGCATTTTCAGATATATGATACGGTGTAATGCACGTGGAGGATGTTAGGGCTTACATTCATGTTGCCCTAGAAGAATATGGTGATAGTAAATTCATAGATTTATACCTAAAACATCTAAGTGGTGATCAATTTGAATTGAAGGAAGAATACAAGGCTTTGGTTCAGTACAAAGATTGACCTACATTTGTGGAAGATGAATGGGTCCGATATGTGTTAAACAAGATCCATGATGAGTTCATGTGGCTTGAAAAGATTTTCAAGATCACCAAGGATGCAATTAGGGTTGTGACAGGATTAAATTCTACCGATAGCGTGCCCTGTTAAAAGCTGTGAAGAATAACACCGTGATAGAAGCAACCAGAGCCCAATTTGACAAGAGGGCATTAATAGTAAATGATATTGCAGATCATGTAGTGAGGTTTGCATCAATGTTAATTGGATATAAGATCTATTTCACCAATAGGACAAATTTTGTCTCTAGTACTGCTCTATACACTGCTTATCAGATGACTAAGGAGAATGCAGACTATGACCTTTGTGACTTGCTACAATAGCAATTAATGGAAAACCTGAAGAAGAAAAAGGATAACAAATACCCCTTCTAATGCAGAGTAGGGGGTGGACAACTCCAAAACAATCACAAAAAAACCAATCTTTCAAACATCCAATGGTGGGTTTTTCCTCACAAGCCTTCAATTCTTAAGGCCTAAAATATGGGGGCAGTAAATTGAGTATTTTGGTCATAACTTTCGGTGCAGACATGATATAAAAAATGTAAACACAGTTCTAGATACCCATTTGGGCTTTATACAACATATGTCAAAATCAAGGTAGGGTTCTTTGTACGAAAAGCTTCAAATTTTGACTATCCCGCTTCTTGACTAGGCCTTAGGGTTCAGACTAGTTTCAGAAAAATGACAATATCTCCCTTAATACTCAATGAAAGTGGACCAAATAAAAAACCCATTAAAGGTAAGAGTGCCCTCTACAATGTATAATCATCCATTCATCCGTACTAGATCGTACACAACTATACTAAGCAAGTTTTCTATTGTTTCACTATAAAAATCTAGAAGTGATAATCACTAATTTGATCATAACTCTCACAAAACACAATGAAAATCAACCAAACCAGAAGAATTAGAAAGGTCACTCAAATATATTTCCAACCATACCACATGTAGGTTGTATAAAGGCTATACATATATGTACCATGTGAAAGAATAAGGCTGTTACAGAAAAAATGCACAGAAAACAAGGTTTTATTTATCAAAACTACAAATACCCAATATTTTCTCATCCTTTTATCATCCCCCACATTTGTGTTGACCTTACAAGGCCTTTTTAAACATTTACAACTATTTTCCAATGGTTCTCAACCAACTTTTCAAATTACAATTGTTCATATTCCACCAATGTGCAATTTGACAACATTGTGCAACATTGACACCTTTTTGCAACTAGACACTTACATTCACCTAATGACCTAGCTTAGACTCCAACACACATGAATTGGTCTTAGAAGACCTTATTATATGTAAACAACTCAAACAAAACAAAATATCAATTTTTGACCCCTTGGAGGCATAAAAGCACTGTGGGTACCCCTGCACCATACTCCCAAGGGAAAGAAAAACTCAAGTCCACTTGAGTGTAGGTCTTCTCTTTCTTCCTAGTCTTCCAATTCTTCTGCAACTTGTCCTTCATTTATGTAACTTTCCCTGGATCTTTTTTCTTCTTTTTCTTGTACTGCCTCTTACTTAGCATCTTCTCAGCTTCAATGTACCAAAACTCAAGTTCTTGTTCATATGCCTCAGTACCACCGTCTATGTCTCCATCTTCATCATTGGAATACAATATGACAACACATTCATCATCCATAAAATTAGAAAATGCAACCATTACCTCGGTTGTTTTGGCAACATATTCTTCACCATAGTGTGTTATATTTGTATAACAATCTTCATACACTATATGCACTTCTCCTCCTTCTTTAGACTCTTTTCCATCTTCATTTTCAGCTGCTGCACCTATGAACACATACTCACAAATTTTGTTAGAAATAAAATCTTGAGTCTTAATGGACCCATATTATTTACATTCTTCCTCTTCCTCAGATGGATTTTGCTCTTCCATCATCAACAAAGACTCTCCAATGTCTAGTTCTATTGTCCTCTCTTGTATTCTTCTCTTTAGAATAATCTTCTTGATAGGCCACTTAACCTTCTTCCTTATTGGTAAATGCCAACTACTTTCTTGTTTTGCTTTCTTAAGCAACTACTGCATCTCAAGATCCATTCTTTTTTGCATTTCTTCCAAGGCTTGCCTCAAGTCTATTATCTCTTGCTCAATATCAATTTGCTTTACCTTCTCATCCTTCTTTATCTTACTTCTCTCTTTTCTCATCACTGGTTCCTTGCTTGGTATCTCCTTACTCTGCAAGTCTCTACAGACTAATCTTCTCAACATTTCCATTCTTCTTTCTCAAGCAAGTTTCTTTCACCTTGCTTCTTCTTGTCTTCGTGATACCTCACCTTAGGCCCCTTTCTTTTCCCTTGGACTAGTCTTCTGGCATTCAGGTTCTTCCTTCAACCTACAAAAAGACAATACACAAACTCCAAAAAAAACTTCTTTCCTAGATCGTGGACAACTCCAAAACAAGAGAAAAAAGCTCAAGTAGAGATGACAACAAAATAAAAGAAGGAAAGTGAACCAGTTGAGGATCCAAAAGAGCCTAAGAAGAAACTAGAGAACCCAACAGTGACAAAAAGAAGAACTAGAGGTTCTACCTCTACAGAAGCTACATCTATGTCCTCCAGTCCCACACCCTCTGTGGAAGAACCTACAAAGAAACCTGCTGATCAAAGGCACAAAAGATTAAAGACCAAAGGTAAAAGGATGTATGTGAGTATTGGAGAAGATGATGAAGAAACAGAATCTAATGAAGAGGTTAAAAAGATGAAGGTTAAATCAGAAGAAGCCTTCGGTACTAGTCAAGGCAAGCCCTCTGATAAGGGTAAAAGGGGAAAGAAAGTAAATACTGAAGAGCCTGTGAAAGTACAGGTTACAATAAGTCTAGAGGAAGTCTTGAAGGCCATTACAATTGATGGTAATGATGCAGATAAAAGGATCATTGAGAATGTTGTTGTCAAATACTTGGATATATAATAAAGCTCTCATTGAGATAATTATTGATCCCCCAGACAATTTGGGAAGTATAATGTCTGCAAGAAAGGAAGTTTCTATGGCTAAGGATGTTGAATTCAGAGAGCACACACTGATAAAGTTATGTCCGGAGATCACACCAGAAGAAAAAGCAAAAGTCTCTAAAGTGCTGCATAAAGAATTTAGAACAAAGAGAAGGATGAACACTTTCATGTCAGATGATATTGAGAAGGTAGTCAAGGAGACTGAGGAAATCACTCTGAAAGCGTTGAAAGAATTTCATCTTCCAACAATACATGATAATGAAGAAACAAGTGTTGGAGATGACACAGCTATTCCAGAAGTCAGCACGGATCAAGGGTTAGATAAAAATGATGAAGAGTTAAAGGAGAAAGAAGGTCAGGCCCCTGCTATTGATGGTCTGAATATAGTTGATAAGGATCAAACTGAGACAAGTCTTCCTTTGGATCAACAAACTGATGAGCAGAACAAAGCTGACAATCAAGAAGAAGAACAAGTTGAGAAGAGCCCTACACTGAAGCAAAATGTTGATGTGAATGAGGCTATGGATCTGGATCCTCCAGAGCAAGACAAAGAAGAAGAAGTCTCTAATATAGCAAGAGACACTGCTAAGTTTGTCAAGGAATTTTTAGAGAAAGAAAAACAAGTCTTGGATGAGCCTAAGTATTTGCAAGGACCAATCAATTTGGCCTCCGGTGCAAAAATTCAAACTAGTATCAATTGTTCAAGCAAAGCCATAGGAAGAGATGCTAAAGTCACATATGGAGGACAGTGAACTCATTGGTGAAGCATCTGGTATTCTAGAGAAATTGATGCCCTCACACCAAAAATACGCATCTTTGCCACTTATAGATCAACTCAAGGGATTGATAAACTCGGTAAGTACACATTTTGAGTCATTTGAAAAGTCTATAGAAATAAAAGTTAGAAAAGAATATAATGAGAAAAGGTTAGCTAAGCTAAAGACCATGATGGATAATGATAAAATTCTACTAGACAATAGTATCAAATGGATAGAGAAGGCTATTAAGGAATCATATGATATATATAAATTTTGCTTACCATGGCCAGAAGTTACAAAGGAGTTAGAAGAAAAAATCAGGGATTTGGAACTCCAATTACTAAATATCTCTAAGTCATATGATTCAGCAACTGAATCATTAAGAAGTAATGAGATACAAGTTGCAATTATCCATAATGACTTAAGCAATCTAATAAATAAGAGGGAAGAAGTCAAAAATAGGTTATGCCAATTAAGAGGGCTGATAAGTCCGAAAATAGATTTAATGACTAATTTGGCAGAAGAAGCTTTGAAAGCAAAAGCAGTAATTCACACACCCTCAGATGTACAGAAGGCAAAAAAATTAGTTTTTCTGATAAATGGTCACATTCAAATTTTGGAGAATGCAAAGAATAGATGGGATGAAGAGGTAGCACAATTAAAGATTGTCTACAATTATATCCTCTCACCTACTACTAACTAAGATGAAAGATTGTACTTGTACATATGCGGCAGAGTATGATAGTTTTGAAATTTTAACACAATTTTGCTACTTGTACATACACCTTTGCCATTGATGTCAAAGGGGGAGAAGAAGATCCAGTGAAAAATGGCCAAACATTTCAAGGGAAGAAGAAAAATAGAGTGTACAGAGTAAGGGGGAGCAACACAAGCATTCTTCACTAAGTGTTGCCATCAATGCCAAAGGGGGGATTTTTGGCAACATAGTCAAGAGACACTGCTGATATGATGTTGTCATTGACAGAAACAACTTGACATGTTTAGAGACAACTCCTGAGACAAAAGTGTGTATAGTATTTTGGTCTAGAAAGATTAACTTAGCCAAATTGACTAAGTATTGACAGCACATTGAGACAGTGACAACAATTCGATTGGTACTCCTCCGTAATTGAAGATCTTGTCATGCAGTTATGGTATGTTACTCACAGCTATCTGGTGAAGTCGTGATTCAGTGTTCAAGTCCTGATTCCCTCTGGAAGTCATATGGTGAAATGTCAGTCTGGGTGAACAGAGTCAAGTCAGAAATAGTGCAAGTACCTGAGAAATTTGGTCCGCATTTCTCTGATGTTGAATATTATGTTCTGCAGTTCTAAAGGTATGATAAGGGATCAATAATGAATCATTATCAAGGATTTTAGAGTTGCATATTGATCACATTTGAAACTATGGGCCGATAGATAAAGAATCTAAGTATGCTTTTAAGATTAAGGCCAACACAAAAGGGAAATCTGTATGCGGTTAAAATCCATTGGTTAAATCAACTTCTTTAAGTGGTTCTATAATGTGTTCACCTATGAATGAAGGTACTTAAGAGTTTATATAGGCCCGCATTGTTGTTTGAGCACAATAACAGGCTGACAAGATATAACTTGAAGATACAAGCTTTATCTTTTGCATGCCGACCTAATTTGAGGAAATTCTTGATGCGAATATATATACTCGATGAATTTCAGCTTTTGAAGGATGAAGGAGTGCGAATATAGTGTGAATTCAATGTGTGTGTGATCTAAGGAAGTTTTGTGATCAGAAAAGGATAGTAAGGACAAAGGAACAGAGTATATGTGAAGCAGAGCATAAAAGCAGAGCAGCCAGTATGAAGTCCTTTGAATCTTTATACTGAGGAAATTGGTACTACACCACAACATTATGTAGATGCACCTATAGCAGTTATCTCCTGGACGTGACCCATTTCTTTCTATATTCTCTTCTCTTATTTTGGCAATGAGCCTATTGCAGTGAGCACTTTTTTGGATAGTGAGTCCTTAGGTAGTGAGCCTTAATGTAATTCGGTATTGTTATCATAATATATTGTGAGCTAACACTCATCATGGTTTTTCCCTTTTTTGGTTTTCCACGTAAAAATCTTGATGTCTATGTGTTATGTCTTTATGGTTGATGTACTCATGTTTATTCTACTTGCATATTATTAAAAGTGGAAATTGGATTAATGAACAAGTAAAGAAGTGGTTTTGTGGAGTATTGATTCACCCCCCCTCTTAGTATTCATTGTATTCAAAATATTCAATTCTAAATTCTTGGCTAGTGTCATCCGGTGTGCTACTTTGTTAGGAAAACTAGCTGCAGGTATAAGGTCCATATGATGACTAATACTCCAGATTGGTGGCAATCCTTCAGGTACATTATCTGAATTGATGTCTTCATACTCTTTCAATAATTCAATTATCTCCTCTCACTGTGATTCTTCAGTGTCAATATTCAGGGTTCCATGTTTCTTAGGAATCAAAGAAAAACACATATTCTCATGTCTCAACCCATCTAGAAATTTCCTTCCATCAACCAAACAGATTCAAGCATTCCCACATACTTCACTCTTAGGCTCATCTTCCAAAGGTATCAAGGTGATTTTATTTCCATTAGATACTATAGTGTAAGTATTCTTTCTCCCATCATGTATAGCTTTTCTATCATACTACCATGGTCTACCCAACAATATATTACATACATCCATTGGCATAATATCACACAATACTTCATCATGATAAGATCTTATATGAAATTTCACCAAACATTGTTCACTCTTTAGTACCTTATGTTCATCCTAAATCCATTCTATCTTGTAGGGCTTAGGGTGTTTCAATCTCTCTAGGTTCAGCTTAGTCACCATCTCCTCTAAAACCAAATTATCAGTACTACCACTATCAATGATAACCTTGTTGGCAAGAGACACTATGTGGCTTCATGAGTGTTTTCATTGATGACAACAAAGTCCATCCCACTCATCTGCAGCACATAGTATGTCTATACCGGAAGTTAGATTGAAGAGTGGTTTGGTCCAGTGAACAAGAACAGAGCATGCAGCAAGGTCTGACAGTCAAGTCTAGATCTCTCAAAAGAAGTATCTCAGCAAAGTGTGGACTTGGTGAAGTCAAGAGGAGTACCATGACTACTACATTTCAGAGATTGAGCCTCCAATGATGAAAGAGTGAAAAGGTATGAGCACTTAAGTGTTGGGTTCCTGTTTGGCAGAGTAGACTGAGGAAGAACTGACCGGCAAAGCATCAGACCTTAATCCGGATAAGAAATTGATGGTGATCAAGTTTCTTGAGGGATCATTCATGGTTGGCCGACATGATTGATGACTCCTATAACTATCTTTTTGATACGCATCACTTAGTAAGCATGGATTCAACCGACAGACCGGAGTTTGGGAAATCTTGAGTATTCCGGATGCCGACTAGAAATATGTTGAAATCCTTCACGCGGATATATATATACCAGATGGATTTTGATGTGAAGGTGTGTGTTGTGTAAGAGTGGGTGCAAAGAAAAGTAGAGAGCAGTGTGGAAGCGGATATACAAATCTGGTATGTGAGAGAATAGCAGCACTAAGCAGAGGAAGAATGAAGTGCAGCAGATCAGTATATTGAGCCTAACCGGAAATGAACTCTAGCATATGTGGATGCCTCTAATTAGTTCAAACACCTGGTTACTTTCTGTATTCCTTGTAGACAGTGAGTCTCTTGTAGGCAGTGAGCCTCTTGTGAGCAGTGTGCTTGGGCAGTGAGCCCTAATTGGCAAGTGCCATTTTGTACTTCTATTCTTTTAACAGAGAATACAATCTTGGGTTAGTCACCCCGTGGTTTTTCCCTTAACAAGGTTTTCCACGTAAAAATCCTTGTGTTATGTGTGTTGATTTCTTTTCTACTCTCATGTTCATATATGCTTAAATTTTTTGATACTGCACTAATTGTTAAACAAGAAGAGAAAGTTAAATTAGTTAAGATAACTGATTCACCCCCCCCTCTCAATTATCCACCTTGTTCCAACAATTGGTATCAGAGCTAAGTTCCTCCAAACAGAGCCTAACATCTTGAGGAAGATCTGGGAATCTCAATGGATATATATGGCATGAGGGAACAACTTCAGTCTGCCTTAGATGATCTTGATCAATCTCACTCTGAAGTCAATAACCTGAGGGAAAGACTTAAACAAGATGATGATTTCATAAATGAAATAAAAGAAAAATTGAGTATCTATGTGAAAACGAGAAAGGAACTGCTTCAACAATTAGCAATTCAAAGTGAAGCCAATGATACTAATGAAGATCTGAATGAGAAAAACAAGTTATGTGAGAAGCTATCAAAAGAGGTCATTATGGTAAGACATGAAATGGAATCAGGGGTTATGAAATTCACCCAAGAAATTGAAGAGAAAAGAAAAATGGAAGATAATCTAAAACAATCTCTCAAGGAGAAGTCAGAAGACTACCACAAAATGGATAGAATAATCAGACATCTGGAATCTGATCTGGAAGAAGCTAGAGATAATGAAGAACAACTTGAAAATCAGATAGAAACTCTTAAAAGGAATCTTCAAACAGTAAATGAATACAAATAAAAATTCAAGATAAGCTCTGCTCAACTTGAAGTTCTTCTTGAAAGCCAAAAGAGGGTAGATGACAACCATGGATTGGGATATGAGAAAGGTGAAAGCTCCGGATCTGGTCAGAAAAACTCTAGATCAGGAAATCCAAGGAACAGGCCTAGAAGACCTCCGTTAAGGCAACCAAATGCTCAAAGATATCCATCCTTCATTGGATACTGCTACAATTGCAACAACTTCAGTCATAAAGCAACTCAATGCAGAAGAAGAATGAATTAGACTAATTCATCCTTCTCCGAACAGTGTTTCAACTACAAAAGGTATGGTCACAAATCTCATGAATGCAGAAATAAGCAAATAAACAATTCATTCAATGGTAGATGATTTGCATGCAATAGAATGGGACATATGGCTAATCAATGCAGATCAAGAGGATATCAGCCAAATATGCAAAGAAATGTTATTTTCTACAACTGCAATAGATCTGGTCATATTGCCAAATTCTGCAGAAGTAAGAATCAGGATAAAAGGGGTCCGGTGCATCATAACCAAAATCAAGACAAAGGAAAAGGTAAAGTAAATGCAGATGAAGTTCAAAGGGAGATGAACAAGATTTGGGTAAAGCGAAATACATAAAATGTTGGGGATGGATCTGCACCAGAATCTAGTGCTGATATTCCTTCTGAAAATTGAATAGATGAGCTCTGGCACAGGGGGAGTCACAAAGGAAAATAAATTTCCCCAGCTAGTCAATCGGTGCCTAAATAGGCACATGGAGTGTAGCGGATTGAAAGAGATATCTAAATAACCCTTGGTAAAAATATAAAATATCCGCAAGAAGGTTGAAGAGGCTAATCATCCAAAATTGATCCGGTTTGACAGTCATCCCGTAAAAGTAGGATTCTCACAGTTAGATCCGGTATGATTCAAAATTGGAATACCTTGATCTGTGGATAAATTGGATGATTCAAGGAAGGGAGTTACATTGTAAGTTATCATTCTAAGTGCATCTCTGTGATCCGGAAGGATCTCTCTCAGAACAAGGGGAACAAGGCAACTGGAATGACTTAAGTTGTGCATTTATGGCAATATGGAATTAGGGTTTGCGCAGAAATAAAAGGGTTCTTTCATTCATCATTTGCACATTTGCATTCAAGGAGAAGAAAGAAAGAGCTCTGCAACAAGATTGCTTCAACCCTCTCAAGGATCAACCGCAGAATTTGATTCAACCAGTGATCTTTTCAGCTCTTACCGTGAACCCTAGAAGCATAAAAAGGTATTTTCGCTCTTGAATATCTCTCTCTGAATCTTTTGAATGATGGCTACTCCAAATGTGGTTAAGATCACTGATAGGCTGCACCCTAAGTTCAAGAAACATCCTTGCAAATCCCTAGAAGTTGATCCCCTAGGCGCATTCTCTAGCATTCTGCTTGGGGTTCTGCATGTAGAAGATGTTAGGGTATACATTCACACCAACATTGAGGAATTTGGGGAATCCAAGCTGATGGATATCTATCACAAGGAATTAATAGATGAAACATTTTAAATTAAACCTCAATACAAGGCCATCCGGGACAAGCATTTTGGACATTGCATCCATTTCCCCTATTTTGCAGAAGATGAATGGGTCCGGTATGTTCTGAGCAGAATGCATGACAACTTCATGTGGTTAATGAGGCCATTTAAGATCACAAAAGATGTCATTAGGGCGGTAACCGGATTGCACTCATCTGGTGGGTTGCCTGCTCTCAAATCAGTCAAAAACCAAACTATAAGTGAGGCTACCAGATCAAAATTTAACAAGAGGGCAATGACAATAGAAGACATCATAGATCCGGACATCAAATTTGCCTCTATGATTATTGGCTACAAAATATATCACTCCAGCAGGGAGAATTCTGTATCCGGAACAGCAATATACACTGCTTATTAGATGTTAAGGGAAAATGTTGATTATGATCTTTGTGAGCTTCTCCTAAACCAACTGTTAGAGATTTTGTAGAAAATACAGAAGGATAAGAAGAATTCTTTTGAGTATGGAGGCTTGATACTATGTCTATTCTTTTACTACATGAATGAGCTACCCATTTCCAATGGTTGGATATGGCAAAATGACAGACCGGTTGCCATACAAATCAGAGATTATATGTATGGGCTTGGTGATGCCAAGGCTTAAAGCATAGCTCTCTGGGGATATTTCAAGAATTTCCAAGGTATGATGCAGGCCAGAGAAAGAATTCCTCAGACATTAGTTGAAAAATATAAAGATATAGTGTGTTTTATGGTGGACACTGATCAATGTCTAACGGAGGCAGTAGAGCCTAGAATAGTCTGGATTATGCCAATGGGCTATGAGGTGGATGAGAAAATTCTGGAACTACATGTCCAACACCTACTAAGTCAACCTAAGGACCCTAAGGCAGAAAGGTTTGGCACCTTCCAAGAGTTGAGTGTAAAAATTCATGTTGAACTAAGACAGCCTGAGATCAAGAGAAAGGTGAGAAGGTAAGTAGAAGAAGTTGCAAAGAGATATGGGATATCAAAGGAGGTAGTTGATGCTAATAGAGAGAAAATAGAAAGAGCAGAGAAAGAGAGACAAGAAGTAGAAAAAGAAAGTGATCCAGTGCAAGCCCCCTCTCAGACCAGATCCTCAAAGAGCTCTACCCCTGCCACCTCTAAAAGCTCAAAAGCCTCAAAACTGGAAGCAAAGACATCTGGTAAAGGAGAAAAGAGAACAAAGACAGGCCACAAGGTCATACACAAGCCACAAGGATGATGAAGAGACAGAGACAGATGAGGAGGTTAAGATAATGAAGAAGAAGAAGAAAACTTCGGGTGGATCCTCTGCCGGTGCAAATAAAGAAGAAGAGGTAGAACAATTTGTTGAAAGGTCCACTCCTTCTCTTGATAATGTTATCAAATCAGTCACAGTAGATGGAAATCTGCAACCATTAACAGAATTTTATGATGAGTGTAGTGAAGCTGACTCAAAAATCTTGCAAGATGCTATAGTCAAGTATCTAAACATCTATAATAAAGCATTCATTGAAATCAAATCTCTAATTCCCAAAAGCCTAGAGAAGGAACTTGAACTCAAGAAAAACAATACCAAGGAAAAGGATTTGGAGATCTGGGAACAAATAGCTATTCAGCTTTATCCTTCCATCACCCCTAAACAAATGAACATGATCTTCAAGGATTGCAAGGATGAGTTCCGAGGCAAAGCCATAATGAACAAGCTTATGCTCAGAGAGACTGATCAGGTGGCAAAAGAGACTGAAGACATCCTCCAGAATACATATAAAAGATTCAATCTTCCTATTATAGAGGACATAAGTGATGAACCTTCTGCCATGGATATTGAAGGATCAAGTGCATCCAAGGAAGATTCTACTGAGAAAATTACAGAAGAGTCAAAGGAGATAGGTGAGGATAAGACTAAGGACATTGATTCCTCTATTTTGGAAGAGGAAGTCCATGAAGAAGTAAACATCTCACTTCTGGATTCCCCAGCTGACTCCGGAACTGAAGGAGAAGAAAGAAAAGAAGAGAAAATTAGTCAAGAAGAAGAGGAAAAGGGAAGAGAATGAGATCAAACAGAGAAGACCCTAGGTGACAGCTCTGAGGCTGCAGAAGGAAAGAAGACTCTGTCTCTGGCAAGAGACACTATAGAAGTAGTTAAAGACTTCTTAAACAAAGAGATAATGGAAATAGATGAACCAGATCTATTTCAACGACCACTTAATTTTGACTCCCTCTCTCTGGTTTAGACAATGAAGGTAGCATCTTTTGCAAAAGCTAAAGCAAAAGAAAAGCTTTTGAAGTCTCACATGGAAGACTGTGAGCTGATAGAGATCGCATCCGGTGTATTGGAGAAGATCATGCCATCCTTCCAAAAGGATCTTTCAGCCTTCTCATCTGGTAATCTAAAATCTCTTGTTAATACTATTAGCACACATTTTGATTCCTTAGAGAAATCAGCAGAAGAAAAGGTCCGAAAAGAGTTTTTGGGAAAGATATTCTCCAAAGTACAAGGACTCATAGCAAATGATAGCAAAAATCTAGATATTGGGATAAAGAGCCTAGAAAATTCTCTTAAAGATGGTGGAGACATATATAAATTTTGTCTATCCTGGTTTAAAGTGACAAAGGATATTGAGAAGAAAGTGAAAGAACAAGAAGGTAAACTGTCAAGTTTATCTCAGAATTTTGATCCTCTCACCACATCCATAATAAATCAAGAATGCCAAACTATTGCCATTCTAAATGAACTAAAGAAACTTGAAAAGGAAAGGAAGAATATAATAAGTAGGATGGGTGAACTTAGAGGGATAATTATCCCTAAGTTAGAGGCCATGCATGAGGCCCTAACTGATGCTCAGACCACAGCCCGGACCAGTGATCCAACAAACCTAAAGAAGGCAGAATCTTTTGCATTCCTGTTGAGTGGTCACATCTCAATTTTAGACAGGATGAAGCAGAGTTGGGCAACAGAATTTGTCCAGTTGAAGACAACTTTTGCGGATATACTTAAGTACATGTAAGTATAACATGTATATATACTTATGCGGCCAAGTATAGGTTGGTTTTTACAAATTTTAGTGTGTGGATACCACGCTTTGCCAAGGATGTCAAAGTGGGAGTGAGGAGTAGTGACAAATGTGGAATCCAGCTAAGGGGAAGCTCCGACAAAAGTGTAAATAAGTAAGAGCATCAGCCAAGGGGGAGTTTGTTATAACACTTAGTCATTTTTCACTAAGTGTTGCCATCAATGCCAAAGGGGGAAATTGTTGGCAAGAGACATTGTGTGGCTTCATGAGTGTTGTCATTGATGGCAACAAAGTCCATCCCACTCATCCGTAGCACATATTATGTCTATACCGGAAGTTAGATTGAAGAGTGTTTTGATCCGGTGAACAAGAACAGAGCATGCAGCAAGGTCTGACAGTCAGGTCCAGATCTCTCAGAGGAAGTATCTTAGCAAAGTGTGGAGTTGGGGAAGTCAAGAGGAGTACCATGACTACTACATTCTAGAGATTGAGCCTCCGGTGATGAAAGAGTGAAAAGATATGAGCACCTAAGTGTTGGGTTCCTGTTTGGCAGAGGAGACTGAGGAAGAACTAATCGGCAGAGCATCAGACCTTAATCCGGATAAGAAATTGATGGTGATCAAGTTTCTTGAGGGATCATTCATGGTTGGCCAACATGATTGATGAATCCTATAACTATCTTTTTGATACACATCACTTAGTAAGCATGGATTCAACTGACAGACCAGAGTTTGGGAAATCTTGAGTACTCTGGATGCCAACTAGAAAGATGTTGAAATCCTTCGTGTGGATATTATACCAGATGGATTTCAATGTGAAGGTGTGTGTTGTGTAAGAGTGGGTGCGAAGAAAAGTAGAGAGTAGTGTGGAAGTAGATATACAAATCCGATATGTGAGAGAACAGCAGCACTAAGCAGAGGAAGAATGAAGTGCAACAGATCAGTATATTGAGCCTAACCAGAACTGAACTCCAGCATATGTGGATGCCTTTGATCAGTTCAAACACCTGGTTACTTTCTATATACCTTGTAGACAGTGAGTCTCTTGTAGGCAGTGAGCCCCTTGTGAGCAGTGTGCTCAGGCAGTGAGCCCTAATTGGCAAGTGTCATTTTGTACTTCTATTCTTTTAACAAAGAATACAATCTTGGGTTAGTCACCCAGTGGTTTTTCCCTTAACAAGGTTTTCCACGTAAAAATCCTTGTGTTATGTGTGTTGATTTCTTTTCTACTCTCATGTTAATATATGCTTAAATGTTTTGATACTGCACTAATTGTTAAAGAAGAAGAGAAAGTTAAATTATTTAAGATAACTGATTCACCCCCCCCCCTCTCAGTTATCCACCTTGTTCCAACATACACCATTTACCTCTTGATTTGCATATGTTCTGGAACAAACTTTTCCTCTGTGGTGGTTCCTTAGTTGTCTCTGCTTGAAATAGTGCTCTCCTCATGACTAATGATTCACCTTTCTCTAGTTTTCTAACTAAATTACGTGATCCAATAGGTTCTTCTTCTACATAAGTTTTCCTTGCATTATTCTCTATCCTCTTTCTTGTACTTCCCTGATGACATTCAAATGCTCTATGTCCTTCACCTCCACACATAAAACAAGTTCCTATGAATGTTCTCTTATTAAACCCTCTTTCTTCTCTCATGTACCATTTACTCCTATAAGAATTATGATGTCCTCTGTGGTAGAAATTTCTATCGTCTCTCCAATATGAATTGTTATCTCTATCTTCCTTCTTGTATGGACTATCTTGTTTGTTCTGTTCCACATATGATTTGTCTCTTCCGGAATATGTTCTACCTCTTTGAAATTTACATCCTCTTCCTCTCTATCTTTGCTCATGCTTCTTATTCAACTTGTCTTCAACTTTTAGGGCAAATTGATATGCTTCTGTTGAAATTAGGGTAGACAACTAAGAGGGGGGGTGAATCAGTTGTCACAAAAACTTTTAACCTTTGTTGCAATTAAACTTCTTTACCACTTATTAACAGATGAATGATATAACCATGAAAGCATGAATCAACAACACATGAACAGAAACAAAATCAACACACATAACACTAGGATTTTTACGTGGAAACCTGGTTAAGGGAAAAACCACTGTGGGGGTTAACCCACAAGATTTATTCTCTGTTAAAAGAATAGAAAAATGGAAAGGCACTTGCCTTCGAGTGCACTGCCTAGAGCTCACTGCTCAAAGAGACTCACTGTCTACAAATGTTTATATGATTAACACAGAAAGATCGAACTAAGAAATAGCATCTTCTTCATGCCAAGGTTCAGTTCCATTGAAGCTCACAATATTTATGCTCTGCCCCCAAACACTTCTTCGCTATCTCCTCATCCTTTACTACTCTTCTTCTGTTCTTCCTCTTCTCTGCTCTGAATTTCTTCCTTTCTTAGGATCTTATCATTTTCGTACAAGGACACATTTCCACAACTCAACCACACATATTTATATGTTTTATCAACCTTGGAATAAACATCAAGGTCGGCACTACAAAAATCTGATTTAATGCGAATCACTATATTGTCGGCCAAACATAGTTAAGACCCAAATCTTCCTCGAACAACATGCCACACTTCATAGAACCTCTCTTAGATCATCTGCAACATTCACAAAGCATCCAGTCGGTCAAGACTGGAAAGAACAGCAACACCCAAGGACAAATCTTGAACCACGAGCTCAATCCTTGATGCGGACCACCAACATAGTAGGAAGATAATCTAGAGACCACCACAAGCACAATGAAATCAACAAGAACAACCACACCACTTTACTTTACCAGAAACACTTACATCTTCATCCGAGAACTTAAGAACTCTCACTGTCATGACTGTCACACTAGAAAGATTGCTTGCAGACCTCCAAACCATGAACCTCTTGAGTTGAGGATACACACTGACATCCCAAACACACCTCGTAGATCATAATATTCCAATGCGGATCAATCTGGACCAATTTTCTGTCACTCTGTCACCTTTGAATAACTGCAAAACCCAGTTCTACTCAGATGGCCATAACTTCACAAATTCTTCATGTGGATCCCTCAAATCTTAACTGGAGAAACTTCAGATGATCCTTCACAACACCCTTTGGTCCATAGACTCTGATCTTCATCTCACTGAGAATACAGGGCAAATTACTTCACTAAACAACACTGTCTTCATTGTCTTTTACAGAGAGATATGTAACTCACTTCTTTCTTCCAGAGAGGCTAGTTTTCTCAATATCCTTAACATACAATTCTTCTAGAATAGGATAGAGTTGACACCAATGACAACAAGGATATGTTGACATCAATGACAACACCGATTAGGCACATATTTGCAACAATCTCCCCCTTTGTCATTGATGGCAACATATGATGTGAAAAATTGTTTCAACCATCAAGACAAGAAATTCTCCCCCTTTCTCTTATCACACCTGCAACCATTTTCTTTACTTCTCCCCCTTTCACCATCAACTGCTTACTTCCAAGTTTTTCACATGACTTCTCTCTCCCTTTGACATCAATGGCAAAGGGCACATATTTGCAATCATCTCTTCCTTTTTTTTGTTTCTTAATTCAAAATCAGCATACTGACTACTCCCCCTGAGTAGCAACTCCTTAACACCAATCTAGATCACAAGATATGACTGTGAATTCCACCAGACTGATGCACATTAGTGCACCTTAGTTCTAAACAGGAGGGGTAGTAACCCCTAGCATCACTCTGATATACTCAAAAGTATCCTTAGGTAGAGACTTAGTGAAGATATCTGCAATCTGATCTTTTGATGAAACAAACTCCAATCTAACTTCATTCTCATTTACCTTCTCTTGAGAAAAAAGTGAAACTTGATGGATATGTGCTTTGTCTTTGAATACAACACCAGATTCTTTGAAATGTTTATTGCACTTGAATTATCACAAAAGATTGTAATAGGTTCTTCAAACACAACTCTAGTATCCTTCAATATTTGCTTCATCCACAAAACTTGAGTATAATTTCTTGCTACTACTATGTACTCTGCCTTTGCAGTAGATAGAGATATTGTCTCCTTTTTGCTCAACCAAGAAACCAATCTTTTTCCCAACAAAAATGCACCTCCACTAGTACTCTTCCTGTCGTCCACATCTCCTACCCAATCAGCATCTATGTATGCATGAAGAGTGAAATCTTCACCCTTAGGATACCATAAGCCATAGTCAGATGTTCCTTTTAGATATCTAAAAATTCTTTTGACTGCTACAACATGAGATTCTCTAGG
Organism: Cunninghamia lanceolata; assembly: GCA_027924645.1. NCBI lineage: Eukaryota > Viridiplantae > Streptophyta > Pinopsida > Cupressales > Cupressaceae > Cunninghamia > Cunninghamia lanceolata. Next base: position 4,959,719 of record BSBN01000997.1, on the reverse strand, counting down.
ATCAGCTTGAAATCTAGCAACAAGGCCAACTGCATTCATAATATCAAGTCTGGTATGAGTCAGATAAAGCAGTCCTCCAATCATTGTTCTATACCTTTTCTGATCTGCCTTAGGGGAATAATCATCTTTACTCAACTTGCATCTAGTTACCATAGGAGTACTCACTGGTTTTGAATCCTCCATTCCAAACTTTTTCAACAACTCTTTCACATACTTGGACTGAGATATGAAGATGCATTTTTCTAACTAAATGATTTGCAGACCTAAGAAGAAATTCATTTCACCAAGCATGGACATCTCAAATTCACTTTGCATCTGATTAGCAATTTTTTTACACATACTCTCATTTCCACCAAAGATGATGTCATCAACAAATACCTCAACAATCAAGATGTGTTCATGATCAATTTTGAAATAAAGATTACTGTCAGCAGTGCCTTTACTAAAGCCTAACTTTAGCAGATACTTATCTAATCTTGCATACCAGGCTCTTCGGGATTGTTTAAGTCCATACAATGCTTTCTTCAATCTACAGATCTTATCTCCTTGATCAGACAACTAGAATCCTTCTGGTTGCTCAAAGTAGACCTCTTCTTCCAACTCTCCATTCAAGAATGTTGACTTGACATCCATCTGGTATACTTTGAATTCTTTGCAAGCAGCAAAGGCAAGAAATAATCTGACTGCTTCAATTCTTGCCACTGGAGCAAAAGTTTCTTCAAAATCAATTCCCTCTATCTAAGAGTATCCTTTGCACACCAATCTTCTCACAACTTCACCATCTTCATTCAATTTATTATGGAAGACCCATTTACTTCCAATTACATTTTTGTTTTCAGGTATAGGAACAAGATCCCAAGTATGATTCTTTTCAATTTGTATTAATTCTTCTTCCATTTCTTTTACCCAACTTTCATCATTACAAACTTCACTCACTGATTTTGGTTCAATCTTTGAAATTAGACAATACTCCTCTTGTTCTTCAACAATTCTTCTTCTAGTTTGAACACCTTTATTTTATCTCCTATGATCTAATTTTTAGAATGATTCAATCTTACATACCTGGGAGTTTTGGGATTTTCTTCAACTTCTAATTCTTGAACTTGGTCCTCAACATTTGCATTAACTTCTTGAGTCATTGGATTCTCTGGAGTAAAATGGAGATGCTTTCCTTCATTTGAACTTTCATTTTGATCATTTGATTCATATCCACAAAACCTTGAAGGTCTCTCCTTGCTTTCATCAACCTTGACATTAGCACTTTCAACAATCTTTTTCAATCTCTTGTTAAAGCACCGGTATGCCTTGCTTTGATTAGAATAACCCATAAATATTCCTTCATCACATCTTGCATCAAACTTGCCTAGATCTTCATCTCTTTTGATATAGCATTTACTACCAAAAACTCTGAAATATTTCACAGAAGGAGCATTACCAAACCATAGTTCATAAGGTGTTTTACCAGAATTACCTTTGATCTGCACCTAGTTAAGAGTGTAGATAGTAGTACTCACAGCCTCTCTCCAATAGACATGTGGAACATTCCCTTCCATCATCATGGTTCTAGCAGCCTCTTGAATAGTCTGGTTCTTCCTTTCCACAACTCCATTCTACTGAGGAGTCCTAGGAGCATACAATTGTCTTCTTATTCCATGCTTTTCACAAAATGCATTAAACTCACCGGAGGTAAACTCTCCACCTCTATCAGATCTTAGACACTTTATCTTCACACCAATCTCATTCTCCACCCTAGCTTTAAACACTTTGAATTTGTCAAGAGCCTTTGATTTCTCTCTCAAGAAAGTGACCCACATCATCTAAGAGTGATCATCAATCAGCAACATAAAGTATATGTCTCCTTGCCAACTCCTAACCCTGGCAAGACCACACAAATTAGTGTGCACAAGTTCCAACAATCCACTTGAAGATTGTTCTTTACTCTTGAATGTAGCTCTATTCTGTTTGCCCAATTGACATTCCTTACACATGCTATTGGTAGGTTTCACAAGCTTTGGAAGATCTCTTACAGCCTGAGTAGCACTTATCTTGACAATGTTATCAAAGTTTACATTACACATTCTCCTATGCCATAGCCAACTCTGATCAATCTGAGCAATCAAACAATTTTTACCAGTACCACTTAAATGAAAGATGTTACCTCTAGTCTATGTACCAGATGCAATCTCAATTCCATAACTTTCCAAAATTCTACATTTTCCATCCTTGAATCGGAGAACATATCCCTTGTCAACCAACTATCTAACATTGAGAAGATTATGCTTCAACCCTTCCACATACCAAACATCATTAGTGTTATTCTTACCATCAAGAGAGATGGACCTCTACCATGGATTCTACCAACTGAATTTTCTCCAAACTTCACAATTCCACCTTCATACATTTCCATACTTATAAACTTACTCTTATCACCTGTCATATGATGAGAGCATCCATTGTCAATTACCTATTCATCCTTTTCTTCAACTTGAGGAGCCAAAGCTTTTTCCACATTCACACAGCTAGTAGATTCAATAGGCACCGGATCTTCTTCTTTGATGGCAATGAACACCCATTCATTTCCTGAGGTACTTCCCTTATCAAATTCATCATCAGTGACTCCTTCTTCAGTAGCTTCTTGGACATAGTAGCATTTCTTCTGAACCCTAGGCCTGTTAGGGTTTGGATTTGAAACCCTCTTTGAACATCTTGAGGCAAAATGACCAATCTTATTGCAAGAAAAACATTTGAAAGGCAACTTTCCTTCATACTTACTGGATCCTCTTGGTAGTCTTTTGATAAAAAGAGCTTCAAGTTCTTCAAGCTCTGATTCATCTTCTTCAAGATCCTTCCTTGCCTTCTCAAATCTGGTTAGTCTTCCTTAAGAGATTTCACCTGGATCAAATCTTTGTTTTCTAAAAACACTGGCCTTAAATGCATATTCAGATTTAGGAAGAGAATCGCCAAACTCACTCATTTCAAATGTTGAAAGCTTGCCAACTAACTGATCCCTTGTAACAGTTGTCACAGTCCTGATCTCCTCAATAGTAGCAACTCTATGTTTGTATGAAGCAGGTAAGGATCTGAGCACTTTGCCAACAATCTCTGATTCTTCTAGTTTTCCACTAGCACACCTAATACTGCACACAAGTTCATTCACCTTCTGCATGTAGGAAGTGATGTTTTCATCTTCACTCATCCTCAAATTTTCATATCTACTCTTTAGGCTCTACAACTTAGCACACTTGACATATTCATCACCTTCATATAGAGTTTCCAACTTCTTCCATATTTCATGAGCAGTTTTTAATTCTAGGACATTTGTCATTTCTGTATCAGTCAGGGCACTCAACAATGCTTCTTTAGCCCGAATGTTGTTTTCATCATCTTTGAGTTCATCTGGAGTTGAAGGACCTTTCTCCAGAGGCTTATACTCATCCTTAGTTATTAACCAATAAGCATCACCCATGCAACTCTTCCATAGAGAGTAATTTGGTCCATTAAATCTCAGACTGTCCTTCTTGTAAGTCGACATCCTAGATCTCCTCAAGCGGTCAAGCTTCTTTTAGAGGAACCGGCTCTATTACCATATGTGGAAATTAGGGTAGACAACTGAGAGGGGGGGTGAATCAGTTGTCACAAAAACTTTTATCCTTTTCTGCAATTAAACTTCTTTACCACTTATTAACAGATGAATGATATAACCATGAAAGCATGAATCAACAACACATGAGCAGAAACAAAATCAACACACATAACACCAGGATTTTTATGTGGAAACCTAGTTAAGGGAAAAACCATGGTGGGGGTTAACCCACAAGATTTATTCTCTATTAAAAGAATAGAAAAATGGGAAGGCACTTGCCTTCGGGCGCACTACCGAGAGCTCATTGCTCAAAGAGACTCACTGTCTACAAATGCTTATATGATTAACACAGAAAGATTGAACTGAGAAAAAGCATCTTCTTCTTCATGCCAAGGTTCAGTTCCATTGAAGCTCGCAATATTTCTACTCTACCCCCAAACACTTCTTTGTTATCTCCTCATCCTTTACTGCTCTTCTTCTTCTATTCTTCCTCCTCTCTGCTCAGCCTTTCTTCCTTTCTTAGGATCTTATCATTTTCACACAAGGACACATTTCCACAACTCAACCACACATATTTATATGTTTCATCAACCTTGGAATAAACATCAAGGTTAGTACTACAAACATCTGACTTAATGTGAATCACTATACTGTCTACCAAACATAGCTGGGACCCAAATCTTCCTCGAAAAACATGCCGCGCTTCATAGAACCTCTCTTAGATCATCCGTAACATGCACAAAGCATCCAGTCGGCCAAGAATGGAAAGAACAACAATGCCCAAGGACAAATCTTCAACCACAAGCTCAATCCTTGATGCAAACCACCAACATAGTAGGCACATGATCCAAAGACCACCACAACACAATGAAATCAACAAGAACAACCGCAACACTTTACTTTACCAGAAACACTTGCATCTTCATCCAGGAACTTAAGAACTCTCACTGTCATGACTGTCACACCAGAAAGATTGCTTGCGGACCTCCAAACCATGAACCTCTTGAGTTGAGGATACATAACGACATCCCAAACACACCTCTAGATCCGCAGATCATAATATTCCAATGCAGATCAATCCAAGCCAATTTTTTGTCACTTTGTCACCTCTGAATAACTGCAAAACCTGGTTCTACTTAGATGGCCCTAACTTCACAAATTCTTCATGTGGATCCCTCAAATCTTAACTGGAGCAAATTCAGACAATCCTTCACAACACCCTTTGGTCCACAGACTGATCTTCATCTCACTGCGAATGCAGAGCAATCTACTTCACGAAACTACAATGTCTTCACTATCTTTTACAGAGAGATATGTAACTCACTTGTTTCTTCCGGAGAGGCTAGTTTTCTCAATATCCTCAACATACAAGTCTTCTAGAATAGGATATAGTTGACACCAATGATAACAAGGATATGTTGACATCAATGACAACACCGATTAGGCACATATTTGCAACAGCTTCTTCTATTGTTGTCATCCTCACCGGACTCGGTTCTTCTTGAATGTTCAATCTCAGTCCATTTATGTATCTTGCCACTTTCTCCTTGCTTGCTTCACTATGTCTAGTCCTTATGATCATCTTATGAAATTCTTCAGTATACTCCTTCACAAATTTCTCCTTTTGTTTCAAGTTTTGCAATATCTTCAACAATTCCAACTCATAGTCAGAGGGTATAAACTAATTTTTCAATTTTGTCACCATTCTATCCCATTTTGTGATATTTTCTTTTCCTCTTCTATTCCTATCCAACTGTACTTCTTTCCATCAAATAGCAGCATGTCCTTTCAACTTAGTCTTCACAAATCTCACCTTCTCCAGATCTTCAATTTCTTCATATTCAAAGTATTCCTCCAAGTCATTTATCCAATAAATCAATTCCTCTGGATTCAAATTTCTAGTATAATTTGGTACATCCACTCTAGGTCTTTTTCCAATCTTTGAAATAGCTCTCAACATCTTTACTTGATCTGATTCTTCTTCTTCTAGGGTTTCTTCATTTTGATCAGCGAATTGAAATTCTTTATCATCACTTTCAACATCATGTCTAGGGGTTAGTCCTCTTCTTCTATCTTCTTCTACGGCATCCAATCTAACTTTCATTGTCTTCATCATCTCCATCATTTTGTCCATTCTTCCAACCATAGTGCCTACATCAAGTATCCTCCTCAATGGCATCTCTTCCTAGGATCCGGTGCAACTACCTCAATTTGGTGATCTAACTACAAGGTAGCAACTGCCTCACACTTAGCGATCTATTGACAAACACAAGTAGACTACCTCGAGTCAGCAATTGGTTCACCACAAGATCTTACGGAATGCCTTCACTTCAAAACTTCACTCCCAAAGGATTCAAACTTTGCTTTGATACCACTTGGTGCAGTCATGGTTGGATGGTCCACATAGTGAACTATTCGGGTCGTGTAGCAAGAGTAAACACAACGGAAACAATACAACTATAGAATGCAATGGAAGATTCAAAATGCTTAATATATCATATATTCAGAATACTTATATGCTGGCAATAAGAAGGCTACAATCACAAGGGCTCACAGGCCTAATCTCAGGGCTACAATAGAAATGCAAGATTTAGCAATGAAGTGCCTGCCTGAAAAGAATCAATTATCAAACTATGAATTTCACTATCTATCCACTACTAACTTCCTAATAAATCCTAGAGATCTATATATATCATCTCTAAGCTCAAGAAATCCTCTGCGTCGGCCAAGAAAGGTTATAAACTCCAATGAAGAATGTAACGTGTAGAAACAAATAGGTCGGGCCTAAACATCTGGTAATGCTCCACAAATGCATGAATCAAGGTGCAGACCCCAAGGAAGGTCTATCTGATCCATATGTGCCTTGAATGATGTTCCATTTAGCTCCACAAGTTACGGAAGTTCTCTGCAAACCTTCTCCTTCAATTGACTGTCTGAATGCTCTGCTCTATGAGAACTGATGATCTTCTGATAGTGATAACTTTTAGCAGACAAGTCCAAATGACCTAAAATTTGGATATGATGTGGATGATGAAATGTAGATGCTAAGTCCTAATCCGTGAACTCTGATATGAAAATGCAACAAAATGTGGTACAAAATGTTGAAACTGCAACTAACAGAACTGAACTAAAAATGAAAGAAAAGAAAGGATGCAAAATGTTTTTGGTTGATGCAAGATTACTCTGCAACCTAGGATGATCCTACATCAGTAAGATACTCGGTGCCTCTATTTTCCAATTCATGTTATGGCATTAATTTCACCTACTCCATGGGTAAAACATTTTGAACTTCTAACTTTGTCTCAGTATAGTGATTTACCCTCGGGTTCAAGAAAAAACTTTTCAAAATTCTTTGGAGAAAATTCATATGATGTTGATAATCATGTTCGAGATTTCATTGTGGGATGTGGTATTATGGGAGTTACTAGACAAAATGTCTTCATGCATTTTTTGTTAACTCTCATTGGGCTTTTTGTTGTGTTGTTCTAACACCTCAAGGACGGATGCATTATGAATTAGGACAACTTAAAAATAAATTCCTAGATATATTCAAATCAATTATTAACACATGTACATTATTGTCCCATTTTTTCTAAATTAAAGAGAGAGACGGCGAGAGAGAATTTGTGTTAGGTTTAAACAAATTGTTAGCATTGATTCCTCATTTTAATGAACCAAACTCCAACAATCTTCATTGTCTCTTTATTGTTTCCCTTCATTCAAAAATCCATTTCTCCATTGAATTAAAAAAACCTAGTTCTCTAGACTTTTTACAAATTATAACATAACCTTCAATAGTTTGGAACTTGTCAAAAACCTATAGCTTTGGAATTTTTTATAGATTTAGGAAAGCATCTTAAACTTTGTTACCAACATATCAACTAAGATATATGTATGCACCAAAGAATTTGTTGTAACATTACAAGTATTTAACATATTCAACTTAATGGCATGCATGCAAATTCAATTCTTTATCAAGGAGATTTCTTTAACGAGGAAGTAGACAAGTTGTGCCCCAAATTATCATCAAATACCAACATATTTTGCTCGTAAGACACAAACATTAGGGAAATATGTCTCCAATTTAGTTGTATAAATTTGCGATCATTAATAAAGTAGCCCCTAGATCAACATGAAATATATGAACCTAGTCCTTAAAATTCGTAACTAGAAATCAACTAACCATTATTATGTTTAAAAAAACCTTCAACATTTGCCTCTCCTATATACCACTACAAAAAGTCAACTCGAAATTGTTAGTTCTATGGTCAAAAAGCAAGTCTAGTAGAAAAGATGCTTCCATAGACTAGAAACTATTATCCAATATTAGAAGTTGAATTACACAAAATGCATTCTTAAAAACCTCATTTGTACTCTAAAATTTCAAAATTATGCCTTTAAACTTTAGAAACAAAAATATATTCTTACCAATCTCATCATACAACCTATCATAATCTATGGAGAACTAAATTCAAAGCATATGAAAGAATTCAATTTTAAAAAATTTCCTATGGACAATTAATGGACCCAGGATTTGTCATAATCAATCTTAAATCCACATATACACACAAAATCAACAAAACCAAACACAATTAGGGTACAATATAATTCCAAATCATAGTAAAAGATGTTAAATTTGAAAATAACTTGACATAGCTTGTTCATTCTAAATGATGCAAATCACCTACTAGAATATCTGCTAAGAGATGCCAAGATAGAACATCTAATCCATACACTATACTTTCTCTCTAGAAATGCAACAACCTTGATTTTCATGTTACTAGGAGAAAGAGTAGTGATATCCTTGTGCATATGACTAACAAAAAACTACTAAAAGAACTAATTAGCATGTAAAATAATTGATACCATATGTACAAAGAAAGGACATTCAAAAATTTGGGATTGGCATCAGCTTGTCAAAGGTGTTAAATTGTTCACACCAAAAAAATTAACAAATAAATCTAGATTTCTAGAAAGGTCCCCAATTCCAACTAGAAAGATAGATATAGAAAACATACATTTTATCTTAATTTTACTTTACCATGAATTGGCCTAACATTTGAAGAGCATTGCTAAAAAAATATTATAAAAAAATTACCTCAAGGGCAAGGTGATTGTGAGAGGATTACCTAATGGATGATATATCACTAGATTTAATCCATGAGACCTATAACAACAATAGTCTATGCAAAGACATGTATATGAATAAATTTGATAAACTGTAAATGTTAGTGTAGGTTTTTTATTTTCCTAGTGGGGTATTTATTTTCCTATTCCTAGGTTTTTCCTATACTTCTAATTAAGCTTGCTTAGGATTAATAATGTGAGTATTAGTGTGAGTGGGTGCAATGTGTCAGCATCTTCCCTAGGAGTTACACTTGCCTATTTTAGGCTATTGTGTTGGACCCTTCCCACTAGTTGTATTTGCTACCTTTCCCCTCTCCCATATTCTGTATATACTCACCTCCTAGCTAGTCTTGTAATTGTATTTTTGCAACTATTTGCTTTTGCATTCCTCTAATGCTATTTTTATCTTTGATCATTTGTATTTCTCTCTTAGAGACTAACTCTATTTTGTTATTTTGATCTCTATATCATTTACATTCATAGTTTATTATCTATTCATTGCACTAAGTTTTATGGGTTATTCATCTTTTCATATTCTAACATGGTATCAGAGCATTTCTAGTTCAAGAATAGATTTTAGTTTCCTCATTTGAGAGATTTAGGGGGATAATTAGCTTTCTTTTAGGTTTCCTGAAAACCCAATATGCTCTTCTCTTGCATCTTTAGATGATCTAGAGAATCAAAAAAGTTTGACGGAAATATTTTAACCTTTGGGGTTTTATACTTGTATTTTCTAAAATCTGGGTGTTTGCAACATTCTGGTAATTCTCCAATAGAATTTTCAACAATTCCATAGTGTCTAGAAGGCTCAAGAAAGTTAGATCTGGCTTTTGATTCACCAAAATTGGAGCTTAGAAAATCAATTTGCAAATGGGGGTTTAAAGCTCAGATCTGGAGATCAATTTTCATATGAGGTGTTTTTAGGCCAAAAGGATCTCACCATTGCATCCAAAAGGCCCAAAAACCCCTATTTTCATATAAATTCTACCTACTTTTGTTGCTAAGAGTCACAAAGGCAACAATTTTTTTCCCAGGAGGGTCGTACAACCCCCCCAGCACACAGGTCGAGGCAGAAAATTAAAAAAAATAAAAAATATATATAAGCACTTAGCACTTTAGTGCTATGACTATGCATAGAGTATGGGATTATGGTATATGTGGATTGGACATTATTTATGTGTTGTGTTTGTGATAATTAGACATATGTTGACTTGGAAAATGAAATGTTAGAATAATTATATGATTGAGTGAATGAACTTAATTTTTATAATTATATTGAATTGTGGAAGTTAATATTGTTTTAAATAATTTAATATTTGATGAAAAGTGATTAGTTAATATTTTAATTGTATGATTATTTTAATGTTGTTTCAGCTATTTCTTCCAAGACATTCTGATATTCAAAATTTGAGTTTTGCAGGGGGTGGCCGAGGCAATAAAATTTGGAGATCTTTCCAAGAACATCGTTATGTGTTAAACCCGTTATCCTAAACCTATTCTGCAAAGAGGAATATTGGCTTGTGTGTGTGTGTATTATAAATGTGTTGAGTCAATTTTATTTATTATTTATTTAATTTTAAATATCTTGGTGATTTAAATTAATTTTATTAATTCTGGATATGCATGGATAATTTCTTGGTGGATAATTAATTTATTTTAAAGATTTTTCTTTTGTTTTTAAATTGATTTATGGTAAAATTTTATTTTGTTTTAATTGATTATTTTTAAACTTGAATTGTTTTAATAGATTATATAAAAACTTTATGTTTGTTTTAATGGATTCTTTTTGGAAAAAAAAAAAGGTTTTTTTTGGGAATTATTATTTATTGATTAGTAATTTGTAAAGAAAGGACTTTTCACCTTGGTTACATCTTTTTTATTCAATTTTATTTTGTTCTGAGATTCATGGGATTTTGGTGAAAAAAAGTGGGAGAAAGATTAACTGGGCAAAAGAAATGGTTTTGGACTGGAAAGAGGATTGCTAGCACAAAACTTATAAACCAATTTTAAGATTTTCCTAAATTAGAGAGAAGAAGGTAGGATCTATATCTATTATTGTTATTGTAAAAAGTGTTTGATATGTTTTCTTGAGGGATGGGTTGTTTGAGAGTTGTTCTTCCCTGAGGGGTGAGAGTCTCCTATGTGTTGGGGTTTGAGAGAGGTGTGGAGCCTCTCTTGGGGCACCTTTTTGGTTGTGGGGGTTTTGTTGATTTTGGAGTTGTTATGATATGGATAGTCAATTGATGTTTTGTGATTTGGAAGGAAAAAGAAGATTTGTGTATTGTTATTTGGGAGGAAAAAGGAGATTTGTGTATTGTTAGTTGGGAGGAAAAATGGGTTTTGTGTGGAGATGTGGAAGGAGAATTATTGTTGTGGTGGTGATGAGGAGGTGGTTGTGTGTTGTGTTGAAATTGAAGAAAAAACTTATGAAAAGAATTTGATATTTGTCCCCCAAGAGGGATGAGTATCCCCTCTTTCCCCCTTTTGAAGAATCCATTTGGATTCTTAGTTTGTGAGTCATATTATGGGATTGTTGAAATTGTATTTTTATTTGTTTGTTGTCAAGTTGAATGGTTATATGTGAAACCTATGTTCTTGGAAGATCTCCTAGCTCGAGGGTGGGTTGGTTATCCAATCCTATGGTAGGGAGGAGAGCGTGCCTAGCCATCCAGTTTTATGTGATGTGTGTAGGATAGTTGCAATGATTTTGAGAAGACTTGTGTTGTGCAAATTTCCTATATGTCAAAGAGCTTGGAGCTCTTCCTTGTGGATCTTATGAAAAGTGAAAGTTTATGAATTTTAAATCCAGTCGTTATAGTTGGTTTAAGTTGAAGAGTCAATTGTAATTCTATTTATTTTTGTGTGGATCAAGGAACTAAAATTGTGTTTGGATATGTATGCAAAATTTATGTAAAATCTTTGTTTATGAGGTATGGAAGGAGCTAGTAAGTTGGGTGAATTAAATTTTTATGTATTTAATTATTTTCATTATATCTTTGTAAATCCATTGCTCAATATGATTTGTGTATAATTAAATTTCTTGCATCTTCAACAACATTTGTTTTATAAAATGGGTTCTTCTAAAAAATTAGGACAAGTGCACCATTACGTTTTCTAAATCATAAAAAAAAAATTATTGATACCTAGATTCTATATTTTGAGATATAAAAATATTTGTGACTAGTTGTATGTGTTATAAAATTAACTTCAGAAAAATCAGTCTGTTGCATCTTTAATAAATTTCATTTTATAAACTGAGTTTTCATTTTATAAACTGAGTTTCTACTTTTATTGAAGATGAACAATCTAGTGACTAAATCCTCACTGGAATTCAGCCATACCCAGATTCTAAATTATGAGATTTGTATGAAATAGTGGTTGTCTATTTGTGTTGCCATTTTGAAAATTATGATTTTACATATACGATTATATTTTTTTAAAATTATATTAAAGGAAATTATGATTAAATTATTTATGAGATTTTTATATCTCTATGTTACTTTTCTAACACATTTTATAAATTAGAAAAATATTTTATTTTAATAAAATTATGGCTTTCTTAATGGAAGTTGTTTTTATGCAAATCAAAAACGATGTCATATTTAGAAGTTAAGATATTTAAGTATTGTAAGATTTAATAAAAATAGAAAAAAAAATTGTTTAAAAAAAATTAGATTTGACCACTTTATTTGCTTATGTATAATCAATGTGTTGATGTTTTTAGCTTCAGTCGGATCCTTCTCAGGCCGACCAAATTAACATTGTAATGAGGCCGACCACTTGTGAAAGGGTGCATCCCTCACACACACACACACACATATATATATATATACAAGGTCATTGCTCTCTCAATCAAAAAGACATTCAATTACAAGCTAAATTCACAAGGCAGAGCAGACTTCTAAGGCAAAGCAGACTTCTAAGGAGCAAATCAAGTTATTTCAAGATCAAATCAGATTTATCAAGTGTGGACTTATTCTTTGTGCTTAAAGAAGTGAAGCCATACCTGTAGGCCTTGGATTTGGCCATTGTAAAGCAGATTGCTATTCTTATCATTCAATATATAAGAGATATATTGTTGCTGGGTTTTTCCCCTCAAGTTGGAGGGTTTTCCCAGGGTATCTTGTTGTGTTCATTGTTCATTGTGTTGCATTTTTTTGATTGTTTTAAATCTGATCATAAAAACTAACATGGTATCAGAGCGGGTTTGAAGAAGATCATGATCAGATTTGTCATTGCAGCAGTACTCTCTATTATCCCTATTTTAGTCAAGATGGTGAACAGTCTTAAAATTGAGGATAGACTCGAAGGAGCATCCAACTTCACATCATGGAGGTTTAGAATCATGCTCACCTTGGAAGAAAATGACTTGGCCGAGTTTGTGGAAACCAAAGTTCCCGAACCTTCAGAGGAAGAAGAGAAGTTGCAGTGGAAAAAGAAAGACATCAAGGCGAAGAAGATATTGGTTGACTCCGTTAAAGATCATATTGTTCCGATCGTCTCCAAGTTGAAGACGGCAAGGGACATGTTCAAAACCTTGGAGGAGATGTACGAAATCAACAACACCAGCCAGGCTCTTGCACTGAAGCAACAAGTACATCATGTGAAAATGTCAAAAGGAGAAACGGTTATTTCTTACTTCATGAGGATTTTGGAATTGAGAAATCAACTCTCTTCAATTGATCATGGTGGCTATGGACCTATTTTCTTCATGGCTTCTCCTTATTTTGGTTATCTCGACTCGTACAGAGGAGATGGAGTTTGTTGTGGGAGTTTATGAAGTTGCAACCTCTGTCATCATCGTGTCTAATTGGTGTGTTGACAAGAATAGCCACAAGCCTAGCTCATTGGTGTACCAACAACTCAATAAAGAGATTGTCTTTTGTTGTGGTGAGTTTAGCACTCTCGAAAGGAGTAAAACATGGAAGAAAGAGTTATATATCAGATTTCAATAAAGATAAGTTTCTTTATCCCTTCATTTTTTATCTTTTGATATTTGCTACATATTTCACTTATAGGTTGATTTCATTATTCATGTTTTAATATTGTTCATAAATTCTTATGTATTCATCCTATAACTTGAGATAGTAAACCTTGTATGATTCTAGCCTTGATATTTCTTTGGATAGTTACAAACTGTTAGTAATCTCTCTCTAAAATGCTCCCAGGATCGATCAAGGAGCATGAAAGTAATGAGAGATTGCACTAGGAGGAAGAGCTTCAGGCATCTTGTGAGGAAGTTATGCCGACCAAAGAAATGATCAAGCATGGAGTCACAACTTGCAGCTATGGGACTGAGTTAGTGGCTAGAGGGAGTTCACTTTCAGAAGTCTTCTTTGCAATCTCTAAGGTAGGGGTCAAGAGGGAGTTATGTGACTCACTGAGAAGAAGTGAAGGTTGCAGCATTGCAAGGTTGATGATAAATGTCCTTGGAAGACCTCTTTGGATGCTGAGAATAGAATTGCACAAGATAATCTATCCAGATTTGATTGATAGCTCCGCAAACCTATTCAGAATAGAGTGATCTAGGTTGGGGTCGAGGAGGACAATCCTGAACTCTCTACAATATCAGAGATGTGCTCTGGAAAATTTTCTCTAAGGCAAGCATTGCAACCAATCTTGGACAAAGAGGTCATAAGGTTGATGCAAGTACTAAAAGAGTCAGAGGATGCCTACTAAACCTGAAGAAGATGGTAATCTAGTTGATCTTGGTTCCTTATGGTGATTTATTTCTTACTAGAAAAGATCACCTCATTATCAAATGTAAGGAGTTAGCTTCTGAATTGGAAATGAAGGATCTTGGTTACATGCACTACTTCCTTGGTTCAGAAGTATGGCAGAAGCTTGATGAGATCATTCTAAGTCAAGGGAAGTATACCATTGATATTCTAAAGAGATTTGGTATAATGGATTGCAAATCCATGTCTACATCTATGGAAACCAATTTTTAGAATTTAAAAGAGGCTGCAGCTAGTTCAGATCTGGTGGATCCTACTATGTACAGGTAGTTGATTGGATCATTGATGTATCTAGTCAATACTAGACCAGATATTTGCTATGCAGTGAGTGCACTTAGTCAGTTCATATGTGAACCAAGACAAGTACATCTAGTTGCAGTGAAGCATATCCTAAGATACTTGCATGGCACAGTTGGGTATGGCTTGAGATATTCTTCTAGTGTAGACTTGAAGCTGCATGGATATACTGATTCTGATTGGGCAGGGTGTGTCACTGATCGGAAGAGCACCTCTGGATGTTGCTTCAGTTTGGGGTCCACTATGATATCCTGGTGTAGCAAGAAGCAGTCTTTAGTGGCTCTAAGCTCAGCAGAGACTGAGTCTATTGCAGCTTGTGCGGTAGCTTGAGAAGCAGTGTGGCTTCGGAAGCTTCTTAAAAGATTGTTTGGACAATCGTTGGAGCCGACTGTCATTCATTATGATAATCTAAGCTGTGTGAAGCTTTATGTCAATCTAGTGTTTCATGACAGAACTAAACATGTGGAGATCAAATTCCACTATATCAGAGATATGGTAGTACATCAGCACTAATGAGCAGATGACAGACATTCTCACCAAGCCTCTTGCCAAAGTAAAGTTTGTGCATTTTTGAGACAAGCTTGGAGTTGTGGAGAATGAAGCCCTTGCTAAGAGGGAGTATCAGTATCAGTGACTTCTTGAGATGTACTTTAATGCATTTCTCTCTGTGAGAGAGATTTGAGGTGCAAGCCCTTGTTAATGCATTTCTCTCTATGAGAGGGATTTGAGGTGCAAGCCCTTGATAAAGAGTTCTTCTCTGTGAGAGAAGTTCGAGGTGAAATCCCTTGATAACGAGTTCTTCTCTGTGAGAGAAGTTCGAGGTGAAATCCCTTGATAAAGAGTTCTTCTCTGTGAGAGAAGTTCGAGGTGAAATCCCTTGATAACGAGTTCTTCTCTGTGAGAGAAGTTCGAGGTGAAATCCCTTGATAACGAGTTCTTCTCAGTGAGAGAAGTTCGAGGTGAAATCCCTTGATAACGAGTTCTTCTCTATGAGAAGTTCGAGGTGAAATCCCTTGATAACGAGTTCTTCTCTGTGAGAGATGTTCGAGGTGAAATCCCTTGATTCCACACTCTGAGAAAGCCATAGTGAATGTCATCCATTGTGGTTGACATCACGATGAGGTGATATGTCTCATGCAGCTAGAAGTATCCTCCCTAGCTAAGAGGGAGTGTTGATGTTTTTAGCTTCAGTCGGATCCTTCTCAGGCCGACCAAATTAACATTGTAATGAGGCCGACCACTTGTGAAAGGGTGCATCCCACACACACACACACACACACACATATATACAAGGTCATTGCTCTCTCAATCAAAAAGACATTCAATTACAAGCTAAATTCACAAGGCAGAGCAGACTTCTAAGGCAGAGCAAACTTCTAAGGAGCAGATCAAGTTATTTCAAGATCAAATCAGATTTATCAAGTGTGGACTTATTCTTTGTACTTAAAGAAGTGAAGCCATACCTGTAGGCCTTGGATTTGGCCATTGTAAAGCAGATTGTTGTTCTTATCATTCAATATATAAGAGATATATTATTGCTGGGTTTTTCCCCTCAAGTTGGAGGGTTTTCCCAGGGTATCTTGTTGTGTTCATTGTTCATTGTGTTGCATTTTTCTGATTGTTTTAAATCTGATCATAAAAACTAACACAATTTAGAAGTTACGAGCTTTATTACTCTTTAATTATTTTTAGTTGAATTATAGTTTTTTTTATTAAGTTATTTTAATGAAAGACTTATTTATCTTTTTCGAGATGATATTCACATTAATAATTAATAATAAAATAAAATAAGTTAATTTTTAACTATCCTTTAATTAATTTATTTAATTATTTAAATCAAATTAATTGTCTCTTGTTTTAAGTATCATTTTAAACTAATAGAACTAATTAAATTATGGAATTTATAATAAAATATAAAGAATAAGATTTTAAACTTTATATCTTTTGGGTTAGTTTTATACAAAGGAAATGTTATCTTTTATATTTAATTGTTTACCAAGAGTAGTAATTTAACTTATCGTTTTTCCAAAATATATCATAGAATTTCCCTATAATGGTAATAGAATTTAGTTATGTCTTGATTTAGAAATAATGTTGGAGTATATGCTAGTAAAATGTTGTTAGTTGTATCATTTCAAATCTTATCATACAAATTAACTTCATCTTATTTGAGATCGTTGTTACATATTGGTTAAATTATTTTTATGGATTTATTTCAACATATTTAGGGAATATTTTCTTTAAACTTTTATAAGTTAAATTAGTAATATAATTATATAGTTTTCTTTTAAGCCTAAGAGAAAATACGTATTTGTTCCAATTACACAATATTATAAAAGTTCATAATAAACTCTTCAAATTTATCTATATTGTTATATCAAAACTAATCGTTTAGATTCTTAAAGGAATGTATATATAGGATGATTGTATTATAACTAGTATATTTATATTTTTTAAAAAATATCTAAAGTACGTCGAGGGATATCTTTTTTTCTATAGTTTCTTTATTTTCTCACTTTTTATTTCATTTAATCATTTTGCAATTTCTTTTTTGGTTTTTATTTTTTAATTTTTCCAATTTATTTTTTGGTTCCATAGTTTTCATGATTTTCTCCATCTTTTTCTCCTTCCAACAGTTTCCAATTTATTTTTTGGTTTTGATTTTTCATTTTTTCCAATTTCTTTTTTGGTTCCATAGTTTTTTTAATTTTCTCATTTTTCTCCTTCAACGGTTTTTAATTTCTTTTTTTCTTTTTTTATTTTTTCCAACTTTTTTTTTTTTTTTTTTCTATATATTTACACGGAAATGAGTGCTCTCATCTCCACAGCTCCACCCCACTGTAATTATAGAATGCCTCTCAGCATAACTAGTATATTTATATTTTTAAAAATATATCTAAATACGCTGAGGATATCTTTTTTCATAGTTACTTTGATTTTCTCACTTTTTTTGGTTTGCTATTTCTTTTTTAATTTTTATTTTTTAAAAAAATTAATTTCTTTTTTGGTTCCATAGTCTTTCGTGATTTTCTCCAACTTTTTCTCCTTCCAACAGTTTCCAATTCTTTTTTGGTTTTTTTTTTTTATTTTTTCCAATTTCTTTTTTAGTTTTTAGTTTTTTATTTTTTCCAATTTCTTTTTTGGTTCCAACATTTTTTCCTTCAACACTTTTTAATTTCTTTTTTGATTTTTTCTTTGATTTTCTTAAGTTTTATTTTTTATTTCCTTTTTGGTATTTTAATTTTTTTTTAATAAATTTAAGTAGAAAAAATGAGTGCTCTCATCCCCACCCCGAGGTGGCTGTAGAACGCCTCTCGGCGTAACTAGTATATTTATATTTTAAAAAATATATCTAAAATACGTCAAGAAATATCTTATTGACTCCATGTTTTTTTGTGTTTTCTATAGCTTTTGTGATTTTCTCCACTTTTTTTCCTTCAACCTTTTCCACTTTCTTTTTTTTTAATTTTTATTTTTATTTTCCAATAGATTTTGTTTTTTTATTTTTTCAATTTCTTTTTTGGTGATTTTCTCCATTTTTTTTCCTTGAAAGTTTCCAATTTGTTTTTTAGTTTTTTTTTTTCTTCAATTTCTTTTTTTGGTTTTTATTTTTAATTTTTATCTATTTTGGGTTTTTATTTTTATTTATTTTTCTATAAATTTAGGCAGAAAAAATGAGTGCTCTCATCCCCACCCAAATATGACTGTAAATGCCTCTCAGCATAACTAGTATATTTATATTTAAAAAAATATATCTACAGTACGTGAGGGATATCATTTTTTCATAGTTTGATTTTCTCACATTTTTCCGTTTGCAATTTTTTTAAAAAAAACATTGATTTCTTTTTTGATTCCATAGTTTTCGTGATTTTCTTCAGCTTTTTCTCCTTCCAACAGTTTCCAATTTTTTATTTTCTCTAGCTTTTTCTCTTTTCAACAGTTTCCAATTTCTTTTTTGGTTTTTATTTTTTATTTTTTCCAATTTTTTTTTTAGTTTTTTAGTTTTTATTTTTTCCAATTTCTTTTTTGGTTCCATAGTATTTGTGATTTAGCTTTTTCTCCTTCAACACTTTTTAATTTTTTTATTTTATTTTCTTTGATTTTCTTAAGTTTTATTTTAAGTTTCTTTTTTGGTATTTTAATTTTTTTTCTATAAATTTAGACAGAAAAAATGAGTGCTCTCATCCCCACCCCGCTGTGATTGTAGAACGCCTCTTGGCGTAAATATACCAGTATATTTATATTTAAAAAATATATCTAAAATACGTCGAGGTATATCTTTTTTCCATAGTTTCTTTGATTTTCTCTTGCAATTTCTTTTTTGGTTTTTATTTTTTAATTTTTTCAATTTCTTTTTTGGTTCCATAGTTTTCGTGATTTTCTCCAGCTTTTTCTCCTTCCAACAGTTTCCAATTTCTTTTTTGGTTTTTATTTTTTATTTTTTCCAATTTCTTTTTTAGTTTTTATTTTTTTATTTTTTCCAATTTCTTTTTTGGTTGCATCAACCATTTTTAATTTCTTTTTTAGTTTTTTTCTTTGATTTTCTTAAGTTTTATTTTTTATTTCCTTTTTGGTATTTTAATTTTTTTTCTTATAAATTTAGGCAGAAAAAATAAGTGCTCTCATCCCCACCTTGATGTGACTGTATAACGCCTCTCGGTTGGTATTTTAATTTTTTTTCTTATAAATTTAGGTAGAAAAAATGAGTGCTCTCATTCCCACCCTGATGTGACTGTATAACGCCTCTCGGCGTAACTAGTATATTTATATTTAAAAAAATATATCTAAAATACGTCGATGTATATCTTTTTTCCATAGTTTCTTTGATTTTCTCTTGCAATTCCTTTTTTGGTTTTTATTTTTTAATTTTTCCAAAATTTTTTTGGTTCCATAGTTTTCGTGATTTTCTCCATCTTTTTCTATTTCCAACAGTTTCCAATTTCTTTTTTGGTTTTTATTTTTTATTTTTTCCAATTTCTTTTTTAGTTTTTTTTTTTTTTTTTTTCCAATTTCTTTTTTGGTTCCATAGTTTTTGTGATATAGTTTTTTATCCTTCAACCGTTTATAATTTCTTTTTTAGTTTTTTTCTTTGATTTTCTTATTTTTTATTTTTTATTTCCTTTTTGGTATTTTAATTTTTTTTCTTATAAATTTAGGAAAAAATGAGTGCTCTCATCCCCACCCCGTTGTGATTGTATAACGCCTCTTGGCATAATTGTAGAAAATCTATCATACGAAATTAACCTTTATCAATTGAACTATTAAAAAAATTAATGTCATTAAATTTACATATGAAATATTTAATAGGGTATGGGTTACATTTAAAGTTCCTTGCTAATTTATTTATAGTTGTTTAAATGTTCCTTAACCCTTGGTAATGTCATTATGCTTAGAAAAAAATTATAGTTACGTATGTGTGTGCCCACTTGTACATTATGTACAGGTGGGCATTACATTAAGCACTTTAAAGTGCTTTGGCTTTTAAGGGCTCGGCCCCTATTAAGGGGTTTGCCCCCTAAGGAGGCCCTGCAGGCCACTGTACACACCACCAACGGTGGTCAAAGTCATTAGTGGCTTCTCCAAAGACCACCAGCAATTTCCTTAGCTACCACTCCTCCTCCTCTACCCCTCAACAATGCTCTACCTCTCTACCACTTGTCTGCCACCCCTGCGACCACCTCCACTAGCAGCCCCACCATAGAGCCACCGGAGAGCCACTTATGGCTCTTGTGCATGCCAAAGGAGGGCTTTTTTTTTCAAAATGGTATAACTTGGTCATACAATGATGTATTTTTGCAATCAAATAGGTGACAGAAAGATGGTAAAGTGTACTTTCATCCACAGAGGTTTTGATTAGATTTTTCCAATTTTCTCCAGAAATTGTAGGTTGAAGCTAGTAGTCATTTTCCCTTCAATAGGCCATATCTTGCACCTTGAATCTCTATTTTTGCAAACAAATGGGCATTGGAAAGGTGTTGAAGAGAACTACACAACAATATAGTCTATTTTTCCATATTTTATATTAGGTCAATTTTGGATCAAAAGTTAGTTTTTGCCCTTTTTTGGGCCTGTGACTATTGTAATTTGGGAAAATCTTTGTAACACACTAATATATAAAGTGCCAACATTGTAATCTCTGGGGGTAATTTTTGATGCTAATGAAAAGAGGGGGTGTACTTGTGTTCTCTTCTTTTAAACACTTCATTTATGAATTTATGCATTATAGATCAAACTATAGTTCCAATTTTAACACCATATAACTATTTTGAGTGGAAGTCTTTCATAGTAATCTACTTGAGAAATGTTGGCTTACACAAAATCACAATGAGACTAGAAACTGAACATGTACAAGATACAGAAAATCTTAAATGGTTTAACAAATGTGATGAAGCCTATGGAACATTGTGTTTGTTTGTTTCTCCTAATTTACTTTTTCATATTGAATCTTTGAATTCTCCTAATGATATATGGACTAAGCTAGAAACTTTGTTTGGGACACAAGATTCTATGAGGGGTCATATGATGGAAAATGAACTTATAAGTCTAACTATAGATAATTTTAATACTATAAGTCTAACTATAGATAATTTTAATACTATCCAGAATTTCTTCACAAAATTGAAATCATTAAGGTTGCAGTTAAAATAGTGTGGAATTGAAAAGAAAGATGAATAACTGATTCTTAGTATTCTCTCCAAGATTAGTTCTAAATATTCAAGGTTTGTTTCTACCTTTTATGTTACTAAGGGTGTACATGGGACTCAATTCTTCATGCCATCTTTGGATGATTTTCCTATTTCTCTCACACGAGAGCAGGATAAGCTAATCTACATGGGCACTCTCAAATCCTCTAAGTCACATGCCCTTGCTGCCAATCAAGGAACAAAAGAACATAAAGGACAAAGTAGTAATAAGGATAAGAAACAAAAAAATAACAAGGAGAAGAAGGATCAAAATCCAGCTGCCCCAAAATTAGCTAATGAGACCTCATCTTCAAATGGTGAGAAGCCTAAGAAAGAGAAGGTCAAATGTGCCTACTATAGAAGACCTAGTCATGATGAACATAAATGTTTGAAGAAACAAATTGATTGCTTGACACATATTCTTGAAAAGAATAATATTAGTGTCCATGTATTAGTAAAACAAAGTTCATATGAGGGGTCTAACAAGGTGAAATAAAATAGCAAGGGGAAAGGGAAAAGAAAATCCCTCATAGTAGTTGCTTCATAAACATCCACTTGGGTTCTTGATTTGGCTGCTTCGCACCACATAGCTTCATCTATGGATGAACTTGGATTTTTAGAGCCTTGTACTATGCCTACTATTTTGATGGGTGATGAAACTCCTATTAAGGTGTGTGGGAGAGGGTCTGTTGATGTGGGGGATGTCACATTCCATGATGTTCTTGTTGAACACCCAAAGTACTGAGAGGGGGGGTGAATCAGTACTTTATTAAACTTCTTACTTATTGAACTAATAATCCATTTACCGCATGCAATAACAAAACAAATTAAACATAGAACAAACAACCAAAATCCATCACACATGAACACCATGATTTTTACGTGGAAAACCCAAAACTGGGAAAAACCACGGTGAGTGTTAGCTCACAATTTATTATGTAGGATCAATACTGAATTACAATAAAGGCTCACTGCTCAAAAGAAGTGCTCACTACAAGAAGGCTCACTACCTTAGAGAAAGAAAGAAGAAAGGAGATGGCTCACTACCAAAATGAACTGCTCAGATTGCATCTACACATGCATTGTTGGGAATTAAGGTGTCTCAACCTTGGTAATTCCTTGTATTTTTACATTGTATTTATTTATTTATTGCCTATTATACTGATTGGATGTAAATCCTATGTTGTCATATTGTGGAAGTTGGCACGGTGATGTGTCATCCTGCATGGCATATGACCACATGTAATTTTGTCCTCACATGAGGAGATAGGCACCCCACTTAGTGGTAGAAATATTTTGCCATGTGTCGACATCTTGGATGTTGTGTAAGGGAATATTGACCATAACGGTCATGATAGATTCCTATGATGAAGTTATGACATGTAAGAGTTAGAAATAGGAGATTCTATGACAGGTGAAGACATGTGTCAAAGAGCATCTTTGAAAAAGGCATCTTTGGGTGCCCCAAGGTGGACTATGACATGTTGTAAGAGAATATGATATTTATAGCCTGTGTATGATAGATTCTCTTACAACTATAAGTTATGACAGCTATGACAGATTCTATGACGGTTGTAAGAGTCGTAAGAGCATCTGTCATAGCCCATTTTAGGAATTAGTTGACCTCTTTGGGATGGGGTGACCTGACAAGTGTTAGGAACATTCTACAAGGTTGGACAAGTGTCCATAGGCGTGGGTTTTGGGCCATGAGGCCATGTTGGATGCCCATTCCAAGATAGAGCCAAAATTGCCTTATATATTGCTTTGAGGAGGTGATGTACCATAGGTTTTACAGGTATTGTTATGCTATCGAATCATCTCCCAATATGAGTGTCGAAGACTCTTGCAAGAGCATTGGCTCTATGTTGTATTGTAACCTTCATTGTTTACGTAATACATTTGAGCTGTGTTTTGGAGTGTGGGGTTTTTCACCCGTAAGGGTTTTCCCCATGTATATCTTGTGTCTCTCTTCTTCTGTCATACTTTCTTGTTTATGTATTTGCTGAAATATCTCTATTAGTGGGTTTAACATTGTAATAGTAAGGATAAAATTGAATTTGCACTCTCCTCCCCACATTAGATTAATGTGTGAAGCATTTTTTGCACACCTAGCTTCCTTTCAGTTGGTATCAGAGCCTGGCTAGTTTTGGTTCTAGTTGCTGGGTAGGGGTTTTTTGAGCTGAACTTAGGTTGAGTGGGAGTGTTGTGTAGAGTATTTTGTATCTTGTTGCAGCAAGGAGATGGTAACCACATCCGGAAGGTTAGAGGTTGAGAAATTCAATGGCACTAATTTTGAGTTGTGGAAACTCAAGATGGAGGACCTACTTGTTGATCGTGACCTATGGGAAACCGTATCTGGTGTGAAACCTATAGCAATGTCACAAGCTGATTGGGACCTCAAATATCAAAAGGCTAACGGTCTCATAAGACTCTGTTTAGTTGACTCTGTCATGTTGAATGTCCATGAGGAGAAGAGCACGAAAGATCTTTGGAAGAAGTTGGGTGATGTTTATCAGGCCAAGTCCTTAGTAAACAAACTTTTCCTGAAAAAGAAGTTGTTCGCTCTGAACATGGAAGATAGAGGATTTGTTGCGGATCACATGAATTCTTTTAACATGATTGTTGCACAGCTAACATCTGTGGGTGTGAAAATGGAGGAGGAGGATCGATGTATGACCCTGCTTTATTCTTTGCCAGATTCATGGGATCATCTTGTCATGGCTATCGGAAGCACTACTACCACCTTTAAGATGGAAGATGTGGTGTCCTCGCTATTATCTAAAGAAATGTAGAGGAAGACATTCAAATCAGCCAAAGAGGCTCTTGTGGTTCGTGGAAGACCCTAAGAGAAAGGGAAGAAGGACAAGAAAGGTGATAAGGGCAGATCCAAATCTCGTGGGAGATCTAAATCTCTTGGAAAGTCCAAGGCTCTTTGTTGGAACTGTGGTAAAACCAGGCATTTCCAAAAGGAATGCAAAGAGGAGAAGAAAAAGAAGAAGAAAGCTCCTGATTCAAATTCTGACAAGTCACAAGATGATGGTGATGCCTTCATCACAGCCCTAGCCACCCATGCATCTGATGATGTGTGGTTGATTGATTCTGGTGTATCATTCCACATGACCTCACATTGATACTGGTTCATGAAGTATGAAGAGTTCAATGGTGGAAGAGTGTACCTGGGTGACGACTCTCATCTGAAGATTGTTGGTCATGGAAGAGTCTCAATCTAATTCCCTAATGGACGAGTGAAGGGGATCACTGGAGTTATGCACATTCCAGGCCTTGCATGGAACCTACTTTCTGTAAGTATGTTGAATGATGCAGGTGTGCAGGTTGTCTTTTCAAAGGATGGATACAAGATGACTAGAGGATCTATGGTGCTTGCAAAGGGTACTCGGAGAGGTACTCTGTTTCAGCTAGAGGCATGCACTTCATAGTGCAATAGTTCTTCTGACTCAAAGAAACGAGTTGCAGTCACTTCATCCCCACCATCTGAATGAGCAGTGAAGAAATCTGTTGTAACTAGTTCTGATGGTAGTGCACATGCTATGGAAGCTAACCTTCCTACTGAAAAGACTGTGTTATGGCATTTGAGATATGGACACATTGGTGAGAAGGGTCTGCGTACCCTAAAAAATAAAAACCTCATTAAGGGGTTAAATGATTGTAATCTTGAGTTTGACTTTTGCGAACATTGCATTTATGGAAAGCAAAACCGTGTTCAGTTTTACTCTAGTTCTCACAAGTCTTCTGGTGTATTGGATCTTATTCATTCTAATGTGTTTGGTCCTATTAATGTTCCTTCAATTTCAAAATCTATATATTTTATATCTTTCATAGATGATTACAGTAGAAGGACATGGGTTTATTTTATCAGAAGAAAGACTAAAGTCTTTAGTCAGTTTAAGGAGTTTAAAGCCTTTGCTGAAAATCAGACTAGTAAAAAGATTAAGTGTTTGAGAAATGACAACGGTGGTGAGTTTTGTTCAGTCAATAAGTTCTGCAAAGAGCAAGGGATTGAAAGGCATAAGACAACTCCATACACCTCGTAGCAAAATAGAGTTGCCGAGAGGATGAATAGGACACTGATGGAGAAGGCTAGGAGTATGCTTAATGGAGCAAGCCTCGAACAAAAGTTTTGGGCTGAAGCTGTAGCCACTGCTTGCTATCTGGTAAACAGATCTCCTACATCAGCTCTTGTTGGTAAAACACCTATGGAGGTGTGGTCTGGTAACAAGCCTTCAGTTAGATATCTTTGTGTTTTTGGTTGTGAGGCATATGCATATGTGCCTAGGGAGAAATGGTCTAAATTGGAGAACAAGGTTGTTAAACGTATTTTCATTGGCTATGGTGTCGGTGTGAAAGGATACAAGCTTTGGGATCCTGTGGCTGAAAAAATGTTGTGTAGAAGAAGTGTTATCTTCAGAGAGCTAACACCTTCTTCCATTGTTCTACAGCCAAAACAGATAGAAAAGAAAGAAGATGTAGTTTAGTTTCCTTCTACCCCTGAGAAGACTGAACCGACAGACCTTGTGAGACCTAATGATGAGGAGAGCTCTAGAAGCTCTAAAAGCTCAGAAGCAGAAGCAGAACCTCAACCTCAGCCATTAAGGAGGTATACACAAACAAGAAAGCAACTTGATAGGTTTGGTTATTCATTACTTGATTCTAGTTGTGCTTTTGCTTTACTTACAAACACTGATGAGCCTAGAACTGTGAAAGAGGCTATGGGCATGAAAGATGCAGGTTCCTGGAAGGAGGCCATGGAAGATGAGATGGCTTCTTTGGAGAAGAATAAAACATGGGGCTTGGTGCCTTTACCTGATGGACGAAAACCTGTTGGTTACAAATGGGTGTTCAAGAAGAAATTTGGTGCAGATGGTAGTGTTGAAAAGTACAAGGCTAGATTGGTTGTGAAGGGGTACTCACAAGTGGAGGGAATTGATTATGGTGAAATTTTCTCTCCCATTGCAAAGATGACATCCATTCAATTTCTGTTATCTCTTACAACTACTTATGACTTAGAGGTAGAACAGATGGATGTGAAAACAACTTTCCTTCATGGTGATTTGGAGGAAGAAATCTACATGTCACAGCTAGAGCATTACATAGAGAAAGGTAAAGAAAATTTGGTTTGCAAGTTGAAAAAGTCTGTGTATGGTTTGAAGTGGTCTCCTAGGATGTGGTACTTGAAGTTTGATGCCTTTGTGTTGTTGATTGGCTATCTGAGATTGAAATATGATCATTGTGTGTATTACAAGTTTGACAATGATCGCATTCTCATTATTGCATTGTATGTTGATGATATGTTGTTGATTGGGAATGGTAAGAATATGATTTTTGATTTGAAGTCTCAATTGTCAGCACAGTTTGAAATGAAAAATCTTGGGGCAGCCAGGTACATTCTGGGAATGGAAATCAGAAGAGACAAAACTAACAGAAAACTTTGGTTAAGCCAGAGTAATTATGTGAAGACCATGTTGGACAGGTTCAGCATGGTAGATTGTAGACCATTGTGTGTTCCCGTTTCATTGGGGACAAAGTTGTCTGTTAGTGATTGTCCAAAATCTCCTAGTGAGGTGGACGACATGAGCAGAGTACCTTATCCTAGTGTTGTTGGCAGTTTGATGTATGCCATGGTCTGCACAA
Organism: Cunninghamia lanceolata; assembly: GCA_027924645.1. NCBI lineage: Eukaryota > Viridiplantae > Streptophyta > Pinopsida > Cupressales > Cupressaceae > Cunninghamia > Cunninghamia lanceolata. The sequence continues at coordinate 4,932,642 of BSBN01000997.1, read as the reverse complement.
GACCAGATGTTGCCCAAGCAGTTGGAGTCCTTAGTCAATTTATGGCTAACCCTGGATGGGTACATTGGGATGCAGTTGATAAAGTGTTTAGATATTTGAGGGCTACTTCCGAGTATTCCATTTGCTATCATGGCAATGCTATAGGTCCTCTACATTCAGTTTGTATTCATGGATTTGTGGATTCTGATTGGGCGGGTGACATTGACAGTAGGAGATCCACCAGTGCCTATGTGTTCACTATGTTTGGTGGTGCAATTAGTTGGATGAGTAAGCGACAACCTATGGTTTCTTTGTCCACTACTGAAGCTGAGTATATGTCTACAACTCATGCTTGCAAGGAAGCCATTTGGATTAAGAGATTGTGTTTAGATATTGGTGTTGATGCAGGTCAGATTACGATCAGTTGTGATAGTCAGAGTGCGATTTGCCTTGCAAAGAATCCAACTTTCCATGCCAGAACAAAGCATATTGATGTACAGTTTCACTTCATGTGAAACATGGTAGAGGATGGGAAGGTAAATTTGGAGAAGGTAGATACTTTGAAGAATGTTGCAGATGCATTGAGGAAACTAGTGGGCACAGAGAAGATGGTGTTCAGAGTCCATAGGCGTCTAGGCCTATAGCAGTTAAATCCTGTTAATTCTATTGGCTCTTACAAGGTGTTTGACAAGTGGGAGAATGTTGGGAATTAAGGTGTCTCAACATTAGTAATTCCTTGTATTTTAACATTGTATTTATTTATTTATTGCCTATTGTATTAATTGGATGCAAATCCTATCTTGTCATATTGTGGAAGTTGGCACAGTGATGTGTCATCCTACATGGCATATGACCATATGTAATTTTTTCCTCACATGAGGAGATAGGCATCCCACTTAGTGGTAGGAATATTTTGCCATGTGTCAACATCTTAGATGTTGTGTAAGGGAATATTGACCGTAACAGTCATGACAGATTCCTATGACGAAGTTATGACATGTAAGAGTCAGAAATAGGAGATTCTATGACAGGTGAAGACATGTGTCAAAGAGCATCTTTGAAAAAGGCATCTTTGGGCACCCCAAGGTGGACTATGACATGTTGTAAGAGAATATGCTATTTATAACATGTGTATGACAGATTCTCTTACAGCTGTAAGTTATGACAGCTATGACAGATTCTATGACGATTGTAAGAGTCGTAAGAGCATTTGTCATAGCCCATTTTGGGAATAGGCGACCTCTTTGGGATGGGGTGACCTGACAAGTGTCAGGAACATTCTACAAGGTTGGACAAGTGCCCATAGGTATGGTTTTTGGGCCATGAGTCCATGTTGAACACCCATTCCAAGATAGAGCCAAAATTGCCTTGTATATTCTATATAAACAGGTGCTTTGAGGAGGTGATGTACTACAGGTTTTACAGGTACTGTTATGCTGTCGAATCATCTCTAGATATGAGTGTCGAAGACTCCTGCAAGAGCATTGGTTCTATGTTGTATTGTAACCTTCATTGTTTACGTAATACATTTGAGATGTGTTTTGGAGTGTGGGTTTTTTCACCCATAAGGGTTTTCCCCACGTATATCTTGTGTCTCTCTTCTTCTATCATACTTTCTTGTTTATGTGTTTGCTGAAATATCTCTGTTAGTGGGTTTAACATTGCTGTAATAGTAAGGATAAAATTGAATTTTGCATTCTCCTCCCCTCATTAGATTAGTGTAGGAAGCGTTTTCCGCACACCTATCTTCCTTTCATGCATGAATGCAGCTCCAATGAAAGCTCAAAATATTGTCTCAAAACTCTTCATTTTGACTACTTTGTTTCACTGTTCTACTTTTACATTGAACAGGATCTCTCTTCATATGCTTTTGTCACCTGCTCTACTTTTCACATATTCCTTATTCACATTCGCAAGTCACACACCAAACATTGAATTCAATCTCATATTTATATCTGCAACAAACAAGATCTTTATATTAGGTCGACCTAATGAAGTGTACCGTGTAGTCATGCATAATGTACTTTGTTGGCCAAATTCATTCTCCAAAATCTATAGCGGACCCAAAAAATATTTGAAACACCATCACACATGTCAGCCTCAACTATTTTATCACTTAGGATTAAGTTCCAAACACCAAAACTTATCGCACACATATCATACTGTCATGTCGGCCTTATTCATAGATTGTTCACTGGTTCAGTTCAACTGTCAGACAACATCTTCCAGTGCGGACCACAAGACCTGGTCAAATCCATATCAATGACTCTTCACCCATCATAGATCATACCTCCAAAACCGCAAGGCAAAATATTCTTTTGCGGTAGAATGTGGACCACTGAAACACGTGCCATGTCATAGTCAAACTACACCATACCAAGTAGCAATAATTAGGCATTCATAATTGACTCTCTGATGGAACTCAGAACTTGCAACTCTAGATTTGGATACTTCAAACATGTGTTTACAACACCTCAAAACTATTGGCAAGAGACACTACTAGGCATGTCAGGTGTTGTCATTGATGGAAACTAAATCTATCTTACACATTCACATTATACCATTTGATCATACCGGAAGTCAGATTGCAGATTTGTTTATATCTGGATAGACAAGAACAGAGCATATGACAGGGTCCAGCATTTTGGTCCGCATTTCTCCACAGTTAATCATATTGTGCTACAGATCTGAGGGTATGCTAAGGGATTTCAAGACTACCTAAATCCAGAGTTTTAGCCTCCAGTGATGAAGGGATTGAAAGTTACAAGCATATGAGTATCGGGTTTTGGTTAGACAGTCCAGTCCAGTGAAGAATAGGTTGACTTGGTGTTTGATCCTTGTGCGGATTAAGAGAAGTGGTTGGTTGAGTAATTTATGAGATCCAATGGTATTGGTTGACATGTGTGGTTACTTAAATTCATAATTTGTGGTCCGCATTGATGTTTGTGCATGGATTCAGCCGATAGAACAGTGATCTTGAAAAAGCTTCTAAGTTTTCTTGAGGCTGACTGCAGTTGATGAAATTTCATAGAGAAGATATATATAATCAATGGGTGTGAGCATTTTGAAATATGGTTGTACGAATATGAGATGAGAGGTGCAAAGTGTGGCAGTATCAAGTGTGAAGCAGAGATCTGAGGCTCAAATTATGGCAGAGCAATAAAACAGGACAGTAAGAGATGAAGTGTGTGAAGTTGGTATATTGATCCTAACCGGAACTGTAATCTTGCATTGTTACATGTTATTCTTCAGTTCAAGTATTCCAGTAAACTCTTGTAATCAATCTTGTAGGCAGTGAGCCTCCTTTGAGCAGCGAGCTCTAGGCAGTGTGCCCGAAGGCATGTGCCTTCCCATTTTGTAATACTTTTAACAGAGTATAAAATCTTGTGGGTTAACCCCCACCGTGGCTTTTCCCTTAACCAGGTTTCCATGTAAAAATCCTAGTGTTCATGTGTAATGATCTTGTTGTTGTTGTTTCTAAGTTCATGCTTCTTTCTTTTGAATCTATGTGGTAATAATAAGTTTTGCAAAACACTGATTCACCCCCCCTCTCAGTGTTCCTTAATCCCAACAACTGGTATCAGAGAAAGGTTCCTTGGAAGAAGTTTAACAGCTTGAGGAAGATCTAGGAAGGTGTTTCAATGGGTTAGTCCAGGTATTCTGATGGCATAAATGAACAACTTCAAGTTGCTTTAGAAGATCTTGATCAGTCCAGAGCAGAAGTCAAAGAACTACAAGAGAACCTTAAAGATGCTGAGGATTTCATTGAGACTTTAAAAGGGCAACTGAGCAAATCTATGGAAAAGAGGAAGGAGCTACTTTAGTAATTAGCAAATCAGTAGGAAGATAATGGCATGAATGGGGCTATGAAGGAGAAGACAAAGGAATGTGAGAAGCTGACAAAAGAAGTTGTCCTAAAACATGAGATGGAATCCAGGGTGATGAGGCTAACCAAGGAAATTGAGGAAAGGAAGAAGGCTGAAGAAAACTTGAATCAGTCTCTGAAAGAAAGAACTAAAGAGTGCTGCAGATTAGACAGAATAATTGGCCAGCTGGAATCTGATCTTTAAGAAAGTAGGTATAATGAGGAACAACTTGAAAAGCAAATTGTCATTCTCAAACATGACCTAGAAGCTGCAAATGAATACAAAGAAAAGTTCAAGATAAGCTTATCTAAACTTGAAGTGCTTCTTGATAGTTAGAAGATGGCAGATGATAAGCATGGTCTGGGATATGAAAAAGGTGAAAGCTCTAGATCCGGTCAAAGAAATCCTAAATCAAGGAATCAGAGAAACAGACCTAGAAGACCTCAGGTAAGATAAGCTAATGCTCAAAGGTATCCATCTTTCAATGGAAATTGTTTCAATTGCAATAAATTTGGTCATAGAGCTACTCAGTGCAGAAGTAGAGTGAATCAGAGTGGTCCATCTTTTTCCGGTCAATGCTTCAATTGTAAAAGGTATGGTCATAGATCCAATGAATGCGGAAGTATGATAATGAATTACTCTAACAACAAAAGAAATGTCAATTCTTTCAATGGCAACTATTTTGCATGCAATAGATTTGGACACATGGCTAATCAGTGCAGATCAAGAGGAAATCAAGTAAATGAGCAAAGAAATGTTGTGTGCTTCAATTACAACAGATCTAGTCATATTGCAAGATTCTACAAAAGTAGGAATGATGATAGAAAAGGTCTGGTAAACAGGAACCAAAATATGTAGAGACATGATAAAGGCAAGGGTAAAGTAAATGTGAATGAGATCCAAAATGAAATGAACAAAACATGGGTGAAGAAAGGTGAAATGAATGATGGTGATGGATCCGCACCAGAATCTGGTGTTGTTAATTCCCCCAGGAATTGAAATAGGAGCTCTGGGTCAGGGGGAGCTACATTGAAAATCTAATTCCCCATGCCAATAAGTGGGTGCCTAAATCTAGCACGATGAATGAAGATAAAGATGCCTATTGCAGATCTGTTGAAGCAATTTTCAGAAGAAAAGAAGCTAATGCGATTGATTACGAAGCAATTGAAGATTGACTGTATGCAACAACAGTGTAACCAGATGTATTAGGGCAAAGCATTTATTACAAATGGCAAATTAGGTTTTGTGGAGCATAAAAGGTCATTTGCTCAACATTTGAATCACTTTGCATTTGAAGAGAACAAGGAGAAGGGCGCCTGAGATGAGATTTCAAAGATTTGAAGTGCAAAAAGTGAATTCAATAGCTAACCCTAACTGGCGAAAGAAGGTATTCTCTGTGAAACTCTCTGAATTTGTAATCTCTGGATATGGCTACTTTGTTGGTTGTTGACATCACCGAAAGGCCCTGACCTAAATTCAAAAATCATCCACACAAATCTGTAGAGGTCGATCCATTAGGTACCTTTTCAAATGTTCTGCATGGTGTGTTGCACGTTGAAGATACTAGGGCTTATATTCATGCTAGCATAGATGAGTTTGTGGATTCAAAGTTAGTAGATTTGTTCAAGAATCATCTAAGGGGTGAGATTCATGGTCTTAAACTTGAGTATAAGGTGCTACAAGTCAAACATTTCATTCAGGTTATTGGGTTCCCATCCTTCAGTGAGGATGAGTGGGTTCGGTATGTATTGAGTTGGATGCATGCTGAATTCATGTGGTTGATGAAACCCTTCAAGATCACCAAGGATGCCATCAAGGCTATAACTAGATTGAACTCATCCGGTGGACTGCCAATGTTAAAATCAGTAAAGAATCAGACTGTGACTGAAGCTACCGGATCAAAATTTGATAAGAGGGCAATGACAATAAATGATATAACTAATCTGGATGTCAAATTTGCATCTACGGTGATTGGATATAAGATATATCACTCCAGCAGGGAAAACTCTGTATCCGGTATAGCCATTTATGGTGCCTATCAGATGTTAAGAGAAAATGCTGACTATGACCTGTGTGAACTGCTACAAAACCAGTTAATGGAGAATCTAAACAAGATCAAGAAGGACAAAAAGAATACATTCAAGTATGGTACATTGGTATTGTGTTTGTTCTTCTATTTCATGAATGAGTTACCCGAGAAGAAAATCATGTGTTGGACCAGTGATAAGCCTATTTCCATACAAATAAGAGAGCACTTGCACAGTATTGGTGACTCCAATGCCCAAAGGACTGCTCTTTGTGAATATTTCAAGAATTTTCAAAACATGATGCAATCAAGGGAAAGAATCCCTGCTTCTGTGGTGGAAAAGTACAAGGATACAATTTGTTTCATGGTGGAAACACATCAATGCTTGATGGAAGCGGTTGAACCAAGGATTGTATGGATCATGCCCATGGGGTATGAAGTTGATGAACAAATATTAGAAATGTATGCTCAACACCTTTCGAGAAAACCAAAAGATAGCTCAGTCAAGAGATTCGGTACATATAGAGAGCTTTGTTTGAAACTTTATGTTGAGCTCCAGAAACCAGAAATCAAGAGAAACGTCTAAAAAGGCAAGTTGAAAGGTATGTTGAAAGTATTGGAATAACAAAGGAAGCTGTGAAACAAAATAGGGAAAGGTTAGAGAAAGCTAAAAAGGAGAAGCAGGACAGGGAACAGGAAAGTGTTCCAGTAGAATCCTCTTCTAAATCAAGGACTACTAGGAGTTCTGGTATAACATCTGGTGCATCATCTTCTCCTATTGCAGAAAAACATGCCGATAAGGAAGGAAAAAGAATAAAAGTAAAGGGTAAAAGGTCATATGTAAGTGTGGAGAAAGAGGATGAGAAAGAGACTGATTCAGATGATGAGATTAAAGAGTTGAAGGCCTTAGGCACTAAGGCTGCTAAAGTATCTAAGGAGAAGCCCTCTGGAAGCACAAAGTCAAAGAAAGCAGAAGCATCAAGGGTTGCCCAAGACAAGCCCTCTGGAAGTGTAAGGGTAAGCAAAAGACTAAAGACAGAAAAATCCACCCTGTCAGTTGAAGATATTGTGAATGCAATAACTGTTCATGGAAATTTCAAGCCCATAACAAAATATCATGACAGCTTTGACAAAGCCAACAAGAGAATTTTGGAGGATGCTATTGTTAAATACTTAAATACATTCAACAGAGCACTTGTGGAAATTTTGTCAGAACTCCCTAAGAGTCTAAGTGACATTTTGGAGATGAGAAAAGAAGCTGCTAAAGCAAAGGATTTGGAGCTAAGAGAACATGTGTTGACTAGTTTGTGTCTGGTAATCTCTGAGAAGGAAGCAAATAAAATTTTCAAAGAAGTTAAAAATGAATTCAAAAGAAAAATTAAGATGAATAAGCTAATGATTGGAGACATTGATGAAGTTGTCAAAGAAACAGAACAAATTCTGAGCAAAGCTCTGGACAAGAATAAGTTCTATGTTGTCACTGAAGAACCTGTTGATGATACATCCATAACAAATGATGATGAGTTGAAGGAAGATGAGCAACAAGCTGAGGAAAATGTTTTCGCTACTCCGGAAGAGGAAATACTGAATAAAGAATATGAAGAGATGGTGAAGGAAGATAATGATGATGGTGCAGAGGATACTCAGATTCCTCCAGACCAATCTGGTGAAGAAAATATAGAAATGAATATAAATACTCCTACTGAAGGTGATTCTGAGAAGATTAAGGAGCAGAAAGTAGAAGAGGTTGAGGACAAGGAAAGTCAAGAAGAAGAAACAAATGATGGAATTGATTCCTCCATTCTAGATGTTCAAGAACTTGATAAAAATGACAATAATGTTGCTGCTAAGGATACACAAAATCCTTTGGAAAAGAATGTAGAAGACATTACTAGTGATGTAGAGAGCAGAAGTAGAGAAAAAGAATGAAAATGATAAGCAAGACAATGTGGTTGATTCCAGAAAGGGAGTAGATGCAGGACCTAATGAGCATAAAACTGAAACATCATATTGGGCAAGAGACACTGCAGAAGCAGTGAAAGAAATTTTGGAGAAAGATAAACAAGTTGTAGAAGATCCAGACATAATACAAGGTCCAATCAATTTTGATGCTCTATCACTAGTACAGAAGATGAAGTTGGCCTCTTTTGCACAAGCTAAGGCCAGAGAGGAAATTTTGAAATTCCATATAGAAGACAGTGAGCTGCTTGATCTTGCATCTGGCATTTTGGAGAAAATCATGCCTACATTTTAGAAGGATTCATCAGAATCCCCCTCTGGTCAATTGAAGAGTCTGATAAACTCTGTAAGTACTCACTTTGAGTCTTTTGAAAAGTTAGCAGAAGTCAAAGTCTGGAATGAATTTAATGATAAAAGATTTAGTGAACTGAAAAGAATAATTGCCAATGATAGAATTATGTTGAATACTAGTGTAAAGAGTATTCAAAATGCCCTCACTGAAGGAGGAGATGTGTACAAATTTTGTCTATCTTGGTCAAAAGTTGTAGAGGACATTGAGAAGGAAATAAAGGAGTTAGCAAAAATTGTCAAATGTATCTCAATTCTTTAATCCTTTGACAATATCTACAGCAAGTCAAGAATGTCAAGTAGTTAACTTGATTGATGAAATAAAGAAATTTGTGAAAGAAAAAGAAAACATTGTGGCAAGGATGTGTGAATTCTGGGGACTGATTCTCCCTAAGTTAGAAATAATGTTCAATGCATTAACAGAAGCTCAAGCTACTACTCTGACAAGTGATCCCACTGATCTACAAAAGCAGAGTCACAGGCATTCCTATTCAGTGGTCATATTTCATTTTTGGATGGCATGAAGAAAACTTGGGACAGTGAGTTGGCACTATTGAAAAACATTTTTGGTGATGTGTTTAAGTTTATGTAGATAAGACATAAGGATTATTTGTACATATGCGGAAGTATGTATAGAGTTTTGTGTGAACTTTTGGATCCAAACCTCGGCCTTTGCCATTAATGTCAAAGGGGGAGAGGAAAGCAGTAAAAAATGAGGAATTCATCAAAGGGGGAGCATTAGAAATCACAAGTGTACATAGTAAGGGGGAGTTGTTCTAACACTTAGTCATTTTTCACTAAGTGTTTTCATCAATGCCAAAGGGGGAGATTGTTGGCAAGAGACACTACTAGGCATGTCAGGTGTTGTCATTGATGGCAACTAAATCTATCTTACACATCCGCATTAAACCATTTGATCATACCAGAATTTAGATTGCAGATTTGTCTAAGTCAAGATAGAAAGGAACAGAGCATATGACAGGGTCCAGCATTTTGGTCTACATTTCTCCACAGGTAATCATATTGTGCTGCGGATCTAAAGGTATGTTAAGGGATGTCAAGACTACCTAAATCCATAGTTTTAGCCTCTAGTGATGAAGGGATTGAAAGTTACAAGCATATGAGTATCAGGTTTTGGTTAGACAGTCCAGTCCGGTGAAGAACAAGCCGACTTGGTGTTTGATCCTTGTGCGGATTAAGATAAGTGGTTGGTTGAGTAATTTATGAGATCCAATGGTATTGGCTGACATGTGTGGTGACTTGAATTCATAAGTTGTGGTCCGCATTGATGTTTGTACATGGATTTAGCTGACAGAACAGTGATCTTGAAAAAGCTTCTAACTTTTCTTGAGGCCGACTGCAGTTGATGAAATTTCATAGAGTGGATATATATAATCGATGGGTGCGAGCATTTTGAAATATGGTTGTACGAATATGAGATGAGAGGTGCGAAGTGTGCCAGTATCAAGTGCGAAGCAAAGATCTGAGGCTCAGATTATGGCAGAGCAGTAAAACAGGGTAGTAAGAGATGAAGTGTGTGAAGTCGGTATATTGATCCTAACCGAAACTGTAATCTTGCATTGTTACATGCTATTCTTCAGTTCAAGTATTCCAGTAAACTCTTGTAATCAATCTTGTAGGCAGTGAGCCTCCTTTGAGTAGTGAGCTCTGGGCAGTGTGCCCAAAGGCATGTGCCTTCCCATTTTGTAATACTTTTAATAGAGTATAAAATCTTGTGGGTTAACCCCCACCGTGGTTTTTCCCTTAACGGGGTTTCCACGTAAAAATCCTGGTGTTCATGTGTAATGATCTTGTTGTTGTTGTTTCTAAGTTCATGCTTCTTTCTTTTGAATGTATGTTGTAATAATAAGTTTTGCAGAACACTGATTCACCCCCCCTCTCAGTGTTCCTTAATCCCAACAAAAACCACATAACTAGATATATAGTAGTGGAGGAATGTGGACCAAAACAATTAAGTGTTCTACTCTAAATCACAATGTACTCTATCTTTCTGGACTTAGTTTGTTAGAGTGTATGCTTCCGGTACAAGTTATAATAGAACAAACAACCAAAATCCATCACACATGAACACCAGGATTTTTACGTGAAAAACCTAAAACTGGGAAAAACCACGATGAATGTTAGCTCACAATATATTATGTAGGATCAATACCAAATTACAATAAAGGCTCACTGCCCAAAAGAAGTGCTCACTGCAAGAAAGCTCACTGCCTTAGAGAAAGAAAGAAGAAAGGAGATGGTTCACTGCCAAAATGAACTACTCAGATTGCATCTACACATGCATGAATGCAGCTCCAATGAAAGCTCAAAATATTGTCTTAAAACTCTTCATCTTCACTGCTTTGTTTCACTGTTCTACTTTTACATTGAACAGGATCTCTCTTCTTCTGCTTTTGTCGCCTGCTCTACTTTTCACATATTCCTTATTCACATTCGTAATTCACACACCAAACATCAAATTCAATCTCATATTTATATCCGCAACAAACAAGATTTTTATATTAGGTCGGCCTAATGAAGTGTATCGTGTAGTCATGCATAATGTACTTTGTCAGCCAAATTCATTCTCCAAAATCTACAGTGGACCCAAAAAATATTTGAAACACCATCACACATGTCAAACTCAACTATTTTACCACTTAGGATTAAGTTCCAAACACCAAAACTTACCGCACACACATCATACTGTCATGTCGGTCGTATTCACAGACTTTTCACTGGTTCAATTCAACTATCAGACAACATCTTCCACTGTGGACCACAAGACCTATTCAAACCCATATCAAGGACTCTTCACCCATCATAGATCATACCTCTAGAACCACAAGGCAAAATATTCTTTTGCGATAGAATGCGGACCACTAAAACACATGCCCCGTCACAATCAAACTGCACCATACCAAGTAACGATAATTAGGCATTCATAATTGACTCTCTAATAGAACTCAAAACTTGCAACTCTGGATTTGGATACTTCAAACATGTGCTTACAACACCTCAAAACTGTATAACCAGATATATAGCAGCGGAGGAATGCAAACCAAAACAATTGAGTGTTTTGCTTTGAATCACAATGTACTCTGTCTTTCTGGACCTAGTTTGTTAGAGTGTATGCTTCCGGTACTTGTCAGGAGCTAAAAACATGGTTATAGGATCACCAAAGGAATACAAATAACATAGAAGAACCACATGATCTTGTCTTCTACTGTGGACCAATGCCATCCATTATACTGATGCTTTGTCTCTATCTCCTGTATACTGCTAACACTTAGCCAAAATGGCTAAGTCTTCTTCTCCGGACCAAAACACTATTCCAATCTTATTCCTTTGGTTGTTGCCATAAATGATAACATCTTCAAACATCATACACAAGTTACCAACAATCTCCCCCTTTGGCATTGATGGAAACATTTGATTTGAAAAACTATTACAACTCCCTCTATCTCTTTATACACTGCTCCCTTGTCTTCATGCTTCTTTTATTGTTTTTCAAAAAAAAATTCACATTCCTTCTCCCCCTTTGACATCAATGGCAAAGGTGTATAATATAGAGATATGCACAAGTTTCCAAAAATTACAAAACTATTTTTCTACTTTACCGCATATATACAAGTGATATCAAAAATGCTTACTGTTGCTGTTCCGGGAGCACATCTTTGTAGATAAATTTTTAGTTGCACCAATTCTTCATCCCAGCTAGTCTTGGCATCACTCAAAATTAGTATGTGCCCATTAACCTGGGACACCAAATCTTCTGTTTTCTTCACTGTGTCAGGAGTTTCAGTGATTTGTCTTGTCTTGTCTGTTGCTGTTATTAACTTAGTTAGAGATGCAATTTTAAAACTTGCTACCTCCCGGAGCTAACCCATTCTATGCTTTATGATATCCCTTTGTGTCTATAACTTATGTATATTAGAATGAATGGTTTCAACTTGAGCCCTTTGATTACCAATAGCATCTTTTGTCGGATCATAAGATCTGGATATCTTCATTATCTAAGCTTCCCATTTATCTATTTTATCTTTTATATCCTTAGTCTTAACCAGCCATGTAAGACAAAATTGATATAATTCACTAGCTTCTTTAAGAGCTAACTATGCATATTCTATACTTTTGTCTAACAAAATTTTATCTTGAGAGGTTTTATCTTTTAGCTCAACTAATCTCTTACTGTCTATTTCAGCTCATACCTTTTTATCAGCAACTTTCTCAAAAGATTCAAAATGGGAATTCATAGACTCCATAAGCCTTTTCATTTGAGCTGTGGGAGAGAGTGTTCTATCTCTCTGAACTCTGGGCAAGATCTTTTCAAAAATATTTATTGCTTCACCAAGTAGCTCCCTATCTTCTAGATGGGATTTCAACATCTCTTCTTGTGCAGTAGCTTGAAAAATTGTTCCAAGTCTTAGCTTCTACAGAGGGGACATTATAGCAAGGTTGATAGGTCCTTGTAAAAGCTCAGGAGTAGTCAAAATTTGAGATTCTTTTGTTTCTCCAAGAACTCCCTTAAGGAGTTAGTAGTGCCTCTCTTCTCTTCACTATGAGACCCTTCAGCTTCTTGTCTCTCCGAAGGCAGTTCTTGGCTATGTTCTTGTTCATTTCTTTTTGACTCTAAAGCAGGAACATCCATCATTTGTTCATTTGTCTCTTCTCTTTGTACTTTTTGATCTTCAAAGGCATTTTATTCTCGTGTTGCCTCTTCTTCCTCAAATTTATTTTCTTCCTCTGCCTCTCTCTTCTCTTTATTTTGTTCAAAGTTTACCAGAGGGGTAACTGTGCTTTGATCCACATTTGTCTCCAGAACTGTGTTATCCTCACCAATATTTTGTTCTTCTTCATCAATGTCAACAATGGTTGAAATTTGTAACTCGTAACACCTTTAGTGTTATCTCCTCTGTCTCTTTGACTAGTTTCTCTATTTCACCAGACATCATAGCTTTGACTCTTTTCATGGTCTGAATTCTTCACTTAGCCTTTTGGTAACTAGTGTTTTTTCCTCAGAGGTGATATCTGGATAGAGTTTTAAGAAGACATTCTTTGATCTCAACATCTTTGGCCATTGCTCCTTCTTTCCTTGCTAACATTATACTAGCCAAACTGTCTGGTAACTCATCTATTACTTCAATCAATGTTTTACAGAACATATCTAAGTATCTTAGCACTACAGTTTCAATAGTTACCTTGTCTGCATCTGATCTTTCATCATACATGTCAACAATAGGTTTTAGGGTACCATGTTGAGCAAATGCATTGACAATTGCTTCCAAGGAAAGTGTTGCTTTACTTTCAGTCTTTTCATCTTCCTTCCTCTTATTGGACTTTTCTGAGGACTTCTTCTTCTTATTAGAGGAGGTTTCCTCTATTCTTTCCTGTTTTACTTCAATCTCCTTATTTTTCTCTATTGTTCCCAGTCGATCAGGATTTCTCTGCAATTTACCGCATTAGCTTCTTTTCTGCCGAAATCTTTTTCATAAGATATGCATCTAGTCTTATAACTTATATCTTTGTGTTGGATATCAGCACCACATTTCTAGCTAGGGGAGTAGGATTTTGCATTAAGCTCCCCCTAAGCCAGAGTTCTCAATTTACTTCCTAGAGGAAGTACCAACACCAGAGTCTGGAACGGACTCACCCTTATCTTTCTGCACTCCCTTCTTGACCCACATTTGATTCATCTCTTTTTTGATCTTTGCTAGAGTTGCCTTTTGTACTGGTTTCTTCATTTCAGCCTGATTATCCTTCTTCACATCCCTACTTCTGCAGAATCTTGCAAAGTGTCCAGGCCTGATGCAATTGAAGCATACAACATTTCTCTATCCATTGGTCATTTCATTCACCTTGATCTGCATTGGTTAGACTTGTGACCATATCTATTGCATGCAAAGCAATTCCCATTGAAAGATTGAATATTCCTTCCATTATTATATTTGTTCCTTGTCTAATTCTTTCATTCACTAGCTCTATGACCAAACCTCTTGCAATTAACGTAATTACCTCTGAAAGTTTGAACTTTCCTTCCATTGTTGTAACTATTCCTTATCTGACTTCTACATTCATTAGCTTTGTGACCTACTTTATTGTAGGTGAAACACTAATTAGAGAATGATGGAACATTTTGATTTACTCTACTCCTACACTGAGTAGCCTTATGACCAAATTTATTGCATGCATTACAATAACCATTGAAAGAATGGTACATTTGAGCATTTGGTTGCCTGACCGGTGGTCTTCTAGGTATGTTCCTTTGATTCTGAATCTGTTTGTCTTTGTCCTTCTTGATCCCAGCATTCCTTTCTTGATCAGTTTTGGAACTTTCACCTTTCTCAAATCCCAATCCTTCCTTATCATTAAGACTCTTCTGACTAGCAAGTATTCTATCCAATTGGGCAGCACTTACTTTGAATTTTTCTTCCTGACTCCAAGCATGTTTCAAATCAACTTTCAGGTCCACAACTTCTTGTTCAAGATTAGTGCAGTCTTTAGTTTTACTTTTTACCAGCTGATTTAGGTCTTCATCTACTTTTGCTCTTTTTACAACTTCCACTTTCAAATTACTCAAGTTGTCTTCTGCAAATATCAATTGTTCACTAACCTCCTTGTATTTTTCTTTGAACTTCTTGACTTGCTCCCTCAATTTTTTTATGCACTCATCAGCTTCCTTAACATTATCTTCCAGATCCCTATTTTCTATTTCATCCTTTTCAAGATCTGCCAGTGCAAGTTTGAGTTCTTCTTCATTGACCAGTGTGCATTCTTCTTCATTCTCAGTTGCATCAATTTCTCTAGGAGGAATAGGATGTTTTTTACCTGCCATGTGTTCAGTCTCCAAGATCTTCCTCAAGTTGTTAGACTTCTTCTGAGGACCCAGACTCTGATACCAATTGTTGAACACCCAAAGTACTAAGAGGGGGAGTGAATCAGTACTTTATTAAACTTATTACTTATTGAACTAATAATCCATTTACCGCATGCAATAACAAAGCAAATTAAACATAGAACAAACAACCAAAATCTATCACACATGAACACCAGGATTTTTACATGGAAAACCCAAAACTGGGAAAAACCATGGTGGATGTTAACTCATAATATATTATGTAGGATCAATACCAAATTACAATAAAGGCTCACTACCCAAAAGAAGTGCTCACTGCAAGAAGGCTCACTGCCTTAGAGAAAGAAAGAAGAAAGGAGATGGCTCACTACCAAAATGAACTACTCAGATTGCATCTACACATGCATGAATGCAGCTCCAATGAAAGCTCAAAATACTGTCTCAAAACTCTTCATCTTGACTGCTCTGTTTCACTGTTCTACTTTTACATTGAACAAGATTTCTCTTCTTCTGCTTTTGTCGTCTGCTCTACTTTTCACATGATCCTTATTCACATTCACAAGTCACATACCAAACATTGAATTCAATCTCATATTTATATCTGCAACAAACAAGATCTTCATATTAGGTTGGCCTAATGAAGTGTGTCGTGTAGTCATGCATTATGTACTCTGTCTGCCAAATTCATTATCCAAAATCTATAGTGGACCCAAACAATATTTGAAACACCATCACACATGTCAGCCTCAACTATTTTACCACTTAGGATTAAGTTCCAAACAACAAAACTTACCGCACACACATCATACTGTCATGTCGGCCTTATTCACAGACTGTTCACTGGTTCAGTTCAACTGTCAAACAACATCTTCCATTGTGGACCACAAGACCTGCACAAATCCATATCAGGGACTCTTCACCCATCATAGATCATACCTCTAGAACCGCAAGGCAAAATATTCTTTTGTGGTAGAATGTGGACCACTAAAACACATGCCTTGTCACAGTCAAACTGCACCATACCAAGTAGCAATAATTAGGCATTCATAATTGACTCTCCGGTGGAACTCAGAACTTGCAACTCTGGATTTGGATACTTCAAACATGTGTTTACAACACCTCAAATCCACATAACCAGATATATAGCAGTGGCGGAATGCGGACCAAAACAATTGAGTTTTCTGCTCTGAATCACAATGTACTCTATCTTTCCAAACTTAGTTTGTTAGAGTGTATGCTTCCGGTACTTGTTAGGAGCTAAAAACTTGGATATATGATCATTAAAGGAATACAAATAACATACCAGAACTGCATGATCTTGTCTTCTACTGTAGACCAATGCCATCCATTATACTGTTGCTCTGTCTCTATCTCCTATATAGTGGTAACACAGCCAAAATGGCTAAGTCTTCTTCTCTGGACCAAAACACTGCTTCAATCTTATTCCTTTGGTTGTTGACATCAATGACAACATCTACAAACATCATACACAAGTTGCCAACAGTTCTTTGTGTGCCCTCATTATCAACTAATCTCCTATTGGTTTATCAAATCACTCACACATGTCCAAGCAAGCAGGTTGAGTTCACTCCTTATTCAGTGGTGATTAGTGAAATGCATAGTGGTTCTATAGTTGCAGTTGGGAGAGAAGATCATTAGTCATAGCTTTAATTATCCATTTTCTCACTTTGTTCCTAATCCTCCTTCATTTTTTTTGCTCACTCATTCTGACGATGTAAGTTATGGAATGAGTGGTTTGGCCATCTTAACTTCTGCTACTTGTAGCAACTCAACCAGTAGAGCATGCTCATAGGGTTGCCTTCAGTTCAATTTTCCAATGGTGTTTGTTAGGGTTGTATACTTGCTAAGCATCCTAAAGAAAATTTTGATAAAGGAAAGGCATGGAGAGCTTCATAGATACTAGAGTTAGTTCATAGTGATTTGGCTAGTCCATTTCTTCATCTATCCTTTAGCAAGGCTAGATATATCCTAAAATTTATTGATGACTTTTATAGATATATTTGGGTATACTTTCTCAAATATAATTCTGAGGTATTTGATCATTTTCAAGACTTCAAAAATTTTGTAGAGAAGCAATCAAGGAAAGCCATCAGGGTTTTGTGCACTGACAATGGTGTTGAGTATGTCAACCATCATTTTGAGCAGTTTTGTACTTCAAAGGAAATTGATTTGCAACATTCAATTCCTTACACTCCTTAGTAGAATGGTGTTACAAAATGTAAGAATAGGTCATTAAAAAAAATGGTGAACTGTATGATTCATTCTAGATCTCTTGCACCACAGTATTGGGCAGAGTCCATTAACTGTGCCTGTTATATCCAAAACCAAGTTCCTCACTGAGTCTTTAAGGGAGTCACTCCTTTTAAATCTTAGATTAGGTCATTAAAGAAAATGGTGAACTGTATGATTCATTCTAGATCTCTTGCACCACAGTATTGGGCAGAGTCCATTAACTGTGCCTATTATATCCAGAACCAAGTTCCTCACTGAGTCTTTAAGGGAGTCACTCCTTTTAAATCTTAGATTAATCAGAAACCATTAGTTAAGCACTTTCAATTTTTTGGTTCTCTTGCATGGTCCAACATTCTTGTAGAGAAATGTAAGGCCTTGGATTTATATAGCAAGCCTTGCATATTTGTAGGCTATCCTGATGATGTGAAGGGTTATTGGTTGCTCCACCCTACTACACATGATCTATTCATCGAGAGGAGTGTTCATTTCGAGGAAGGATCTTCGAGCTCCACTCTTGTCACTTCTTCAGCTCCTTCTACTTTGACATTTGAGTCACTTGAGCTACATGATAGATCTTTTGATGATTCAGATTCACCTAAGAAGATTCCTAATGATGAAGAATCTTCTTCCTCCACTTCTTATGCTAGGAGTGATTCTAAGGATTCACCTCCCTCCTCCCCTAGTCATCATTTAGAGGTTGATGATTCTCCTCCAGACTCTCTAACTTCATGTCCACTTTGGACTTGACAGACATTGCAATCTATAGGTGATTAGGTTGGAGATCCATCAGAAACTAGGTAGACTTGTTCATAGTCCAGGATTCTCCACATGTCTTCATTGCTACTGTCTCTTATTTATATTCCTTTCAAGAGGCTTATGGTATTCTTGAGTGGGATACAACTATGCAGGAGGAGTATAGTTCCTTGATGAGGAACCACACTTAGGATCTTACCCCTATTCCTAAGGGAAGAAAACTTGTTCAATGTAAGTGGATCTATTAGAAAAAATTTGTCACAAATGGGTCAGTTGATAAACATAAGGCTCTTTTAGTTTCCAAAGAATTCTCTCATGTTCTTGGGATTGACTGCTTGGACTTTTATATTAGTTGCCAAAATGAACTCCATCTGACTTGTCCTTGCTATTAATGTATCCCATCATTGGGAAATTTACCAGATGGATGTGAAGAGTGCTTTTCTTCATGGTGGCCTATAGGAGGAAATATACATGGAGTAGCCACAAGGGTTCATCCAAGACCATTCACTTGTTTGTCATCTTTGGAAGTCTCTCTATGGCCTCAAATAGGCCCCTCAGGCCTAGTATGTCAAGATGGACTCCTTCCTTCTATCATTTAGGTGCACTTAATGCCATTCTAATCTAAATGTTTATATTCTATAACATGATGATACTCTCACCTTCCTTGTTCTCTATGTTGATGACTTTTTGCTGATAGGGAGTTCCTCATCCACCATTGTGGCAATGAAAAATGCCCTTCATGATATGTTTTTGACGACTAACTTGGGCATTTGGCATTATTTTCTTGGGATTGAGATCTTCCATTCTAATTCCAAGATAACCATCACATGGTCCAAGTTTGCTCTAGTTTTGATCTTGAGGTTTCATATGGCTAACTATAAGCATTCTCTGACTCCCTTTCTTTCTAGAGTCAAACTTGAGACTCATTGTTCTTCACCTTTCGTTGATGGCACTTTATACCGATAGCTTGTTGGTAGTCTCATCTGTCTGACCCATATGAGACCTGACATTTCACATTATGTAGGCATGGTCTCTCAATTGATGTAGGAGCCCCATGAGATGCATTGGAAAGTAGCCAAGAGGTTTCTCCACTACATTCAAGGTACACATAGTTTTGGGATTCACTATGCAGTGGGCATTGATATTGACTTGGTGGGCTTCACAGATTTAGATTGGGTAGGCAATTCTTACGATCACAAGTCTACTTCTAGTTACAGCTTCTCACTTGGTTTTGATCATGTTTGTTAGTAGAGCAATAAGGAGTCTACTATTTCTCTATCTTCTACTAAGGCCAAATATCAGGAGGCTACAAATACTACCATTGAGGCCATTTGGCTTTAGAATCTTCTCACTAAGTTTGGTATCTAAATCAAATGGCCATTAGTCATATTTTGTGACAACTAGAGTGTTATTCAGATCTTATGGAACTTATTCCATCATCAACGGACCAAACACATTGAGGTCCATATGCACTACATCCGGGAGCTCATTCATGGACATGACATCGATATCTTCTACTGTCTAACTTCCAAGTATGTCGTTGATATCTTCACCAAACCCTTCATAGAAAGAAAGTACCTTCATATGCGAGCTTTTTTGGGGGTGTGAGAGGTTTCATCTTCAGGGGGCTACCTAGTCCTACTCAGAGTTCTGACTCTCTCTACTTTTGGGGGGCCTTTTCTCTCTCTATTTGGGGACTTTTCTCTCTTTTCAAGGGGGATTCTTCTCTTTGGAGGGATTTTTATGTACATGGGTACCTCATCAGGTTTCATTTACTAGGACCCATCTTTTCACCCACCTAAGCCATTAAGGGGGTGTTAGTGTAGGTTTTCATTTTCCTAGTGGGTTATTTATTTTCCTATTCCTAGGTTTTTCGTACACTTCTAAGTTTTCTTAGGATTGATAATGTGAGTATTAGTGTGAATGGGTGAAATGTATCATCATCTTCCTTGGGAGTTACACTTGCCTATTTTAGGCTATTGTGGTGGACTGTTCCCATTGGTTGTATTTGCCACCTCTCCCCTCTCTCATATTCTATATATATTCACTTCCTAGCTAGTCTTGTAATTGTATTTTTGTAGCTATTTCCTTTTACATTACTCTAATGCTATTTTGCTCTTTGAGCCTTTGCATTTCTCTCTTAGAGACTAACTTTGTTTTGTTATTTTGATCTATGTGTCATTTACATTCAAATTTATTATCTATTTATTGCACTAATTTTTCTAGGTCATTCATCTTTTCAGATTCTAACACTAACTAGGTACAAATCCTTGGTGTAGATAATTGTATAGATTTATGTGATGAATATTACTCTCTAATTTATTAAAATGTATAAAATGGTGGAAACTATTCCTTTTGATTAAGGATGTGTATTGATGTTAGAGCATCTAGGGTGTAGGAATCTAAATCTTGCATTGACCAAAAAATTATTTTTTAATGTTTGTT
This sequence comes from Cunninghamia lanceolata, assembly GCA_027924645.1. NCBI lineage: Eukaryota > Viridiplantae > Streptophyta > Pinopsida > Cupressales > Cupressaceae > Cunninghamia > Cunninghamia lanceolata. Next base: position 4,912,157 of record BSBN01000997.1, on the reverse strand, counting down.
TATTTTGTAGGTATTTTCCTAGTTTTCTAGATGTTTTGGGTTATGTGTGTGAATTTTGTGGCACCACAACTTATCACACTTATGTTTTATTAGTTCAAAGCTTAATGTCTGTAAAAACACATGCAGTCAAACTTTAGTAAAATATGTGATAGCTAGTTATGAAGATCTTAGATTACAATTGGGAACATAGGTTAAGTAGAACATCCTACATGTTCCTAATCCATCATCATTATAACAACTTCCTAATCCATTATCCTAATCCAATTTTCATCATTTACCCTTATCATAATCCACAATCCCCAATCATTTTCATCTTAATCCAATCCTTAATCAACCCTCCATCTATTATCACTCATAATCAATTATCCTAAATCATCCTATCCATTAACCAATTTCAATCCTAATCTCATTAGTGAGATTAATCCTTCATCCATAATCCACATCATAATCCATTACATTACCCAATCATAATCACTCCATCCCTAATCATAATCCATATCATTTATCCATCCATTCATTCCTAATCATCACATAATCCAATTACCCTTCATCCAAAAGTAACCATCTTTCATTCCTCTATTCATCCCTAATCAAACTCCAATTCCAATCCTTAATCCAAAAATCATCCTTTTCAAATCAAAAGTTGGTTAAGGACTTAACCTCTTTAAACCCTCTCTAAATTCCAAGCTTAACCCATCCAATTTCAATCATTTTCCTCCAAATCATCATCCAAATCAACATTCAAAGGGGCCTCGCCCTAATCAAAATCCAATCCTATCCAACCATCCAAGGGTCCTTGGCCTAATCTAAATCAACCCCAATCAATCCAAATCCAATCACGATCATGTGTCATCTATTGTTGACCTTGACTAATCAAATCCATCCTAGTATCAAGTGTCATATATCATTGATCTTGATCAATCCAAAATCAATCAATCCCAATTAATCCAAATCCATCCAAGCTCCCCTCTAATCCAAAATTAAAATTAATTTCATCATGTTATTCTACATCACATCATCCCAAATCTAAAACAATCATGACTTCATATATTTTCAATGATGATGATAGTCCTTTTGGCCAAGCTAAAATTGAAATCCTTGATGAAATCATCACAAGCAAGCTTGCTATAAACTATCCTCACCCATCTATAAGTGTGCAAGCACCCTTTGACCATGCATTGGCTAGCACAAGCTACACCCCCATGCCTAATTGCATACCCTATGGTCATCCTTATGCTACCCCTGACAAGGTAAATCCATTCTATCCTTCGTCCATCCCCCAACATCCATCCTCGTATGAAATCCTTGTTACCTCCATCCCTTATCCACATCCTTCATATCCTTATCCATCATATCCAAATCCACCATCTCCTTACCCATAAACCCCTCCATCTACCTTGTCATCCAATACATCATCTTGTTCTCCCACTAAATCCAAACCATCCTTTCTCCAAGGACTCCTCACTAAGAGTATCGAGAAAAAATCATGAAAACAAACTTGTGGAGTCACGTCGCCCCACTTCTCCCAATTCATCCAAGTGTGTCATTGATGATGTCCTCACTCACATCACCCCCATAAAACCACACCATCATCTTCCTCAATACTATGCAAAATCCTATCCAAAAAATCTCCCTCTCCTTTATCTACCCAATCCAATAAGCCTACTCAAATAATTGTAACTACATACTCCTCCCCCACCACATCTCCCATGCAAATCCAACTATGTCAAGAGCCTAGTCCAAAGCATGTTGAAACATCCACCCCCCTTTCTGATCATGATACAAGCATCCCATCTCTTCCCTCTCCCGATCTCGCACCATCACCTATTGATCCCCCATCATTCCTTTACCATCTCCCATCGATCCTTTACCATCACCTCTCAACCCCATTCCCAATCCATCATCTTATCCTCTTAGTCCTAGCACCTTCCTCCATGGTGGTCCTCTCATAAGTGAGGAACAAACTCTATCCACCACCCATCCTCCTCCATCCAATAATGGACTCACGTCTTTTTTCCAAAACAACACACATCCCATCGCACATTGCATGCTCCAAAACCTGAACTATCGAGGTAAAGGCTTAGGCCTTCACAAACAAGGTATTTTGGAGTCCATCCATGTCAAACTCCATCCATGCGCACATGGACTTGATTATATATATCAAGGAAAACAACCCAAAAGTGTTGGTACCACTCCCGTGCCTTCCAAAATCCACTCTTTCAATCCCAAACCTAGTGCATTTTCTCGCACCTCCAAATCATATGCCACCATCCCTCCTTCTCCATCTTATTTCATCCATTGGTCAAAAAAGCATGTGACCATACGTCCCCCATCTTATCTCATACATAAATCCAAATGTCCTCCCATCCCCAAACCCACTCTTCCCCCCTCCTCCCAACCCCTAATATCCCCATCCTCAAATTCCTAATCCCCCATCCTTAATACCCATCTATAAATCCCAATCCCCCAAAATCCCTAATCAAGATCGACAAGCGCACACATAGTCCAAACATTAAGCTTCCACTAAAGCCTAGTGATTCAAAAATAATAATTGGATGCCTCCCCACACAAAGCAAAAAATCCACAAAAGCCTAAGATTATCATGTTGTAACACACAATCCAAGAAAAATCCAAAATCCAAAAGGCTACACACACCCACAATCCCAAAAGCAAAAACAAAAATAGTGTGGATCCCTAAACAAAAAGTGACAAATCCAAGTGGAGCATCCACATCCCATTCCATTCCCAAATCCCATTTCCCATCAAAAAATCCTAAAAATCCTAAGTCCATTTGGGTCCCTAAATTCCCAAATCGGCACTCCAAACATCCCCCATGCCAATCCTAGAAATCCCTCATGGCTCCTAAATCCCCATTACTTCCCACTCCCCATCATAAACATATGCTTCCAAATCCATCATGGTGTGTGCAACCATGGTCTAAATTCCCCTCAACCCCATGACATTCCCACATACCTTCGTCCCTCCATCATACATCCCTATCCCACATATCACCCCCATCACATCCCTATGGTCCATGATTTCACATAATCCATCCATCATCCATTCATCATCCATAATCCACTATATCCATCCATCCCATCCACTCCATCTCCATCTCATGCAATCATCTGCCAACATACATGCGTGTCATAACATTTGACATGGTCCATTTGTGACATCTCTCAAACATGGGACACTATCACCTTGCTATGGAAACAGATGCTTGAGTCCCCATCCTCCTCCAAATCACTTCCTCTATCTAAATACACTCGTAAAAACTCTTAAAAATCAAAAAAATAAAAAAAGTAAAAAAGTAAAGAGAAATAAATTCGTCCAATGGTGAAAACCACTTTCCATGGTGCCTTAGGCAAGTACCATGATGAAAACCTCTTGCGGGCATCATGCATAATCCCCCATCCATTTGCACCCTACACTTGGGGGAAAATCTTGCCTCACCTATCATATTTCATCCTTTGTATATCTTTATCATCTCATCCACTATATCCTCTCCCATCATGTCCCATCATTTTTATCCACTATCTCCTTTTCCATCCTCTCTTCATTTCATCCTCTTTCCCCACTTGTGATCCTGAAAAGGACAGGGGCAAAATATGTGAGACATGCCTTGGACACCTCTTGGAATTCATCCCTTCCAAACATATCCTATAATGGCCATCCATCCCCACCATCATAAGGCCTAGTCATGAGTGACACACATCTTGAGTGGGGTACCTTTTTCCTATGCGACGTAGTCCTTGGCGATCACATCCTCTTCCTCCATCCATCTATCCTCTATCCTATATTATCCTTTCCTCCTATCCACCCTCCCCAATTCATCCTACTAGTCCAACTCCCCTCTATCAACCTCTCCTCAATTTGTGGTTTTGCTATAGTTCTAAAGGTTGAAGCGTCCCTTCTCCCCCATTACATCCAATCCTCCTTCATCCACCTATCCTAATCCTCCATCCACCTATCCCATCATCCCCATCTTATCCACCCCCTGACCATGGTTTTGATATCTTGAATATGGTCTGAGCACTTTATTCCTCCCCTATCGCACAATCACCTCACCCCTACATCCTTTCCTTTTACTCCCTATCTACTATCTATTATCCACAATCCACTATCACCTATCCTTTATCCCCTTATTTCTAATCCTTCCTATCAATTATCCATTATCCCCTTATCATTTCATCCAAATCATTCCATCATGCCTCATCGATAGACTCGACTTTCCCTTGTCATTGGTATCTAGCTTAAGGTTACCTACATGCGACCTAATGCATTCTTCCCTCCCAACAATCCAAATCTCCAAAACATCCAAATCTCCCTAACATCCAGAATCACAAAAACATCCTAATCAATATGCATCGCAATCTAGCATCCTACCATAAAATCATCCAATCGCATCCATGGTCTTGCTCCCAACCTTGTTGCAAGCCTTTGATCCAAATCATCCATCATATCATCGGGATATATCATTCTCAATCCTTGTGTTGTTCTTATCGTCAACAATACATTCCAACATCATCAATCCACCCATCTTTGGCTTTTCAACTTGACCAAGGGCAACATCATGTTTGTCTTTGAATATTTTTTGTGCATGCATTCTTTCTTGTGTGTATGCATTATCTTTTTATCTTGCATCAGCAGCGATCTCTATAACCTACCTGCCATAATGGTATCATGATTTTCCATATCATGGTGATATATGGCATATGGTTGCTTTTGACCTTATCGGTTGGATTTTACGCATGGGACACATTGTCACCTTGGTCCCTTATACCTCGGTGCATAACATCTCATGCCATATTAAATAAAGATGGCTCTCATTTATCAGTGCAGCATTACGCATAATTCATGAGTCGAGAGCCATCTTGCATCCATCCATTTTACTCCCTTCAATCCTTTCATCTCATCCTTCTATCCATCATCTATCCTATCATCTATCAACCCTCATCCTTTTTCTCCTATCCCTTGCATCCAATTTATCCTGACCTCCCCATCCATGTGGTCTTTTAAATTATACTCTCTTCTTTCTAGTCCAACCCTCTTCATCCTTTTGAGAGCGGACCTGTGCTCTTCAAACCTACCTAACCTGTCGAGTGGGCATAATCCCTATCATCATCCTTACCATCATCCCTCGTTGTCACTTTCACTTTGAGTGGTTGGGGCAACATATTATCTAATCCTACCACCTTCCTCTAATCCTATCCAGCACTATATTTTATTTCTTTGAAATGATGTTGCTTTGCAACACCATCTCAAAGAGTGGCAAAATGTAGAGTGGACATAATCCCTATCATCATACTTACCATCATCCCTCATTGTCACTCTCACTTTGAGTGGTTGGGGCATCATATTATCTAATCCTACCACATTCCTCTAATCCTATCCAGCGCTATATTTTATTTCTTTGAAATGATGCTGCTTCGCAACACCATCTCAAAGAGTGGCAAAATGTAGACATCTAAAATTGTCCACCTCTTTTGTCTCAACACAATTCAACCCTAATCACACCATCATTTAACCTCCTAATTGGATAAATTACCATTTGTTCAATTAACCATTCAAATCCCTCCTTTTTAACACTATTCATCCCTAATTCATCCCTAAACATCTCTAAACCATCACTAACCACCTCTAAACACCCCTAAACCACCTTTTCTTCATAATTCACTGAATAAACACATGTTTAGATAGTTAATTGATCAATTCCCCTTCAAACCATGATTTTACAATAATTTATTGTCAAAATCACTATTCATGTACTTTCTACTATTCATATGTACATGCATTGGTACCTGCATCCATACCTATCCCTAGCCTAAATGATTTATTAATCATTTATCCCCTTCCTCTATAGTCCAAACATTAGATAAATTTTATTTATCTATTATCCCCTTTTCCCATCCCATGAATTAAATAAATATCTAAATTTATTTAATTCCCTATTTTATACACTTTTGATTAGGTGACCTAAACCTAATTAATTATCTAATCTTCTACTTGCACATTCCATTATCCTAGCCTAATCCTAGTCAAATCCTACACATCCTCCTATGTGTATAAAGGCATGGCCTTTTGTACAAGACCACGTGGGTCTCTTACAAAGGTATGGTCAAAGTCCTTTGTACAAGAGTCCTTATGTCATCATTCAATCCCATCCCTTCAGTTTATCCAAACCACTTTTCCACCCTTGATTCTTCCTCAATCCAAGGACATCCCTTATCATCCAACCAATGCTTTCCACTTGGAAAGTGCTCATGAATCCAAGCCTCTCACCAAATCTCATCCATTTATCTTTCAATCCAATCTTGACCATCCAATCCCTCATCAAAAACTCTATAAATAGCCACCCATCCCAAGAATTTTCAAGACTCCAGAGAAGCAAAGTAATGCTGCCATTTTGAGGAGCCACCTACACATCAACACATCAAAGAGCACATCCACATAACAAAGGTTTGCATTTAAGGTTTATTGTTTAGCTTCTTTTGTTGCATGCATTCCTTTATTGCTCTATTGGAGGTATATTAGGATTTGAGTAGAATAGGCTAATATTGTTTTGGTTTATTCTCCTATGATCATTTTCAAGTGTATACAGAGGGCATTAATATTCTTCATATGTCCATGTCTATTTTATATAATTGATGTAGATGCTCTTGTCATAACATGCCAGTAGTGACCTACCTAAAGTAATTGTTTCATTGAGATTAAATTATTCATAAATTCATTTATGTTGGTGTGATCTTCATTGATAACTGAGTTGGCCTTATCTGAATGTTTACATCTTGATAGGATGCCATCATAGCCCTTATGATAAAGCATTGCTACCACTTAAAGCAACAAATTTGGGATTTAGAGTTTTTGGATTTGAGACGTGATTTTGGATTTGGATGGAGGATGTTGGAAGTTGGATGTGGAATAAGGTGATTGAGGTTTGCTGGGCTTAAGTGGATAGGTTGGTGATTTAGATTAGGTTGGAGGATTCTTGACTCTCTATACTTGGGATGGTGGATTGTGGAGTTTGGATTTTGGATTTTAGATTTTAGATTTTGGATTAGGATGGTGATTAGGACCAACATTATTATACAATCTAGAAGGCAGTGGACACCTATTATATGTCAAGTGCTTCTTTTGATGTGGCTCCATGTTTTGAATAATTGTTGGATTTGGATATGTTGCTTCACTTGATTGATTGGTCCATTTTTCTTTGGGACCCATATTGCTTTTATGTGTCTTCCTTGATTTTTGAATTCATTTTCCTTTGATGTTTGATTTGGATCTTTTGTTTTGTATGCTTTCCAATTTTGTTGGTCTTAATCAATGGTTTGGGTATGTGGAGGATGAAGTTTAATGATAGGGATAGTGGAGGTGAAATGATTGTTGGTAGCAAGCTTTTTTTAGGTGCTATGAATGGTCCCTATCTCAATGTTTTCATTGGATGAAGTTGCCTCAGTGATTGTTGAATGATCACTAACATCAGTAGATTTTTTAGATAATTTATCTTTGATGCCTCCACCATGACTGATGTAGATTGGGATAGGCTCTAGGATGCCTTGCTCATGAAGGCTCAATCCTTTTCCTTGATAGTTCATGCTTTTACATATCTCATTTGTAATAGGATACTTGATTTTGAAGCATGGTGCTAAGCAATTGGTGTGTTTTTGAGAACTATTAGAACATTCTATTATCTCATCTACAAGAAAGCTTGACTTGATGAAGGTGGTAGATCCTAGTGTACACTTTTTTGTGCCTTGTTCATTGCTTGTGCTTGTCATTCCTTGATCATTTGAATGCTCAATGTGATCCATTGTAACTTACTTGTCCTCATGCTTGATGTGATTAAGATCTTGATTGCCACTATGCTCATTAGGATTACGTGTGATATGATCAATATCATTTACTTGATTGTCTATGTGTTCCTCGGGACCAAGTGTCTCATCATGGGAAGTGGATGTTGTTGGATGCTAAAAAAGATTATAGGGGATGCCCTCGTTATACGCTAGGTACATGAGGCCCAAGTTTCTGAAATGAGGGGTATGTCTAATATCATGGTTTGAGAAGGTAACCCACTCTCCTCCTTCACTTTGCAAGGTATAAAGTTCTTGCAAGCTTAGCTAAAAGTGACAAGTATCCCCTAATGGGAGAGTCTTTCAATTCTCTCCCAAATTTGTATACCTCGTTGAAACACAATAGTTCAGGTCATCCCCCAAGGTGATGAAATTGTTGGGTAGGCCCTCTAAAGGGAAATAAAATTAAGTGCTTATGATTCCTAAGATCACCTTATGGAACAAAGGAAGAGCATACACAACTTGATTTCTTGGGATTAACACAACAAAGAAAAGAACTAGAAAGTGTTTTCGATTCCCAAGATCACCTTTCAGTGCAAGGAAAGAGAATATGCACTTAGAAGTTCTTGCAAACACAACAAACAATGTTCATTCTTGGTTAAGAAGATAAAAATGTGCAACTAAACTAGTGATTAAAACATGGTCTTTAACAAGCATAGCTGCACAAAATGAGTTAGTAGTTTTAGAAATGATCTTGGACAAGTGATTTGCTACATGAAAGATGTGTTAGAAATGATAATTAAACCTCTAAAAAAATAGAAAATAATGTTATGACACAGCAAAATAGAGGTTACCATAGTGTTCTTCATAATTTTCTATGCAATTTCAAAAAAAATAGTTAAATTTTGATTTTTTATGAAAAAGATATGTGCATTTGAAGTTTATAAAGAAAGAGCGGTTTTGAATGATTATACATAAAAATCTATGCTAAATCTATAAAGACTGCCTTCTCCACAATGTAGTTTTTTTTTTTTTTTGTATTCATTGTAATATTTATACAAAAAATGGGTCCACCAGACCAATGTACATGATTAAACCAGGTTACAAAACTGCTTATGGAAATCTTGACAACTGATGTCCTTCAAATTCTGCCTCGCAAGGCAGTCCACAATGTAGTTTCTAAACTAGCCAGTTTGAATAGAAAAAGTTATTTTAGGCCTCAAAGGGAAGGCAGAGTCTAGTCTGGTGGTGAGGACCAATTTGGTCACATGCCACGATTGGTATAAAATATGAAGCTAATATTAATATTTGGTATTGGTAGTTACAAGCACTGTGATCACATGATGCAGTCATAGTCGTAATTTATGCTAACAGCTAGGGGTGGTGGAAGCCCCTAGTCACTAACATGACCACAAGGTCAATGGACAAGGGTGCTAGTAGATCAACATGTTGTGGTTAAGAGCTTGGCCACCCATACAACCAAAGGATAAGGTGAAATGGAAAAACATTTGGATAATAACTACCATATAAAATGTTTACCAAGTGTGTAAAATGACGGCGGACAAAAAAAAATGTTTTGACTAGCATACAAAATTAATGTTTTGACTAGTGTACAAAAATAATAACCAACGATGCAAGAAACTAACCAGCAGATAATGTTTTTACTAAAGGACAAATGACTATGGAAACTATGCAAGGTATGGTACATAATCTGTACGGACTAACAAAGGCAGAAACCCTAGGAGCCCCAAATAAAATAATTTTTTTGTTACCGAAACATAGAGTATTTTATGTCATTTTTCATCTCTTAGCCTCTCTAAACCCAACTGTGACCTTTGTTTTGTCCTAGGAGGCTTCTTGTGAAAGTAGACCCCAAAATTTCTCTAGAAATCAAACAGAAACCTATAAAAATAAGTTAGAAACGCCTACAAAATAAAGGTTAAGAGAGAAAACCATCCCACCGAGCATGCTAAAAATGTATACAGGAAATATAAAATAAAAATAAACGATTCAAATGCAAAAGATTAAAACCTTCAATCTACATTAACTACAACAATAGTTTAAGAAAATAAACCTTGAAAAATGCGAACAAAAGAAACTCTTGCCCACACAAGATTCCTGATGCGCCTAAGGCGATTATGCTTGAGTTGATGGAATGTGGTTGCTCATGGGGACAACATTACATTGCATTTCAGTTGATGATCTTTTTGAAAATAAAGGCAGGGATGGTCCATTTATAGAGTTTGAGATTGGATGATTGATGGCCAGGATTGATTGAGAGTTGGTTGAGGGATCAACAGTTTAGATTGAGTTGGTTAATTGGTTGGGAGATGGATGGTGGAGAAAAAAGGAATTATTTTTGCGATTTTTATGTGTAAAGGGGTAATTAAGGATTAATTAAGACCTTTTTAGGGATTTAAGAGGGAAAATGGGGGTTTAATAATAAAAAATATTAAATCATGTGAAATGGGAGTGGAGATTAGGTTATTAAGACTTAGGAAAAGTGAGTTAGGACTTGTGTATTTTTTTAGGTGTCTACACAATCAATGCACATCAATTGTACATCTTTTATATATAGAGAAGCCTAATATGATTTGAAGAAGAGGGGGATAGAGTGGAAAAAGGAGTGATAGCTAGTAGTGTAGTAGTAGTGAACAAATAGCTAATATGCCTAGCATGTATCAAACTCATGAAGCTATTCTGATTTGAATCAATAAACGTTTAGTTATTTATACGAATTTATTATTATTCCATTGTGCATTAAGGAGTGTTTCATTTTGTTGTGAGGTTTGCTAGTCCTTAATTGGACCCTCCAACCTTGATTGTGTTATGTAAATTATGTTTCTTTTCAAGGTCAAACATACATGACAAACTTTTATATAATTGATAATTTATAGAGTAGCTCACTAGATAACTATTCCTTTTGGGTAACAATATATCATGTTTCTTTCATGGTTGGAAAGATGTGCAAAGTCTTCATTATTCTTAATCAAAGGTAGGTCTATATCTACTTGCAACCCTTATTTTAGATTGGAGTAATCTTTAATCTTCATTTTCCCAAATTTCAAGGTAACCTAACTGGTGTAAAAATTTTACATGAAACAAAAAAAAGTTACCAATGCTATATTTATTAATAAAACTATGAATGACGTCGATATGCATAAATGATAAGCCTAATGGAAAATCCTAAAGAGAAGTTTGAATTATTTAAATTCTCATGCTCTTTTGAAATTCAAGTTTGTTTTGTTAATATATTCTTTAAATAATTTTGATGTCTATGCCAGTGGGGTACACAATATATTTATACAATTTTATGTCTAAATCTTATGATGTTACCTAAATCTTAGTTTTCTTGGGTTTGAGTTAGGATCTTCTTTATGATTATATTTAGTCCTTACTAGTCAACCCAACTTAATTGATTGTGTTGTATCATTGTTAATAAACAAGTAGTGGATCATTTAAATTTTTAACATTTAAATTGAGAGCTTAGGAACATAGGCGAATGGTATTGGTTTAGCAAAGAGAAGGGGGATAAAATATCATGTTGTTATAGAAGATATATAATAATCATGTTCAAAGACCATTCATTCATAGCTAGGAACTTAAAACTTAACAATTATAACTTTTAGAGAGATTTAACACGTTCCTTATGAGTTTAAAATTCTTTCAAAGTCATGATGGAATTACAAGCACTAAGATAGTAGGAACTTACATCATATTTAATACCAATCTTGTCAATTTTTGGATAGACGTACAAATTATGGGTCCCACATATATCCAATGCAAACTTAAAGTAGGTTTGAAATAAAATATTTGTCATGAGTTTGTCATAACAATCTAATATAAAAGGACTATTCAGATATATAGATGGACTATTCGGATGTCATCAAAACAACATAATTTTTTAAAAATATTCTCAAAGATGACATGAAATTTTAGCATATATTACAATATCAAAATATTCAACTCCAATTAAGATTAAATATTTAGGAATCTATTGACAAACCAATTATATTTTATTGGTTCTCTTTGAAATAATTCAAAACAATCAACACCATGAAGTTAGAGTACAATAAGTAAGTTGAACATTGTACTATTATAAAAACATTTGCAAGAAGACATTTTGTAGAATTTTGCATATTTTTGCATATTTTTGTCCTTTTTAATGTTGGAGCACTTTGGTATAATAGTCTAATAAGGTATTTTATTTTATGGAAAAGAGAATAAAACATTTTAATAGCAATAAAAAATTACAAAGTTGTGTAAAAGCGAGCTTGCCTTGGTTGACTAGTGTTAATTTTGTGGGATGAGAAAGTGATGGTAGCACAAAAGAGGATATCCATTTGTTTCTCAAACTTCAAGTGAATAATATCTTCCATCGTCTATCCATTGGCCATCTATTCATTGGGAATATCTTATGATTTCTAATAATTACGCTCTTCGTCCTTTATTGCAAGTGGAAATACTAGCTCATGATTTCGCCTATCAACTATAACCAGCATTACATTCGTGGATTTGCATCATGTAATCCACCAACTTCTTTGGGTTGCCTTTGGTAGCCTCAGCCAATTAGGAAAAAACCAAGTTGTTAGCCAGCCATCTTCATAATTTTTATTTATTTTTTATTGAACAAAGTTGGATGGTATATGAGAAAGCAGCATTAACCATTAGGTTCATAAATATTGATAATTTTAATAGATTGATCATCAATGTCAAGTGTAATATAGATGATACTATGATTAGGGTTTTTGCGTCGAGAAAATAATAGAGGAACTTAAAGGCAGGGAAAGTAAAATGCATGCATTGCTACTACCATCTTAATGGAAGGTGGTGAATTGGGCAATGTGAGGTAGGGTTAGTAGAATTGTATGAAGCAAAAACCCATTAACTTTAACTTCGTGTAAGTAGATATATTACAGTAAGCTTCTATAAGTCTATGAACATCAAATGGGCCAAGTTTCAAGAATACAGACTTAACAAAAAAACTATAATAAGTTTTTGTGAGTCCACAAACATTCTATGAGATGATTTTTATATGGAGGGATCTTCCGTGTTGAACTATGGTTGGTTATCGTCATCCATTCAGCCATAAGCTTATTACCCAAAAGTGAACATTATTTTAGCAAGAGATCATCGTTAAGCAAGACATGGCTATGTTTACTTGCATAATTACTAAGCAATAAGCTACAAGAGCATCTCAAAGGTTAAGAACTTGTGGCAAATGCCCCAACAGATGAACAAAGACTCTAAGCTAGTCAAATCTAAGTGTTTTGGCTAAGAATCGGCGCTTTAGAACGAGGAGTTGGGTTATTGTATGCACATATTGCTAGGTTTTGGCCATAGGGGTTGAAACTCATTAAGCTTAACTAGTTTTGAGGTAGAGGATTTATTCCCTCCCATCGTATTCCCTCTGTCATTCTTAGTCAAAGGCGTTGAGGTTTCAACCCTAAGGCTTAGGAACCACTCGTGGTAGAAGTGGAAAAACTTTGATTTTATGTTTAGGAGATTGACATCTGAAGCAAGTGTGAGGACCGCCCTTTTTACTACTGTTGTCATGACTCTTTACAGTGCTGTTATTGTTACTTTCATATTTGTGGGATAGCAGTTCCCGAAATTTGTCAGACTATTTAACTTTATTATGTTTTCGGAAAAACTAATTGGGTGATGTTTGGATAAGTTACTTTTCAGAAAAATGAATTAGAGATGTTAGAGATGATGGAAAATTGTAATATGATTTTTAATTATGTTAGATTGTACTAAGGCATGAGAATGCATGTGTTATTTAAGTTGCTTCGGCTATGATGAATTTATGTGGTTACTGATCTTGTAATTGAGTGTGCAGGGACTACTAATCAAACCACAGATTTCGGAGATCATTCCACACCTTGTTAATTGTTATTCCCTGTTAAGCCGATCTGGTTCCACGATGAACCAAGATCTCTTTGTGTTTGATGTCATGATGTAATGTGGTCTTTCGTATGGTCGAGTGGGTTAGGTTACCCTCATGTAATATTATTTTTATAAGTAAGTGTTGTAAAGAGATTGAATTTGAAATTTCTATTTTTATTTAAATTATGAGGCCCTTTTTCTTGTGCTTTACCTTGACCTGGGGTGTCTTGTATGGGTTAAAATTGACCCTGGGTTCTACCCCATGGGTCCAGGGGCCCATTTGGCATGGGTAACCCTTGAGTAACCTCCATCTAGTCAACTTAACCTTTCCCTGAAGTTAAGTGGCGAAAATTGGAGGTAGGAGGGGACATGATGGGTTGTACCAACACTCAACCCATCCCCTCTACTTTTCCCTAGATAAGAGATGCCATCCATTAGTAAAAGTTACCTCTTCTTTAGTAAGATTCCCCCATGTACTATGGGGACACCCATGTGAAGAAAGGAGAAAGAGGCATGGGTCACCTGTCTTGTTCCCATTTAACTCTTTTTTTTATTTCTCCTATGAGAAAGTGGAGTCACATGAAAGGAATAAGGAGTACCCTTGGGAATGGAGAGTGACATAAGCCACCTGGACAGAATAGTGATTTTTGGGAAGGGTGAGGAGGTGACAAGTGTCACTTCCCCATTTCTCAAAAAATTAGAAAGAAAGAGAATTTTGGGTTATTTATTTTCAAATTTTGGGATGAGAGGGAGTTAGTTGAATTTTGGGGAAAAACTTTCATTTTGGCCTTACCAAATATAGAGAAGTTAGTTTGGAAGATAGAGAAGGGAGAGGGAGTTGGTGGCTAAGCTTGGAAGTGAACTCTGTGGACTCTGCAACAACTTCATTCCAGGAGGGCTTTGCAAGGTTGGTCTGAATTTTACCTTTGTTTTGGTAGAACTGAAATGTGTATGAAATGTGTTTGGAATATGTGTTTAAATTTGTTTTCTGTGGGGTTCTTGTCGGGTGTTTGACAGAGCGTCTCCCACTTGGGAGAAATGCTCATCAAGTTTGGGGTAGGGGAGGAGAGATCCTCCTCGGGTGCATACCTGTTCCATCTTTTGGGATGTTGAAAGCCTTGAGGGCATGTATCTGTGACTGTATTTTGACTTGAGAGTCAAATACAGATTTCTTACAAATTGTGATCACACTTGGTTGAGACCAAGAGAAATTTATATGAGTTCATTTATCTGTCAGGGTGACACTCTGGAGTCGAGTGTATCCACTCTCCTGCCCCTTATGAAACTCACTGTAGTTGAGTTTCCGTAATGTGTAAAATGGCCACGGGTGTATGTGTGCTTTGGGATTGTTGTTGTTTCTGTTGTGAAGTGGAGTGTTTGAGTACCCAGGTGTGAGTATGGTCTCCCTAGCTCGGGGGTGACCCTCTTGCGGGTCTACGGTAGGGAGGAGAGCTAGACAAGTGGTATTTTCTTCTTTGTTTGTCTTTGATATGCAGGTTTTTCTCTTGGAGCTTTCTGGTTGGCTATTTATGAAGAAACAGATTATCTTCTTGTCATGAGAATTAGGCCTGGTTCATTTCATAGAGATGAAGAGAGAACACCTCTCTTGTTAATGTTGTAACTTACTGATATTCTGGGAGTGAAGAAAATCACCTCCCTGGTCTTGTTATTATTGGACTTTTAGTGGTTGTCATAAGTTTTCAGTTGTATACTGTTTGGGAGGAGAAAGTTCATATCTGGGAAGTTGGTATTCATGATTGAGAAACTGTAATTTGAATGTGCTTAAATTTTTAAGTTGATGTTTGCAACCTTTGTTCAATAGCAATTTTTGTGTTTCAAGTATTACTGAAAGGAATAAGTTCGTTTTTGCAACTTAATCTGAGTTGTTTACATTGAAAGTTTGGAATTGCTTCACTAGTTGAAATGCTGATTTTCTGTTCAATATTAAAATGGAAAAGACAGTTTTAAATATTTGTGTTATCCTCCCTATTTAATGGATTCTGTTAAATTAGAAGGATTAGAGGAAATCTAGCATGTAAATATAATCTGGTTGTAAATGTACAAGTCTTGTATGTTTATAAAAATGGAAATTTATACTTTAAATGAGGGGATAGCTAATTACTTTTTGGTGAAATTGGCAGAGATATATATCTAATTGTTATGACAATTTCTTATAATAGGTTGATTTGGAGAAAATGCTTAGAGTAGTGAATTTTGAGAAAATTGTGGAAATTGGAATTATAAAAATCTATAAAGAGTATTTCTTTTTCTCTCAATAAATTTATAAATATATATATAGAGATATATATATATTTCTCATTTTGAGTAATTATCATTTTAAGAAAATAAAAGAGTAATTGAAAGTAATTATAACTGTTATATATCAGTATAATAAAAAAAGGGGGATATATATATATATATATATATGAACTATATATATATAGATATATATAAATATATTATTGTTGAAATATATATATATATATATATATATATATATTTATATATGAATATATATAAATATATATATATATATATAATATATTATTATTATAATAACCAACGAATGGTGAAAGACTGTCAACATGTTAGCCGCGGATAAAAGAAACACAGTCGAAATTTTATTTGGGCGGTGGGGAGTAAACCCCACCGCGAGCTGTTATTACATATGGAGGTGTGGAGTGGGGCGGAGCCCCACCCACACCCCACGTCGTGGGAATGTGGGTGGGGCTCCGCCCCACTCCACATCTTCCCCCCTCTAAACCCTTATGCCTCCCGCGAAACCTTTCCGCCGCTCTGCGGCCACCGCGAAGTCTTGCCCGCCGCTCTGCGGCCACCACAGATCCCCGTCCGCCGCTCTGCGGCCACCGCCGCCCATGGCCGCCATCTGCTGTGGGTTGAAAGCAATAAAAAATGTAGGGCTTGGGCCCTAACATATGAATGGGTTATTTGGTAAATAAATTCAGTTTATTTTTATATAGCTCTATATATAGGCATATATATATATATTATATATGTCTATGTATATAGCTATATATAATATAAGAATGATTATATACATCTGTATATATATATATATATATATATATATATATATATATATATATATATATATATATATATATATATATATATATATATATATATATATATATAGGTTTATAAGTTGTGGGAAACCAATTTGTTCATTATTGAGATATTAAAATAAATATATTATATGTATATATATATATATATATATATATATATATATATATATATATATATATATATATATATATATATTTATTGGGCCCTCGTTTAAAATCGTTAATAACTATGTTTCATGGATATAGAGAAAAAAAAAAAAAATATATATATATATATATATAACAATTATAATCTCACAGGAGATGTTATTAAGTGATGAACACAACCACCAAAGAAGCTATATTACCATGAACAGAGTTTTATAAAGTGGTGAACCACCTACGTCTATTAACAACGTCATCCGAATTACAATCAGTGTATGAATCGTAATTAAGAGTAACAGTAACAACAGTAATTCTAAACAAGAGAAAATAAAATTAGATGTAAAGTGAGTTTAGGAATATTCAGTGATACTCTGGAAAGAGTTTCTCGGAAGTTTCATCTGTTAACGTACTTATAAACACCCGGAAAATGAAGAGGAAAATTACTCAACTCCTTGTGCAAAAGAACACTGGAAATAAACTTAAGAAGCCACCACTGACAATCCTTGTGGCCATATTAATCTCAACTGTAGCAAACGATCTCATATGTAAACCTGTAAGAGGTTCCGAAGAAGGAAAAACCAACATTGGAAAACACAGAGGAGAAAATGCGCGACATATCTCACACGGGATAAGAGAACTAAGTTGACGGACCCTTCTGTCAATTGTGCTTAGGTACAAGTTGACTAAGCATTTACGAAGAGGAGGAACCTAGATCGGGGAAGATTAGGAGACTGAGTCCAGCGAAATAGTAAACCAGCCTTTGTGACCGAGATCATCCTGAAATTAGGTTTGATATCAACAATAGCTGCAGTAATAACCCTGATTGACGTAAATCACGAAGAAAGGACAGGATGCACATAAAGAAAGTATAGAAAATGAAAGAGAGAGAGAGACCGAAATATAAACACACTAAATGAACTAAGAGATAGTTAAGGTAAGGGCGATAAAGATATAATCCAACTTAAGAACTTGTGGAAAGGGAAGAGAGGGCAACCAAACCGCCTTGTTGAAAATGCTAAGTCATAGGAGTAGTATGTTTCAGGAAACAAGAGAGGAGACAGACAACCGTGCCTGGCTGAAAAATGACTAAATAGGGAGATCACTAGCCGGTTTAGTTGGAACAAGGCGTCGAGGGGAGTGGTTCCTCTATCAGCGAACCACGTGCGTAAATGAGTGCAGCGTAATTTCCACTAACGCCGTAAGGCATTCTGCTACCGAACATTGCCGAGGGTTCGATTTAAGAACTTGGGTAATCTCACTCTTGCAATAGCAGCGTTGTATCGACCCTCTTGTTGATCTATATGTTTCCGTTTGCACGCCATTGTACTTGTATTCCGCCGATGAGTATAGTGTTTCGCCATGAGAGAACACCGTTGAGCATGCGTACGCATGCGGAAGGGGTTTTTAGGACGGTGTGAGAAAAGTTTTTCATATCTCGTGTCATAACCACATGACAGATGTGGCTATGACACGTGCGATGTGTGTTGTGATCACAAGGAAAATGTGGGCATGACAGCAAGTGTTTGGGAGATTATTGTAGGTCATCTTCTATATAAAGCAAAGGGAACCTACTTGAATCTCCATATATTCTTTGAGGTCAGAGGTGAGGTACACCTTAATACAAACTTGTCAATGGAGCCAAGCTAAGTAAAACCTTTCTAATTCATGATATATAAACTGACCCAGAGACTAGATGATTTCCTCCAAGAAAGCCTAAAGAGGCATTGGGAGATCCAAAAGCTCAATGCTAGACAGGGACCTTAAGCAAAGTCTGCTCAAAAACTTTAAAATTACGGTTCCAACAACACAACCCGAAAAGGGTATTTCATATGAACTGACAATTGGATTGGGTTAAGAAGCATATGAACTTGTTGAGAGTCATTGAAAGAAAACAAAAAAAAACCTTGGTAACATTTCAAACTCCAATGAACTTAATACCATAAGGTTCCCAAGTGTGCTTAACCTAAAACGTTAGTGAATGCTCTAAGGAGACTCAACCAATATTAATATGCGATTAAACTATAATTCTCAAATCACTGACAAACAAAATCAACATCATCTATGGAAAGAAAAACATCAACAACAATATCAATATAGTTATCTTGTAAGCCTTGGAAACAAATTTTTAATTTCTCTTAAATGTCATTTTTCATTATTATTTACCACAAAACTTGTACATTATCACACGCAAACAAAATGAAAAAAATTTAAAATAAGGAGACCAAAACTGATCAGCCCACATTCTCTTAGCTCAACTTACACTTGGTTTGGTGGTATTCATCTTTTCAACACAAGCAAAAGCAAAGCATGTTTTTGTTTACTGTTTACGTTTAACTTTTAGCTTTTAACCTCATATGTAACCGTCAAAGAAGCCAAGTTACAAAAGAAATTGTACGGACGAAGGTGTAATTCCATGTACAACAGCGAAGAACAAGTTGAGGATATTAACAAAAGTTAAAAACACTATGAATGTACATCATTCCCTTCGCTGTACTTTTCACTAGTCTGTATATTGCACTTCTCATTTCTCTACTTTTCAGAGCAACTGGTCAATTTTATCTAGACTTTGTGGTACTTGTCATGGCAGATACTACAGTGAAAAGGAATTTTAAAAATGTGATTTGTTGTTGAGTTTATCTTCTTATTGCAGTCTTCACGTGAAAAAATGTAGTCATTCATACCTGAAATCAAATCAAATCAATATGTCCATGTCTGAAATCAAATCAAATGAATATACAGCTACCCACAATCAAAGCAAATAAATGTTGTAAAAGTCAAGTAATATTCTTACAAGCTTTCCTTAGGTTTCACATTCTATGGTGTAGAAAAGAAGTGAACAATGAAAATCTTATCGATTATAATAAAAAATCCGATGAAAAGACTTAAGCGGATTCTCAATTTTTGGTGTACAAATGTTTGGTTTCTCCTTGTCCAATCAAATTATCAAAACCAAATCCGAATGATTGCTAAAGGATTGCAACTAGAGCTTTTGAAAATTTTGTTTAGTATTTTCTTGTTCGGGTTAAGTTTGTTTGTCTCGGTGTGAAAATGAGCCAAGGGGGGTTTGGACATTGCAAATATAGTGGCGGCAACTTTAAATCACTACAGATTATTTATACTTTTCCACACTAGTCAAAGAGGATTGGTGTTAAGGCACGATGTTTTTGTGTGACAATCTTTGTGTAGTCATTTGCATAGAGGCGTTGAGGTACTTCCAAATTTTTAACGAATGTGTTTTCTACTATTTGATTTTTTGGTAATTATTTCAATGCTCAAATCTTAATAGTTCGTTCTTTTCCAAAACTTTTGTATAATGTTGTGCTCTTCTTTGTCCCCCAAGATTTTGAAAGTTGAAGATGAAAATTGTGTGAACTTGATCGACAAAATGTTCGTCTAAAGGTTTTTAATTTTTTCGTAAAATTTTATTCGAGAAGCATTATTTTTTTTGTTGGCTTCGGTGCATGATGTTAGTGTGAGGCTCAATACTAAATACAAGGTAAAATTTCTAAACTTTAATCAACAAAATCTCCACACATTAACGTTTTGTTTTATGTTCATAAATTTTAATGTTTTAAATGTAAAGTTTTGTTGCCTTTAGCTAAAAAGGTCACTTGGATGCTTAAAACTTTTTTTTTTTAGTTTTTAGTTTTTTGTTATTTAATCTTTTTGCTACACAACATACCTTGATATTAGAGTTGAAATATGTTTTATTGTTTGTAATTTGACTTGAAAACCTTAATAAGATCAACTTTAGCTCAAAGAAACTTTAAAATATTTTGCATTCTAGTTAGCCATTTTTTAGGAGTTTATTGGACTTCAAAGATTTTTTATTGGAGTTACAAAAATATGTGTTTGTGAATCTTAGAAATTAACATTTAGTGTTAAATCTTATTTAGTTGGTATTACATTTTCAACTCAATGTGTACATTTCTTCATCCTAAAATGAAAGCACACGGTAAAGAATTCGATACAAATTTAGTGGAATTTAAGTGGGTTTAAATAATTTGAACTTGGGTACTCTTGAAATCATGTATTGAATTTTAGGGGTTTGGAATTGTTGCCTTGAGAAATTTGGACAAAGGTACTTTTGGGATTTATTTATAACAATATTCCTTTATTCATTTCAACATTCAAGGGTTGAACTACAAGCATGACTCCCAATGGAGTATCCTTACATGTTGAGCCACAATATGTAGCCCAAGACTTCAGCAATCGACTAGTATGCACATAAACTACATCGCTCCCATGCTACATAGGAAAAACCTAAAACATGGTGCTATGCACTTGAAGAATCGTTGGGAAAAAACACATGCATAAAAAACTTGAAAAAGGATGAAGATCAACGATGGGTAGAAAAGGGCCTTGAATTGCTATCGTAGGTGGGAGTCAAGTGTACATCCTGCAATACTCTTAGACATGACATGTGAACTATGCAGAGAGAGGATGTATATTATTTATTAGTATATGTGATAAGATTCATAAATTTTGAATCTTTCTTCTTTTAATAGCTTCTTAATCTCCTCGCATTAAGAGGCTCTTATAAAGAAGCGCCCAAATCTAGTTCTCGAATCACACTTCTAAAATGAGAAACTTGGCATTAACTTAAAAATTTGTGAAATATGATTATACCCATTATGTAAAGAATAACTTATTAACAAATATTTGATTGTAATTTATGGGTGTTGTAGTATAGATTTTATTCATTCATTTAAAGAAATAGATGAAATGGTGGAAAATAGGGATATTATGAAATACCATTGCTTCTTCTTAAATATAGAATTGCAATATGGTAGCTTGGAAATCTAAAAAATAGTTATATTCTTCAACGCCTCTCAAGATTGTAGGATTACAAACAACTTTGGTGACATAAGTAGTAAGAATATTGCAAACATTAAAATTTACATTGACTAAAGTATTGCATTTGCAAATTGCATGTATATTTTTTTCTATCTCAATTACAATTCTAAATTGATTTTATGTTGATGCTAGTATCTTCGTGGTCATTTTTCTACATGGTCTTTCTCTTCTTTGTTGCACTTATACATTTCTACTTGATGTTTCCAAGAGATTATACAATGGTTGACCCTCTTTACAATGATGTCATGTTTTGGAGCTTTATGATGTAAATGTTTTGCACAAATTAGGTGACCTCAAGAAATTTGGGAAAAGAAAGATTAAAAATACTCCAATCCAAAATAAGAGTTGCAAGTAGATATAGCACCTACTTTTGATTAAGGATAATATAGTTGCATGTTGGATATATTTGTATGAAGACTTTGCACATCTTGCCAAACACAAAAGAAACATGATATATTATCACTCAAAAGGAATAATTATCTAGGGAGCTACTCTATCAATTGTATAAAAGCTTGTCATCTACGTTTGACCTTGAAAAGAAACACAATTTACATAATGCAATCAAGGTTAGAGGGTCCAATTAAGGACTATCAAACCTCACAACAAAATGAAACATTCTTTAATGCATAATGGAATAACAACAAATTCACATAAATAACTAAAAGTTTATTGATTCAAATCAAAATAGCTTCACGATCTTGATACATACTAAGCATATTATCCATTTGACTATAGAATAGATCTTAAAGATCTTAATATTATTTCACCTTCTCAAAACTTTGTTCACTACTACTACACTACTAGATATCACTCCTTTGTCCACTCTATCCCCCTTTTCTTCAAATCACATTAGGGTTCTCTATATATAGAAGATGTATAATTGATGTGCATTGACTATAAAATATAGTACATCATCATAGATGGATGTGATAAACCTCAAAGGGTCCAAAAGTAAATGATTCGATCTTCAGTCGGCCTTGGAATTTAGCACATCACCCTTGCACGTAGCTTGTAGGCTTATTGGTAATGTGTGGTATCACTATCTTTGATGTACCTTGAGCTAGGAGTATCTAAATTCAATGTGGTTGCATGCATGACCCTTCTTAGGACCCATAATGATGCAGGTAACATTAGAAATTGGCATAAGTTTCAAATACTTGATGCATAGTTCAAACAAGTTATCATTATACAGTGAATAGTCTAGTATTGGTCCAATTAAGCTCCTTGAGATAGAAAATAGAAAGGTGATTATTAGAATTGCATGAAAACTTTATGGAACATGTAGGATGCTCTACTTAACTTATGTTCCCAATTGCAATCTAAGATCTTCACAACTAGCTGCCAATAGTTTACGAAAGTTTCACTGTACCTATTGTTACAAACATGAATCTTTAAATAGGCAAAACATAAGAGTGACAAATTGTGGTGCCACCAACTTCACACACATAGCCCAAAACATCTAGGAAACTAGGAAAACACCTACAAAATAAATAAACATTAAAACAAATAATTTTTTGGTCAATGCAAGATTCAAACTCCAACACCCTAGATGCTCCAACATCAATACACATCCTTAATCAAAAGGAATAGTTTCCACCATTTTATATATTTGAATCTTTCTTCTTTTAATAGCTTCTCAATCCCCTCACATTAAGAGGCTATTATAAAGAAGAGCACAAATATAGTTCACCAATCACACTTCTAAAATGAGAAACTCGGAATTAACTTAAAAATTTGTGAAATATAATTATGCCCATTATGTAAAGAATAACTTATTAATAAATATTTGAAAGTAATTAATGGGCGTTATAGTAGAGATTTTATTAATTCATTTAAAGAAATAGACAAAATGGTAGAAAAAAGGGATATTATGAAATATCATTGCTTCTTATATATAGAATTGCAATATGATAGCTTGAAAATCTCAAAAATAGTTTTATTCATCAATGCCTCTCAAGATTGTAGGATTACAAACAACTTTTGTGGCATAAGTAGTCAGAATGTTGCAAACATTAAAATTTACTATGGCTAAACTATTGCATTTGCAAATTGCACATATATTTTTTCTAGATCTCAATTACAATTTTAAATTGATTGTATGTTGATGATAGTATCTTTGTGGTCATTTTTCTGCTCAACCTTTCTCTTCTTTGTTTCACTTATGCATTTCCATTTGATGCTCCCAAGAGATCATATGATGGTTGACCCTCTTTACAATGATGTCATGTTTTGGAGCTTTGCCATTCTAGTAATTGAACTATTTATACTCCTTGTATCTTTCTACTACATTCATAACACTTTGTTTTTTCATATTGACCATATGTACCCTAATCTTCTTGTTTTACCACTCTAATCATCCCAAAATAGTTGCACATGAAGCTAGGACACAATGGCCACACAGGCTTGATACTAGAAGGGGAAACCTTATTTTAGAAAAAGCAAGTAGGGTGACCAATGTTGTGTCAAATGTAACACTAGAAGAGGGTACCTTCATAATCTAACTCTTGAAAAAAACCCTAGAGAAGATGACAAATAAATTTTCTTTTGAAGCCAAATATCAAGGTCTCACCTAACCTTGATTTAATCATAAATAGATTGGGATGGATCCAAAGAGAAACAACCAACTTCTATCAATCCCCCTAGTCTTCTACCAGTAATTTCTAGATTTTCTAGACCCCAAAACTCGAAAGGGAGTCGATATAAGTTGACCCAAAATTATGAGAGAATTGTTGGAGAAGGAACACAAGCAACATTCAGTTTCCAACATTCCAAGTCAATTTTAAAATCATTAAGATCTAGAGGTGATGATTTATAAAATTCCTCCTAAATAGATTGAGCTAAAATATTTACAACAAAAAAACCTTTTTGGGTGAAAAGTTAACTTAAAGTCATCCTTCCATAAACCCTTGGCCCAAGACAAAATCTTATGCTCTAATATTCTTTGAGACTAACATGATCCAATAACCAGTAGCTTGGAAAGAGGTACTCCTTTTGCCTCTAAATTAGAATCTAACAAATGTACCATAGGGCATTCTCTTAAGACATTCAAGATATGATAGCACAGATAAATATCTACTCACATTAATAGAAGATTATCAATCCTTCCATGCCTAACTAGGATCTAGTTTTCCCCAATCACCAAGAAAGAATAATAAAATGACTTTCATGCTCCTCTAAAACTACCACTACAAAAATGAGAAAAGTCACTTCCCTATCTAGTTGTCGCTTGCCCAAAAACCTCAAAAAACCTGCATGCTGACATCCTACATATTATCTTATCATAATTTTTTTATTGAAAACTATATGTTTTACCTTATTGATCTAGAAACTACTAGAGTTATACCCCAAGTATTTACAAACTTATAAATTTTATGTTGTCAAAATACACCTTCGAACATGCTATCCTCCACCAAAAATGGAGTTCATAGTAGTATAACATGTTCATTGAATCCATATTAATATGTAGACTATAAAACAAAGATCAACAATAGAATAAAAACATGAGACAATGACTGAGACACACCATGTACCTTGGAGAAACTTTGAATAGGTAAAAATCCAACAAGAGTAAGCTCAAAAGATTCTCAATCCACTATCTCCTAGCCTCATACAAATGCATACATTCCTTGAGGGAAAACAAAAGTTCTTACAACATGTACAACAAGATTGCAACACTTGCATCATATCCTTACACCAAGGAAACATGCATCTTTGTTACTACAACAATAAAAAAATGAATAATAACATGAATAATTCAAGAGGTACAACCCCTCAAACAACTCTCACAAAGCATATATAGGGTCTTCATGACCTTCCCTTATGCCAAAGAGAAGATAAAGCATCAAAATATGTGAAAAGGAACTCAAAAAATGTTTCAAATTTTAATTATGTTTGTAATGTGTTGAAACAACCACTTTCCACAAAGAGTTGGTTTTGAAACCAACAATTTTGTTAGGCGGTAGTTTCACATGTATCATCTATAGAAACTCATGATTTCACCATAATTGATCTTTTGATAGTTTAAACAACTCTAATCCAAGTTATCCCTATAGTTTTCTAAATGATCACAAACACGACTCTTAGAAGAGTACAAACTCTTTAATTATGAAACACACCACAAACAAGCATATCCTTCCTACCATGGTTTTAGGACTTCTCAAAGGACTAAAAATGTTAATTTGACCCCATGGTATAGTTTATTTGACCTAATTATCAAATTACACCTCCTTGTTGAGGAGTCATTTGGTCCCCAAAATCTTAGAGACTTAATATACATGGGAACTTCTTCCCCAAAACATTTTTTGTATACCATTTGGCTTGTTTAGTTAATTGACCCTTCAACCCCACTATTCATGTTCCATACTCACCTATTCTTGTTCTCCTCGTCATCTTCTCCAAAAATACATCACCTTCTAGCTCCTCTTGTTCACTTGGAGCTAAGTCATCTACTGAATGTAACACATCTTCCTCTTCATTTAACATAGAAGGTTTATAATCAAAGCTTATCTACAATGATAACCACCAAGTACATCTTCATATACAGAGGTAGTTTAAGATAAAATTCACTCTATCACTTTCTCAATAATATGAAAAGTACCATACCTGATAGGTTTCATCTTCTTAGTTGGCCCTTGAAATATCTCCTTGCCCAAATACACCCAAACCCTATCACCCACTTGGAACTTATGCTCCACTCTATATTGATCATTATGACATCTATAACAAGCTTAAGACTCCTTGATTTGTTTTTGCACGTGGAGATGGATCTACCACACCTCACCAATGAGTTTTTGATCCTTATGTATCTTCAAATCTATGTTTCTCAATCCCTCCTTTGACTATCCCAACAAAACATCAAAATGACTATGGGGTAGGTAAATGAAATATGCCTCAAGAGGAAACAATTTGGTAATGAGTGAAATACCTTGTTATAGGAATGTTGAGTGCACCCAATTGTTCATCTCACCTCTTGGAACACCATTGGTTATACCCACGTAGCAACTACACCAATGTTTTATTCATGACTTCCTTTTGTCTATTCATTTGAGAGTGGAAAATGGTAGAACGTTTCAGTTGGATATCCATTTTCTCCCATAACATACACAAAAATATGCCCAAGAAACAAGTGCAATTGTCTAACATGATAATCTTTGAAAGTATAAAATGAAGTGTCAGAATGTTTTCAGGATATAATTGTGTGCAATTTTTATTTTATTTTTACAATATGAGAAGAGATCTTCTACAACATTCCTAGTTAGGGTCATTTTACATGCAATCAAAAACACATCTTACTAAGTCTATCCACCCCCAGAAAGAGATAATTGTGCCCATTATTAGACATAAAAAGACCACTTAAAATTCCATGCAAATGCTCTACTATGGGCTCATGGGCACTGATAGGGGTTGGTACAGCCCTAGTTTTTGGTTACTTAGTTTATTTATACTACATAATTTATAGCCCTAAATAAACTTAGACACATCTACCTACATGTAAGGGAAATACACACATTACCCAAGCTTAGCAACTATTTTATACACCCCAAAATGTCCTACAAATTTTGAAGTATGGTTCATGTATAAGCAATAATAATCTCTCTTTAGGAGCATGCAACTTTCTCACATTGTAGAGGAGCCCATCCTTGAGTTGGTAATATAAATTTGGCCAACAATCACCCACCTTATCCCCATTTTCTTGTTATTATAACTCATTGAAATCAACACCATGATTATAATCTTCAACATACACTTCATTTACTAAAGGCTTCAACAACAAAACAACAATTATTGTTAAGAGAAGAGGTGGCCTAGAAAACATATCTACCACCTTGTTTATTACTTCATGATTGTACTTTCACTAAATGAAACTACTAGAAGAGCCCCATCCACTTGTATTGATGTAATAAATGGATTTTTATTTGAACTTTGCAAGTACTAAAGTGGTTGGTGGTCTATATGCACTATTGTTTCCTTGCCCATGAGATAGTGTTTCCATTTCTTAACTATAGAGACAAAAGCATATAGATCTTTATCATATGTATTGGAATTTAGGACAACCCCTTTGAATAGATCTAAATGATAAACATATCTCCCTCTTTGCAACAAAACAACTTACATTGTATTATCATAAGCATCGATCTCAACTTTCACAAGTTGTTGAAGGTTGGGCAATGCAAGAATGGGTGCATGACTACTTTTATGCTTGAAATTATCAAAATCATGTAGTTGTTTTGTACCCCAACAAAAAAAAATTCTAGCCCCCCTATTATAGAATACAACAAAGTAGCAATAAAAGACAGACTTAAAAAAATTACACATGTATTGGATAGCCCCAACAAAGCTCCTAAAGTCTTCAAAATAGAAGTGGGATTTGAACAATTCACAATGGCCTCAATCTTGCTTAGATCAATCCTTATTCACCATTCTCAACCATGTGTTCAAGATAGATAAGTGATGTCTTAAAAAACCCACACTTATTGTTCAACAACAAGGTATTCTCCCTTGGTGTAAGCATCCAGATCGGTTGTGGGCTAGAATTATAAAATTCAAATACTTGGGTGGGGATGTTGATTTTGAGATCTTGAGAATGGATTTGGTTGGAAAAGGCTCTGAGCTTTGGAATATGATTAAGAATGGGGCTTCATTGGTCAAGGATGGGCTCTTTTAGAATGTTAAAAATGGTTAGCGAGCTCTCTTTTGGAATGGTTCTTAGGACCTTCACCCCAGATCCTATCATGTTTTCCTCTTCTTTAGCCTTTGAGCCAAGTGTTTTTAGTAGTGGGATAGTTGAAAGTTGTTGACTTTAAGAGTTCTCTTAAGGTGGGGAGCTCCTTCATCTATCATTGTAAGGATTCTAGTAGATGATCTGACAGGGGATCTCTTGAAGCATAGGCCACCCTATCTTATTTCTTATTAATCAACCATGCTACTCTCTAGAGGATGTTGATGTTCTCACTTGGGGTCTGATCCTAAAAGAACTTATTTTGTGGCTCTTGGCTACACTCCCTTGATCGGATAAATGGTGAGAATAGGGACTTTCCTTGGTGGAGCAAAATTTAGAACAAATTTAGCTAGCCTAAATGCAACTTCTACATATGCTTGTCTTTCACAATAAATGTCTCACTTGGGACAATATTAAAAGAGGGGATTTCAAAGATTTTCAAAATGTGTTATGTGTGTTGGGAATTGAGGTGTCTCAACCTTTGTAAGTTCCTAATGTTGTATTTATTTATTTTTACCTACTATTGTAATTTTCTATGCAAATTATATTTCATCACTTTGCGGGAGTTGGCACAGTGATGTGTCATCCTACATGGAAGCTGACTAGATGTATTTTTTGTCCTCATATGAGGAGGTAGGCATTCCATTTTTTGGTAGAGGTATTTTTCCATGTGTCGGGATCTTTTGGATGTTGTAAGAGGTTTATGACTCGTAAGAACTATGATAGATTCTATGACATTGTAAGAGCCAGAAATAGAAGGGATGAGACAAGTGTCATTTGCATGTATGACACTATAAGAGGCATATTTGACTTAACCTATTTTTGGGGTGCCCAAGTTTGGGATATGACAAGTTGTAAGAGAATCATTTATTAATAGTCAGTTATGACAAATTCTCTTACAGCTGTAAGTGTTGTCATAGATGACAGATTTTATGACAATGTAAGAGCATCTATCATACCTATTTTAGGAAAATTTGGGACGCCCAAGTATGGAGGGTTGTAAGAGGTGTAATGGAATATTATACAAGTGCCACAAGAGTCAAACATGTGTTTGAAAAGTGTGCCACATGGATTTGGACGCCCATCTCTTGTTGCTTTCTCTAGAAGTTTCCTTCATGCTTGTATCCCACTATAAATATAGGTGCTTGGCGTTGGAGTGGTATGGTTCATTTGTAGGTATTGTTATGCTACTGGAATTACTCCAGTAATAGACATTTGTGTACTCTTGGAAGAACTTGCATTACAAGTGTGTTGTAGTCATCCTTTGATTTGATAATACATTGTGTAGGTTTTAGAGTGTGGGGTTTTTTACCCGAAAGGGTTTTCCCCATGTATATTTTGTGTTGTGAGCTTTGTATTTGCATTTGAATGTTGTTATTACCTTTATGTTAATGTACATCTTAATCTATAATTGTAAGAGATAAAAATTTGCATAAACCTTTCCTCATTAGATCAATGTAGGAAGTGTTTCCACATACCTTGCTTCCTTTCAATTGGTATCAGAGCCTGATCACCTTTGGTTCTATTTATTTGGGTAGAGGGTTTTTTAAGCTGATCTTCATTTGAGTGGGAGCTTGTGCAAATAATTTTGAAATCTTTGTTGCAGGAAAGAGATGACGAGCACATCTGGGAGGTTTGATATATAGAAGTTTAATGGAGGCAAATTTGAGTTGTGGAAACTCAAGATGGAGGACTTATTGGTGGATAGAGATCTATGGCTCGTAATATCCGAAACCATGCCATTGGACATGAAACAAGAAGATTGAGATATGATGGATTGGAAGGCCAAGGGTTTGATAAGACTCTACTTGTCTAATTTAGTGCTCCTGAATAACCATGAAGAGAAGACTACAAAAGACCTTTGGAAGAAACTTGGAGATGTTTATCAGGATAAATCCTCGGTGAACAAGTTATTCCTATGAAATAAATTATATTCTCTGAGGATGGAAGATGGAGGATCTGTCACTGATCACCTGAATACATTCAATATGCTTGTTGCCTAGTTGACCTCTGTTGGTGTGAAGATAGAGGAGGAGGATTGATGTATGACATTATTGTATTCCTTACCAAATTCATGGGACTGCCTTGTTATGGCCATTGGGAGTACCACTACCACCTTCAATATGGATGAAGTGGTTTCTTCATTGTTGTTTGAAGAGATGTGGAGAAAATCTTCTGAGTCAGCTAAGGAGGCTCTTGCGGTTCATGGTAGATCTAAAGAGGGGAAAGAAAAAGGATAAGAAGAAGGAAGAGAAAGGAAGATCCAAATCCCGTGGGAGATCCAAGTCTCCTAGAAAGTCCAACGCTTTGTGTTGGAATTGCGGCAAACCTGCTCACTTCTATAAGGAGTATAAGGAGGAGAAGAAGAAAAAGAAGAAGAACTAAGATTCAGATTCTGATAAATCCTCTCAGGATGATGGAGAAGCATTTGTTGCTGCCTTGGCAATTCATGCATCTAAGGATGTGTGGCTTATTAAATCTAGTGCATATTTTCACATGACCTCTCATCGGGGTTGGTTTTTGAAGTATGAAGAATATGATGGTGGGAAGGTGTACTTGGGTGATGACTCTCACCTAAAGATTGTTGGCCGTGGAAGAGTCTTGATTTAATTCCCTGATGGACGAGTGAAGGGGATCAATGGTGTTCTGCATATCCCTAGTTTGGCATGGAATCTATTATCTGTAAGTAAATTGAATGATATGGGTGTGCAAGTTGTTTTCTCGAATGGAGGATACAAGATGACTAGAGGAGCTATGGTGTTAGCTAAGGGTGTTCGGATTGGCACTCTATTTTGGCTTGATGCATGCAAGGTTCAGTGCAATGGTGCCTTTGTTTCAAAGAAGAGAACTTCAAAGTCTTCATCCTCACCATTAGAACTAGCAGCGAAGAGGACTGTTGCATCTACTTTTGATGGTAGTGCTTTCTAGGTACCTAAGGGTGCTCATTCTATGGAGATGAAACTTCCAAATGAGAAGACAATGTTATTGCACCAAAGGCTTGGTCACATCAGTGAAAAGGGTTTGAAGACCCTAAAAAATAAAAATCTTGTTGAGGGTATGAATGATTGTAACCTTGAGTTTGATTTTTGTTAACATTGTATTTATGGAAAACAAAACTGTGTTTAGTTTTATCCTAGTTCTCACAAATATTCTAAGGTGTTAGACTTGATTCATTCTAATGTATTTGGTCATGTTATTGTTCCTTCAATTTCAAATTTTGTTTACTTTGTTTCATTCATTGATGATTACAGTAGAAAGACATGGGTGTATTTCCTTAGAAGCAAATCTAAAGTCTTTAGTAGATTCAAAGAGTTCAAAGCTCTTGTAGAGAATCAGAAGGATAGAAAGATTAAGTGTTTGAGGACTAACAACGGTGGTGAGTTTTGTTAAGCAAATTTCAACAAGTTCTCTAAAGAACATGGTATTGAGAGGTATAAGACAACTCCATATACCCCTCAGCAAAATGGAGTTATAGAGAGGATGAATAGAATGTTAATGGAGAGGGCTAGGAGTATGCTAAGTGGAGCTAGACTTGAACAAAATTTTTGGGCTGAAGCTATTGCTACCACTTGTTACTTGGTTAACAGGTCTCCTACATTAGTGCTAATTGATAAGACACCTATGGAGGTGCGGTCTGGTAAAAAGAATTCATTGAGACACATTTGAGTATTTGGTTGTGAGGCATATGCACATGTGCCTATGGAGAAGAGGTCTAAGTTGGAGAACAAGGTAGTGAAGTGTATCTTCATCGGTTATGGCATCAGTGTGAAAGGGTATAAGTTTTGGGATGCAGTGACCGAGAGAGTTCTGTATAGCAGAAGTGTGATCTTCAGAGAGCTCAATCCTTCCTCTGATGTTCTACAACTAAAGAAAGAAGAGAAGAAAGAGGGTGTGGTTCAGCTTCCTTCACCCTTGAGAAAGTTGAATCAAAGACATCTGTTGGACGTGATGATGAGGAAAGCTCTAGTAGCTCTGAAAGTTCATAAGAAGAAGAACCTCAACCTCAAATTTTGAGGAGGTCCACGCAGATAAGGTGGCAACCTGATAGGTTTGGTTATTCATTGTATGATTCTAGTTATATTTTTGCTTTGATTTCTAACACTAATATGAGCCTAGGACCGTAAGGGAGGCTATGTGTATGAATGATGTAGATTCCTAGAAAGAGGCCATGGAAGAGGAGATGGCTTCCTTGAAGAAAAATAATACGTGGGATCTAATGCCCTTGTCTGATGGACTTAAACTTGTTGGATGCAAATGGGTTTTCAAGAAGAAGTTTGGTTCATATGGTAGTGTTGAGAAATTTAAGGCAAGGTTGGTCATGAAGGGTTATTCCTAGGTTGAGGGAATAGATTATGGTTAGTTTTTCTCTCATTGCAAAACTGGCATCTATCACATTCCTATTATCACTTGATATAGCATATAATTTAGAAGTTGAACAGATAGATGTGAAGACAACTTTCCTTCATGGTGACTTGGAGGAAGAAATCTATATGTCACATCCAAAGCACTAAGTGGTAAAAGGTGAAGAAAATCTAGTTTGCAAGTTGAAGAAGTCTTTGTATGGTTTAAAGCAATCTCCTAGGATGTGGTACCAAAAATTTGATGCTTTTGTGTTAAGTTTAAGATTTCTGAGATCAAAATCAAATCATTGTGTTTACTTTAAGATGGATAATGATCGCATTCTCATTATTGCATTGTATATTGATGATATGTTGTTCATTGGGAATGGTAAGAATTTGATTTATGATTTGAAGTCTCAGTTGTTAGCATAGTTTGAAATGAAAGATTTAGGGGCAGCCAGGTACATTCTGGGGGTGGAAATCAGAAGAGACAGAGCAAACAAGAAACTTTGATTAGGCCAGAGTAAGTATGTGAATTTTGTGTTGGAGAGATTCAACATGGTAGCTTGTAGACCATTGGTTGTTTTTATTATAATGGGGACAAAGTTATCTATTACAGATTGTCTAAAGTCTCCTTCTGAGATGGAGGATATGAGCAGAGTTCATTATGCTAGTGTGGTTGGTAGCTTGATGTATGCTATGGTTTTTACAAGACCAAACATTCCCCAAGCAGTGGGAGTCCTTAGTCAGTTTATGGCTAATGCAGTGAAGAGAGTGTTCAGATATTTGCGAGGTACTTTCAAGTATTCCCTATGTTATCATGGTTATCTTACAGGACCTTAGCATTCACTTTGTATTTGAGGATTTGTAGATTTAGATTCGGTAGGTGACATTGACAGCAGGAGATCCACCAGTGCTTATGTGTTCACTATGTTCGGTGGTGCTATTATTTGGATGAGTAAGCGGCAACCTATGGTCACTTTGTCCACTACTAAAGTAGAGTACATGGTAGAAATCCATGCTTGTAAAGAAGCCATTTGGCTTAAGAGATTATGTTTGGAGAAGAATCCTACTTTCCACACAAGGACTAAGCATATTGATGTCTAGTACCATTTTGTTCGTGACATGGTAGAGGATGGAAAGGTAAACTTGGAGAAAGTTGATACTTTGATGAATGTTGCAAATTCCTTGACAAAACCCGTGAGCACGGAGAAGTTTAGATGGTGTTCAGAGTTTATGGGCCTCTGGGCCCCTAGCAATTAAATCCTGTCATTCTATTGGTTCTTGAAAGGTGTCTCAACCTTTGCAAGTTCTTAATGTTGTATTTATTTATTTTTGCTTACTATTATAATTTTCTATGCAAATTATATTTCGTCACTTTGTGGAGTTGGCACGGTGACGTGTCATCCTACATGGAAGGTGCCTATATGTATTTTTTATCCTCATATGAGGAGGTAGGCATTCCATTTTGTGGTAGAGGTATTTTGCAATGTGTTGGCATCTTTTGGGTGTTGTAAGAGGTTTATGATGTGTAAGAACTATGATAGATTTTATGACATTGTAAGAGCTAGAAATAGAAGGGATGAGACAAGTGTCATTTACATGTATGACACTATAAGAGGCATTTTTGACTTAGCCTATTTTGGGGAGCCCAAGCTTGGGATATCACAAGTTGTAAGAGAATTGTTTATTAATAGTTAGTTATGACAGATTCTCTTATAGATGTAAGTGTTGTCATATATGACAAATTTTGTGACGATGTAAGAGCATATGTCATACTTATTTTGGGCAAATTTGGGACGCCCAAGTATGGAGATTTGTAAGAGACCTATAAGGGAATATTATACAAGTGTCACATAAGTCAAACATGTGTTTGAAAAGTGTACCACATGGATTTGGATGCCCACCTCTTGTTGCTTGCTCTAGAAGCTTCCTTCATGCTTGTATCCTGCTATAAATATAGGTGCTTTGAGTTGGAGTGGTATGGTTCATTTGTAGGTACCATTATGCTACCGGAATTACTCTAGTATTTGACATTTGTGTACTCCTTGAATAACTTGCATTGCAAGTGTGTTGTAATCATCCTTTGATTTGATAATACATTGTGCAGGTTTTGGAGTGTGGGGATTTTCACCTAAAAGGGTTTTCTCCACGTATATCTTGTGTTGTGAGCTTTGTATTTGCATTTGGATGTTGTTATTACATTTTTGTTAATGTGCATCTTAATCTATAACTGTAAGAGATAAAAATTTACATAAACCTTTCCTCATTAGATCAGTGTAGGAAGTGTTTCTGCATACCTTGCTTCCTTTCAATGTGCAGTACTGAAGCTAAATATACTACTCACCTATTCTTCCACTGCCCTTTCACTTTAGTTATCTAGGGACATTAATGGCATGTTTGGAACCAATTAGTCATCCATGCTACTTCCTTTTTTGAGTTTTAGGCCAACTTGGGTAGACCACCCTCTACAACTAGTATTCTTAATGTGGCTTGGGAGACTGGTCTTATTTGAACATCCTCTAGTGTGTTTGTCTTGAACGGAACCATTGGATCTTCCAATGTCATCAAAGTCTCATCTCACCAATATGATAGAAGAATATGGATTATGTTAAGGAAACCATTACTACCAATTATTTTATAGATGAGGACTTGTCTCTCTCTGATCTTTGAATCTTGAAATTCCTTGAGCTTCCTTCAGCTAGTGCTTCCTCTTGTTGCTCCTATGTTGCCTTGCAAGCTTCTAGAAAGGTGAATAGGTCTAGTAAATGGTCCCCTTCCTCTTTAGGATTCTTTAAAATAAATATTTATGCCTCTTCTTGTGGCAATTGGGGCACTGGAAGGCTTGGAGGGGTTGGTCATGCTAAAGATGGGTCTATTCACTTTTTCTTCTCTATTGTTATGGGAATCAATTCCAACAATCAGATGGAAGTTTGAACTATTTTTTTAGCTCTTCAAAAAGCTTGTGAGTTGGGCTAAAAACTATATTTATGAAACTAATTCCTTAATCATGGTCTCTTCTGAATAGAGAGGACTCATGAGTCTTCCTAGCAATTGGTTATTTTAGCAGAACAAATCCTTCATCTTACTCCTTAATTTGAGGTTATATCTTTTGTTCATATCCCCCATGAATGGATCTTGGTTGTGAATTATCTTTCCAAATGGGCTACAAAGGAAAATCACAACTAGAATATCTTTGAGTGGGAGTCTCTACCTCCTAAAAAAGCCTCTCAGCTTCTCCATCTTGTTCACAATGATCAATCCCAATGTCTCTTTTTTTTCTTCATTTTAGATCAAGCTTGATGACAACCACTCTTCAACAAAGTCTTTGTGTTGGTCTTATATACTTTATAGATTATTTGGTATTACTGGTATTTTTATATTACCAACCTTGTTGCTAATAAGGAGCCCCCTTTCTTTCTAGATTACCACTATTTAATGGGCTCACTAGGTCTTTCTTGGGGATGGGTCTTCTATTTTTTTTTTGTACTTATTGCTCTAGTCATTTGGAAATCATTGTATTGTAGTATGTATTGAGACTCTTTTAATGTAATTTTATTTTTTGCCCAAAAACCAAAAAACAATGTATTCTCCTTCAAAACTTGCAACACTTGCTTGAGATGGGAAACATGCTCTTCACATCTTTTACTGAAAACCAAAATATCATCCAAGTAGACAATAACACAAGAACCAATGAATCGTCTCAATACATCATTCATTAACCACATGAATGTCATAGGAGCATTATATAACCCAAATGACAAAATCAACCACTCATAAAGACCTTGCTTGGTCTTAACCATTGTCTTCCAAACATCCTCTTCTTTGATGTGAACTTGGTGATACCCTAATTTCAAATCCAATTTAATGAAACAATTGTCATGTTGTATTTGATCAAGTAAATAATCTATACAAGGCAACATATATACTTATTTCTAATAGTAAATTCTTTTAAATTTTAGTAATCAGCACACATACACCAAGTCCCATCATTCTTTAGAACTCCAACAATCTAATAAATACAAAGCAAAGTGCTAGGCTTTATCACACCTTCCTCAATCAATGCCTTCAAGTGCAACTTAACTTTATTTCCTTCAATAAGGCTTGGATGGTATAACCCAATATAGGCAATGGACAATCATGAAATAACTATATTTCATAGTCTACAACTCCCTTTGGAGACAACACCTTAGGTTCAAGGAATAACTTCAAAATTAGATCAACAAACTAAGTTATTTCTTGTTTCTCTTGATGATTTTACTTGTAACCCTTGATCAACAAAGTGCTAAGCCTAAAGCCTTAGCATAATGAGGGAGACATCAATATTCCCAAGCCAAAAGGTTAAAACCTTTGTTACCATCAAAAAAGGCCCAAAGTAAATCCCTAAGTAACTTTTAAACTTTTGAATAGGAAGGCTTAGAAGGGACCCAACAAGAGGAATAATAAACATGAGTAGTAGGCAAAATTTTAAATCACACTTGAAATTTACTAGTCAGAGAGAGGCTTAGTAACCCAATAAACTATTTTTCTCAATTCTATAGATAACAACTTCCCATAAGGTAGTAGGAAATGCCTGAAAAGCAAAGGGGATGGTAAGAAATCTAAAAACATCCCCATGATCAATCCATTTCTAGATAAATGAATTTAACCAACCAAGCTTAGGAAGGAAATATTGCCTATAGCATTCAGCCTTTTGGAATTGAATACTCAAACTCAAAGCCTTGTAGAATATGTTAAGGCAATGAGTAGCCTATTTGACATTATCATCTTCTTCAATTAAAGTAAGAAAGGAGTCATTCATAAAGTAGCCATTGATGAGTTGGTTAGATGAATTGGGCAAGATAATGCCCTTGACTAGCTTTTGTGAGACTACGTGGGTCAAAAGATAGCCAAAGTCTTCAACAACAAGCACAAAGAGTAGGGCCTAAGGGGAAACCCTAGCAGATAGACAAGAAGAGCCCAAAATAATTGGATTGTTGGCCATTAATGATGATGCATGTAGAGACATGCAAAAATTATATTAACTAAATGCACAAAATGGGGCCCAAAACCAAATGCATAAAGCATGGAAAGAATGAAAGGCCATGTTAATCTTTTTAGCACAAGATACAAGAGTGCCCTTTGGTTAGTCCCTGTAACAAACCTACCACTCAACCAATTGTTTATAACCCACCTCTTGCAAAAAAGAGGATGGATTGTTAACGATGGTTTGTCACAAAGCCAAGACTAATAGCGATAATTGAGCTCCACATAAGCCCTCCATTAGCAATGGTGGCTAGCCAATCAAGGTGGAGTTTCAAAACCTCGAGACCTAGAAAAATTTGTTGTTCACTGTCATTAGAATACATCCAAGGAGGTGAATAAGCCAAAATTCACCCAAGCACTACTAGTGGTTATCGTCTCAAGCAAGTACCACTACCTATTGCACTTCTCCACCCTTGGTGGTCTAGCAGAGGTCCCGTAGCCCACCTAGATGGTTGGAAGATGGTGAATATGTGCCAATAAATGACAACCTAACCAACCTTTCATTTGGATAGGCAATTTCAATTCAAAGGTGGATTTTTTCAAAATAGTTATTCATCTCTTAATGATCTAGATAGTGAGGATATGACCCTCAACACTCGCTGGGGAATTTTATATCCTGGAATGTTTGAGGTCTAACAGACCTCCCAAGGAAGTATTCTTTGTGTGACACTTGACAATATTTCCAAGTTTGGACATTCTTTGTTTGCAAGAAGTTATTTTTTTTATTTTTTTCTTTCTGAACATGCATGTCATGTTATTTGGCTTGCTAGTCATTTTGTGTAGAAATCATGAAATGGGTCAAGGGTGTTGTCACATTTCTCTCTCCTATGTGGTATCAACATTTAGTTGATCAAGGATGTGACCCCACCAACTGAGTGTTTTGGGCCCTTTTTAATATTAATAATAATTCCTTTGGAGTTATTGATGTTTATACCTCCAATGATGCTATTGAGCGATCTGCCCTTTGGAGATGGATTATGAATTCAATGCCCACCATCACTTGGGTTTTGTGCAAAGATTTTAATGTGATCGAGATGGCCTACGATAAATGTGGGGCTTTTCCTATGAGATGGATAGATGGTGAAAGAGAGGTTTGGTACTATGTGCACAATAAATTGGGTTTTTTTATCCCAATCTTGGTTTTCACCATGATCATATGATGTCTAGTACGTGTGAAGTAACTTCAGAGTGGGTCTTGATAGAGTCTACAAGTGGTTTTATAGATCCATGTTGTTAGCCCAATATTTCTTTTCTTTGCCAATTATTTTTCCTTGCTAGTTGAACCTTTATGAGATGTCGTTTTAGACCATTACCTGGTATAGTTTTGCATTGAATGGCAATTTGCCAATCCCAAGACCATGAAGACATTTTTTCTTAAAACATTGTTGTTATCACACAAGGCCATATTTGCACATATTCAATGTGTTTGGAATCTAGAACCACGTACCATGCATGAGACATGTTGGAATGCTTGGTGGATATTTATGCTTTTACTTGGACCCTTGCACACAAATTTCTTTCTTATTGATCATTTTGCTTGTATTATTGGAGGCTTGTTGATTTTTTTAATTATTTTAAAATTTTCTTGATCCAAGAATTTACAATGTTTGCTTCTACTAGCTTTGTATTATATAGTACTATGCTTGGTGTAAATTGTCATATCTAGGAGGGGTCATATGGGCGAGTAGATGGCCTGGGAATTTTATTGTGAGGATAAAGGCTACAAATGGATTGATATGTGATGGTCATATCCATTCTCCCTATGTGTGTGATCTTTTTATGCCTTTATCTTGGAGGACAACCTTCTTAAACAAACAAAAGAGAGGTACTATGAAATGTATGGTGGGGTCCTCAAAAAGGACCTTCAGACCATCTTTCTTATTGGTTCTATAGCACTTGGTTATTGGACCTTTGGTGCTTGGTTACTTGGCCCTATTATAGCACCCGACATCCTTGCCGGCTAATTCTGTGAATATTGTGATGTGAGGACCCTATGATGTGTATGTGGAGTTGTATGTTGTTTGTGATATGTATGTGATGTTGTGAGTTGGTTTCTATAATAATATACAAAGGAATAAGTTAAATGCTTGCAATTGTATGAAATTATATTAAGATGTTGTATCAATTAGAGGAAAAATTTATTGTTGTGACTATTTTAACATTAAGATAAATTAGAAAATGAAG
The DNA here is from genome assembly GCA_027924645.1 of Cunninghamia lanceolata. Lineage (NCBI taxonomy): Eukaryota > Viridiplantae > Streptophyta > Pinopsida > Cupressales > Cupressaceae > Cunninghamia > Cunninghamia lanceolata. The sequence goes on along the minus strand of BSBN01000997.1, from coordinate 4,872,118 downwards.
TTACTTTTGTTTTAATTATGTTTCATATGTTACATATCATGTGATTGGCATTGCACATGTTTAATAAATGGAATTGTGTGAATTCTACTTAGTCTAGGGTAGTTGATCCTCTATGTCTCTTGTGATAGTCTATCAAGTTATGGTTAGTTGACATTTAACCTCACTTTGACTACTCTTGGTTGTGTGACCCTATCTTGTTGGATCCATACCTTTGACCTAGCTTGTCCTACCATTACATCTTACACACACTCATTATGGAGATCTAACCATGTGGTTACTCATATTCTTTTGAGAACTACCTTGTAGGGTGAGGCAGGGACTCATTACACTTGGATAGGACCCAATCCTATCAACATGACATGATCATTTGAGGAGTATGTGACTCAAATTAGGGTTGTTCCTACATTCCACCTTTAGCAACTTCTAGGAGGAAGCCCAATTTAAGGGGAGGGGATGTAAAACCCAATCATATTGTGATCCTAGTTACACTTCATATGTTTTTCAATTGTGATAATTTTAGCCACTTTTGGAATAATTGCATGCAATCTTATAATTTTTTATTCGTGGGTTTTTTTGTGATTGTCTTATCTAGTATTGGATTCTCATATATGATTATTCAACTTCGTAGATAATTTTAATTAGTCTTCCTTATAATTGTTAAACTAAACATGGATAAAAAGATTTAACCCTTATTGTAGGATTTAATTTGGATTCGGTGCACAAGGTAGAAATTTATGTTATTATTATCATCCTCTAATCATATGGGTTATTTCTACATGGCTACCTTCCTAAAAAAGGACATTGTTTGATTGTGTTCATGACCTAATTGATTTTTGAGATGCTTTGGATGTTTAGCCTATTGATGTCTAATTTCCATGTGGCACTATAATTACTCTACATTTTTAGAAATTGCTTCGTTGTTAGTTGTTCCAGTGGATATGCAATACTAGAATGAACTTGATTTAACCTTAAATAGTGAATATGCTAGCCATGATACAGGAAGGACTCCTAGTGAGTGAATTTGGTCATTTTAGAAGTGTATAGTAACTTGATAGTCATAAATTCTTACATCTAGCTAAGTAAAATTAAATAGTGAGATGGAATATCATTGCTAACACTAGTCCTCATATTATTGTTTAAATGAGTATTTAGTGTAAAATTGAGTTGAGAATGATCTAAATCAAAAGTTGTAGAGAAATCAATTGAAGGTTAGATAAAATGTTGATGTGTTTTGATTTACATGTTAAAATTGTGATTCTCATGTGAATCATGGTTTACAAAAAATTGCTATTGATTTTTATTACATTGTATATGATTAAATATTGTGGAGCTAATCATGTTGCTTCAACTATGTATGTGTTGTATGTGTTTGATGTATGGATTAAGTGTGTAGATATATTTATAGGTTGTCCAATGGGAAAGTGAGAGATCAACTGAGAACCTTAGTTTCCCTTCTCACTTCACCTTGTGAAGTAATAGGAACTTGACTATGTTTCTTAGTCACATCCATCATCTTATTCGATGAATGTATTACTTGACACTTAGGGTTAAGCCTTGTTATTCCTAAGAGTTTTTTTTTTTTTTTTGTTATTTAAATTAAGAATAGTTCATCTCCATATTTAAAATTTACTAAATGTCTCTTTTATTGCAAACTTGGATTTGTGCCTATGGTAGATTTTGAAAGGGGTTAAATTATCTTTCTAATGTGTTTTTACGTAAAAATAGCCCACTTGTGCAAGCACTTATGGGGTGGGTAGTCTTTGGGATTTTTATTTTGAATGTTGGGTAAGTTTAAGACTCACCCAACCCCCTTAGCAAGGACATATCATTAAGAGGAATGCAAGAGGTTGAATGTGGGCTTTGCCAAGTCAACCCTCTTCTCTTCCCAAGGAAATTTATGTAAGTGAAGTGTTGAGTACACCCCACTTCACCATGCCTTCATGCATGGGTGATCCCACATTAGTGTGTCCCACTTTTTGTTCAAATTGGCACATTAAAATCAACATTTTTAACCAATTGTTTTTCCACATATAGCAACTAAACTGTTGAGAATTTGATGATGATGTCAACTAGTGATTTGTTTTAGCCCGAATGGGTAGCATGGTTGGTTAAGGGCTTTAGGTTCGTCCCATATAGGTCTCGAGGTCGACTCACACTACTTAGATTAACTCAGAGAAGTGTGGTTGTGGGCTCTGTGCTTCTCTCCAGGGGGACTAGTCTCGCCTCCACTCACCTCTCTGCTGCCCCAAAACTCAGCAATATGTAAGCCTGAGGCAAGACACATTGGGAATCGCTGGGCTGGGTCATAGGGACACCTCCTCGGTAACAAAAAAAACTAGTGATTTTTGAGATTTTGTGTGTATATTCTAAATATATATTTTTAAATTTTAAAAAATAATTGTGAAATTTTTTATGTAGTTTTTAATAACTTGTGTTTTGTAGTTAGCAATATTTTAAAAAGTGACATTTATTCCATAATGTATAACTTCTTTTACAAAAAGAATAAAATTATAAATTCTTAAACATAGATTGATAGCACCAATATCTAGTACACATATTTTTTCATAATTTTTGTTGCATATTTTATTTTATTATTTTTTGATGTGAGATTAATTATAATTTAGACATAGTTTTATTCCATAACACATAACTTTTCTCTGTATATCCAAACTAGCTTCTTTTTTTGTTGAAACATGAACATCAATACATAGTGCATAAGTATTTTTCAAAAAAATTCTCAATTTTTTTAATTTTTCCACGTGTATGGAACAAAGGCCTTGATGTTTGGTGAAAAACCTATGTTCACTAGAAAATAGAAAATAAATATAATAATTAAATTAAATATATTCAAAATTATACTTTTTGGAAAGCTTATTCTGAGGGCTATGATCTTGCAAAATCTCATGTCCTAGTGACTCAGTTTGATGGTCCAACCTATGCTTCAAAACAAAAATTTCTTCAGATAAACAAGAGAGTAGGAGGAGAATAGCATCTCAAGGACCTTCATTCAAGGGTACCTTCCCTTTTTGAAAATGAAACATTAAAAAATAATAAAAAAGGGACCTTCATTTGAAGGTCCCCACCTTCAGCCAAAGGTACCCTCATTTGAAGGTATTTTCATTTTTTGGTGCCTTGGGCTCATGTTTTTGCCCCATCCCACAAGTGGGACACACTATTGTGGGTTCACCCACACATGGGAAGGCATAGTTTGCATTTACTTTGTGTAATATGTGGTTGTATGTGGAAGAGGGATGCCATGGGTCCTCATCCCATTAGGTGAGGATGGATTTGTAGGGTCAAAAATTGCATACCTTGCAATTTTGACACTACAAATTATCCTCATTTTTAGCATTTTATCCCCTAGCATGTTTTTAGGCTCATTTAGCCTGACCTTGGCCTCCACCCCATCCTAGGTGTTGACTTAGCTTTGTGTTTGTGTGTTTAAGTCTTTTCTTTATGTTTGTAGATGAATCATGTGTTCTTCTAATAGTGTTTTCATTCTTTCATGTTTTTTGCCATGTTGTACTTGAACACCAGTGTAGGAACGTAGATGTTTATGCAAGCATACTTCCATCTCCAACAATACAACCATACAATGATCATTTCTTGTTGGGTTTGTAACCCTCCAGCTTCTAAAAATGCTTTTGTAATAGTTGTACACCTAATGATTAGAAGTCCAAAAATCACATTTGCATTTTGAATGTTTATTGGGCTTCCCCTCTAATTCTTCCAAAACTTTTCATGCAACTCTATAATTCCTTAGTGTAAATCTTGAGCTCTCCTATGCAACTTACACCACTCTCTTTAGCTCTTGACAACACTTTGCAACATTCAAGCACTCTACAACAACTCTATTGGCCTTGTGAACGTCCTCCATTATCATCGTAAAGATTGATTTGTTGTGCTTTATCCTTTTTTCTTTTATTGTTATGTATTTTTTATTGTTTTCTTTGGCACTATTAGAGCTATCACCTCCTATGTCCATCCATAAACACTAGGGTATTGATCCTTGTAGACCTCGGATTTTAATACTTATAAAATAATTTATATTGCTATCCTTGAGTTTTAGATGCATATAGGCTTAGGAACACACACAAAAATTCCATTCCTCATTCCATTGACTTCCCATGGAGGTTGGAAGACCAAACCAAGGGCCTAACCAATTGACTTCCCATGGAGTTCAGAAGACCAAACCAAGGGCTTGACCATTTTGGTAGGTTACTCTGTAGTCACAAGTATTCTATCTATCCCAAAATAGGTATTTGTTCCTCTTCTAACACACAGAGGTTTGCCTTTTATCTCCCTACTTTCATCATTTAAATATTTTGTTTAAAAGAGTTACTTTAGATTTAATTTCTTACACTTCTATATCTTTCTATACATCGTCAATGAATTCTATTAGTTCTTCCGTCTCCTATGCGCAAATAGAGTAGGTCCTAGAGACAAACTTCCATTTTCTGCCATCTTGGGACAACAACGCACAACCAAGACTATAATGCATAAATAATACAACAACATAGACGTGCTATCATCTATAACAGTGAGCTTCTTGAGTCACTTTCCAAGATCTCTATGGCTTTCTATTCACTATTGTAACTAGTTTTCTAGATTTCATTTTTGTATTTCCAATTTTCCTATTTTCCATTCCTAGCTTCATTAATGTAGTATAAATTTAAAGAAATTTAAAATTTATATTACAAGATGACATGGTATCCCCATATAAGCATTCCTCTTTAGCCTTTGGTAGGCTAATTGACTTATTTTTACTTTTTGTGCGCTTGGAAAATTTTAGGGTGTGAGAAGAGAACCTTGAGAGCTTTTGGCATTGTGTGCACTCTTGAATGTTTTTAAAGATTTGTTGATGAAAGAAGTGGATTTGTGAGAAGAGGAAGAGAAAGATTAATCAACGAATAAAGTCTTCCTCATTTTGGGAGCTATCTTGTAAGGTAGGCCTCCTTTCTAATTTGTTTGTCTTTTCTTCTTGTTCTTTAGAGAAAGAAAGACATGAATGGATATTTGAAAATTAAATCTTAGAATGTGTGTGAATGCTATTCTTGTGTGCGGTTGCATTCTTTTATATGTTCACAAGTTATTATGGGAATGAGTGCTCTTGTTGATAGATGGAGTGCATTGAATCCACTCTTCCTTTTTGTTGGTTTGGTGTTATCCAACTCATATGTCATATTGTTATAATGGCCTTAAATAGAGGTTTTAACTATGTCCACCTTGTTCTAGGTTGGTCTCTTGGCTTTGGGATGCAAGAGCCTTGTATAGATTGATGACACCATAATGGTAGGGTCGAGGGCACTCTCTCCCCATTGTCCTATTCATACTTGAATTGGAGAGATTAGAGACTCTTGCATTTGGTGGAGTTCTTAATTTGATTAAATAATAGTGTAATTCTTCTCTAAATGTATCTTGTAAAATTCAAATGTATCTCATTAAAGTGATTTATTATATTGAATTCTTTGTAGAAGAGAAACAATCCTCCTTGTAAATGTTAAATGCAATAATATCACTGAAATTCAAACATCATCATGCCTTCCTCTAATCTTTTCATAGTCATTGCCTCTGATGCCCTGCAAACAAAAGAATGATATTACGTTTAATTTTTTTTATCTAAACTTATATATTTTCTTTATCTTAATATAAATATAAATTTAGGGTTTCTCTTATTTAAACTTGGATAGGTTATCTCTCTTAAAATAATATGAATTAGTAAATTTCTTAATGTAGTTGTGAGTTTCGATTTTGTTATATATATATGACATAATATTTATATCTTTATTTAAATTTGATATTATTAGTTACAATATTAGAATGCCTAGCTTTCCTTGATAAAATATTTTTGGGATTAAAATGTTTATTATCATTATTGTAATTATTATTGTGACTGTTATATTCAATAATTTTATAAAATAAGTATTTTTATCATATTAATAATATTAGATGTGTTGATCTAAATTAAAAAAAAACATTTATTGTTTGATTAAAAAATTATTTTATTATAGTTATAAAATGTATTAAAATTGTAGGAATTATATAATGATTAAAAATGGTTGCTATATAGTAAATTGTATTTAAGATTTAATGGGGCTAGTCTTGAAAAATGTTTTGATTGACAGTTAGGTAATACATGAATCAAACTATAAGACAAAAATTAAAATAAGACAAAAATGAACCTCTCAATTCTCAACCATGTGTTAATGATTGAATGAGAAAAGTTATCTTTTCTCCTTATCCCAAATTGGTTGTGTATGCATGAAAGACTTGAAAGAAATCATTTTATCTTATAAGAAAAAAATTTAGTAGACTATTATTTCTTGTTGAATCTACTATTGAATTATGCGATAGATTTATAAATGTGCATGCTTTTTTAAATTCTATACCCTTACATCATGCTAATTTAAACAAAAAAGGTATCATAAGTTAGTAAGCTAGTTGTTTATTGATTGTTATCTAATTGTTTATGTTAATTAGTGATTGCATTCTCTTTTCTTGGGTTATTTCCTTTAGAGTTTCCCCATCTGTTCCACATAGGGTACCTTAGAGGGGTGATCATCATGAGGATGCCAACCCCCTTAGGCATCAGATGTGTTGATGTTACTCACCTACTAGGAAGCATCCACAATGTAGGTGTACCACATGGGATTATTTTCCACCCACACTCACCTTATTCCTCTCCCTTCCCTTGTGTGTTGCCAACACACAACTTCCATGCATGTTCAATGTCATGAGTCATTGTATATGGCGATGACACATGGGCATGTGTGTTGCATTGCCTTTGAGTAATGCTTTATGTTTCAAAAAATTATTGGTTGTGTTTTGCATTATTTGTCCATGTTGGGTTTTGGTCATTATATTTTAAATGCAATGAATCTATCTATAAGATGCCCATGAATGTGATGATAAGAACAAAATTGTTTAAACATGTGTGATGCAAGCTTAGACATATCCATTGGCCTGACACAAGAAAAAGTAACAAGACTATGTTCCAATAGTTGTTCATATATGACATGTGGAGGCTCTTCAACTCATCAAATATTTTTGGCTTGATGTGTTCATGTGGATATTCAAATTATGAATAAAAATAGATAAATCTTAATTAACATAATTTTTTCAAATGTGACATTAATGGTACCTCATGAATTTCAAGAATAAGTTCTATTAATATGATGATATAAAGAAGAATCTTTGAAGAAAGTATGCTCACATTTGCAAACACTAGCACACAAATTTGAAAATGAATGATAAGGCTTGTAAAACACTTGCCCTTTGATATGTGGAAGTAAACCGTCAATAAATAAACCTTGAATCTCATTACCTACTAATATGAAAATCATGTTAGTAACCAAAGCTTGAAATCTCGAGATGTAATCCTTAATCGACTCTTATTTTTCTTGCTTGAATTGGATGACTTTTGCGACAATTATCTTAGGCTTAATATTGTAATGAAAATGTTTCATGAAAGCTCTACTAATAACAAAATTGATAGAAGCATGTGACAATGAATAAAACCATGTGAAAGCATGATTACTCAAGCTTGTTGGAAATAACCTCATGAAAATAAGTGAAGCATGTAGTTTAGAAGGACCATAAATGAAGCAATGGATCACCTCTAACACATACATTGTACAACAAGATGCCACAAAAACACTTGGTGAAGGATAAGCCAAAACATCAAATGCCAAATAATTATGCAATATCTCATTAATTGAATCTTTCTTTTTAAATGTTTGCTTATAATCATGAATGCAACTACTATATGGTCCAATATTCTCATAATAAAATGCAAATAATGTGAATAATAATGTTCAACATGCCCCATAGCCATATGTGTATGCATACCATGTATAACACTAGGCGAAGATATAACATCATTTGGTGGCCCATTATCCTCACATATATGAAGTAAAAACTCTAAGAAATCCTTAGGGGTTTGTTCTTTTACATGTCGAAGCCTTGTGCAAGATGAGGTGTAGAAGAATGTGCTCCACAAGTATTTAAATATATATCATGATAAAGCATAAAAGGATCCAAATAAAAATCCCCATGGACATACAAAAATGGTACATCATTATGGTGCATGAAAAGTCCATTCGATCCCCCAAAGAAGGGCCATTAGAATGTGAAGGATGAGAGCCATGTAAAATACTTAGTGCGGAGTTATAAGTAAAATGATCTATTAAAGCATGTGAAAAAGAATGGAATCATGTATAATAAATGCAGCATGAATCAAACAATCATTTAGAACTATCAATCAATGAATCACCAAATGGATGTATTAAAGTATCATCATCATATATAGAAGCATAATATGAAGATAAAAATGACCTAACATGTAACTTTACATCTTCATCTCCACTAAATGGATTTATCATAGGTGTATTAGAAGAATGTGCATCATAAATCAAATAATCATGAATCAAAGAGTCACCATCCACATCATGAGAAGATAAAGAACTAGCACTAAGATCCTCACTAAATACATCATCAATAGCCCAAGAGTGAAAATATAGATAAGAAAGACTAGCAATCTCATGTGAAGGAGAAATATGTGAATCGATGGCAAAAGAAAGAGAGACACACGGGGGAGAGGTATCATGAGATGTAGAAAGAATAGGCACACTAGATATAACAACATCACATGAATCCATATCCTTGGACTCTTCACAAGATATATCATCAAGGAAAATTGAAACTAAGGGCATAGAAATGGTATAACAAAGCTCAAAAACATCATGATTAGTTAAGAGAGGTGGAATCTCATTGATATCCATCATAGAAGGTGCATCTAAGCATGTGAAGGAAAAGTTCTCAAAGGTAAAACATCATCATGCTCATGTGTGTTGCTAGCACTAGTCATAAGAAAAGTGTGATAAAGATGAAGCTCATAAATATGTTAAGTGAGTGTATTTAGGAGAGAAGGAGAGACACTAACCAACTCATTGAAAGAGGGGAATCATAGACTATGACACACCTCTATATAAAATCCACCTTAATCTTGAAGATAAAAGATGTGATAATAACAAGGATGGAGAGATAAGATGCCACAAAGGATAGCAACACATCAAAATTAGTAAGGCATGCATGAAGAAAGGCTAAAGACAAAGATATAGGAGAATCCATGATAAATGGTAACACTCAAAGCACACAAGTGTGGGTTGGTAGGGATCAAATAAATATCCAATAATGAAAACCCAAACCCTAATCAAAATATAGCAATGAAAAAAATAAGGGTGGATCCAAACCCTAATCAAATTTGAGGTGAAAAAATCAGAAGGAATAAGCCCTGGGGGGTGTGAGATAAGTTTTCACCAAAAATGTAAAGGAATAAAATTAAGTTCTTTACTAAATCAGGTTTTATGAATATGGAAAACAATACAATCTAATAAACCTAATTTATAGTTGTGATAGATCAAGTGAGAATTTCAAAGACTAGAAATTGATAAAAATGAAAACACTTAGCTATTTTTGGTGGTTGATAAATAAGTGTTCACTATTGTGATCACAATTTTTGAATTGTGACTCATAATCTCTTGTTATCAAATGCATTGGAAGTAGAATGATGAAATATGAATTGAGTCATTCTCATATTTGGCAAGGGTTGATCTCACAAGGTCGAATTGACTTGGTTTAAAAACATGATGCACAGTTGACCTTGTGATAAGCAAATGTGAACAAAAACAAATTAAAACAATAACATTAAAAACCTATTCAACATCTACCTACACCTTCTATTGAGTGAAATAAACTTGCAAAAAAACATGAAAAAAGAAAATATAAATTTCTCACCCACACAAGAGTCTTGATGCACCTATAGAAGTTGTGCTCCAAAATTGATTTGTTGATTAAAAGATGAAATGTGGTTTCTCATTGTAGCAACATGACATTGTGTTTTGATTGATGATCCTCTTGGAAAATGGCTCTTGAAGGGTCCATTTATAGATTTCCATATGGGTAGATTGAAGATCAGGATTGGTTGAGAGATCAATGGTGAAGATTGAGTTGGTTAATTGGTTGTGAGATGGATGGTGGAGGATAAAAGGGAATTTTACAATTCTTTTATTCATTTTTATGTGTAAAGAGGTGGGATTTAAATAATAAGGTTTATATAAATCATGTGAGATGGAAAAATAAATAAATAAGGCATTTATTTATTTAGGACTAGGACATCAGGATATGGGCTAATTAATTAAATAATTTTTTTTAATTTGTTTAATCAATAGAATCAAAATGTGGTAGGTGTGGTTAGGATGGTGGGCAATTTTTAGGAGTCTACATTTTGCCCCTCTTTGAGATGGTGTTGTGACTAAAAGAAATAATGACATTTCAAAGAAAGATAAGATATAGTGTAACAATATTTCAAAGATAGCTAAAATATAGTGATTTTTGGAATAGATGCCCCAACCACTTGAAGGAGGAGTGCCGAGAAGAACTAAGGTAAGAATGATTGGATGACGCCCCCACGAGAGGATAGGTGGGTTTGAAGGACATGGGTATGCTCTTGAAATGGATGGAAAGGAAAGACGAGGATAGGGAATTGGATGCTAATGATGGTGGAAAGGGTAGTCATGCTAGTCGATGTGAGCAACCTGATGTTTGATGTAGCACTTGACATTATACACCATGATATAAAAATCATGGTGATGATGTGTCTTGTGCATAAAGGATTGAAGGCTGCAAGCAAGCATATGCCTATGGCACCATGAGATGAAAGACCATGATGTTGTTGTGGCATGTCTACTGCAAGGATTGATGCAGATGCAAGACAAAATGATAACACACAAGCAAGCATGCATAAATGATGGAAAGACAAACAAGATGTTGCCCCTAGTCAAGCTAAAAATTGATGATTGACTGATGATGATAGCATTGTTGATGTGGAAATGATATATCCTGAGAATAATAGGAGGATTGTGTTGTTGATGTGGGAATGATATATCTTGAGAACAATACAAGGATTGGAAATGATATATCCTGAGAATAATAGGAGGATTGTGTTGTTGATGTTGGAATGATATATCCTGGGAACAATATGAGGATTGGAAATGATATATCCCGATGATGATGATTGATTTAAGTTGATTAAGATTGGAAACAAGGCTTGGAAGAAAATTGATGAATGCTTTTGGATGATAGGCTAGATTTCTTGGCAAGGTTTGTGTGGATTAGGATTGCTTGCGATTGATTAACTGATTTGGGATTGCTTGGGATTACTGCATTGGATCGCTTGGAATGATTACATTGGATTGCTTGGAATGATTGCATTGGATGGGATTATTGTCTCCATATGATAAATAGTGACAAGGAAACACCAAGTCTAGAAACAAGGATGGGAGATAGGTTGATTTAGGATGATAGGCTTGATGGATTAGGAATTTGAGGGATGGATGATCTCTAAGGACTATGTTGCAAAGGAATAACATGCCCCACTTCGTAAATGATATTTAGGATGCATGACTAAAGAGACATAATGGACTATGTAAGCTATAACAAGATGTTTGGATGATTTGTTGTAGAAGGATTTGCTATGTCAAGAGATCACCGAAGCATGTTTCAAGATCATGCTTCAATCCTTATCGAGATGAAAGGCAAGCAGAGAGGAAGGATGTGAATGATGGCAATGATATATGGATATGATGGATTAGGATGATATGATGGGATAGATGAGACAACTTGCCACCAAGTGCAATGTACATAGACAACCAATTTACACATGACACCCATGAATAGGTTTTCATCATGGTACTTATCCAAGGTACCATGAAATGGTTTTCACCATTGGATGAATAATTTTCTCTTTACTATTTTGATTTATTTTTATTTTCAATTTTTTTTGTTTGGATGACATTGATAGATTGATATTCAAAGGGTCTTCACATGTCCCTATCTATTTTATATAATTAATGTAGATGCTCTTGCCATAACATGTCAATAGTGACCTACTCAGAGTAATTGCTTTGTCAGGATCAAAGCACTCATGTACAATCCATTGATGTTGGTGTAATCTTCATTGGTAACTAAGTTGGCCTTATTTGAATGTTTACATCCTAATAAGGTACCATCATATCCATTATGATAAAGTGTTTGCAACCACAATGCAATAAATTTGGGATTTGGAGTTTTAGGATTTAAGGCATGATTTTGAATTTGGATGTGGGATGTTGGATGTGGAATAAAATGATTGAGATTTGTAGGATTTAAGTGGATAGGTTGGTGATTTAGATTGGGTTGGATGATTCTTAACTCAACAGACTTGAGATGGTGGATTATGAAGTTTGGATTTTGGAGTAGGATGATGATTAGGACCAACATTCTTATACAATCTGGAAGGAGGTAGACACCTATTATATGCAAGGTGCTTCTTTCAATGTGGCCCCATGTTGTGAGTGATTACTGGATTTGAATATTTAGCTTTACTAGATTTGATTAGTCCACTTTTCTTTGGGACCCATATTAGTTTTATGTGTCTTCCTTGATTTTTGGATTCATTTGCCTTTGATCTTTAATTTGGATCTTTTTCTTTGTATGCTTTACAATTTTGTTGGTCCCAGTTGAAGGGTTGAGGATGTGTAGGATAAAGTTTGATGGTATGGATAGTGGAAGTGGAATGATTTTTGATAATAAGTTTATTGTATGGGCTAGGAATGGTCCCTATCTTGATGCTTTTATTGGATGAAGTTTCCTTAAGAGTGATCGTTGAAGTATCACTAACATCATTAGATTGTTTAGATAATCGATCTCTGATGCCTTGACCATGACTGATGTAGATTGAGATAGGCTCTAGGATACCTTGCTCATGAAGTCCCAATCCTTTTCCTTGATACTTTATGCTTTTACATATCTCATTTGCTATAGGATACTTGTTGTCGAAACATGATGCTATCCCATTGGTATGTTGTCAAGACCTATTAGAACTTTCTATTGTCTCATTTGCAAGAAATCTTGACTTGATGAAGGTGAAAGATCCTATTTGATAGGATGCTTGTGCTTTCTCATTGTGTACAATTTTTGTGCCTTGATCATTTGAATGCTTAATGGTAGTTTTCTCATTGATATGTTTGATATGATCAATGTAATTTACATCATTGTCTATGTGTTCACGGGGACCAAGTGTATCATCATGGGAAGTGGATGTTGTGGCATGATGGATATGACTAGTTGGATACTGGATAGGATTAATTTGGATTTCTTGATCATGGATAGAACAAACTTGGATGAGGGGCTCAACTTGGTTCTCTTGATCGTAGATAGGATCTTGATCATAGATATGTGAAACTTGGATAGTTTGATCTTGATCATGGATAGGATAAGTTAGGATGCTTTGATCTTGATTTGGATGGGTGCATGTTTGATCTTACTTTTGATTTTGTTCTTAACATATCTCTCATAGTTTAGATGATAAGATAGATGGTTCTTGGATAACTATGATATGCTTTAGAAGGTTGACAACATAGTTGCACGATAGGTTTTGACTTGAGATTGGAATAAGAGGCTCTTTGATAGGCTTAATGGGAATTGATTTGCATGACAATGTTTGATTTTGGAAAAGAATGTTATTAGGAGACTCTTTGATAGGTTGGATAGACATTGGATTGCATGATGGTGTTTGATTTTGGAAGGTACTAGGTAACTTTTGGATATACTTGGTAGATGTGGGCTCAATGACTTTATGATTTTTTAGGTAGATAGTTATCCTTTGCTAAGAGTCCTTGGATACAATCCTTCATTGGTTGCTTGGAAAGGCTTGAATTAGGTTGATGATTGGATGGTTGATAGGATTGGTGGTAGGATTGATGGAGTGAGTTAGATTTTAAAGATTTTGAGGATGAATGGATTGCATAAGATGTGGAGGCTACAAGGTTATCCCATGAGGATGTGATTAGAGATATGGATTGACTATGAGACCTTGGTATAGAGTGTTGCTTCTCTTGTCAAAGGTACCATAAGGATGACCAATATATATTTAGGATTGGCATGATAGTTGAAAGGCTCTTGCATGTTCATAGGTGAGTGATAAAATTTTGTGGCAAGTTTGCATGCAATAATCTCATCAAGAGCTCCATCATCAAAACTATCATCATCATGATATTCATCTTGATCTACAAGACTATCATTGTCATCAAAGGGGTTTTGATTTTGATTATGACGAGGAGACTCATTAAAATAGAATGGATGCATGATGTTTGTTTTGGATTTGAAAAGATTAGATGATGTTTAATGATTGATTGGATTATGATTTGATTGCTTTTTGGATGATTTGAATGCTTTTTGGATGATTTGAATGATTTAATTTTGAGACACTGGGATTTAGACTGATGATTGATTTAGATTTTGATGATTTGTATTTTAAGAATTGCTTTGATGTCAAAAGATTTTGGAGATGTTGGATTTGAGAGATTGAGTCTAAAACCTTAGGTAGCTTGACAGTGAATGGATCAAGCTCAAGGGTTCATCCCACTTGATGCTTTATTAGATGTTGGTTGAATTGGATTGGATGATAATCGATTTGGTTGGATTTGATGATTGATTGGAATTTGGGATGAATGTATAAGACCATGTTGGATTTTGATTTGATTGTAAATTGTCTTGATTGAGATTAAATTAGGTGCAAAGATCTTTAAATGATGATTGAATTGTGATTTAGGATTAAGGTACAAGATCTTGGACAAGGATTTGATTTATCTAAGGTGAAATACCATGTTTGATTTGGATTATGGATTTCTTGATGGGGTGATTTGATTGGATAAGGCATGAGACTTTGTTTGATGATTGTCTTTGATTGGAAAAAGGATAGGATGCAATGATTGTTTGGTTGATTGGTTGATGTTGATGATTGGATGGACTAAGGTTTAGGAATAATTGATGGATGGATAAATATTTGGGATGAGGATTTGAATGGATTAGGATTTAGAATGATGATTGAATGAGGTTTGATAGGGTTTATGACCCTTAAGAGATTGGATGATAATTGAGTCTTGGTTGGATTTCAATTTGGGTTTATGGATGTTAGGATTTGAATTGGATTTAGATTGAGTGATTTTGATTTGGGGATTTGGATTAGGATTTGGAGTTCTAATTTGAGGAGTTGGATTGAATAAGGATGTGCTTGGTTTTGATTTAGATGACTTGGGAGATGGTTTGATCAAGATTTGGGATGCAAATTTGAATTTGTTAAGGATTATGATGTTGGATTCTATACAAGGTGGGGGCATGTGATTATGATTTGTAGATATGGATTTAGAATGCCTTCAACTATTTGTAGGAGGATTTTGGTTATGGTTCTTTCAAAGTTGGATTTTTCACTTGATTGTTTGTAACTACAAAAGTTTAAAGTTTGGACACAAGATTGTTTAATGATTGTTTGTAAGAGGACACATCAAACACAACAAGCACATTGGTTTAAGTGCAGATGTAAATGATGTTTATTGGTTTAGCACATGAAGACACATCAAACACATTAACAACCTATTTTATTCAAGTGGGTGTATATACACTTGTAAGCCCACCTTGTTGCCTTTGTTTAGTCGTAATATGCAAGTCCCATGATGAGGAAACTAACCATTTTTTACTACCCAAGATTGCTTAAAAGGCACAAGGGGAGAACATACATGGCATGCACATCCAATTCTAGGGAGCATATATACTTTCTCTAGATCTTGTGCGGTCAGTAACTTCCTAGGGTTAATTTCCTATCGGTGCATTACAAGTATATATAACTGAATGGTCTTAATCTAGGTTGAATGAGCTTTTGACGATGTCCTTCATATACACAAGGTACATGAAGCTAAAGTCTGTGAAATAAGTTGTATGTATTAGCATGGTTTGAGAGGGTAACCCAATCTCCTCCTTCACTTTGAAAGGTATAAAGTTCTTGCAAGCTTAGCCAAAGGGACAAGTGTCCCTCAATGCAAGAATCTTTCGATTCTCTCCCAATTTTGTATACCCCATTAGAACATGAGGGTTCAGGTTGTCCCCTTGAGGTGATGAAATCCAAGGGCAAGCTCGCTAAAGGGAAATAAGTTCAAGTGCTTTTGATTTCTAAGATTGCCTTACGATGTGAAGGAAGAGCATACACAACTCAATTTCTTGGGATTAACACAACAAAAAGAGAACAAGGAAGTGTTTTTGATCTCCAAGATCACCTTTCAGTGTGAGGAGAGAGCATACACACTTATAGGTTCTCAAAAGCATGGAAAATAATGTTCATTCCCTATTAAAGCATATAATATGTGCAACTAAACTAGTGATTAAAATATGTTCTTCGATAAATGTAGCTACACAAGATGAGTTAGTAGTTTTAGGAATGATCTTTAAAAAAAGATTTTACTGCAAGAAATGTGTCAAAAATGAAAATCAAACCCTTGAAAAAATTAAAAAATAATGTTATGACAGAATAAAATAGAGGTTACCATAATATTCCTTATGATCTTTTGATCAATTTAAAAAAAATCATTAAAATAAGCTTTTGTATGCAAAAGATATGCTCATTACAAGATTGAATAGCCCATTGAAACTAGGGTTTCTAGATTTCTACCACATACTCAACTTAGATCCAATAATTTTGTAATGTTTTCGGACTCAAAAATAAAAATACAAAGAATAAACCCCTAATAATTTTGGTGAACTTTCTAGAAATGTAAAGATATCAGATTTGCAGCCTAGAAAGCAAATTTGTGAAAAAAACATAAAATTCAAGCTCTCATTATCGATGATATAACCTAATTTTTGGATAGAATCATTCTTAGATAATCTTAAAACTTCAGTAAAAATTTTGTAGACAAATTCACATCTATTTGAAAGATATAGACGAATCTTTAAAAATTATAAAATTTAAATAAATCACTCAATATTGATGATCTAAACTTGGTTTTTGGACATTAGCTTTCTTAAATGATCCTAAAACTCTAGTAAACAAATTGTAGAAAAATTCACATCCATTTGGAAAGTTATAAGCGAATCTTTAAAAAAATAGGGTTTTGTCTTCACCTTTGCCCCAATCATAGTTCCATGTAAAAGTTCACCCCTAAATTTCTCCAAAAAAAATGAAAACCTACAAGATTGGGTTAGCAAACCCCGCAAAAACAAGGGTTAAAGAAGGACAAGTTCCCATCAGGCATACCGAAAATTTGATAAGCAAATATGAACAAAAACATGATTAAAACAATAACATTAATATCTACCTACACCTCTAATTGAGTGAAAGAAACTTGCAAAAACATGAACAAAAAAATAGAATTACTCACCCACATAAGATTCCTGATGCGCTTATAGCAATTGTGCTCCAAAATTGATTTGTTGATTGAAAGATGAAATGTGGTTGCTCACAACAACAACATGAGGTTGTGTTTTGATTGATGATCCTCTTATAAAATGGCTCCTAAAGGGTCCATTTATAGATTTCTAGATGGGTAGATCAACGATAAGGATTTGTTGAGAGATCAATGGTGGAGATTGAGTTGGTTAATTGGTTGTGAGATGGATGGTGGAGGATAAAAGGAGATTTTATAATTCTTTTATTAATTTTTATGTGTAAAGGGGTGGGATTTAAATAATAAAGTTTATTTAAATCATGTGAGATGGGAAAATAAATAAATGAATATGGCATTTATTTATTTAGGAATAGGACATTAGGATATGGGCTAATTAATTAAATAAATTGTTTTAGTTTATTTAATTAATAGAATAAAAATGTGGTAGGTGTGGCTAGGATGGTGGGTGATTTTTAGGTGTCTACAGATCTTGTTTTGCAAAATCAACCTTTTGTGTGCAAAATTAATCTAGGAGACATTGTCACCTAAAAAATTATTCACCTCACCTATTGATAGCTAAATCTATAAGAAAAGTGGTGTCTATAGACACTATCTAGGAGTTTGCTAAGCAACCATGTGATTCTCCCTTGGTCAAACCCCTAGATGGACCAATTTAATAACTTTTGAACAAAGATTGAAGACAAGCAACCATGCAAGATGCCTAATATGTCACTAATGTAGATGCTAATGTAATGTTGATGATGCAATAAAGTGTTATAATGCTCCTTGAATGATTATGCAATTTTATAATGAGAGATCCTAATGTGTTAAAATGAATTAGGGTTTGTCCTTTTATACAACACCCTAGAATACAATTTGAAATGTTTCACGCTTCAAGTAAACACTTAACTAGTTGGAGGGGGACAACATGGGATCAATTTGAAAAATTAAATTTAAAAATGTTTGTCGATTCATATCATAAAATTGGTCTAGGTAGGAAAATGGGTAAATTGAGGATGAAAACTAGTTCTTGGGGATGTGTGGAGGTAGAATCAGGCCAAATTTAGGAAATATGCCAACTCTTGGTGTAGAAACATGTCACTTGTATGCAATTTATTGCATAAATACTGACCTAGTCAAAGTGAGTGCAAAAAGAAAGGAAAATGTGCATTGTTTATAATTTCCACCATTACAATATGTAATAATCAACACTTTCAGTCTAGAAGTAGTTAAACTATTGTGCAATTGATTTTGTTATTAGAAGATATAATTCATTTGGAAGGATTCAAAAATTTTGCATCTTCATTTTAACTAATTATAAAGTGCTAAAAAATTATATACAAACATATTCTTAAAAAATTTAATTCTAAAAATTGAAATAAATAGTGCCTAAAATTGCTTACCCCTTAATCTTCTCGAAATAAAAATAAAAAAAACAAAAACATTTCCTAAATCCAACATCATATTTATTAACTAAATATATCAAAAACAACATCATATTTATTAACTAAATATATCAAAAACAAATTGCAATGTGACCCTTGTTTGTTGCAACAATTTGATATTAAAATTTAGCATAGCATGGATTTCATGGCAACTTCTATATCTACACATTGCTTTCATATATGTTGAGTCACTTTGATTTAACTATATATATTTTTTATACATAAATGAACTATTCATAGTCAAAATTACTTTTGAGGAGTCTTTAGTGAACTTTTGTCTTTATTAAATATAGGTTATTTTAAAAACATCTCCTTAAAAGATAAGGTGTTATATTGTTTGTGAAATTTGAATGTCTAACCAAATTTAAACTAATGCTTTTGCATGGATGCATGGTGTAGTGACAAGTTACCATAATTTAGGCACTTATAGTGGTATGTTTAAGTCCCTTTGGAGGCATGGATCAAGTCTCCCATTTGTAACCTCATTGATTGGGGCTAGTTAACCCGAGGAGCTTTGATCAATACAAAAAAAAGACGAGACAACACCACAAGGAGTTATTCTAATTTCTACATTGGTTTAAATAGTTTATTGTCATAAAATACATTAATTATTGTGGGAGGTGTTCTAACTAAAGAAAAATGGGTGTAATAGTAATTGCAATTAATTTCTTTAGTAGTGGTAAACGTTGAAAGTAAACAAGACACTTTGTGTTTTACATAGGGTCCTTTCCGCACCTAAACAACCACCACATGCTAATTGTTTAAGCTCTTCCGTGATAGAATTACCACTACTTGCATCTTATGTCATAGATATAATCAACACTCTCTTCTCAAGCTTATTATTTTTTCCTATATTAAAAGACATAAAAACGCATTAAATTGGGGGGAAACATCACGAGTATTTTATTTTTGAAGTCTAATACATGGTATGGTTTACATGGAAAAGTTGTCGTGAATAGATATATCAACTAATTTTTTCCCCTAAATAATACTTTTTATAAATAATGTGTCAAAATTCTAAAAGATGATTTAATTTTTTGTTTTGTGTGAATTCCATTACAACTAATTCTAATAAAAAAACTATAAAGTAAAAACTAAAATAACTTTTAATAAGAAGTACCAAATTTATATCATATATAAAATGACACTACATAAAAAGTCAAACGAAGCTATCACTGTACTAAGTACAAGCAACCACACATAAGGAAGAGGTGGTGGATCATACCCATAAGGGGATTAGCTCACTTATAAGGCTCACTTGAGGGAGGATCATGAGCCACCCACCCACCTAGTAACATTTATAGTTCATGAATATCAACTAATTGTCTTTCATTGTAAGCCTTCGTATGTAGTTTAACTTTATTTTTTGATTAATATATAATAATAGCATATCATAAAATACCCACATCTCATGCCTAAAATTTATGTCTGTATATAATTGTGGCCTAAAAAACCATTCACATTTTTAAGTCAAACATTTTCCTTGTGTGCCTAGTCCCCAAACATTATATATATATATATATATATATATATATATATATATATATATATATATATATATATATATATATATATATATATATATATATATATATATATAACAAGGTTTCCACAATAGTTAGCTATCACACATAAGAGAACAACTCAATACATAACATAACTATAACATAAGCGTGGCACAAGACATTCAATACATAGCATAAGCACAACTTCTACCATTTAAACTCCGCTATGACCAACTAGTGGACTTCAATACCCAAGCTTTGTGCAAGATGATCAACTTCAACTTGCATATTCTTGAAATAAAGGAAGTTGACCTTATTAAATTTCCCTTAATTCTATAAAGTGTCTCCAATACTCTTAGTGTTGGTAGTCAGCTCATCCACATGTTTAGTAACATTCGAGTCACCTTTGTCAAGGTTATTATTTTATTTTGGGAGAGCATCCATTTATTGTCGAGTTCCGTGTTGAACTATAGAGCTTCTTGCAAGATTGGCAACTTGGAACAAAGGGGAGTTTTTTTTGGAATAATAATTTTGAGTCTCTACATTATTAGAAATAGTAGTAGAATATCTATATTTCTAAATAAATCAAAGAATAGTTTGTTGAAATGACTTAGAGATGATATTAGAAGAGACAACGATACCAAGTTTCTAGGTTAGTTTGTGATTAAATATGGTATTGAGGAAGAAAGAATAAAGTTCCATAATTGTTAGATGCATGGGTAGAACCAAAATGCATGTTTAATGGTTTCATATTTTTTGTAGAAGGGGCATAGGGGTAGGTTGGTCTGGAAGAAGCGTAGATGATCTCCAATTAATAGCAAGTGGTCACGGAGGAGTTTCTAGGTAAAGAGTTATGCCTATGAAGCAACCTTAGACTTCCATATTGCTAAGCTGAGAATGTACCATTTAGCAAAAGAGTAAAACCATTTCCTTTTTAATATTTAAGTGTTTATTAATGGTAAAGGGTGTAAGCAATTCTTTGTAGATGTTTTTCAATGGAAAGAATGATAGCTTACATCTCATGGTCCATCTTCAATCCTTTAGGAAATTGCACTCTCAAGTGGTAGAAATTTTCATTTGAATCTCAAGAGAGACCAAAGCTTATATATAATGATCAAACAAATCTATGTTGGGGACAAGTAGAACTCAACGCTAAACTCATTAGATTTGCAAGAAAGAGGAGTGATACCAAATATCTTCGAATCCCCTTTCTAAACATTGCTTTGGGTTGCATGTGTTTACAAACTACTAAAGGGATCTCATCAATTTTCACCAATCTATTCCACCAAATGGAGGAAGATAGGAAACTAAGACCAATTTTGAGGGAATGGTCCCACCAAGTTAGCTAAGGAGCAACTCTATGCCATGCTTTCCATATACTATAGAATTGAAAAGAGGCTTGTGGTTTGAAGAATAAGCCAAGATAATTTTGTATTTCCAACTAATTTGCACCTAAGCTCTTGAAGTAGTGGTAGACTGGATTTTATGACATATAAGGATCCAAGGAGTAGACCCCTATAAATCCCACACTATCCATTTGGTAATGAGGCAAGTTACTTGTGTGAAGGGATCTATGACACCCATTCCCCCATTGGTCTTTTGCTTATATACTGTGTTCCCATGAGGTAGCTGACAAGCCTCATTTTTGCCTTATCTAGTCCATAAGAAACTTTGAATGAGTCAAGTAAGTTGATTCTAACAAGAGTTAGAGGGTAATCAATGAGAGGAAATATACACATGGATGACAAGGAGAATTTTATTAGCAATTTGGATCCAACCATCCATAGACAATAAATTACGGGTCCAACATAGTAATTTAGACTTTAGCTTACTCAAGTACCATTTTCCACATTTTATTAAGGGAGATGCCCATGTCAAATAGAAAGCCCAAATATCTAGACACGACACCATGTTATAGGTGATGCCACTTAGGGAGTATCCATTATAGAGGCAAATCTAAGGAGATAATTACTAATTCAATTCTATGCATGGATAATTGAGAACATGAAGCAACACAATATAGATCCAAAACATCTCACGTAAATTGGTAATCTTATCCTTAGAGCTCTCATTAGTTAGATTTATATTGGATACTTTTATTTTTGCTTGGGAAGTAGTAGAATGGACCCAACAAACAAGACAAAATGCCCTCCTTGTAAAATTGGACTCTAACAAAGCATTTAAGGTGGCATCCAAAAGCATTCTTATTCACTAATATGGATTGTGTAAATATCATGTCTCTTATTATGTCTAAGGTGGCAGTTTATTTATAATATGTTAAAATGGCTTGGCTTGATCCTTAGCTCATCACCCATATCCAACTACTTTTTCAAGAGGCTAATGGTCAAATAACTATCAATAGATCCTTGTCAACCCCATTCCCACTCTAGACGTGCATTCACCAAGAATATCCACTAGCTCCCTTCCTTTATGTGTTAATTATTGATACTCATGGATACCTGCTCCAACATGCTCATTCTCAAAATCTCATCCATGGCATTTACCTCCATAATAGGTCAACAATTATCAACTCTTAGTCTTCCAAATTATGAAAGATTACATATCTACTTCAAACTTTTACTTTTTCCATAAAAATAAAACCCAAATTTATCAAAGGTACTTTCTCCCAACTTCTCCACAACATCCTCAAATTGAGGTAGACTTTAGTTAGATTTGACATGCCTAGCTTAAAAGCGGGCCTACATAAATGAAACATTATAACAACTAGATGAACAAGTAGAATATTAGATCAAATGAGACTCTAAACAATAATAGGGGTCAAACATTATATAAATAAAAAAATTAGATCAACAATGTGGAGAAAAAGTTATAACTATGAATGAATGGGCCAATAATATCTCAATGAGGCACATTCTCCCAACTTTCCAACATCTTCAACTTGAGATAGACTTTAGTGAGATTTGACTTGCCTAGCTTAGAAGTGGGCCTACATAGATGAAACATCATAACAACTAGATGAATAATTGGAATATTAGATCAAATGAATGTCTAAATACTAATAAGGATCAAACATTATATAAATGAAAAAAAACATCATTAATGTGAAGAAAAATAAATATGAATAAATTTTAACAATACCTCAATGATTTTAGTCATGCTTGTGACGCTCTGAGTAACTTAGTATGTAGGGGCAAATATCAAAGACATCGTATATACTTGCTTCAAGTATGAACTACACGTAAGGAACCTTCAAAAGGGACAAGATTAGAGAACTTAGATAATTTTTTATCCAAATTTTTGAAAAAAGGTCAAACTTCATTCATTAAAATAGTTTTATTTTTTCATTCCTATTTTGCATTTATACATTTCTAGCTTCCATGACATGCTTCAAACAATAGTAATCCCAACAATTAAAAACACTTTTCATCTAAGTTTAATTTCCATCCCATCTATCCATATGACTTAGGTACAACATCTTCAACACTTACCTACCAATATCATTCAACAACTTGAGGTAGATCTAGGTACATCTTAAAGCAAAAGTACATTGTCTAGAGCACTATTCATTATGTCATATATTCTTAAAGTAAATCTCCATTTTATACAATAGAATCTCTTTACCTCCTTAACTTGTTATGGTTTAGATGTCCACTTGTTATCAAAGGCTTTTTGCAAGCATATCCTTGTTCATAACTCAATAATGATTCCCAAACTTACCCACAATACCATCTAAAGAGGGGTTGATTCCTTCCAACATGTATCATTTATAATCTCCTTAGTTTGCTTGGTTCTACATTAGTTTAATAATCATCAATACTTTTGTTTGTTTGTTTGTTGAGAAGTTCTATAACAATCTCATGTCACTTTTGTAATCCATTGGTATCAAGAGTACGTGCCTAAGCTGCATGAATAATCAACTCCTTTCAGTTTAGACCTAAAGATTGAGGGGTATCCATTAAAATAAATTTTCTTGGGGCACGATCCTAATCTCATTGCCCCTCGAATGGATTTGAACCTTGGTGGGTGATGTAATCAAGGAACATATCATCGCCCTCATTTGTACATCATACCCAACTTCAAATTTTCCGATCTACAATCCCATGCATTAGCCTAAACTCCACATTCTAATGTTATGTGACTTTATGTAATTAATGCTTTTAAATAGTAATGTTGATTCGTTGATATTATTTGAGTAGATTGCCCTCTACTCCAAGTGTTGCTTTACGTAAATTAATATTGGCAAGTTGCCCTCCCATCTATTTATTTCTTTGCATGTGTTAGTAAAGGTGAGCATATAGGTAACATCCATTTTTGTCATTCTAGAAAAAAAAATGAATTATTGACTATTAGTTAGACAAAGATGGATTCCTTGTAAATGTAGATCCACATCCACACCAAAACCAAAGCCAAAAGAAGCAAGTGTTAGGTGACGTGACTGGCCTCCAGTGATGATGCGCTATTCACACCGAGAATCATGTGGCCAATCTCCACCCCTCTGAAATTGACTCTTTACTGCCGGTACTCCGATCTGTACCCTTTGTGTCCCCAAAGGGAAATAAAAAGAAACAGCAAATGTCGCTAAACTTTTAGCACACATTCCCTATTTTGACGAGTTGACAATGTAGTCAGCAAAGCACACTTATTGGTCTGATTCTTGAAAGTACCTCTGTTTTTTCGTAGGACAATGCCCATATCCAGCCCCTCGGATTCGCCTTAACGGTCACATTTAATCCGGAACAAATTGGTGCAAATCCTTCTGTAGCCCAAAAAAAGATCATCCTACTCTGCCGGAGGAAAAAAATGTCCACAGAAGAAGAGGACAACATCAGCAGAGCAACCCAAAAGTCTGCAACAAAGAGGAACTCCAATCCTGGAGTTAGGCGTCAAGGGGGTCGTCTGTATGATTCTGTCAATGGGAAAACTTGTCACTGGTGCAGACAGAAAACAGTGGAAAATCATGTTCAATGTTGTAAATGTCCTATTAGGTTTTGTGGACCATGCTTGAAGAATAGGAATGGGGAAGACATTGTGCTGGAAATGCAGGAGGGTAATTCTTGGGTGTGCCCCAAATGCAGAAATGGATGTGGACCAGGCTGTAATAATTGGTAATGGTTTGTTAATTACACTGAGTTTTGAGCATTTCAACGATTGATTTATAAGGCATAATAAGTCCATCATACTCCACTTTATGTCAACTTGTAAACGTTTTTGGTGAAGTGCAATCCTTTTTTGGTATTATTTTGGTCCATAGAGAATACCCAAAATGTAGTAATAAGAAGCAGCAGAGTACCCAAAATGCAGTAATCTATAGCAGCTCGCTTAATACATTGAAATAGTTTTGAGTTTTAAGCAATGGGACTAGTTCAATCAACTTCGAGTTTAAAGCATTTCAATGATTGATTGAAGCTTTGGGTATACTAAGCACGCCATTGTCCACTTTTTATGTTTTTTATTTATACCCGTTGAGGGCAAAGTGCAATCCGCTGGCTCGATTTCTGAGCAGAATACCCAAATGCAGTAACTAATCCTAAATGAACGCATTGAAGTTTCAGTGATTTAAGCTAGGGTATTGTAATTAAATCTGCTTTTTAATAAATTTTTAACTACTTTGGCTTCATATTACCTTGGGTCAAGAGAAATCACATGTTTTTTTGAAGTCAGTAGCAGAACACCCAGCTCAAGTGTTCCAGATGGAATTTACACCTACATGCAGCAATAATAGCAAATCAGTAAATACATTATATTTTCAATACTTCATTGTTGATTTGATCTTGGAGTACAGTAAGTTCGCCATAGTCCTCCATTAATTTTAGTTTATGCTTTTTAGGGTAAGTGTAATCCTCTGGTCCATAGTAGAATACTCAAATGAAGTAAGCAATAACAACTTAACTAGTACATTGCAATTTTGGAACTCCAGTGATTGGTTTAAGTTACGTGCACCAAATTTATGTTCACATACTTTTTGAATGACGAGTAAACGATATCAACTTAATAAGTATATTGTAATTTCAGTTCTCCAGTGATTGATTTAAGTTAGGGTGCATCAATTTTATTTTCACATACTTTTTGGATGAAGTTTGATCTTTTTTTTTCTTTTTTCTTGTGTCCATAGCAGAATATCCAAAGGCACTAACCAATACCAACTCAATGAATACATCGAAAATTTGAAATTTCAATCAATGATTTAAGCTAGGCTATATTAAGTTATTAACTAAGCATTTTTTTTTCTTTTATCTTTTTGACTTTGTACATCAAGAGTCAACAGAAATCATTTGTTTTGGGAGTTAATAGCAGAACACCCAAATAGAGTATTCCGGATATAACCTAAACCCAAATAGAAAATTCCAGATATAGCCTACACTCAAATGCAATGACTAATGCAAATCAATGAATACATTCAGTTTCCAGGACTTCAGTGTTGATTTAACATCATAGTTAGTATGGTAAGTCACCATGGTCCATTGGTCAAGTGTAAACCTCTTTTTTTTGGGTTCATAGCCGAATACACAAATGAAGTAACCAATAGCAACTCAATGAATATAGTTAGTTTAGAGTATGTTGATTTAAGATTAGGGTATATACTATATAGGTCCACCATAGTTCAACATGTTTTGACTTGTGCTTTCGTTGGGTGAAGTGTAATAATTTTTTTGGGACCATAGCAGAATACTTAAATGCAGCAATCAATGGCAACTCCATGAATACATTGGAAATTCTGTACAGTAGTTGATTCATGCTAGGCTATGGTAACTTCACAGTTATATTAAAAAAAATGTCTTGCATTCTTTTGGGTCAAGAGAAATTACTGTTTGGAATCAATAGCAAGACACCCAAATGGAGTAACCAATAAAAGCTCAATGAGTACATTTAAACTTCAGTATCTCAATGTTTGATTAAAGCTAGGGAGAGATAATTTGACAATTGCTATAATTTGACTTATATTCCTTTAGGTCAATAGAAATCACTTTTTGAAGTCAATAGCAGAACACCCAAATGGAGTATTTCAGTGTAATCTATGCTATGGTAAGTGATAACCATTTGCCATTCACCAAATATATAGTTTATGGTGTCCGAAAGACTTCAATCATTTTTGTGTTGTGACTTGCACTCTTTGGCTGAAGAGAAATCCTTTTTGGAGTCAATAGCAGAACTCTCAAGTGAAGTTTTTCAGATGTCACCTATGGTAATTCAATGATTGCACTTGGTTTTCAGTACTTCAATGAATAGCAGAGCATCAAAATGGATTTTTTTCAGATGTAACTATGGTAATCCAGTGAATGCACTGGGTTTGTTGTAACGATTGATTAGAGTGCTAGGGTATAGTATAACTCTATTATTTTGGTTTAAATTTTTTTGGGGCAACAGTGATCCTTTTTATGGGGTCCAAATGAGGATACCCAAATGTAGCAACTAATGCATACACTGAATTTTAAGCATTTCAATGCTTGATTTAAGCTTAGGGAAAAAATCCTTCACCATTCTTTTTTTCTTTGTTCAAGATTCATAATAGCAATTCAATCGATGCATTTTTAAGGTAGGCAGTGCTTTTTTGAGGTAAATAGCAGTCTATACCCCCAAGGACTAAATAATAGCAATTCAATCAATGCATTGTGTTTTAAGATGCTGCTAGGGCAAGAGTAATCCTCTCCTTTGGGTCAGACGTAGAATTTTGAATACCCAAATGCAGCAACTAATGGCGATTTTGAATTTAATGAACACACTATGCCTTCCCTAATTTATCTAAATGCTCAAACCCATAGCATTTCTATGAACACACCGGGATTATAACTATGCATTTTAGTGGCTAGAGATACCTAAGGTTAAGGAACCCAGACACACAAAAAATGGAGTAGAAAGCATGTAGCTGATGGTTTTAAACAAATCAGAATTGTGAACAAGGCATTGACCAACACTTCTTCATAATCAGATAGCAAGCTATTATCCAACCACAAAGGTTTTGGCTGCCACCTCCATATATTGACTGCAAGCCATCTCTTTCTTTCTTTGCCACATCTCTTTTGATCAATGTAGTTTCCATTTCCCGCTTGCAATTAATAGTAGATTTCCAAATTATTGTCTCTCTTTCCCATATATAGGAGCAGATTCATCTCTTTTCAACTAAACCATTCAAAGCATTGTCCAAATCATATGACCAGATTTTTCTTATCTATGGTTCTGTCTCCCTTCCCTCTGCCTTCCCATATTCCTTGAAACGTCCAGAGCAGGGGATGGGGGACATGGGAAGTACACAATATCCTCTCCCACGTTGATATACAAACAGAAAAAATATAATGAAATGAAAAATGATAGAGAACCACCTTCCACAGTAATATTGAATTGAAAAAATGCAGAGAAGGTGAAGCGTAGATTGCCCAATAAAAATTCCTTTTAATATATCATTCCGAGAAAAGGAGAGTCCAAAATAGCCATTAAAAGCATCAGTATTAGAGGTCTATTGCTATGAAAGCATGTTTCTAGTGTTTTACAGAGGAGTTTTTAGGGTATGGCAAATTACAAGCATCATTATTAGAGGTCTTGCTGTGAAAGCGTGTTTCTAGGGTTTTACAGAGGAGTTTTTATGGTATGGCAAATAATTCAGGTTAGTCTCACCAAAGAGTCAAAATATACATTTTTTAATGAAATAACATATGGATTTCAGCATTTGCCTTCGGCACCTATTCAAGAAAAGCATAATTAAATTTTTATCAGGGCAAACTTAAATTTTTATCAGGGTAAACTTAAATTTTTTAATGCTATTCAAGAAAAGCATAATTAAATTTTTATCAGGGCAAACTTACTCCATTTTCTCTTTTAACTCCACTTCATTGTCAGAGTCTTCCATATTTCCATCTCCCTCCTCACTGGTAGAAGGGACACTCAGGAATTGACTTAGTGGCTTTGGGGGAGAGCTGCAAGACAATCCTGGCAGCTATCTCCTTGATTCCCTGCATAACCACTCTCAGCCTGTTGATAATCAAATGATCATGATAACTGGCCTCAGGTCCACAACTTTGGACTGCTATTTCAGTGGCATTATGATCTTTATGCAAGAGGAATGGCCCAGCTGTATTAAAGGTGTTGCTGTGGATCCAACATTATGTCCTAGCTTCTGAATGCCTCCAATTTCCACTTCATCCACAGTCTTTGCAGCCTTCCACATCCTTTCAATCCAAATGTGTGCATCAAGGGGTTTCAAATCTCTTTTTTAACAAAATTTGCAAACTATGCTTAGACATAATCAGAATCAATTTTTTCTTGATTCATTTTGCCCCTAGTTTGGGGAGCCTTGGCCAGAGCCAGCATTTTTGCATCTTCTTGATCATGCTTCCCTGCGAAGCTGTGTTTCTGTAAAGGGAATTCGGGCGAGTCATAAGTGGATAAGAGCTGCCAACTAGATGTTTATTGCAAGTGTGTGCTTTTTTGAGTGTTGGCTCCATTTGTTTGGCTTTTACTTTTCTGGGTGCACATCTAGGTGTTTCAAATCTCTTTTTTAACATAATTTGCAAACTATGCTTAGACATAAGCAGCATCAATTTTTTCTTGATTCTTTTTGCCCCTAGTTTGGGGAGCCTTGACTAGAGCCAGCTTTTTTGCATCTTCTTGATCATGCTTCCCCATCAAGCTGTATTTCTATAAAGGGAATTTGGGCGAGTCATAAGCACATAAGAGCTGCAACCAAGAGGTTTATTGCAAGGGGGTGCTTTTTTGAGAATTGACTCCATTTGTTTGGCTTTTACTTTTCTGGGTCGATATTAGAATTACGCAAATGCATGAAACAATGGTTAGTAATTAGTTCTTAATGGTCAAGCTAAGCTTAGGTCATAATGGCTCCACCATTTTTTTGCTTTTAATTTTTCTTTTTGGTTAGGACTAATCCTTCTCTCTAGGTCAATAGAAGAAGGTACAAATACGGTAACTTATGCTCTTTAATACCCCGAGTTTTAACTTTTAAGAATCTCAATGACTGATTTAAGTGTAGGGTCTGATGCCTCCATTTTTTTGGCTTTTACTTTTTTGGGTCAAGAGGATTTTTGTGGGGGTCAACAGATGTGCATTCCAATGGAATGTTTTGGGAATTGATGAGTATTTTTTGTTCTCTTACTTTTTGGGTCAAGAGTAATCCTCTTTTTCCATGCCAATAGCGGAATCACCAATTGCATTACCAATGGTACTTCAATGAATACACTTGGTTATTTCAATGAATGATATAAGATTCTGGTAACAATGACTTCATTTCTTTTTACTTTTACTTTTCAGGTCAAGATGATTTTTCAGGGATTGCTTTATATGGCCAATGGTAATTCAGTAAATGCACTGCATTTTAACCATTTCAATTATTGATTCAAGCATAGAGTGTAAGGTCTCCATTCTTTTGGCTTTTATATTTTAGGTCAAGATTCAACAGGATTTTTTTTTCTTTTTCTTTTTCTTGGGCTCAATAGCTGTGCACTTTAATGAAATATTCAGGGAATTGATTGAGAACTTCTTTTCTCCTACTTTTTGGGTTGTGCAATCCTCTTTTTCTGTGGCAATAGCAGAATCAGATTTTTAATTTTAGTGGGGTTTGACCCGTGTAGTTTTGAGTCAATAGCAGGATACCAACATTGGGTATTTCAGGGATACTCCCACTTTTAATTTTCTTTTACTTTTTTGTCTCAATAGCAGAATACCTACATTGAGTACTCTAGAGGGGGCTTTGCCTAGCAGCAGAATAATGAGTTGGAAAAGAGAAAAAAGCAGGACTGGAGCTGGAGAATGAGAAAAAGCATAATTCGAACGTGGATTGTTTGGATTAGTCAGTGCTGGAAATGCAGGTTGAGTTGGGTAGGCAGTTTCAGGCATTCAATTTTTCTTGCATCAACCAATCTGCCTTTCTTTATAATAGTTGGGTTGGCTCCTAAAATACCATGGTTGGTTAGCGCATCTATATCTGCCCATGGAAGGAGAAATGGGCAAGGTCCTATCTGGTTAGTTTGGGAATCCTCCCGGCCTCTCCCTGGGTATCAAATTTCATGTGTTCCTGGCTTTCGGATTTCTATATAGCTTTTATGAGGGCCCTATTGATAGTGGTGGGGCCCTAGGGGGGTGGGGGGTAGAGTATGCTTATGTTTCTCTCAGTGCCATAGAATCCTTCCTTCATGGTGCCAAAGGAGATAAGTTGATTCTTAGGACTGATTCACCTTTAGAGGAATGACCCAGAATCATAGCTAGTGAATCAAGCACCTATTTTTTCATAGTGGCCCCACCCCCCCGACTATCTATAGTTATAGTTTGGATAGTTAACCGTAGAAACTGCAAACGAGGGAAAGATACGTGGCTTTCAAAATTCGTTCAGTTGGCCATCCATGCCTTTCCTCATCAGAAAGGCCACCCCTTCCTTTGGCGGCTCTCAATCCCAACCCAATTAACTATATGTACACAAACTTTGCTTTGTTCCAGTCAAAATGATACGAAACTGTCTGACTCTGTTCTGAATCAATGACACCAGCTGATCCATCTTGAGTAAACAAGCAGCTATCCTGGCATACATAATTTGTTCATTTATTCCTACCGAAAGAAGTGAGTTTTGGATTCCCTCCTTCCCCTACCTTGCCAGGTGGTATATGGAAAACACATCAAAAGATAGCCTAATTTATTCTTTTGTCAAGGTGGTACTGGTAATTATATAGAAGTCACTGGACATTTGATGGAGAATTGGAGATATGTTTAAGATGTGTAGTTTGCTCTGACTTATCTTTGGAGATATGCTTAAGGTATGATGCCTCCATTTTGTTGATTTTTATTTTATTTGGGTCAGTGACGGGATTGCCCAAGTGAATTATTTCATGGGTTGGTTAAAGATAGGGTAAAATGTCAAAAGGTAGGAATATGAGGTCTTTTCTCAGGGTGGTAATTCAGTAGCAGTCAGAATGAAATTTAGTTGAGATATATTTTCAATATTTAAACAAAATGACAGCCAATAGCAGTGCAGCCTACTCACCTAAACAGACATTAAAATTAGAACAATCTACAAATGTCTGCAAAATATTAGAATTAGATGGTAATTCTAATAACTCAACAAGAAGAAAGGAAAACAAAAATATATTGCAGCAGCAGGAAGGGTCCATAAGAAGAAATTTATAGCAAACATGTGAACAAAGATTAGCCTAGAGTAGATAAGTTGGAAATCAGCAATTCTCTCAGTTGAAAATACACTTTTGCTCAAGAGTCAAAAGTAAAAGATCAATTCAGAACATGGGTAACAGCAAGGTGTTTTCAATGCAAAAAGTCAGATACTGCAAAGAAAGAAAGAAATTTTTAATGTTGGAGAGTAACCATGTAGGACAATGATACTCATAAGGACAGCGAGTTACAATAACTAATCAGGAGTGCTAAAAGAATTCCAACAACTAAAAATAAAAATAATAGAAAACTAAATATAGAACTAGATCATCCCAATGTTAATTGTCAGGATGGTAATTCAGTAGCAATCAGAATGAAATTTGGTGGAATTGATTTTCAAGCTTTAAACACAATGACAGCCAAAAGCATCACAACCTACTCACCTAAGCAGACATTAAAATTTAAAATCAAAGCAATCTACAAATGTCTGCACACAAAATAATACAAGCAGTTAGTTATAACTTAACAAGAAGAACGGAAAACAAAAATATATTTCAGCAGCAGGAAGGATCCATTAAAAATTTTTTAAAGCAAACATGGGAACAAAGATTACCATAGAGTAGATAACTAAGTTAGAAATCAATAATTTTCCAAGGTGAAAATACAGGTTTCCTCAAAAAGTAAAAGATCAATTCAGAATGTGGGTGACAAAAAGGTGTGATCATTGCAAAAAATCAACTACCACAAAAAATAAGGAATTTTTAATGTTGGCGAGTGACCCATTTAGGACAATGGTACTCACCAGCACAGCAAGTTACAATAACTTATAGTTTAAAAACATGTTACAAGGCAAAACTTGGCAGGCCCAAATTTGACTCAGACTCAGCAAATTGGCAAAAACTCGCCAAAACTTGGCAATTGACCGTAAACTGCCTGTTCATGACTGGAAATGCTTGACACCCTCCCATGTGCAGACAACCAGCAGACATTTGATCACCCGCTCACAACCAGATGACATGCCCTCAACTGGAAGATGCGCCCCTGATGGGGTGTGACTGGAAAATGTGCCCACATGATTGCCTTTTTTTGGTGTTTGGCATGTGCATGTTGAAGGGTGTCTTCACATGGCTCTATTCCTGCATTCCGGTCTTCACATGGTGAGATTCCTGCAATGTCCTCATTTTTGGCAATTAACTTGCTGATTTTCTGCAAAAAATTGTTCGAGTTTTTGGGTGTGTGACTTGGGAGCAATTTTGTCACTTGAGAACTTGCGAGTCACGCGAGTTTTTTTGTGAGGTTTTAATCTATGCAATAACTAATCAGGATTGCAAAAAGAATTCTAACAACCAATATTAAAGATAATAGAAAACAAAATCATCCCAAAGTTAATGCTTCATTTTTTTACTTCTCATTCCATTCTCAAATGAGTGAGTCATGCTTTTATGAACCAAAATAATAATTGTGTATAAATGAAAATGGGATTTGAACCTATGACTGCAAAAAATAAAGGAATTAAAGAAACATCAACTTGTACCTGGGAAATATCAAGCTACACTATTTGTGCAATCATTTGATAAAATAAACAGAATGGTACACTGAGCAATCATTTGACATGCTATAGCCCCTCCCCCACCAAACTGCTGTGCAGAGTAAAGAACCAGAAGTTAATTTGTGCAGCTCAACGAAAAATTAACATCACTAAAAGAAAATTTGTCTCACACAATATATGCTTGGAAAGTTTGTGTTTTATATAGAAGCCGTTCAATATATTCTCTTTGACTTCTCAAATTCCAAGTTCTGTGCAGCTACAACAATGGACTGTGTTGCAAGGTACAAGGTTTTAAAATGACAGGAGTGATGGTTCAAATTGGTTTTTCTCAAAAACAAAACACACTACAATAAAGAAAAGACAAACCCCAAAGTCAAAACATGCACCACACTTTGACTAGTAAATATGCTAAAAAAGTAAAATAAAATGAGTAAAATAGGAACAAGAGCTGGATGCACTATAAAATTTGTCCTTCATTTAGAAGCACTTTGATCGATTTGCTTTATCTTCTTTGTTTCTATTTTCTGATCAGCTGCATTTTTTCTCAAAAACAAAAGTTCAGCTACCTCAAAGAAAAGAGTATACCCAAAAGGTTGTACCTCCGGCTCACGGTAAATATACCAGAAAATCAATATTATATCAGTAAAACAAGGACTAGCTTGCACAATATATATTTTGAAGCTGAATGTGATAGAAATTTCAATTTGTATTTATATAGAAGCACTAATCTGGCTTGACTTATCAAATGCTATTTTCTGAACAGCTGTAACTGTGGACCATGTCGAAAATCGCAAGGTCTTGAAAAAACAGGAATAATAGTGCATCATGCTAGGGGTGCTGGGTTCTCTAATGCACATGATTATCTTGTATTCCAGAACACTCATGAATCTCCTTATGAAATTGCCTGTCGCAAGAAGGGACGTGGCTGGTGTAAAAGTGCAGATCATTTTTTATCGAGACCTGAAGAATTTGGGACACAATCTTTAAATACACCAATGACCTCAACAGATCAGTTGGTGACAAATTCTGAGGTGTCCCACAAAAGAGGGAATGTTGGAACAAGCATTGTGTCTCCGTCCAGTGAGGATAGACTACAACATGAAAGAAACAACCTGGGTCTGAACAAGAGACTGAAAACCAATGAAGATGCTTCTTTTATCATCCCTTCTTCTCAAGGTCATGAATCTTCCCGTGAAGAAAAACATTCTTCAGGAGCTAGGGTGGTTGGATGTCATACAGATGATACAGGCAATGAGAAAACTTGTCATCGGTGCCGTAAAAGGAGCCTGCAGGACCATGTTCATTGTTCTCGCTGTCCCTACCGTTTTTGTGGCCTGTGTTTGATGAATAGACATGGCGAAGACATTTTATTAGAAATGCAGGCAGGCAATGCTTGGGTGTGTCCCAGGTGTAGGAAGGGCTGTGGACCTGGCTGCGTGAACTGGTATGTTGGGATAATTTGCTTGGTGGTGAAGTATCTTCTTTTCCAAAATGTCTTCAACCCTGTTCACTCTAAAATTATTATTTCCAAATTTATTAGGTTGCAGCAAATGTATGTTTTGTAGATAGAGATATTGGATGTACTACAGTTTGTGCAGTGTTTTTTTGGTGGGACAAGTTTCCTGTGTCATAAATTCCTGGTTGCTTGGAAGTATTTTGTATCTTTTTTGTCATTGAATGTCAGATGTGGGATCCTTTTAGATGGTTAGCAACCAATAAGTGCTGAGCAACATTTGAGCCTAGAGTACCGCCACTGCAGATGATTTCAAAATCTTGATCATATATGGTGATATTTGAGGTCATTGATGCCTCCTTTCATTTGAAAGCTACCATAGTTACATACCATAATTCTCCAAACCTGGTTTTCCATGCTTCCAAGCGAGATCCCTAAACTGGCTACTGCTACAACTAGCCGAGGATGCAATTTCTATAACATTGCGAAGTTGGAAATCCTGTCAAAAAGAAGAAAAAATCAGATTTTAAAAAGTTAAACCTTGGCTGTGAAAGACAGAAGATAATGGGAAAAAGACAAAAAACAAAAGATTGAAACCCTAGAACAGAAGTAAAGTGAAAGTAAAAAACATCAAAAACTTAAAATGAAAAAACAAAAAACAATCATATACCTTTCAAATCTGGTCAATAAACTTGTCAATCCATCATGGATCACTCCAAGGCAACTGAAAAACAATCAAATGATGGCCATAGGGGCAGAGCACAACAACAAAAGACAAAAAAAGGGGAAAAATGACTGTTTTTAGGATGTTTAAAGTGTGGGCATTTTGGGTCAGTAGGGGTGAATTTTTCCCATGAATCCATGAATACTTTGAGTTTTTGACAAGAAATTCAGCAAGTATTCGATGAGCCATTTCAGCTTGCAAGTCAATGAGTAACTCATGGATCCTTTAGAAGATGACAAACAAGATCTTTCATATGGAATAGTTGATAGGCACACCAATTTTTGTTGAAACCAGCAAATAATAATAAAACAAAGGGATGCAGTTTCTGTCATTGGTTTGCTCAAAAAATGACTCAGTTATGGGTCCAGTGCGTACCTGGTCTGGGTCCCCTGTGGATACCAACAGGGGCTTGCAAATCAGACTTGGGTGCGTCCAGATAGGCTGCAGAGTGTACCCAGGCAAACTTGGGTTCAATTTGCAAGACCCAGGGTGATGGGCAGAACCCAATGCTCAACACCTTTTTTAATTTATTTTATTTTTTTCTATTTTGAATGTACTTGAATGAACCCAAGTCCAATTTGTAGGACCCAGGGTGAACAGGAGTAGAACCTGGCACACAAAATGCCTTTCACTTTTTTTTTCTATTTTGACTTCATATGTTGACTATTCAATCGAAACATTCAATTCTAATCCCAAAATTGACCTCTAAACACATGGAAACACAAAAAAAAGTGGTTGTTGCAAAAGTAGTTGCTGTGCAAGCCGTTGTTGTTTTGCAAGCCACTGTTGTTGCACAAGCAAGTCGCTGTTGTGTTGTTGCGCAAGTTTGTGTTGCTGTTCAAGTCAACATTACTGCACAAGCTGTTTCATGGTTGTTTGACAAATTGTCATTGAAGTAATATTTTCAATTTTTTTATGGTGGTTTTGTTTATTACATGCATGTTATGATTTATTCTAAACTTAATTCCTCTTCTTAGGCTGCAAATTGTATATATTTATGATTTTTATATGTTCTTTGTACAGATGTACCCAAAATGCACCCATCTCCAATTTTTTTTGCCATACCAGCGTACCCGAACACATGACTTAGGATGTAATGCATGCATGCCAAAAAACGTTTTGTTGATATAAAAAATTCAACTTGAGAGGGGTAGAATAAATTAGCCTGATAGTTGCATTCAAACTCTGTCCTACACTGATTTTTTCCCTGTGCATTCAATCAATCTATAAAAGGTTGATATGTAGTGATTGACAACAATTGATTCGATATCAAAGATTACTCTTTTCAATGATTGAAGGGGATAAGTAACATACATTATTTTTGGCGATAGTATTCTATATTTTAATAGTTTTGCCTAGTCTTTATTGAGAAACTGTTTTAAACTTTTAGGCATAATTCCTCTAGAGTTTTGTTCATGGAGAAATGGAATGCATTAACCACTGAGCCTTGGGTTTAAGATAGACATTTGCTGCATTTGGTTTGTCCAATACTAAACATTTTCAGAAATTATTCTAATGTTCCAATATTCTTCAATTGTTTGTACTTATGTATTTTTAGCCCCTTTTGTATAATACATCTTCAGTCCATCACTTTCCTTGTATTTATGTTTCACTATACAGAATTTATCTTACACTCTATTGTAATGATGGTGGAAGCACCGTAGCATCCAGGGGCCTGCAGATGCTAACAAGACCAATGACAACTGGATTTTTATAATAATTTTTTCTGAACACAGAGTAGTAGTTTGAGGAACTGCAGTTTTATTGTTTTGTTTGTTTAAATCATCTTTGATTAGTTTGACAATTCTACGTACTTGTGATATAGCCAAAGTACCTGTACCATGGAATTTGTTTCTATAGTAGAATCAATGGGATTGGCAGGCTTTAATTCTGACTTTGACTTTGTCATCTCTGTCTTGCACAGCTGCAACTGTAGTCATTGCCGCAAGGAACAAGGCCTTGAAGTCACAGGACCAATACTGCATCTGGCTAGGAATGCTGGATTCACAAATGTACACGATTTTCTCATCTTTAAAACAACTCATGAATCTCCTCGTGAAATCTCCCGTCGTAAACTAGGGCGCGGTTGGTGCAGAAGTGCTGAATATTTTTGGACAAAACCTGAAGAATTTCAATTGCATTCTCAGAGGCCACCATTGAGATATACTGGTCATCAGCATACATTAACCACTAATGAGGTATTTGTAAAGGTCTTTTTACAATATTATTTTTCAACTGATGTATTTCTCCAATATTCTGACCTTTTTCAAGGAGCATTGATCATTTGTCACTATTGCTTCAATTACAATTGCTGAAGTGTTGAGTCTCAAGCCATCTAATTTAGTACAATGCTCTGTTTTGCTCTTCTTGTAGCGTATGCGGGGTTCTCTAAGTGAAGAGCAAGTGAAGCAGCTACCTAAAAGTTATTTACCTGAAGGCTACATCACAGAACAGAAGTCAATAAAGCTACCGCATGATTGCAGAGCATCTTGTCATAAGGACAATTTGGGTTCAATTATCACTGATTCTGTTATGAATAATTCTTGCCAGAATAACCCTCCAATTCATTCTATATTCTCTGATGCTGCACCTGAGGCAGTAGTCTCAACTTCAATATTTACTCAAACTTCAGACATTACTTCTAAGTTAGCGTTTCAATGTCAGGACCCTATTTTGTATCAGTCAGAAACAACAAATCTGTCAAAGCAAGAAGGAAGTGGCTGGCTTTCACACTCAGCACCTGCTGTGAATATAGATTCTGGAAAAATGGCAAAAGTAGAAGCTCAACCTGCAGTTAATATAGATCCGTCTCTATTAGGCTGTGCAAACACAGTGAAAGTAGAGGCTGAATCTGCAAATGTAGATTCTTCAATGTTAGGTTCTGGAAACTTGGTGAAAGTAGAGGCTCAACCTTTACATAATGCATTTAGCAGAGATGCCAAAGATACTGTTTGGGCCAAGTGTAAAGACTTTGAGGTTCCAATGGCATTTCGAACTGATACTGAAAACATTCAAACAGAAACATCTGGTACTCTAATTAAAGTTGAGTATGAAATGGAGGATGAGGACTACAAATTCTTTACAGACAATGTGAGATTAGATGGCCTTTCATATGTCCTTGACCTGAAAGTTTCCCAAGATGGCTGTACAACTTTGGTCAAATATGAAGATCCTAGTTCAAATTGCTGGAATTGTGTCAACAATGAAAAGCAAAATTGCATTTTTGAAGGGAAAGAAAAGTGTAAATCTATGGGTAGTGAAAATATAAACAGAAAAAGGAGAAGATTATCCTGCAGTGGGGACATAAATAATGCACATGTTGATTTGCAGTCGTCAGAGTTCCCTGTTGAGAAAAGACAATCTTACGTACATGATTACACTCAACAAAAAGTCAAAACAGAAGTACCTTCACCTGAATCAAGCAGCCCTTCAGATGTAAGGGAACATGTCACTTGGATAACACTTTTCTCTTGTTCTGATTTTATGTTTATAATGATTAATAATGCATACTATTCGAACAAGTCACCAAATGTTGATTAGTTTCTTATTTCAATGAGAAATTTCTCTCTTTGCAGAGAGCTTGTGGCCTGTAACATGTAAAACCTGCTTCATATGGAATAACTATCTTGTTTTCATGCAGGTGACTACAGTTGGAAATATTGAATGCAGTGAAATCCCTTTCTACATTCAATCTGATGACTTTAAGGAGAATCTTGAGGCTGCTCTCCAGAAACCTTACAATACACAAGAGTTACATGAATTGTGGACTTCTATAAACAATCGAAAGCCTATTGTACGATTTCGGCATACACGTCAACGCACTATTTCTGTTGAAACACAAGACGAAGGATTTTCATATCTGGATTACCATCCAGGTACATCTTATTTTTAAAATGACCACATGTCTGTTTTAATTGTCTCTATGGCAATGACATTTTGGGATTATTATGACCTTTGGGGCATAATCTGAATACTGCAGTTATTTTTAATACTCTATTTATTTAATGCCACAGAACTATTCTATAGTGATTTTGACAATACTGCCTACTTGCTCTTCCTTGGTTATGCTATATCACAAGAATTATTCTGATCAATTTTTGAGCCCATGTTCTAAATAAAAAGTTCCATTTTCGCTTTTCCAAATTGAGTTTTTTCTGTTGGGATGCCACCAACGTACATGGATATATGCATGAGAAACCTTGACAAACTACAGATATTTTTATTGCATTAAGAATTTTCTAGCTGACTAAACTTACCCATTATTTATTTTGGGAAGCTGCAGAAGGTGAGCCATACACCCCTTAAACATTCATGATATACGCCCCTTAAGCATTCATGCTATTTGCTATATAAATTTGATCAGAGATGTAATCTGTGTATCCTACTTAGTTACGCATATGTGGGAATAAAATTCTGCAAAGTCTTGATTGAATAGGGAATGCCCAACTGGATTGGATGAGATTTGTAGCTTTGGTGGAAAGTGAAAAGGTGAAATGTGGCCTCTATTTCCCTTATCCTGTTATAATCACACGTTGTAAAATGAAAACAGTTTGCTGATTTCTTTGACAGCATGGCTGGTAATTAAAATCAAAATAGGCTGGCATAATTACAATGAACAAAACTACCCTAACAAGTAGTTTGGTATCTCTATTGTGGAGTCTAGATCAGTTTGCTATTTTACTGGAAGAAACCTATTCATAAACCCTTTGCTTGAAATGGCTGAGGACCAGAGTATCTGTCCTTATAGCTGTTATAATTTGTCACAATATGTTATGTATCATTCACTTTTTAGCTCAGCCATGACATTGTTTTCTCTTTCACAGACCATATCACATGAGCGAAGTAGTAGTAATTTCTCTGAACTGAAATCAAAAGTTGTTTGTTGAATTGAACTAGACAGTTGATAATGTGGTCACAATTTGTTTGTTTGCCTTGGAAAAGAGATAAGGACCAGATTATCTGTCCTTATAGCTGTTATAATTTCTCACAGTGTGTTATGAATCATTCACTTTTTAGGTCAGCCATTCATTGTTTTCTCTTTTACAGACCATATCACATGAGCGAAGTAGTAGTAATTTCTCTGAGCTGAAATCAAAGTTGTTTGTTGAATTGAACTACACGGTTGATAATGTGGTCACAATTTGTTTGTTTGCCTTGGAAGAGATATAGGACTTTCAAACCTTTTCTGATTAAGTTGCATTTTGTAAAATTCCAAACAGATTTGTCTGACAGGCTAGTTTCAGCTACTTCTCCTGAAGATAAATTAACTTTGCTGCGCGGATTCTTCTTTTGGCTGAAGGTACGATATTTGTCCTTTACCTGTTAAATGAAGTTCACTAGAAAGGTAGGATACTTGTTCTTTACCTGTTCAATAATGTTTACTAAATTCCACGATACCTACACAATTGTATTGAGTTCTTTACCTTCCATGGAGTTTTTTTCATTTGTTGAAAAGGAAAAGTTCAATGAATCTCCTTGCTCAGCAAGCACTTATAGTCTTATACAATAAAACTAAGTTGCCGAATCGGGTACGGGTACGTGATTCCGGTACGCCGGTACGGCAATTTTTTTGAAGGGGGTTTGGGTACGTTTTGGGTACGTTAGTACAAAATACATATAAAAAATTTAAAATATATATATTTGCAGCCTAGAAACAGAATTAGCTTAAGAATATGAGAATATCAATAGATTCAATACCACATGCTAAACAAAACAATTACAAGTTTTAAAATTCGAAATATAATATACTAATTCATTATCAAAGTTCAAACTTGATTGTCATGATAGATAATCATTGTTCAAAATTAAAATGATACAATTATTAGTCACTGATCAGCATCATCAAAATCATCATCATCATCATTAACATCATGTGATGATGTATGTAGATTACGAGAACCACATGGAATCCCACTACTCGCACTAAAAGTATG
This sequence comes from Cunninghamia lanceolata, assembly GCA_027924645.1. Taxonomy (NCBI): domain Eukaryota; kingdom Viridiplantae; phylum Streptophyta; class Pinopsida; order Cupressales; family Cupressaceae; genus Cunninghamia; species Cunninghamia lanceolata. The sequence continues at coordinate 4,830,191 of BSBN01000997.1, read as the reverse complement.
CTGACTAGACTCCTCAAAAGCTGCAGCTTGTGCAGTAGAAGAAAGATCCAAGTCAGTTCCCTCTGGATCTACATCCCACAACTTTGCTGCCCCTTCCTTGTAGTCATCAACTTTGTAACTTAGAAGTCGCAAGTTCGAATGCACATAAACTAGCTCCTCTGCTTTAGTTGATGCCAATCGATTGCGCTTCACTGAGTGGATGAAGGAGTATGTACTCCAACTCCGTTCAGATGAAGAAGAGCTAGCAACCTATTGAAGCAAAGGGAGATCTTGTTAGAGACTAGAGTCTTTAAATTTGAAATGGAAATTTTTAAAATGAAAAAATAAAAGTTTGAAGGTGGGTAAAATTGATAAACTTGTGATAAAAGTTTGATTGCAAGTACTTGAAGGTGTGGCATTTTATTGGCATGGACGTACCACCAAGAGTGAGGATCCTTCTTATACCTATTGCGGAGAGCAGAAACACTTAGCCCATTGGAGGCTGCAAACTCAGCAAACTCAGTTGTAACTATATCCTCTAATTCAGGATCAGGATAGAGTTTAACAAGTGCTTTATTTAACCCCTCGCTGACTTCTGAATCACGGTATGGTGGCACCCTTGTTGGCATAGAAAGGATCTCATCGCTGTAATATTTGGGAGTCAACGCAAAGGCAAGAAGATGGAATGGGGTGGTCATTTTGTTCCACCGTTCAACACAAACTGATTGCACCTGTTTGAAGAAAGTCTCTTCAGGATCTTGCTCTTTTGCATTTATGATGGATCTCATTTGCTCAATCATTGAGTCAATGCCATCATAAACCTCTCCCAAGCATGGCTTATCCATGTCAGTAAAGCGGAGCATACTCATGATGGGCTCAGTGAAACTAAGAAGATACTGCACTCGATCCCACCAAGTGTCAGTTAGAATCATTTGCTTTACATTAGCTGCCCTTTCAGTGTTGGATTGCCTCCATATGAACCATGAATCACTGATGACCATGTCAGCAAGTGCTTTTCGCACCTTCACAAGTCGTCTCAAGACGATTGTGTTGGATGCAAATCTAGTCTCAGCAACCTATTTGAAAACAAAAAATAAAAAAATTAAAGACAAAGAAGAATGCAAACTTAATTTTTTTAAACACAAATGATAAAATTAAAACTTTGCATTGTTTGAATAATGAATTACCTTCAGCAACTCTAATCGTGAGAATGATCTAAAAATGGCTTGTGACATGTGGTGGTTTGTAATGAACATTTGGATCTCTTCGGCTTCAGCATAGACTTGTTTGATCCAATCTATTTTCTTACCTAGCTTTTGTAGCATGAGGTTGAGTGAGTGGACAGCACAAGGTGTCCAAAATATATGTGAGAACCGTTGCTCAACCAACATACCAGCTGCTTTGCAATTCTTTGCATTGTCCGTTACAACTTGGACAACATATTGAGGACCCACTTCCTGAATGCACTGTATAAGGATTTCAGCAATAAATGATGCATCCTTCACTTGCCCCTCACAATCCACAGCTTTCAAAAACACTGGCCCTTTAGGACACACTGCAATCACATTGATTAATGGCCTATTTTTTGCATCCTTCCATCCATCGGAAACGATGGACACCCCTGTTTCTTTCCATGAGCCCCTAATGGGAGACAATGAAGATTCTATATGTTTGACCTCCTTTGACAATAAGGTGGTACGCACCTTCTCATAACCTGGACCTGTGTACCCTTTTGGAGCTTCACTTATTTTTCTTACCATGTCTTGCCAATACGGAGATCGAACAACATTGAAGGCCAAACCATTTGCATAGAGACATCTTGCAATGGCTTGATCAGCAATCTCTCTTGCATCATTTTGAAATGCCCTCTCTAATGGTCCCCTTGCTCTCTTCACATTTTCGGGCTCAAGTTCATTGACATTTCTACCCAAAAATGGGTGGCTCTCAAATACAACTTCAGGGGCAACACCACGAGTATCAGATGAAGAAGCAAGTGGCCTTTGTGAGCCCCCTCCTCTCCTCAAAGGATGCCCTCCTCTATTCAGAACTCTTGCATCTGCATCCTCTTGCTCTTTGATATATGCTGCGATTTGATGAGCTGGGATAGGTGTTCTATTCTTTCCTGGACAAGCTCTGATTCCCAATCCAGGAATGGCACACAAATGGCCTTTGACCCGACTATATGAGCTTGTATACTGCTTGTCACACCCATTGCATTTCCAAACAAATGTTCCGCCACCTGGAACCTGTTGTAACATCTCTACATGCCTCCACAAAGGTGAATTTGGATCAGTATTGAAGGTAGGTTTGTCGACGAAGTTAGAGCAACTGGCTGCCATAGTAACAAACTAGAATCCCTACCTGCAAGCCTGCATCGACAAGATTGAGAAACAAATATTTTATATTTAAAAAATTAAAAATTAAAATTATAAAATATGAACAATTTTGTCAATTTTTTTACAAATAAATTATCAATTTGAAATAAAAATTAAAAATTAAATGATTCTAAGTTTCTAACATTAGTTTTAAATTTTAATGATAAATATTAAATATATTATAAATTAAAATTATAATATAATAATAACTATTATAAAAACAAAACTAAAATCTATGTATTATAAATTTATAATAAAATTATTAATAAATATTATAATTAAATATTATTAATATTAATATTTAGTATTTACGATTCAGTCTAAATAAATTAATAATTATTATAAATGCATAAACTATAAAAAAAAGTTAAAACTATACAATAGGCCCATAGGGTTTTTTATTTCTATCGATCCAGCAATAATAAAATTAATAGTATACCAAAAAAAATTAAAAAATCTATACAAATGTCAACAAATATGAAATATACCAAAGGCAAAAACTATAGAAATTTGAAAAAATGATTAAATGCAGGCCAAAAAACCAAACCTGGAAGTGGAAAATGGAGGCGTCGTGACTCGTGGGAGTTCCGTTGGAAATTCCACTGAGGCTACCCTTGAAAAATGGAGGCGTTGTGGGCGTTCCGCTGGATAACCAGCACGTCGGGCGTCGAAAATACACCAAAAATGCAGAACCTTGGCGTCGTGGTTTGAATTTCTATATGTGTAAGGTGTAGAAATGCTAGGGCATCGACGGAAAAATGCAGAACGTCGGCGTCGGGCTTTGAAAATGCATAAGAAATCGCTACAAAAATCCCTAAAACAAGTTAATAAAAAACGCTTTTTAGGTTTTCGCGATGGTCAGAAGTCAACAATAATTTGGATTCGGTTTGGAATCGGTTAGGAAGCGCCATGTCATGCGTTGAATCGCCCGGAAACGAAATAAAAATATGGAATCGTTTCAGCAGAGAAAAAATCGTGCCCTGCCCGAACCCACAGTCGATTCGGCCCAGTACCCGATTCCGGACGTTTCGTACCCGGAATTGGGCTGCCTAGCAGAGCGATTCGGCAACTTAGCAATAAAACAATTTCACTATCAAAGTCAACTTGTAAATTTAAGTTTCTCTTTGTGGAAAGTAACATGGTATAGGGAATTCCACTTATCAAGTGTAGGTATTGCTGTCATGGCATATCTCACATGAAGGTTATGACTCATATGCTAAATTGATGTCTTGCTTGGTGGTGATCCAAAAAAACTACCTTAATAAAATTTGTACTTGAGATCATTTCCCTTCTTGGAACGTATTCTTTTTTTGTTCCTAACTAATAATGGTGCTCTAAGCATTGCTGGATGTATGTTGCAGGGTCATTAGGTTCATTATTCTGATTAAGGAGAGACTCTTGAATGATAGAAAAGATTCTTCATTCACATTAAGACTTGGTCAACATCCCCAAGATGATATTGCTGGACATCCTTATCATTATAAACTCTTCTCCAAATGAAAAAATTCTAAATTCTTAATCATCTACAATTGCATATCACTAAACATCATCTTTGTTTTTTTACATCATAGTTGTACCACTTTTTCTTTTAAATCAAGCTGTACTAGGTTTTGTTTTATGTTTTATGTAGTTGATGCTTCATTACTTTATGATGTATCAAAACACAATTTAAGTCCCAAAACATGTTGTATTGAATCTTCAAAAGAGTTATTAATGTGGATCAAAATCCCACCATAGGGATATGCCACATGGCATGGCTTACCCAAATTTTCAAATAGAATATGCTCTGATGCTCATGCCTCTCAGTAGTCCAAATCAGAACATCTGTTCTGCTGTTTCCAAAGAATCTCTGCAGATCTTCTAGGAAGAGGTCCAAGGATTTATTCAATATCATGCTAGAAGAGAAATCACCCTAGGGCCTAAACAGCCAAAGGCTGATTGGCCCTTAGGAATTTTTACAAGGGGAGGCCATTCATTCCTGCCAAGGATCTCCTCTTTATAATCCAAATTAGAATTTCAGGTCAGTTGTTTCCAGGAAGCTCTATAAGCCTGCAAGTAAGAGCTCCAAGGATTTTTAGTATCATTTTCAGAAGAACAATCACTAAATCCAGTTTTCCTCCAAGAAGGAAAATATGCTATCTGAAGATAGACACTCCACTCGAGATCTCATTCTTAATGGATGAAATGGAGCAAAGCATCTGGATACTAGAAGAACTAGCAGTCATTTACGATTCATGAGAGAGTGCCTTCTGTGGACCAAAAAATTGAAGGATCTAGACCTAGGTGAACTGGAAATCCATGGGCTTGTTAGAAATTTAATGATTCCTAATGGGGTATTTCATGGTAGAGTTTTAAACAAAGCGAGAGAAGGACCAAATCTTGTAATGAGGACAATGGTTCATGAAGAAATTAGGCCTTTTTCATGAAACCTGCCTACCACTGTCCCAGTTTGGTTTGGTTTTTTATATTTCCAAGTGAATATTGGCAGCAAAATCCACTGAAAAAGATTGTGAATGCCATAGAAGAGTATATAGCAGTCTTATAATTCACCACAAATCCAAGGGTACTCAACTATGAATGCATCTGTATCAATATGGATCTTGAGAAGCTGTTGCGGGCTAGATTAATCATGGAAAGGGGAGGTAATAGATTGGAAGCAACTGCTGGACTATAAGGATGTCCTTTACAAGAATCCCAAGATCAGAAAACACAAAAGCAGATATCGAAATGGAATTAGCAGGTAGCATATGCAACAAAAACAATAAGAAGTCCCTCTCAAGATCAGTTCACCCAAAAGAACACTACAGGTACAGCAAGATGAAAGCAAATTTTAATGATCCTATTCAAGGAAGGAAAACACCTTATATTGGATGAAGATCCAAGATACTTCAGAAAATGTTTAACAACTCTTGAGCCATCCTAGGGAACCTGCAAACAGGGAATACACACAAAAATTTAATTCTCAAGGCTCTATTCTATTTGCTTTAAAAGCCACTATTTGCAAGCCAAACACAAGGAGTAAGAAAGTCCAATCCAAGAAAAGTTTTTCGGAGGATCTCATCCCTAAAAATATACAAAAATGGGAGCCCAAACTAGCACCAGGGGCTGATAAAAGAAGGAAACCTTCTTGCGAAGCAATATAGTCAGATGAAGATCTGAAGTTGGAAAGAATAATCTTAAAGCTAATGCAAATCTTTCTTCAAAATGCCCTTAGGGAAAGGAATTTTAGGCTCCCTATCCTTGTGGTGCAGATCCTTTAATGGAATATATGAGCTATGGGCATGCCCAATAAACACCGGAATTTGAAAAATATAGTACAAGCAAAAGGCATAGATATGGTTCTTCGAGAAACCATGAGAGTAAGCACATTGAAGAACTTGCATTATATGGGCTGTTGGGAAGTAAGCATACTTATCTTTGCTACACTACCCATACAATGATTCAATGGGATCAATCAAGGCATGTACATAGATTTCATCAACCCTTCCGAAGGGGAGCTGTAGCAAATTTCCATTCAAAAGAATTTCATGTGGATTTCAGCTTAGTGAATATCTATGCCCCCCCTTACCAGCATAATAGAACTCTATTTCTAGAGTAGTTTCTCTAGTAGATCCTAACAACTAACCTGCATAATATCATTCTTGTTGGGGATTTCAATGCAGAAGAAAGGAGGGACTTGATTCAATTACAGAACAGCAAAAGCCTTCCCAAGGGTACTAACTGACAGCTATATTGTAGATTTGGATTTTTCACAAGGAAGCAGAAGAAGCGTAAAATATATAGCCAAGAAATGAAACAGAATATGTATCAGTGACCAGTGGATCACAACAAAAAAGCATATAACAGATGAACGCTTTCAGATCACTGGTCTATCATCTCCAAAATTACAAATAATGATGGAGAAATGCTAGGTTTAGATTTCAAAAAATAATGCTTAATCACCTAAGGTTCAGGGGAAAATAGAACAATGATGGCATAGAGCAGATAAAATTCAGGGACCTGCAATGCATAAATTTATGGGGAAACTTCTGTGTCTTAATCTGGTTTGAAGGCTTGGAGTAGAATTTGGGAACATCCATTAACAGATTTCCCTAATTGAAGCACAACTGGGAGGAATTCAGAAGCAAATAAGAGAAATAGGCCTCTCCCAAGATCTGAACAGCAAGAAGCAAACCCTCAACCAAGAATTGGCTGGCCTACAAAGGAAGGAAAAAGTAAAACAATATTGGAGACAGTGAACGAGGGAGCAATTGAGACATGAACACAAAATATTCCCACAAATCTGTTCTAAGCCATCAGCACAGAATCCAAAAAATAAAAATATCTGATGGAACAGGCATACCTACAAGAAGAGAAAATAATGTACTGTCATAAAATTCTGTTGCAACATTCTCACTCAATCACTTGCAGCTATCAGAAGAACATAAGTCTAGCAAGAGCTGGTTAATAGAATACCCAAACTTGTTTGCGAAGAATAAAACCTAGACATAATGAAATCACCAACAGAAGAGTAACTTAAACTCCTTGTTTCTTATCTTCCAACCAGACAAAGGTCTAGACCCCAACAATTTTCTGGCTTTTTCCTATCAACAATTTCAGGACTCAGAGAGGAGTCCCAATAACTAGTAACTGTAAGAAAGACAATATGCTCTACCAAATGAGTGCCACCAAGGTAGTCTTGATCATGAGCATGATAAATACTTATTGGCTGTGAAATTATAAGCCTATCACACTTCATAATATGGTTTACAAGATCATATTAAGGCTGAAACCTATTCTACCGAAGTTAATCTCTGACTCTCAATCAACTTGTTCAGGGAAGGCAGATCACATTAACATTATAGCTGTCCAGAAGCTCCTCCATTCCCTAAGATATCTTTTAAGGCTTTTGACAGATGTCTCTGGGAGCTTATTGATAAATCACTTGGGAGTATTTGGGTTTGATGACTAGGTTATTGGATTGGACGTTCAGTTGCATTACCACTCTGCTAGTCTCGACTCTCAATATCCATCAATGATAATACAGGAATACCCTTCACTGCTACATAAGGATTATGTCAAGATGATCCTCTCAACCCATGCCTTTTATACCCACAAGTGAGACCCTTTGCAGAATGCTGGATAATACTAAATCAAAGGGAAAATCCCATGAACTCTTAGTGATTGAAGCAGGACAGAGGTATTCCATCTTCCATTTTTCTGATGATACACTCCTCTTTTCAACTCTAATCCTGAAGGAGATCAGTAAAATACACCAACTTAGACAGCAAATTAATAAGAGCATAGTTGAAAAACTTGGACTTGTCAATTACTTGGCTGACCCAAAAAATTTTAAAACTCGGGACTCATTACTTGGCTGACCCACAAATTCTAAAAACTCGGGACTCGGCAAAAACTTGGGGAAAAACTCAGCAATAACTTGGCAAATTTATTGAACATTAAAAAATATGTAAATTTTTAAAAATAGTCTTCAAAAACACACATATTACTGATTTTCTTTATATATAGATCAAAATTAGAGTTCAATATATATCGTAGACCAAAAAATGAGTTCAAAATTTCAATACATATGAATTTCAGATTTTAATATCAATAAAAATTATAAATCATAAGTGGCAGCCGAAGTTAAAAAGGGGGAAATAGCATAAAGCAGAGTTTAATCATACTATTAACAAGATGTAGTATAGTGTTTGCATTTATAATCAATACCCATATAATTTAAAAAATCCAAATAATTACCATTCTTACTGCATCTATGATCAATAGTGATTATTACCCATTTATGCAGATCCGTCAAAATCCAAATGCAGACCTGTCAAAATCCAAACGCAAGCCCTAAACATTGTAAATAATGTAAATGGAGCTCTCAGTCTCACAATCATGCCCTAAAATCCAAATGCAGCTCTGTCGAAGAGTAAATGCTTTAAAAAATGAAAATCACATTAGGTTTTTTAGTGCCTTCTTCATGTTTTTAAGTTCTGAGTTTTTTAATATTTTTTGGCGATGACTGCAATTTTTCTGCCAAAAGTGCGACGAGTGATTTACAAAACTCGGGGCCAAGTTTTTCCCCTAATTACTCATTTGACATTTGCGCCCGTGAAGTACTTGTGAGTCCCATGAGTACTTGCAGGGTTTTTCAACTATGAATAAGAGCAAATCTTATTTCACCATCATAATGTTGAATTGAGAGTTAAAAGAGAAATACTCAATATAATGGGATTTCAAGAAGGCAGTATTCGTTTGAAATATTTGAGCTCTGGATTACTCAACTTCACAAAGAGTTGACACAATGGCATCATGGATGGATTTATTTTGCTGAAGGAATTCAATTACTTCAAGCTGTTCTTAGGCAGCTCCAATTTAAATGCTCATCTCTCTTCCCTTCCCTATCACATTGAGGAGGAATGGACAAAAATTCAGAGGAGTTTTCCATGGTGTGGGCTTGAAGATAAATTCAAGCATCTCATTGTGTTGTAGAACATAATACACAATACCAAGCAACGACTCAAACTCAATATAAGGAGACTTCGACTCTTCCATCAAGAACTATCAATTACAGCTGCCTGGAGACTGTGAAGAAATAACTTAGAATGGAGTAGTATCATTCAACAAAAAATACTTCACTCAATCCTAGTATCCCTTATTCACAACTTAATGGAACACTTCTCTATCCTAATTATCCTATACAACCACTAAACACATCAGAACAGGATTGGACAAGATTGCCAAACAATAAAGCCTCATACTCAAAGAGCATGGATCCAATTGGAAAATAAGAAACATTTCGTATCATATTTGAATTGGTATAGACACTGACTGAGATCAATAAATGCACAGAAGAAGACTTTCCAAAACAGTGGCCAATCATCTTGCAAATGAAGCTATCAATCACAAACATGACGGTTTGATTCAAATAAATGGAGGGATGACCAATTTGGCAGCAAGGCTTGGGAAAATGATTGTGCTAGAAAGACCTTTTACTGACCATATAACACGAGTAATAAAATACATAAGTTATGGAAGGTCTTCCCTCAGGGGCAGCAGTTAAACAAGCTCAGCAGATAAGTATCCAAGGCAAATCATAAACAAATGGTGATAACTCAGCAGGTAGGTTACACAGTTAACACACCATACCTAGTCAATGTGGTATAATTGATGAGATGGCTCAGGGGATGCCAAGGATTCATGTCAGTCTCATTTTAAGTCTTATATTTATTCAATTTCTAGTTTCAATTTTTCAAAAACTTAATAAGCCTAACACTACAGCACAGGCATCAAACAGAAGTTTTGCAGTGTCCATGCAGGAGGGCAAGTCGTCAAGTACAGCATTAAGGTAGAAGAGAAAGTGAAAACGCAACAGGCCCAGGAGGAGACTTCAAACCTCAAGAAGCAAACGAAAAAGTGTTCAACACCTGTCACTTTTCCAAATAAGATAAAATGGTCCAAGATCTTTTGTATGGAAAAATCTTAAATCTATGTGGGAAAAGAAGCCATGTCCCTCATCCACACAACTCCATTATGAATGCCAGCTGGAAGACATTACTTCCTTTTAGTAATAGTCTTTTCCTATTATGGATGTCAGCTGTTATTTCTTTAGAGCTGTAAGTGCAGTTTGTCGTGCTGTGTTTGCTTTAGTTTTCTTTCCTGGTTGTAAAGGATTTTTTATCATTTTTTATAATCTCTGTTAAGCTACTGTTGCTTGCTTTGGCAGCTTGTAATTTTGTTGTTTTTATGAGCTGGCTGGTTGAATGTAAAATCTTTTTTTATTTTAATTTTAATCCCTTGAACATTTTTCAAAAAAAAGTTCTAATTAATAAAGCATAAGAACAATGACAAAGTACAAGAAACCCACAAAGCACAAATAGAGCAACCAAGCTATGCCAGTGGTAGAGGAAAGGAGATATCTAACATGATAACTTAGGTGTAAATTCAAATCGAACTTATAATCTTTGACTTGGATATTTTCTGAAAGTTGGATATTTATATAGTAGACTTAACTTATTACTTTCTTTTGTATTTCAGATGCAATTTTCACTTCTCATACACTTCCGATATTTGTGTCGATCCGTGGTATTGCAGGGCAAAGACATTGATATAAATATGTGAGTGACGGTAGGAGTCACATCTGTGATAGACGTGACTCCTCAAGGAGTCACGCCTATCACAGGTGTGACTTTGTCACCGTTTGTATTGTAATCGATTTAACTGATTTTAACAGTTACTAATCACCGTTTAGAATGCAGAAGATGTTTATGCTTTGGTAATATATCATTCAATCATGCTATATTGATATTTATCTTAACATATCTTCTATATTAAGTATGAATATATAAGTAATATTTAATATTACTTATATATTCATATTTATTATTATGTTATTTGATCGAAGCTACAAACAACTCAACATTAGGGACCTGCACTCCAAGATTGCTTCCAGATTGCAGAGCTTTTTCCCTTTACTCACAATTGTTAAAAGTATAGATTTGTTACTCATGCAAAGCAAGATAGAGGCACACAGATCAATATCTTGTGATTAAGAAAGTGTCACAATTATAACAACCACAAGTGTTGCAATTAGAATGACAAGCACTCTAAGAGATGTTAGTAACCAACATTGCTATCAGATCTGGCCAGACCCATTTTTTTCGGACTGGCCAGACTTGTCAGATTTGGTCTGGATTTTTCCATTCCTACAAAAATTTCAAATTTTTTTTTCTGGTTTTTCGATTTTTTTTTGGCCTCTGAAACAAATTGAAAATTTCAAACTTGGTAACTATTGTAACCAAAAATAGCTTTTGGCGCATCACCTGCTTTGTAAACTTTCCTTTACGAAAAATTGTCACCAACATGAAACTATGACACGCAAAGCAACATACACACAACACAAGAGAAGGGAGGTATCAATATGGAACAAAATCCCCTCAAAGGGATATTCTAAATGTTAATGATAACTTTTAATTAAGAAAGTATTAAGACAAAACCTAGGGTCTTCTTTGATGCTTGCTCTCGAATTGGCAAAATTTATGGTGCATAGAGTGCTTTGAAAACCCCTCTTGATTCACATTAGTTAGCACACGGAAATAATTTCACACAGCCATTTCAATAGGAGATTAGGTATTAATATGGAACCAAATTGTTCACTAGGGATATTCCATATGTAGATCAATAGCTTATAAACAGTAAAAATGTAACAATGATAACAACAACAAGGTAAGAGGACCTAGAAAACATCATCAAGCAATGTTAAGAAAATGAGTTTGCAACCCACAAGGTACTTGCACTCTAAAGCTTGCTTCCATAATGGAAAATCTTTTGGTATGGAGAGTGCTAATGAATCTTTGGCTTATAATTGTTACCAATATAGGGCTATTACAGATACACCACATACTCACTCAACACAAAGAAGAGCAAGCATTAACTTCCTCATACTCTGTGCGAGCGGTATCTGAAAGGATGCAATGGTGTCTTTGTGAGGAGCTGCTTCTAGAACCAATTAGCCCCTGGCTGATGGATAAAAATTGTGGCTATCCTGTTATTTTTCTCTAATCTAAGAAACTGTGACTCAACACAAAGAAGAACAAGTATAAACTTCCTCATACTCTGTGGGAGAGGTATCTGAAAGGACGCCATGGCATCCTTGTGAAGGGCTGTTTGTAGAACCAATTAGCCCCAGAGTTGCTGGATACTTCCCCTTCCCCATGGCATCCTTATGAGGGGCTGCTTGTAGAACCAATTAACCCCAGAATTGCTGTATGCTTCCCCTCCCCCATCTAGATACACGTCTGTGTATTGGATACCAGATACGGATATGATACTCTTAGATATGACATGGATACTGTATCCCGATGTATCCCTATACGAGCCTATATTTGGGCTGTATTCGAAACGTTTGGATACGGCACTTGGTGCCTATCCAATTTATGAATAAAATATTCAAAATTTCTAACATAATTAAAACATAAAAAAATTGCATGCACACACACACACGTACACACACACGTACACACACACATATATTTAAATCATTACAGACATGAACATAATATAACAAAATAAATATTATAAAAACCAAAGTATAGATAAATAAATATTTTTAAAGTTATGTTCTATAACTTTAGATGTATAAATAATTGAATATATGTATATTTTTATAATTGTTGTATCTAACTGTATCTGTATCAGGGAATCTTGAAAATTTGCCACATTCGTATCTAATACTGTATCTATATCTGATACTGTATCCATTTCCATGCAACTTTGATTAGCCCATCTGATGGATAAAAATTGTGGCTATCATGTTATTTTTCTCTGATCTGAGAAACTGTAACTTATCCTGGTCAATGGGTTGGCTATCCCGAAGGGTGTACAAGGATGAACAACAATGTCCTTGGCAGACGATAGTTTTGAAAGGAAAAACCTTCATCTTTGAAGGAACCTCTTGAAAATTATCAATTTTAGCATCTTTATCCATTTGATTTTTGTTCGGTCCCCAAAGCTTATTGTTATCCATTGATTTCAATGGGGGATGATCCCTAATTTTGAGGTCATTTAGACTCACTATTTGCAATTTTGCAGTATGAAGAAAATGGAATGTGTATTGAAATTTTGTTGCATCAGGCTCCTTCAAATCTCACTCAATTGAATTCTATTCTCAGGGGCTAATTAGCAGAGGTGACAAAGGGGCCTAATAGCAACTATATGTGTGTGCAATGGAGTTGTTAAATTAGGTTTCCGCCTAGCCTCACAGAGTGCCTAAAAGTCTTTTCTTTCCAACTTTTATTCTGTCTTATAAGACTAATGAAAAGTGGGCATTAACAATTTGTTTGTAGCTTCCTTCTGTCCACTAGCTCTTGCTACTGAGATAATAGGTACTGGAAAGAGAATAAGTAGTGGTGACTAGTTCATTCACCAATTGCTGAATGATTTGATGTACAAAGAGAGCACATCTTCATTTGCTAGTCTGAGTCAGTACTGAACCATAATTTAATATTTTTACAGACAAACCTAGCTTCACAGAGTGCCTAAAAGTTTTTCCTTTCCAACTTTTATTCTGTCTTATAAGACTTATGAAAAGTGGGCATTAACACTTTGTTTGTAGCTTCCTTCTGTCCACTAGCTCTTGCTACTGAGATAATAGGTGTGCTGGAAAGAGAATAAGTAGTGGTGACTAGTTCATTCACCAATTGCTGAATGATTTGATGTACAAAGAGAGCACATCTGCATTTGCTAGTCCGAGTCAGTACTGAACCATAATTTAATATTTTTACAGACAAACCAGCAGTACTTCTGGTTTTGTTGTCTGGTAACACGTTGCTGCCATTGCTCACTTGTTCATATAAGTTATGGTTCAATGGAGGATGACCAATAATTTTGAGATCATTTAAACACATTCTTTGCAGTATGAAGAATATGGAATGTGTATTGAAATTTTGTTCCATTAAACTGAAGGTAAAGACCCTTCAAAGCCTACTCAATTGAATGCTACATTCAGTGTGACTAATCGGCAGAGCTGACAAAGGGGCCTATTAGTAACTATGAATGCATGCAATGGAGTTGTTAAATTAGTTTTCTGCCTGAAAGTCTTTTCTTCCCAAATTTTATTCGGTCTTATAAGACTTATGGACAGTGCACATTAACACTTTGTTTGTAGCTTCCTTCTGTCCATTAGTGTTTGCTTCTGAGATAATAGGTACCGGAAGAGAATAAATGGTGATGACTAGTTCATTCATCAATTGGTGAATGATTTGATGTACGAAGAGAGCACATCTTCATTTATAATTCTGAGTCAGTACTGAACCATAATTCAATATTTTTACAAACAACTGGCAGTACTTCTGGTTGTGTTGTCTGGTAACATGTTTCTGGCATTGCTCACCTGTTCACAAAATTTGGCCATAACGGTAAGTGTTTCTGCCATTGCCCACTTGTCAAGAAAGGCACCATTGTCAATTAGTGTAAGACGGAATCTCTTGAGTCTTAGGTATTGGTCTTACAAATTGTTTATGTCATATGAACATTTTAATTCAGGATATACTCCCACAATGGTTGAATATGCAAGATCAGTGGACATGAGGAAAGCTGGAAGATAACTCTTATTGGTCAATATATCTCCATGTAATTCAGTGCAAAAAACAACATTGCTTTATTGTTTCCAGTCAAAAAAAGTTTTGCAGTTTTGTGGTTTATTTAAACAATTAGTTCTTGAGCACTCTTTCAGGGCATCATTTCTCCCTAGAATAATTAGAGGCAATAGGCTGTTGATGTTCAATAATTAGATGCACTTCTTCTTGTTACTAGATGCACAACAATGAAAGTGGCTGTATCATGCTGATTGAATGCAAGTCTAAGTAAACACAAGATGTCAAAGTGAAAAATTTCAATAAAGTTCAATTGTTCATATCCTCCAAACTAGGCTAGAAAATGGGTCTATGAAGAGGCATGGCGTGTAAAACTTGTTTCTTAAATGCAAAGAAATCTATTATACTATTTGTTTTGTTTCAACTTTGAGAATAGTTTAGGATTCACTAAACTTGGATAGATTTTAGATGATTTCTCATTGATTTTTATGAATGGAACTGTAAAATATGAAATGTTCTAACTGTTTAAACTTTAATTGTTGCAGCATGCTAGTTGGCCTAAATCTTTTCAGCCATGGGTTTCATCCCCTGCACCAAAAAGTAGGATAGATGATGATGACAGTGATTGTGTGGAAGTTGATGGACCAAATTCCGAGGTAATTCAAATTTCATCATTTCCACTGATTTTCCCATTGTTTGAGATTTTCCTTTGTATCTTGGACTGTTCCATCACATTAGATCAATGAAGTTGTCATGGGGAATCTGAGGTTAAGAAAGATTTCTACAAATGTTTTTTAATAGTTGACTCGGGTGAAATTATAGTTTCGATACAAAGGAATTCATCATGTGTATGCTTACTAAATTGAAAAAACAGATTTATCGTAAACATCATGGCATAAGTGAGACTGTTTTCCCAATCCTTGTACTGTGGCTATATGTATGAGACTAGTGTAAAAGGAATGTTGAACAGGGTGTTTAGCATCTCCCCACATGCAATCTAATGCTAGTGCTCAACTACTTGCCAAGATATCTGTTCAAGGGTTTAATGAATTTCTCCTCCAAATCAATCTAGTGCCAGTGCTTGACTCTTTTGCCTATTGCATGCCATGTGTTATGGGATTGATGTATTGATCATGTCTAATTATTGTCTGGTTTCTTTTACAGGAAGCCCCTCTCATTGTAATATTTTTACCTTATATTTGTTTTCTCACGTGTGTGCATTGGTTAAAATTTTACAGTGCAGCCTATGATAAACTACATTCTAGAAATCCTGGAGTGGAAAATTTAGTTTAAATATTATGTTTTAACCATAAGCATATATATTCTTTGGTTGTGACTTGTAGGTGCGGAGTAAGAAGGTAGTTGCTGTTGTACTTCCTGAGGATGAGAGGTGAAACTCTACCTTTTCCTCAAAAAGGAAACAATGCTTTCTGATGAAAATTTGAAGTTCTATTGTGAGAAATTTCAAATACAAGATGATTCCACCAATGTTCTTTCACCTGTCTTCCTTGAGAAACTTTTCGCTTTTGTTTCAATACTTTGTTTAGCCCTTCTCAACTAGTGTTCAGAAGAATGTAACATGTAAAAAGCTTAGATTGTAATTATAGTTATGTACATTGGGAACTTCTACTGAAAAAATTCTCAGGATTCTCTTTGGCCATTTTCAAAGGATTTATTTTCCTCGAAAATAAATATTGCAAACACTGTATGGCGCCAAAGGATTTTGTATAGATACATTCTGAGAAACTTCAGGTTGTTTGCAGGAATCTTTTATTTGCCTTTTTCAACTTTTAGAGGAATGCAACATGTAATTTATTCCTTTTAATTGCAATACTCTAGAAGTTCTATCAAAGGGATTCTGGAGATTGACTTTTGTCCATTTTCTGCATATTGTTTTAGTCTTTCCCCTATATTATCCTTGCCAGTTTTTTTAATGAATAGTTTTTAAATGTGCATTGAACTGGAATATACACATTTTATAATGACTTTGGTTCAGGAAATATGTCTTTCACTTGTTTATGGCATGGTTGAGAAATATCACATGAATTCCAAAAGCCATTAAATCTTTGGATATGATTTCTATAGTAGATAGCTTAGGTTGGTTTGTGGCATATTCAATTTACCTTGACAATATAACAAAGAATAAAAAATCCTTTGTAGCAAAGCTGACGATATCCAATTTTTTATTAAAAGCCCTGTCATGTCCCGATATTAGGGCATTGTTTAAATTAAAGATTTAAACATCATAATGAAGACAAAGAAATCGCTTTTGTAAAATGTGGTGTTGAATAAACATATATAATATAATTAATAAATAATACTTAATAAATGATATTAAATAATATTATTGGATAAATATTATTCTAATATAATATTAATCAATAATATTATATTAAATTATTATTATATTTGCCGATAATGGCGTGGTTCGGTGGTTAAGTCGCTCGGTTGTAGTGGCGGCCACCAGAGTTCAAACCCCCGCTGGGCCAACGAGCTCGCAGGCTTTACGCCTTCACCGGGCCAACGAGCTCGCGGTTTTGAAGTGTTCTTGTTAGGGGATGAGGTCCCCCGTATTGTGGCCTCACTGGTTCATTGCTTCGGGCAAAAGCATCCACGTAGAGCCGGAGGGCGTGTCGCACTAGCGTCGATGGTCACGTTAAAAAGTTTACCAGGGGCATTATCTTTAAAAAAAAAATAAAAAAAATAAATTATTATATTAATATAATATATTAACAAAATTATTATATTTATAAATATAAATATTAACAAGCTGAAAATTATTAAATATAATACTATACGTTATAGAAATAAATATTAACTTAAATATTGTTATAAATATAATTATTAATATAATAATAATAATAATGCAAACTTAGGCAGCGATTCTTATTTAAAGGCATATGCAGCAAAGACTAAGTAATGAAGGGCAGCGATTACCTTTAACCCCAGCGAATATTATATTATAAATGATTCCAATTTCCAACGTAGGATAGGGAGATCACTATGAATACAAAGGAGTGTGATTAATATTATAATTAAAAGAGCAACGAATGACTTAAGGCAGCGGATGGCAAAGGTATTCAATAGTTAAGAATAATTACCTTCAAACAATCATGAGCAGCGGTAGTATGAAAGGGCATCACTCTTCATAAGGATGCTTCCCTTCAAGAAGGGACATATGATATAAATTCAGATTAAAGGTAGGGAGAGAGGGGAATATCGAAGAAGTGGACAGGGAAAAATAAGAAAAGAAGAGCAGACATACAGCAGTCCACAAAAGGAGAAAAGATGCAGTGTATTTCAGACCTATATTGAAGAATATTTGCAGCTCCTGTATGAAGAATAAATGCAGTAACAAATGAAGTCATCAATGAGGCAGCGATTGGAGTGTTAGAAAGCAGATATAAATATATGTTAATCAGAGGAAGAAAACAAAAGCAGTCTAAGGAACTTTCATCAGCATTCAAGACAATTATTCTTAATCAGCAAGGAAGTATCAAGGTATATGCATAATCTGGTCCAGTTTTAATATATATAAGCAACATTGAATCCTTATCAAGAAAACAGCCAAGATACATCACAAGGAAGATACAGAGGCAGCCAAGGTAAGTCCGCGGGCTCATCTACTAGGTACGTAATTTCATAGTGTATTTGCAATATTCAATATAGCATATTATAATAGCAATTTTGTGTATATTTTATTAGATATATGATAAATTCAGGAATTAAATCAGTCAGTATAAAATGAATAAAAATAAAGAAATAAAGATGAATGAATGATAGTGATCATTAATAAGGAATCAATGATGATGATAATGGAATATGATCATGTGGAAATATGATTGGCCAATTATGATATAAGGCCAAGATGTCCTATAAGGCATCATGTGCAAATTGTGAATAAGGACTTAGAAATCATAGGATTGTGCCATATCCGAAAGGAGGATTAGCCTCATTATTAATCATCTCTCTATCCTAGGTGTATGGGTAAGTTAGGAGAATGTTATTGGACCTAGGTAACCCCAAGAAGATAAAGTACCTCCGGGTGTGAGGCGAAGTCTCTTGGGCCAAGTGTCGAAGTACCTTTGGGTGTGAGGTGAAGCCTTGGGCCTATGGTATGATGAGCTCATCAATGTAATTTGTGCCCTACGGTAGGTGACTCTCCAATAGATGAGGTGGGAAGTCTTTGGAGCCGATTGGTGAGGTGGGAAGCCATTGGGCCTCCGTATGGGATGGTTGTGTCTCCTTAACGAACCATGCCTATGGAGTTAGAGATGGGTTAATGATAGGGCGACACATGATCCTCCCGAGGATAGCACATGAGGCCTATGAATATGAATATGAATATGAAAATGAATATGAATATGAATATGAATATGAACATGAATAGGAATATGAATATGACTATGAATATGAATTATGTGATTATGGAATTATAAGTTCTAGGATAAATGTGGAAAGAATATGGATCTATATTAATTATGATATGAAAAGAGAAAAATTTAGAGTACTAATGTTTCCTTTTTGTAAGTTGAAATTGTGCAAGGTTGTGAATAGTTTGAGCTTACTAGAAGGGGACATTACACTCCCGACCCCTGGGACGCGTCTCCGGGTCGGGGACGCGCCTTCGAGCACTCGGGATGGCAGGGAGACATCCCCCGATTGAGGAGACGCTGGGTAAAGAACCCTAGCCATCTCCCGCGCGTCTCCTGCTTGAAGCATATAAAACCGGGCACTTTTAATGTGTTTTTCATTTTTTTTTTAAACGTCTGCTCCAAAAACCTAAACGCAACGGCAAGGATTTCACCAGCACAAACCGAGAGCCTCCAAGCATCCACGCAACGCCGGCACAACCCTATAGGAGGTTCAAGGAATATGCGATAGGATCAACCGATGAGTTTAGAAAATTTTTGGGCGTGATTTTTTTTTACTGCGTGAGACAATTCCGAGCACTATAATTCTCACATATAAAAGCCTATCGGCTAATTAAGTATTGACTATTAGTATTAATAATTATTAAATTAATAATTAATATTTATTATTTATTATTTATAATTAATATTATATATATGATATTTCACATTTTAAATATATATATATATATATATATATAATATTAAAATTTTATAAATAATAAATATTAATTATTAATTTGTTATATAATGTGTTAAAATTTAAAATTAACATTATATATATATATATGTGTGTGTGTGTGTGTGTGTGTGTGTGTGTGTGTGTGTGTTAATATTAAATTATTAATATATTTATTTAGCAATATATATATATAATTGGCGTCTCCAAGTACCCCCGTCTCCTTTTTTTCAAAAAATGACGTACCAGTACCGGTATCTGTATACACCTAAAATGGCACGACTCTGTCTAAATAAATATTTTTAATATTTATTTAAGTCTACCTTCCTCTATCAATAAATAAATAATTAAATTTATTTATTCGATTCATATTCCTCTAAGTTAATTAAATATCAAAATATTTAATTATCTCTTCTAAAGTCAAAATTAAATAAAATCCTTTATTTAATTAAATTCCTCTGAACAATTAAATAATTCTAAATTATTTAATTAAGTCAAGTCTATTCCTCCAAATTTAAATAAATCATTTAAATTTATTTAAATCCTCTCACTCTTCAAAAATAAAATATAATTAAATATTTTCTTTATTCTTCCAAATCATGTGCAAGTAATTAAATTTATTTATTTAATTCGCTTTCTTATCTTCCAAATCTTCTAAAAATAAATCTTCCTTGTCATGCAAAAGCAAAAGCTGAGTTAACTGATTTAAAACAACTTTATTTTTATCAACAAACTCTTAAATTAGAAAAATATATTCTAATTTAAGAAATAAAAGCTCATCTTCATCAAGAAAGTAGTTAACTCAATAAAACTTCCTTTTTGAATGACACATGTCTTCTTTCTATTCGCACACGTTCTCTCAACTATCCTCTACCATTGATCTTCTTACTTCTACACCGTTGATCCTCTCTCACACAAGTTTATAAATACCCCTCTATTCTTCCATTTCAATGAACACATGCTTTCAAGTAAACTTACGCTGCAGAATCCATAGCGTGCCTTTGGCACCTACACCATCACATAGCTCATATTCATTATTCATTGTATTGAAGTTCATCTTCTATACAAAAAGTATCCTAGCCACCTCTCTATCGCCATCTTGAAGAAGTGCAAGGAATTGCGTTTCCTGAGGGCCATATTCTTCACAACAAAGATCGATCGAGACTAGGCGAGCAATGGAAACCGCGAGGTAACAGAGGTTGTAAGTATCATTTCTTTGTTTAAAGCTTTTGTTATTTGCAAATTCTATTGTGTTATTGGGTTTTTATATTCTTTAATGATATATGTACGAATTTTCCCCATAACATTTTTGGCGCGCACCGTAAAAATAAATTCATCTTGTCATGCAAAAGTAAAAATTGAGTTTTTTGATTTAAAACAATCTTGTTTTTATCAATAACTCTTAAATTAGAATAAAACATTCTAATTTGTGAAAAGCAAATCTTATCTTTGTCATGAAAGCAGTTAACTCAAAGAGAATATCTTTTTCTATGACACATGTCCTATTCATGCACGTTCTCTCAAACATCCTCTACCATTGACCTTCTTATTTCTTCTACATCGTTGATCTTCTCTCACACAATTCTATAAATACTCTTCTATTCTTCCATTCTGATATCACGAAGCTTTCAAGTAAACTTACGTTGCAGAATCCATAGCGCGCCATTGGCACCCCCACTCTCACATCATTCATTATTCATCCTATATTGTGTTGAAGCTCATCTTCAATCCGAGCCATTTCTCCTTTGTCATCTTGAGGAATCAAAGCAAGGAAGCAAGGTTTCTGAGGGCTATATTTATCACCAAAGATCAAACGAGAATAGGCGAACAATGGAAGCCGCTAGGTAACAAAGCACTGTAAGTTGTTTATTTGTTACTTGCACATTTCATTAAAGTTATTGGGTTTATATTCATTTTAATATCATCAAATTTTCCCTGTAACAGTACTAGTCTCCCGTACCAGTACCGGTACCAATCTCCTAGCAACTATGTTAAAAGCATATAGTTTAAATCATAGTTGAAAAAATCGCTGAAAATTTGCAAAGCTCGTGAGTACGCGCGCGTTTACAACGCTTGCGAGTTTACAACGCTTGCGAGTTTTCAAGAGTATAACTCACGACGGAGTTTTACTAAAACTCGCCGCGATTTTAGGACGAAAAACTCACGCATTTTCCCTGAAACTCGCCCTGACTTGCCTGCAGAGGAAAAACGCGCCCGACGAAACAATATATTAAAAAAACCCGAGTCCATTTTGTTTTATTTCGCGAGTTGGAAGTTGGACGAAAAGCCAGAAAGCAGTCAAAGCACAAACCGAAACCCTAATGCACCGAGTTCGTGGAGTCTGCGCCCTATTTCTGCCGATTTCGTGGTCTCTAGTCATTGGTAAGTCGAGCCGTCCGCCATTAAAAAATTTAAGGTTTTAAATTTCACACTGCAAAAAAAACGTGTTTACACTCAACCCAGAGCAAAGCATCAAAATATTAGTAAATTATTATTGTCAAATGTAAAAACTAAAAACTTCAAGTTCATATTGTTTTAACATATAAATTTTATATTAAAAGTTAAAACTTCATATTAAATAGAGCAATGCCATTTATTATTGTCAAATGTAAAAACTAAAAACGTCATAATGTCATTGTTTTAAAATATAAATTTTATATTAAAAACTTCATTAAGTTTTTAATATACAAGTTAAAAAAATAAAACGGCATGAAGTTTTTATTAATTAATATAAAAGTTTAAATTTTAAAAAATTAAAACAGTATGAAGTTTTTAATGTAAAACAGTAAACTGTAAAATAATGAATAAACTTTAATCACCTGTTTTGATTTAAATTTTTAATCGAAGGTTGAACTCTTTTTTTGGTCTATGATATGTATTAAACTCTTAATTTTGATTTATATATGAAGGAAATCAGTAATGCATTCTACAATTTCAGAAATGTGTGTGTTTTTAAGAGTATTTTAAAAAAATTATGCATTTTTAAATGTTCGGTAAATTTGCCGAGTTTTTCCCCGAATTTTAAATTTTTTTGGGTCTGTCAAGTAATTGTCGAGTCCAAGTTTTTCAACTATGGTTTAAATAGGGCCTTTCCAATGGCCACATGTCAAGTATGCTCAACTCTACTGGTATGTTTGACTGTTACCTGGCCTCAGTTTGGAATACCCCATTCCCCATTTCGTTATAAATTCCATTTCTTTAAAATCTATCTCTCACCCACTTGGACCCCACCATCCCTGAGATTCTATAAATTAAACTTTCATGGGGTGTGCATAAACAATATTGGAGTTCTGGTGCTGGGGGAGTCATAAGGGATCCAGACATAGAATCTCTCCTGTGCTACAAGCATTTAGACAAACAATATTGCAGATCTCCTTGCCCTGCTTAGGTTACAAGGGAACATACATTTCTCGTTTTACTTATTGAAGCGGGTTCCAAAATGGTCATAAATATAAAATATCATAAAGAAAGCACAAGCTCACCTGGCCATAATGCAGCCCTGCTTTGGAACTCAATAGGGACTAAGGATAACTAGCAAATGGAAAATGTGTTGACGAGGTGGTGGATAGTCAAAAGGCCTTGCGTGATTTCACTTGCACCATGAACTGTGGAATCACAATGTCATTGTGGATTTTCTTGCAACATTGATGTTGACCCTAGTTATGGTTGAGATTTGAGAGAGATATTTTGTTGAGGCATCCAACACTTCGGTGCCAAACTCCAAATTCTGAATTGGATGCAGCTAAAGTATAAACCCGTGATGTTTTAGTAGCATCATGGTTCCAAATACTATTCTTAGTAATCCCCTTGCGAAGAAAATGTAGGGTACAAACTCACAAAATGAAGAGAGAAAGGTTGCCATGCTATTCTTCCTTCAAGTGAGAGAGATGACTAATTGATTGTCAACCAACCTTTAATTACATGGTTAGTTAAATGCACCTTCTCCTATTATTAACTTCTATAAAGAACAATGTTATATTTTAATTTTATGTGTTTATTTCTTATGTTGACGTGCTTTTTAAATATAAGTACATATGACTTACTTTATGACCATTATATCAACTAATGTAACAATAAATGCTGGACTCTTTCTATCATTTAGGAAGCTAAGGGAAATGATATTGATAAACTTCCAACCTTGACAATCAAATCTCTTTATTGATGTGTTTTAAGATGTTTTTGAGGAGCCTGCACTTTCTTGAGGTCCATTTGACACTCAATTGGGCTTGTCCCAAGATCTTAGTTGCCCACTCAAAGTACTACTATTGCAAATTTGTTATTGCCTAATGTTGATAACATCTTGGTTGACACCAAGACCTAGGATGACTATCCAGTCCATGCTCAGACAGTTCCAAGTACTTCATCAAGTCCTCATGGAGCCCTGTGATGTTTTTGGAAGATAGTTGTCAAGACAAAGTTTGGTCTCAATGAATGGTCGGTAACACCATTTGGCCTTAACAATGCACTTGCCACATTCATGCACATCATCAATGATGTTTTCAAGCCCTGTCTTCACAAATTTGCTATATTCCATTGCATATTAGCTAAGTTACCGAATCGGAATCGAGTATGGGTATGGGTATGTGGATACAAAATGACGGTACGACAATTTTTTTGGGGGGTTTGATATGTTTTGGGTACATCCGTAAAAAAAAAAAACCATATATATATATTGTTTATTTTTTAACTATATTTGAAAAAGTTATTAAATATTATAGATATTAAAAATTGAAACTCTATCGATAATTATTAAATTATTAATAGATATTTGCAAATAATTAATAGCCCTTAGTAATGAATATATATGGAAAATAATATTGATATTAATTTATTAAAAATAAATAGTAATAATTTAGTCTGGCCAATCACGTAGATGATGAGCACACAGTTATAATGAGAAGGGGGGGGGCGAATTAGTATAATACAATCTTTTACCTTTTTCAAATCTTAACAACCATAGCAATGTCAATCACACAAGATCTATCAATTATGCAACACAAGAACACAAGAATTACGTGGAAACCCATACGGGAGAAAACCACAGCAAAATATTGCTGATATATATAATTCTCTTACAAGCTTTGTAGGCTCCAACCTACAGGAGACTCCAATCCCCTCTGGTACAATCTGTGAGCACCAACCCACTAGAGACACCAATCCCTGTTTGTTGAATTCGTGAGCACCAATCCACTAGAGACGCCGATCTCTGCAACTGAGCACCAACCCAGCAAGGCACCAACCTACAAATTCTTCAATGGATGATATGTCTTCTAAATGTCGATACACTTTTTCTTACAAATCTGATCACAACCCACACAATACTCTTCCTTCACAAATCTGATCCAAATCATACAATGTTCTTCCTTTCCAAATCTGATCCAAATGATGCACAATCTCTTTTCACAAACTGATCACAATCATGGCACTATCTTCTCATAAATTTCTGCCTTGAGATCTGCCCAAACTTGTCCTCTATTTCTCCTTTATATTTGCATTATCTTCCTCTATATTTCTGCCTCTCACTTCTTTATAATTCTGCCATAAATCTTCCTTACAAATCTGCTTTCTATTTTCTCATATAAATCTGCCTTTAACTCTTTAGCTTTAGATCTGCAGGTGTCTAAAAAGGATATATCTTTTATATTTCACCCTGCCACACTTTCTCTCTCACTTCACAAATGGCATTTTATACATACTTGAACAGCAGCGATCCCATGAAAGAATACAACCCTTGGTTGAAGATGCATCTCTTTACTACAATATTAATCGTACCTTTTGGCGTGAGACATCTCTCTTTAAAATACACACACTTACATATTATATACTCTTTGGTTTATTTGTCTTTATATAGAGCGCTGCCATAAGGAGTTGGCCCACCAACAAACTTAGTTTATTATATTTTTAAACTTCAACTTTGGGCGCTCAAGGAAATTGGCCTCTTAAAAATTTAATCTCTCAACTTTTGGCTCTATCATGGGAAGTCGGCCTTTTCTTAAAAATATATTCACTGCCTTATAGCTAACTCTTAATCGTTCCTCTTTTATTCCTCATCGCACCTCATGCACACCAACTCAAATAAGACACTTTGTCTTATGTGAAGTGTTCTTTAGAGAGGTCGGCCCATAATCATAATCATTAGAGAGTCAGCTTTTTAAACAAAAGTTTATATCTTAAACTCCAAAACTTGAATGAAGTCAGCCAGCATTAATCACTCCTCATTATTATTTGATTAAGACTTTTTGTCTTATATATGAAGCATTCTCTCTTAACAAAATTGGCCTATATAAACCAATGTTCAAATCTTTAATTTAAACATTATCCTGATGCTAGTTTTCATATCATTTTGTTTCTCTTTCATAGTTGATCTTATTCTCATTAACCATTTGTAAACTCTCGACTCATCAACTCATCTTAAGTTAAACTTTACCATGATCCATCAATCTATATCAATCTTATATCTCTGCCCAAACTTTATCTCTACTCAATGACGACCATCTTATCTATTCATCAATGATGATAACCATCTCATCTATTCATCAATGATAACAATAAGAATACCTTCTTGACATCAATGACAACATGTCCATGCACCTTTGACATCTATGACAACGATCTTGCCAATAGTCTCATCAATACATTCTTGACATCAATGACAATATTTCCAACAATAGGTACTAGTTGAAAGTCATCGAGAAAATTGTGATCGGGAGACTTACCCCCACTATACCAATATATGAAGTATTATGATAAAAGACATTAACAATAAGATTTATCCCCCGTAGACTCTCATGGGAATGCTAAACACTAACTATTTTGTTTTATATTGCAGAATCTGTTACCAATGAGATATTTCATAATCTCTTCTTCCATTAATGGAAGATCAATGTGCTCGTTTCATTGTTCCCCTTATATCCATATAGCTGACAAGCATACCCCTTATTCGACAGTGAGGAAAACAATGTCGGATCAGATAGCAAAGGAAGAATGGCATGATGAATGGGGGTGGCAAGGGATTTTAATCACTTGACTGAAAAGAGAGGGAAAATGCTTGTTTCGGGGGCCTGGCTCAAAAGTAGATAGAGTTCAACATCTCCACCTTAATTCTTATTAGTGGAACTCGACCCCCACACAATCAGATCGTATCCCAACTGTCGTTCAAATAAATCCTGTCTGCCATCATCTGCAGTGGTTCTTCCCTCCCGTGGCAGCTAAAACTCACAATACAACAAAAAAATGCTATCGTTTAGGGCTTGTCTTGGTCCAAAAAATAAAAAACCCTTTAAAAAAATGGGTCAGTTGCTGGAATCGTTCGGGATTTGCTTTTAGAAATGCCATGTAAACACTGGAATCAGTTGGGTTTGACAGGAGAAAATTAGAGACGTTTCTAGTGGGAAAAACACATACCCTGGTCGAATCTACAGTATATTCGAATCAAGATCAGATTCCGGGATGTTTTGTACCTGGAATCGGCTTGTATATGTGCCGATTCGGCAACATAGCATTTTAGGGACGGGGACGGTAGGGGGTGTATTTTTGGGACAATGGGGATGACAGCATAAATGGAGGATATATATATACACACACACTCAAATTTCTACAAGTTCAACTATAAAGGACATCAAAATTTAAGTTTGGACATTCATATAATGTATCAAATTCAATATTAAAATGAAATCAAAGACTCAAAATGTAATAGACATGGCTGAAATAATATATCATGATTCATATTCATAGTTTATATCATTGAAGCCTTAGTTCTCAAAAAACAAAACTTTTGTAAGCAGGGTTTTAGATCACCATCTTAGTTTTCAAAAAAGATTCAAGAATGATTCTTGGCTGTTGTGGCTTTTTGTTCCTCTTCAGATGTCTACACTACATGATAGAATATTATTAGATTTTGTAATTTAAGTCTTAATTGTTAGGGAACACTATGTAATTATGGATTTAGATAATCATCTATATTTTTCAGAGACACAAAGATCCTCAGATTACAGAAATATAGACCCTCCTCGGATGAATAGATAATCACGTTATTTTGTCTACTACATCTATTGGAACTTCTTGTAATGCAGTAGTCTGAAGCTGATCAGAAGGCGTTCAAAATTTGTTAGGATGAAGGTATTAATGTGAAATTTTTTGGGAACTGTAACCACCTTGTTTGCTTATATACAACTTAGATTTGAATGTGTGCATTAATAGAACTTTTTTTTTTAATCAATTCAAGTATTTTAAAAAAAAAATAGATGTCCTAAGAGGGTCAAGGGATGTTGCAGACATCTTCAGCCATCCTAGGGATGGCCAAATGTCTCACAAATGTTTTGTAGGGTTTTGTGTTGTTTCGAAGATGTCCCATAGTTTTGGAAAAAAATGGGGATGGCCAGGGGTCATCCCCTGTCGTTTCATCATCTTGGAAATGTCATTGGGGATGGGGATGTTGGTTTTAGGGTTAGGGACACATCCTAGTGGAATAGAAAATTTGTCGCCGTCTATCTTGGCATCACCAATTTTGTAAGGAGCCCCATGACATCTAAGAGATAGCCTTGAAGAAAAAATTTGGGCTCTATGTGGGATGTGTTGGCTCTCAAAACTGCATGCCCTCTCCTCTAGCACCATTACTCAAACCAAGACAAGGGGAACAAGGTATCTCAGGCAAAGCTGACACATCAACAAGGAGAGAACTTTGAGCCAATGCATAGGATTAGGGCAAATCCTCTTCTTCTCTAAGCTTTGCATAACCTAGGCTGATGATCCTTGAGGCCTTATGAACAAGCCTACTTGGCCTTATTAATAACAGATACAAACAAGTATGCAAGTGCACCACCCATGGATGTAGCATGTTTCACTCATCAAAGATGAATCCCCTTGAAGTTTCATACACACTTACACCTTGTGAACTCACCATTACAGTCCTCTGGATATTTATTTGACACAAGCTCACTAACGATATATATTGCTAAAACAATTGGCTATAAGGTGGGCAGGAATCGTACAAGTATGGATCCCGTAAGATATGACAAAAGTAACAAAACTCATTTATGCATGAACCTTGAACATCTCATTCAAGTATGGATCCCTTAAGATATGACAAAAGTAACAAAACTCATTCAAGTTTGATAATACATTCCCAAATTATATTAATATGCTCAAAGGGATATTTTTATATTGAGTTGATTATTCAAATCTTTATTGAGGCCGTTATGAAATTACTACTTAAGACATTTATGGGACAAGAAGATCCATAAAACTGCTGGAAAAGTCTTCATGAAAGAAGAAAGGACATGCTTCCAAAGTGTAAAGGACTATTCTTTGCAGGCGATGCAAGGCTTTGGTGGTATAGTTTTGAACTTTTGATACTCAGACAACATGACTTGGTTTACACTAGAAGCACTATTCTTCCAAAGATGGTCTACACAATACAGTTTTATGCAAGAAATTGAATCACTTAAAGCAGAATTATGGAATCATACTGAAGTAGCGAAATTAAATACATCCAAAATCAATTTTATGCAAATAAAATTAATAAATTATGAGAGATTGATAAAATTTTATTTGTCATGGATTGAGAAATTAATTTGTTATGGCCCCATAGCCATCTTTCCTTACCCAAGTTGTGTGATTGAAATATTAAGAAGATGAGTTCATGTAGACATTCTCAAAAGTGATTGATGCTAAAACTATTACAGATTTCAATTCAACTAATCGAGAAATCCAATTTGCTCATACAATATCTCTTCCTAAAGAGAATATTTTGTGCAAGCAAGAAAAAAATGTGATTGATGTTGAAAACAGCTTTCAGTTCAAGAGAAAGAAATGCAAGTTGATTATACGACATTACAATTTGATAGTTGAGCATCAATCCACAAGGGATGAAGAAGCCTCAAACAGTGATTTATTGGCTTTCTCATTTTTGTTAACACTTGAAATTACCACATCACAGGTTTTACAAATTTTAAACATAGCTTGTGACAAAATACTTGGAGTTCATGTGAACCAAACTCCTCTAAGCATTATTTGAATGTCAGCTTGTAATGATATTTAATCCCCATCATGATCGATTGTGTATGGATTGATCCCGATTCTATGTTCATTATTCTCAAAATAATTGAAGTCATATCGGTTATCATATTCTATAGGTTCTTTGGTTGAAGCCTTTCCAACACGAGAGGGCATGTTATATACCTGATTAATCTTGATCAATTATTAATCACTGGTTTTTTTATTATCATGACTTCTCACCTTGATGGGACATGTCCTATCAAATATCCCCTTAATCTATATATAAAATTTAAATAACCTACCACCCTATTCATCCATACTCACAGATCTATTATTATAGACTCTATTTAATATGTAGATATTAAATATTTATTGTGCATTTATGAGGTAGATATGTAATCACCTATTGTGTGCCTTGTAAAAGATGGTATTTGCTCTTCTTGATGAGAGATAGAAGTGTAATGGCCTCATAAATGTAGCTCATAGGGGGCTATTCCCCACACAATTAATGAAGAACCCAGCTTGACAACTATATTACCTTATGAGCTATCCAATATAACTCATCAAAAGCATACTTAACAACATCTATGGTGTTTTCCTTCCTTGCATTAGTGGGGAGCTATCCATTCTTTGCTAACAAACATATTTTTTAGATTTTACCTTTTGGTCGCAA